>CM076681.1:68389728-68989728 GCA_038501925.1 Xenopus petersii | reverse complement strand
CTCAGTGACTTTGTACACTTGGGTAGGGGGGGGTGTGCTATGGAATAAAGCTTTTGGTTATGGTGGGGTCATGTAACTCAACTGCACTGAAAATGAGTGTTCATTTGTGAAAAGAAATGTATGCTAAAAATTTTCTTTTCAGCCAAGCCTGTGCCTGGACCTCCTGATACACTATGGAGGGTTCAAGTTTCGTAAGTCAAGTGCCTGAGTGTTCCTTTAAGGACCTCATGAATGTAATAAAGTTATGCAACTGATGTTATTTGCACTGAAACTTATCCAATACAGTATTGCACTTTTGCTCTTTACTGTTCTTTTCTCCACAGTACCCATTGTTACCAGGTATTCCTCAGGAGAGGGTACCAGAAGAGTGATGTTCAATGGTATTGTTGGTTTGCACTTATATATTCACTTTGTTGCTATTGTGTTTATATCCTTTCACCATTGTCGGGACGAAATGGATTTTTCCCCCGGGTGTATGTAGGGACCTATAGGATATCCTATCCCTATAGAGTTAATCCCTACCTTTTTGTATGAAGTTCTCTTTTCCCCTGTTATTGGGCCCAGCCCTTGTAACTGGCAAAGTGTAACACCCACACCTATTGGACAAAGAGTGTAATGACACTCCCCTGCCACACTGCTATATAGTGCTGTGCAGGGAGTGTCCTCTTCCTCTTTGGCTCCTGGTGCTGCTGCTAGGTGAATCTCCACTGAGCCTGGGATCACCATAGGCCCCAGTAAAGCCTTTACCCTAAAGGGACCTGACACCTTTAGTGCTAAGTCGGGGACCAGGTAAACCCCGTGAACGAGGACCAGCTAGCCTAGTAAGATATTGTTATAGTCTCTCTAGGAGAGAAAGACAGAGAGGTGTAGCAGAAAGAGCAGCTGTCGCTCCAACAAGGATTGTAGGAGGAAGTAGCTTCCCACAAGGCCTGTTTGCCTTTAGAGCAGGGACCTCAGTTGTTAGGGCAGTAGGTGAGCAAAGGACTACCTGAACCCTACCTGATTGATCCCGATCCCCTCACTGTGCAACGTCGGTTCAACTGGGATTTGATGTACACCTATCTGCAATATCCTTTGGGAGTCGCATCTGTTTGACTGTGAACCTTTACTGTCCAAAGTGATTCCATCTGCTGTGTCCTCAGAACTATTGTAAGTAAACCTGTGGTCATTTGCCTCTGGCATAATAAATCTGCTCCTGTTTTACCTTTTTAAAGAACCTCCTGGCGTCCATTATTCTATTTTTGTACTTATATGCCTGTGAGTTGTAGTTCAACTACAGTTTAAAGGGGAAGCTTCCATTTGGCGAAGGCTCTGCCCTGGGTGAGGATTCGCAATGTAACCCATGCTCACTACCTAGCTGGTCACCCTTAACTCCTAATTGGCAGAATAGGCCAAGAAAGCGTTACAGATCTAATAACCTTATAAAAGAGAATATGCTACATGCACTCCTGCATTCTGTTTGCAGTCTCCACCTGCTAGCAGTACCAGACTATTAGGGAATTGCAAGGTTTAGACTTTGCCCCCCTACTTTTGCCCATTTCCATTTCCACCCTTTGGAAATGTAATCTTAGATGCTTTTATTTGGGTTCTTGTCTTAGATTATGCATGCCTATCTGCTTTTCTAAAGCTGGCCATAGACGCAAAGATCCTATCGTACAAATCGAGGATTCGTACAATTTTCGGACCATGTGTGGAGAGTCCCGACAGCTTTCGTCCGGCGGAGTTCGGTCATTTGGTCGATCAGACAGGTTTGATTTTGTCCCGACCGTCCGGCTGGAGCCCATTGCGCTCTCATCGTAATCCGATTGTACGGCCATAGGGCTGAACATTCAGATTACCCCCGATATGGCCATGCCCGTTAGTGGCATATCGGATAAAGATCGCCACTTTTGCGTCTATGGCCACCTTAATATATCCCCATGGATATCATATTACTGTCTTAAAAATAATATTTCTCCTATGAATCAACTGACCTTTTCTTTAAACAAAATCGTTCATCCTACAGATGATGGTTATGGCTTGTACTACCACATCCATTATTCCCCCTTTATGCAAACTTTACTTTGCACAGATTTCATATTTTGCTTTTGTGAAGCTGTAAAATATTAAACTCATTGGTCAGAGGAAGAAAGACTGCAAATGTGATAGTTTGTTCCATTGTGTAGTTTGTAATATGTATTTAATTAAAAAGTTATTATTGTTTTTGATAGATACTTCGGAAATTAAATATTTGACTCTTAGTTCAAATGCCATGTGTCTCTTGGTTGTTTTTGTTGACTCCCTTTTTTTCCCCTTTGCACTTCCCTTCCCCTCCTTTTTTTTTCTTGTGCCCTATGCAATATGGTGTGATGGCTGATATGCTGTTATTAAAAATCTCTGTTTAATAAAAAAAAGTTATTATTGTGCCAGGAGAGTATTGTAAAAGTACATAAAGGAGTAGGCATACAAAAATTGCAGGCCATCAAAACGATTTATTAAAAAGTTAAAAAAAAAATGATACCATGATTACTACAGCCTTTTCATGCCTACAGACTTGTTTCATGTACAGCTTTGTTTAATGTACTGCAGCCTTGATGCATGCCTACAGAGCACTTAAAGGAGAACTAACCCTAAAAATGAATATGGATAGAAATGTCATATTTTATATATTGAATGTATTGAACAAGACTAAAGGTTTAGTCTCTATAGTTGTAAAGAGCCAGGCCTTCAAAGTTGTCACATTAGTAAAGAGTGTCTGTGACTTGCACATGCTCAGTTTGCTCTGAGCAGCTGTTGAGAAGCTAAGATTACACACAAATCACCAAGCAGAGAAAGAGGTTTGTCTGTCATATAAGTTGATTTTACTGGTTTCTGAGCTGCCATGTAATATAATAATTTGAATTTTTTACTAATCAGCCCTATATTGTGACATTTATATTATGTATCAAGTATCTCTGTAACTGATAGCAGCACAGAGCATGTACAGTAAATCTGCAGAAAAGAAGATGGGGAGCTATTGGGGCATATTTGGAGACACAGATCTTTACTTCAAAAGGGATGTGTTTGCCTTGGGCTGGTACAGAAGCCCAGAACATGATGCGCAACCTTTCTGCCTTACTTCTTTGGTCAAGTTTTAGTTCTCCTTTAATCATTGGCCAACAGAGTGTGCCACATTTAAACAGGCCATAGATGTGCACTATGTGCAATTAAAATGGCCAGCGCATTACTGTTTATTGAAGACTATTGCATTGATAAATGCAAATTGTAATTATTTATGCAAAATGTTTTTTCCCAATTACTACTTCCATCAATTTCCCCCATGTCACATAAAAGGGGTGTGCGTGAATCATTGTAACATTATTGAATTTTGGAAAAAAATGGAACTGTGCACTTTTATTTTATGTCTGTTTTTGTACGAGCACTTATACTTGCATCTAGCCTTTGTAGTCAGGCTACACTCGTCTGCACTTTTTCTGGATTGGTAGTAAGTACAGGCCATCCTCGTCCCTTGCATTTACCATCTTTCCAGCTGCTTACAGCAATTAAAAACATTCAAACAAATTGAGATAATTATTGATAAATGTGTAGATTTGTTAAAATCTGTCCTGACTGTTAGGAAAATGTTAGCAACAGACATGAATAATTAGATATACAGTAAGGGGGCATTTGTATAACGGAATTTTTCAGAATTCCCCAGCTCAATATTTGATAAAGGTTATCTTTGATCCTTTAAGAGCATCCCAATATCTCAGACTCATAACTGTGATCAATTACACATGTTCAATAGTAGAAATACACTGGCACACACGGCAATTCAAACAGGGAAATCCCTTGTGTCTTTATTTGCAGAAAAGCAACGTTTCGGGGCAGTACCCCTTTGTCAAGCATGTTGCCATTTCTACAATACTGTTTTGTCTTTTGCAAACATTTTTTGAAATGCATATCCATCTCATTGTTGATTTTGCAGTCTGCCCTTGCTGGGGTCACATTTTAAAGAACAGCTGAAGGGTGCCAAGCTGGAAATCCCTGTGCTATAATAAGAATTTTCAAAGTAATTTTTATAATAGTACTATCAAATCTAACAGTTTTGTAAGATAAGTATATTTAAAAAAAAGTTTTCTGAAGTTCACTTTTAATAACTTTGGTAACAGCAATTATGCAATGCTATAAGCACTAAAAAATGTTGATTACAATAATTTCTCAGGACACATTTAATTTAAGAAGTGAAAATCTCCACTTTGCACCTGAGCATTATGCATTATGAATCTCAGATTCTGTAATTAGTTTTCCAAAGCATGCTTCGCAAATTGATTATTGTAATTACTTATTGGTTGCTCTTCTGAAATATGCTCAGTCAGGACTCCAGCTGGTAAAGAAAGCTGCTTTGGGGTTAATCATAGCCACAAAATCCTATATTTCCAAATGTTCTATTGTTGTACTGGCCAAGAGTTGATGGGGAGTTGATTGCAATCACTTTATATCATTTAAACACGTGCAGTGTCTTTTTTTAAAATATAGTTTCTATATAAACTTTAGTTTTGCAATTAGGAAAATGCTACTGCAAATGTTAGTTAAATTATTTGTTGTTTTGTATATTTGCTAAAAAATATTCTTTATAAAACAGATATGCTATAAAGTTATCAAGTTTCTCAAGAGCGCCTAGGGAGAGCCAGCTTTGCTGCTGTTAAAAAATGACTTAAGTTCTTTTATAAATGTAGCGCTATAGTAAATTATGTGTGTTGTACACCACTATTGAGCTCCACTCCCAATAAATGTGCTCCAGATGAGACCTGCAACGGTGTGGAGGCAGGGTGTAGTGCAACTGTAACTGGATTCAGGGTATAATAATTGGGCGCCAGTGGTTCTTATAACTTAAACATGAACTGGTTTATTTTTTTTATTTATTTATTTATTTATTTTTGAAGCACTTTAAAAAGTAATTTTATAAAACAGGAAATAAAGTACAGGTATTGGATCTTTTATCCAGATCTAATTTTCTAATTAAGGGAGCTTCCATAATTTGCTAAAATAATTTTTTTTTTTATTAACAATTTTCAGGTATTTGTAACAACGTTTCTGTCACAGATTAGAAAAGGAAAAGAACGAAAGAGAAGAAAGTAGGGAGGAGAAATAGGGAGAGGAAGGGAACGTGGAGGGAGTACTGGCATACGAGTCTACTACATGTAAAAGGTGAGCAAAAGTTCTCTTTGTCCTGAACCCAAGCCGTTGCCAACTTTAGTCAAGTGGTCCAAAGGACAGTTCTTTCATATAACTGTATGGGGTCCACTTCTTGTTTTACTTCCTTAACTGTTGGTAATGAGGGCCTTTTCCAATTTTTTGCTAATAAACTTCTACTGCCCAATAGTATTTGAATGGTTGCCCTTTTTTCGTTTTTGTCCATTTGTTGCATAAAGAGACCCAATAAGACCATTTCTGGTATGATATGGGATATTCCCGTGGTTTCTGTAATAAGATGGTTGACTGTGGTCCAGTATGTTTGTGCAATGGGACATGCCCACCATATGTGTAACAGGGTTCCAACACCAGTTTGGCATCTCCAGCAGTTATTCGGTACCGTGGGAAAGGCTTTATGTATTCTCTCCGGGGTCATGTACCATCGGTACATTATTTTTGTGGTTAGTTCATGATGATTGAGAGCCCTAGAGAATTTGAAGGTTTGTCTGAACAGATATTCCCATGTCTCTGCATCGATTGACATGTTCAAGTCTCTTTCCCATGCTTCTTTAGCCGACAGTGGTTGGCCTGTGATGCTTTGCACCAGTATGTTATAGATGGTAGTGGTACCCTTCTTGGTTCTTATGGTATTCCAGCACTTTAATTCAAATCTGGTTGGTTGATGTGCGCTCAGCCATTTGTTTGTTTGTAAGTAATGTTGAATCCGAAGGAATGTATACAGTTGGGCGTCCGGTAGTCCATATTGTGTTTTCAAGTTGGAAAAGAGTTTTATTCCATTGTGATCATAGAGGTCTCCAATCTTTGTGATGCCTTGTTGTTGCCACGACTGTAAGTACAGATCCGGTATCGCCTCACTTAAAATACATATGGGCGCCAGTATCGAGAATGGGTTGCTTAGGTGCCGGTTAGCATTAACCGTATACAAAGTTTTCAGTGTGGCTTTAAGTGGTAGAGATAAATGTTCCAAATTTGTGTAATGGTGCTTTCCTAATGTCCAAATATGGGATAGGCCAGTATGGCCAAAGCGAGATTTATAAAGCCAGTTTTCCATGTCTACCCACTTCTTGGACCCTTGAGGTAAATGCCAGTCAGCCAACTGGTCCAAAATAGTGGCCTTGTAATAGGCATGCAGGTTTGGGCAGGCTAATCCTGCTTTCCTTTTGCTGGTATACATTACTGATCGTGGGATCCCTGGCTTCCGATGGTTCCAAATAAAGGACATTAGCAGTCTCTGCATTTGTTGAAAAAAAGTGTTATACAATGGGATGGGCAAAACTCTAAATTTGTACAGGATTTTGGGAATTATTAGCATTTTAATTGCGTTCATCCATCCCAACCAAGAGACGTAGGTTGTCTTCCATGTATTTAGGGTCATTAGTGTCTCATTTAGCATGGAAGCGAAGTTTTGTTTGTAGAGCTGCGCTGGGTCTGCAGATATTTCCACACCCAAGTAGTGAATCGCAGTTGGACGCCAATCCAAGTAATACTCACGCTTCAAATTGTCGACTTCCAGCTCGGGCATGAGAATGGGTAATGCTTGGGTCTTAATGACATTGAGTTTATATAGTATGTTAACCTGCCAAAATGTCCAATCAACTCAAACAATTCCTGCAATGCAATATCAGGGTTAGTAATCAATAATGCAATATCATCCGCAAACAGTAGGACCTTATGGACTTGAGGGCCTATCGTTACACCCCGGATGTTTTGGGAATTCCTTATGGCTTGGGCCAGCGGTTCAATACTTAAAATATAAATGAGAGGCGACAGCGGGCATCCCTGTCTAGTACCATTCGTAAGGGCCCGGAGCTTTGTTTTGTGGCAAATCTTTTATCTCTTATAGAACTTCCTCTATTCTAAGGGGTCCCATTAAAGGACCAGTAACATAAAAAAAAAATGTTTAAAAATTCGTTAGAGGACAACAAAAAATGAACACAGAGACAAATGAAACTTTTAAATAGCAAAGACTTTATTAAGAAATAACTTACAGAAAATCCACTTCCTGTCCTCTTCAGAAACGGCGAAAAGGCGACCATCCACACTGCATCGATCGATTACTCCTCCCTGGCTATTCACTGACGTCTTCCTCCCGGCGTCCAGCAGAAGCAGTGTCACAGGCTCGTCTCTCCTTCACCGTAAATCGGATTCCCTCCTCTGCTCTCCTCACCTCCCTCCTGCTCTCCTACGCTCAGAGAGAGACATGCGGCGCCTGGCTACATTCCAGTTATAGGCAGAACAGAAAGCCGCAGTTTACTTACAGGCGCCCGGCAGCAGCAGTGTCAGAGGCTCTCCTTTACCGTGCATCAGCTTCCCTCCTCCGTGACATGGGCAAGTTTTATAACTGGGGTAGACTCTTCAGCAAAGGCCTTTCCTACACAGGAATATTCCAAATGTTAGCAAGCAGCCCACGAGAGCAGTGAGCGATCCTTGTCTGTGCCCTCCACTCCCACGTGGGAACTGGCCTGGGATTAACCCTATCGCTGCTAACTGATCAGGATCTCTCAACAGGCGCTGATGGTTCTTTAGACGTCTTTTGTAAGAGGGAGGTGAGGAGAGCGGAGGAGGGAAGCCGATCTATGGTGAAGGAGAGAAGAGCCTGTGACAGATACTGCTGCTGCTGGATGCCGGAGGAAGATGTCAGTGAATGGCCAGGGAGGATAAATCGATCGCTGCAGTGTGGATGGTCGCCTTTTCTGAAGAGGACAGGAAGTAGACTTTCTGTAAGTTATTTTTTAATAAAGTCTTTGCTATTTAAAAGTTTAATTTGTCTTGGTGTTAATTTTTTGTTGTGGTCTAACGAATTTTTAAACATTTTTTTTTTATGTTACTGGTCCTTTAAAGTTGAAATAGTAGAGGCTTGTAGGCAAGGTAGATGTAGTGGTTGTAAAAAAGATTTAATATCAGCCTCTAGGGGTTTTGCTGTAGAGGGGTCATCCTTCAAATTGTATAGATCCCTATAGAATTGAGCAAACGCATCTGC
Organism: Xenopus petersii; assembly: GCA_038501925.1. Lineage (NCBI taxonomy): Eukaryota > Metazoa > Chordata > Amphibia > Anura > Pipidae > Xenopus > Xenopus petersii. The sequence continues at coordinate 68,981,573 of CM076681.1, read as the reverse complement.
TATATCTATAGGATTTATTTTAGTTTCTTGAGTGGGCGTCTGTATCTTCCATATTCTGTAATGCGTCTGTTGGTGGATAAGTTGCCTTTTAAGAATGGCCGTCACCCTATTTCCCATAGCATATTGAATACTTTTAAGTTTTATTAATTGGTTATGGCATTTGCTAAGAATGAGTAAATTCACCTCCTCTTTGAGTCTGTTTAAGAGGTCTATGGTTTCAGGAGTGGGGGACATCCTTTTTTCCTGCTCTAAGTCATTTATTCTTTTAAGTAACTGTTCCTGCTTAGCTTTCGCTGCTTTTGCTTTTTGAGTGGCTAAACTGATTAAGTGTCCTCGGAGCACTGCCTTATGGGCACACCAAAGTGTTAGGTCAGCTATGTCTGTGCTATCATTTTGGGAGAAAAATTCTGTTATATTAGCTTCTAATTGGTCATAAATATTTTTGTCGTTTAGCAAAGAATTGTTAAGCCTCCACGGGGGACGTGTAGTGAACTGAGTGAATGCAACTAGTGAATGATCCGTCCATGTTGTATTCCTAATCGAGCATTGCGAGATTATGTTCAGGGTTTGGGGGTGGGTTAAAAAGAGGTCAATTCTAGTATACGTTTTATGATGAGGGGAGTAGTACGAGAAATCTTTCATGTTGTGGTTTGCACTCTCCATACATCGTCCAGGTTGTATTGTGCTAATAATTCGGAAAAGGTTTGGGATTTCTTGGTCACCACTTTATGGTATTGTGTGGGTAGTGCATTTATTCGTGGTAATCTGTCCATATCTGGGTCTATAACATTGTTAAAGTACCCACCAATGATAACAGTGCCCTGCTTACAGTTTTGTAGTTGCTCAAAGGCTTGCCTCAGGAACAGGTTTTAATTGGTGTTAGGGGAGTAGAGATTTATCAACGTATAATGCTGTTGGTTGATATAATAGTGCATATAACAATTAAACATCTGCCATTGGGGTCAGCTAAATGCTTCATTCTTGAAATATTCAGGGACCTTCTAGCTATAATTGCTACACCTCTTTTTTTTGTTAGGGAGGGCGCTGCTGGTATCATTTTGTAATGTTTATTAGCTATAGACATTTGGTCCTTCAGCCGGAAATGCGTTTCTTGGACCCATATGATATCTGCCTGTTGCCTTTTGCATTCTGTCAGGGCTAATAAGCGCTTGCGCAGGGTGTTTAGGCCCCTCTCATTAATACTCATACATTTAAGCACCATTATGGCTAATATGAATGCTATATTGTGTACAATTCAGCTCAATAGAACAAAGCTCAATAATACAATACATGCCAGTCTCCCAGGAAGGGGTAGGGAAGGGTAATAAGAGGTAGAAAAGAGCATGGAAAGGTAAACATAAAACTTACAACTTATGTACATTATAGCCAGCACTTGTGGCCAATCTCTGAATGCATACATGCCCGAAGATGGGTAGACAGTCTTGCAGTGGTAGAAGGGTGGTAGGGGGTGTTTGGTTCAGTTGTTAAGGAAACTCAATTTTTCCAGTTCCGGTGCCTGGAACCATAGAAAAAAAAAATAGGTGACCCAGTGACTTGGGTTCAAATTTGTTGTTAGCAGGTTGTGGGTAGTCAAGTAGTAGCCATATCATCCTCCTTTTCTTTCTCAGTATCCACATGCATCCTTCCAAGTTGTTGTTGCCGTGGCTTCAGTGGTGCTGTAAGTGGAACATTCCACTTCGCTAAAGCTTGCTTCCCATCTTCCACATTTAGGATTATTTTTGTGGAGTTTTGCCAATGGACCAATAACTTTGTTGGGTATCCCCATTTATATGGTATATCATGTTTGTGCAAAGCTTGTGTTATTCCGGCTAATTCTCGGCGCTTCGCCATAGTGGCAGCAGAAAAGTCAGCAAAAACTTGTATTTTCTCACACGGCTGCGGAAATACTTTATGTTGTCTTGCGTAGTGCATCAGGTCTTCCTTTATGTGGAAGAAGTGAATCTGAAGTATGGTGTCTCTGGGTGCCCCGCTTGGCGCAGTTCTGGGCTTGGGGATCCTGTGTATTCTATCAATAAGGAGGTGGTCTGCAGGGGTGTCTGGGAGTATTGTAAGGATAAGGTCCTGCGCATACTGGCAGAGTTGTGGCTGCAGAATATCCTCAGAGATACCCCTCAACCTTACGTTGTTCCTTCTAGAACGGTCCTCCACATCAGCCAATTTATTTTGTAGCATAGTAATTACTGACTCTTGTGTTTCAACGGTATCAGCCATGGTGTTATACGCCTCGACCAACTCCTCCATTTTAGTCTCAATACGGTCAGTGCGGGCAGCTATAGTTTGGAGCTCAGTTTTAATGTCTTGTACTGCCTGCTTTGTATCAGTACAAATGTCCTCTCTTAACTGCACAAGCAGCACCTTTAAGTGCACCTCAGTAATGCTCTGCGTGCTATCTGTGTACTTAGCTGTCTGCCGTTCCATTGCAGCATCGTTGCGCACTGGAGAGGATCTGCAGGAGGAGGACTGTGCACCATCTTGGCTGTCGTCCTGGTTCGGCGTCTTAGGCTGAGAGCCATAGAAAGCGGTAAGTCTCAAGGGCTGCTGCTTGTCCTTCTTTTTCGGCATGGCTGCAGAGGCCTCTGCTTGTGCTTAGTGCTCTTTTGGGTGCCCTGGGGCTGCAAAATGCTTCAGTTTATCGGCATCGGGTCTGGAGCTGAGCTAAGGTACGTGCGGTCACATGCACCCGTAAGCCACGCCCCCATGAACTGGTTTATTGAACATACACAATCCTCAGTGGAGTATACAATAGAGCATGACAGGATTTAGCATCACATTGAATAGGCAATACTCACAGCACCATATGGTCAGTATTGGTCCCCACAGGCAAGAGGATGTGCTCAGCAGCCACCCAGCTTTCAGCCTTTTCCCTAAGTGGAACCTGAGGGGAATCTATCTACCCTGTTCCTATACACTTAGTCCCTACTTCTGGGCTATTAGTACCCGGGATCTTAATCCCTCTGACTCTCCTCGTCGGAACCTTGAGCTGCTCAGCTAAATAACCTGTCTGTCTGTTACTCCTAGAGTAACCTATAATGGTGAGTAGCCTATTCTTACTAGACCTGACCTGTCTAGGTTCCACAGGGCTCTGCCTGCCTGTTCAGGTCAGAGCCAGCACAAAATGGACACTGAAAGCATGGCTTCAGAACCTTTTATATCCTAACACAGTGCCATCTGCTGGTCACTGTGAGAAGCAGCAGGGGGCTAGCTTAGAGCAGAAAGAGCAAACAGTACCCCTCCCAACTGTATTTTAGGACCCAGATAGGTGTCCATAACATGGAGGGACTGCCTGCACAAAATACTAGGGGTGGCTATTTTACACATCCCTACATAAGTTATGTATAAATCGCATTAGTTAGAAAGCAAGATTGTTCTTTTTGGGTCTAAGAGCTCCCCAAATTCTGAATTCTCATGTTTCTCATAGTATGGTGTTGGCCCTATTTATTGCATAATAGGTATCAGGGATCGGTTTCAATACATCAAATACTTGAAGAGCTCATGTTTCCTTATGTTGAAGAGGCAAATTACCCCAAACACACCAGTAAATGAGCAATATCTTGGTTCCAGACCAACAAGATTGATGTTATGGAGTGGACCCCAGACCTTATTCCAATAGAAAACTTGTTGGGTGACATCAAAAATGCTGTTTCTGAGGCAAAACCAAGAAATGCAGAAGAATTGTGGAATGTAACAGGTGCCAGAAGTTGGTGGCCTCCATGCAACACAGATGTGCAGCAGTTATACCACTTATACAACTAAATATTAGTTCAGTGATTCAAAGGAAAGCATAATCTTGAAACATTTTTCAGTTTATACAGTGAATGTTTGAGTCTGTAAAGAAGAATGCAGACACTACTATTTTTGGAAGAGACTTATATTCTCTTTTCTTTATTTACTATAAAGAAATTACACAATTACATTTTTCTTTATGCTGTGATTTGGAATAGAATATGCAGTGTTCCCAAAGTATTTGTGTGTATGGAAATAAAACTATTATAAGGATTTTGAGCTTTATTCTCTTTTTTAAAAACACTGCTATTATTCTGAACACAACTGTTTACTGTTTATAGTGTGGTGTACTTTGTCCTTTTCCATGTATCTTGGTACTGGCCTTATATAATTAAACACCAAATACTTCAGTGAAAACACTAGTAAAGCAATGTTTCTTCTTCTTTTCTGCATAATTAAGATTCACATAAAACCTAAGAGCAGTGTTAAATCAAAGTAAAATGTAAAATTCTGCATCGCTCTGACAATTTGACCATGGACCCTGAAGCATTAAAAGTTTGGTCTTAAATGGGGTAGTTCAAGTTAAAATTATTTTTTACCGTGATGTAGATAGTGATATGTTATAACCATATGCAATTGACTATCATTTTCTAGTTTTTGTGTTTTTTTAATTATTTTGCTTTTTTTTTAAATTTAGGCTGTGCAGTGGAGCAAGCAGCACTCAGCAAACTGTAGGATAGGAATTAATTACAAGTTAGACAGACCTGACAGGGAACTGAAGCCATGGCTTTAATTGGCTACCCCAGCCTATTGTGCTTCTGACAGGGAATGTTAGAACAAGCCCAACCTTTTTTTGAGACCAGAGCAGATCTATGGATATTTACAATAATGGGGTAAAAATAATCATAATTTTTTTGCCCAGAATAAAATCAGCTCTAGATAGTATTGATCGTTGCCTCTGGAATACACCTATTCCTAGGTATTTTCTTTTCCACTTGTATGACCTTCATTGGGAGAACTTTTAGTTAAAGGGTCACCATAGTTCTAAGAAGAAAATCTGGTTTGAGTTACTGTTAATATTGAGACTATGATAACAGTATCTTACAGAGACAATAAAATGTGCCAAGGAGCTAAGACCTCATCTGTGAAGTATTTGCCATTCTATGCTTTTTTTAATATGGACTCTGTCAAAGAAACAGACCCATATTTTGGAGGTATTATCAGCAAAAGTGAACGTGACAGGATACTGTTACTGTGTTACAAGAAGTATTCTGCATAGAAACTATACTGATTAATATATTGATACTGCCTGCTCTAAGCATTTCAATTTACGTTAGTTGTTTAATACACAAGTAGTTTTGTTTAAAGGGGTGATTCACTTTCAAGTTGACTTTTAGTATGTTATAGAATAGCCAATTCTAAGTAACATCTCAACTGGTCTTCATTATTTATGTTTTATAGTTTTTTAATCATTTGCTTTCTTTTTCTGACTCCCAGTTTTAAAATGAGGGTCACTGACCCCATTTGAAAATAAATTTTGAGTGTTCCTTTTTATTACTCATCTTTTATTTAGGCCCTTTCCTATTCATATGACTGTCTCTTATTCAAATCAATGCATGATTGCTAGGGGGATTTAGACCCTCTCAACCAAATTGCTGAAATTGTAAACTGGAGAGTTGCTAAATAACTCAAAAACTACAAATAAAAAATGAAAACCAATTGTAAATAGTTTCAGAAAATCACTCTCTACAGCATACTGAACCGTACTGTAACTCAAAGGTGAACATCCCCTTTATTACACAAGAAGTTATGATTGTTGATTGCTGATTCAGGTTCCCAGCTAGATGGAAACACCACGTTTAAATTGTACCAAGATCCACTTTACCCCCAAAAAAAGATTGATATGGGAAAGGCAAGCAGGTAGTTTTTTTGTAAAACAACTTTGCATTTTAGCAAAAGATTTTCAATATAGCATTTTTGCATTAAACGTAATACAGAATGGGAGGTATACAAGTGGAAACCTAAAGCTGATGTATGTCTATGGTCAGTGTCGGACTGGCCCACCGGGATACAAGGAAAACTCCCGGTGGGCCCAGGAGTCAATGGGCCTCTTGCTTCTAACCATTTGGCCTATTTCATGGTCATTCCCTATTTCTTTATAGGAAAAAAGAGGCTTAATAATGGAAGAATAGAGTATTGTATGTAGAGATAAAAGTCTAGGAGAATAAAGAGGTTAAGTGAGGAGACAAGAAATAATAGTTTGGAAAGTGTAGCCATGGTCTATGATTTTCTGGTGGGCTCCTGGCATCCCAGTCCGACACTGTCTATGGTTCATCTAGCTGATGGCAATGCATTGTCTTATGATGCATAATAATCCATGTATAGTAAAAAAAAACATTGTGATGGTTTTCCTTAAATAGAATTAGCCTTAAAAGCCCATAGGGACTGCATCAACATTTTTCACTTTTACAACAATTCTGTTTTATGAAGCATGACCACAACTGATTTCGGGCCATGTGTTCAAGCAGTTAGTGTCCATATTAATCAAAAAGATAGAATCGAGGGAAGCTGATCCGGTTATTAATCTCACTCCTTAGCGTCTCCTTTATACAATGCAACCATCTTTCATCTGTTCTCTAATATGCAAATATGAGGGACACCATGACAGATAACATCTATTCCAGCCATACTTTTCACAGCCTAAACCTGTCTTCTCTCTAAAATGCCATCCAGGGGAAATATGTCAACTGAATGCTTCTCCCATGGATTAAGACAGCAGCCTATTAAATTATTTTCTGACTTAGCATATAATAGTTTCTCTACATTTGCTGTCAGAGAACATTGGATTTTGTTTTTAATTGGTGGAATATCTGTCTTTCATGCAAAATGTAATCCTACCCTAAAAATAAATTCGATTTAGTTATCGTTCTGTTGTCATGGAAGCATACTTTCTTTCATTCTGTGACACTTTAACAAATAATGTATAGAACGTGCTATTTCACTCAGAAAGTTTGCAAATTATATTAAGAGGGTGGAAAGAGGGTGATTTGCTCCAAGAATGGATGACTATGTAATGCTCTCCATGTTCTGTCCCCACATGAAGGCGAATGAAGGTATAACTAATAGTAGCTGTGTGACTTCCTACCTTCGTATCCAAGCAGTGGGGCAGACCGGACCGGCAGATGCTCAGGTTGGATGGATCCAAAACGTAGACACAGAGATGAAATCAGCCTGAGTTTATTTGATCCAGAATACAACAATATATGGTGATACAATACTGTTCTGTAGTAGTGGTATCAATACTGTCCTGTAGATAACTTTCCTGAGGCTAACTGCTGGTCAAAAACTAATGCCTTCACAAGCCCAAAATGTCTGAATGTCCAGTCACACAGTAAATGAGGCACTTAAAATGGCTGCAGGAAGTGACAAGGACAGAGCTGGCAGAAAACCACACCCTGAGAGGAAAAACTTTACTAACAAGAACAGAGGTGTGCAGCATGCAAATTTTGTCCAGCAGAAAGCAGCAGTACAACAATGCACAGAAAATAACATAGATAAGAAGGTTTGATAATAATGAAGCAATTAACTATGAGGAGAACAGCACACTCCCCGTCTGAAATTTACTTTGGAGATTTCACTATGACGAATGTCCATGAAATATAACACAAACCTGCAACAAAACATGTTAGAATGCAATAAACATAATAATATAGTTGGCTTTCTTGGCTTGTAATGGAGAAAATGTCTATAGTTCAACTTCAGTCCTGTTCATCCTTCAGGAACGTTCTCAATTGGTAATATCAAAATTAGTTCGTTAATTGGCCTTGCGAACGTTTTAAGCTCGCCCTTCCTGAAGATCTTCAACTCCACTTTTCGGACTTTGCCGTCCTCGCTAGGAAAAACCTTTGTAATCAGTCCGATAGGCCAGGCAATCCTTTCGGTTTGTTGCTCCTTCATCAATACAAGGTCTCCTTCTTTCAAGTTTGGTTTTTGGTGTTGCCATTTTCTTCTTCCTTGAAGAATATTGAGATACTCCTTTCGCCATCTGTTCCAGAAGTAATCCGCCAGGTATTGTACACGTTTCCAGTGTTTTTGGTAGATATTCGCGTGAGTGAATTCTCCACTAGGCATTAGGGTATTCTCAGTTTTTTGGGTAAGTAGAGTAGCTGGAGTCAGTATGGCTGGTGTTTCAGGATCCATAGACACTGGCACAAGGGGTCTTGAATTGATAATAGCCGAAACTTCAGCAAGAAGGGTGACAAGAGTCTCATGTGTGAGTCTTGAAGAGTTTACATCCATCAACATAGAATTTAAGATGTTGCGTGAGATCCCGATCATTCTCTCCCAGGAACCCCCCATATGGGAACTATGAGGAGGATTGAAGATCCAGGTGCAACCTTTCTCCGCCAACTGATCTTGAATGGGCTTAGTGTCGATGTTCAGTTCTCTACAGGCTCCAATGAAGTTACTTCCTCGGTCTGACCTCAACTGTTTCACTGGTCCTCTGATTGCGAAGAACCGTCTTAAGGCATTAATGAAACTGGATGTGTCCATGGATTCTAACACCTCTATGTGAACGGCTCGCACACTCATGCAAGTAAATAGCACAGCCCAACGTTTACTGTTTGCGTGACCGCCACGAGTTCTGCGTGCGGACACCATCCATGGCCCAAAGACATCCAGGCCAGTATAGGTGAAGGGCGGTTCTGAACATAGTCTATCTGCAGGCAAATCGGCCATTTGTTGGTGTAGCAGTTTCCCTCTGGCTTTGCGACAGTGCACACAGTCATGCAGTATTCGGGCTACGTGTTTTTTCATACCTATAATCCAAAGACCTGCAGACCTTAACTTGCCTTCGGTGATTTGTCTGCCCTGGTGTTCAGCCTTTTTGTGGTAATGTCGGATCAGCAACACGGTGATATGATGTTTGCTGGGAATAATTAGAGGATTTTGTTCTGCAACTCCTAGGTGGGCTTGATTCAAACGACCACCAACTCTGAGCAGGCCAAAACTGTCTATAAATGGATTTAGGTTGGCAAGAGGACTTTTTATAGGAATCTGCTGTCTGTTGTACAAGCATTTCCATTCTACGTTAAATTCTCCCTGCTGGACATGACGTATTATGAGAGACTCGCTATGAGAAATGTCCTCAGCAGAGAAGGGTTTATGGCAGACATGCCAACCATGACAATCTTTATCTTCCTGGGTATTGTGATAACATCTAGCGATGTGCACTAACCTTGCAATAGTTCTGATGAGTCTCATCCAACAGGAGAAACGTTCAAAGCGATGACAATGAAGGCTGGAGGTTTGCCTTGCTTCAGTGACTAATGCACTAACTTCAGCGCGGATTTCTGGATCATTATCCGGATCCTGGATGCTGAAATCTTCCTGTACACATTCATCCGCCTCTCCTAGCAGAAACTCTGGACCTGTAAGCCAAGAAGAGTTAGTAAAAGAACATATAGACATAGGCCTAGTGGCATGATCTGCTGGATTGAGTTCGGATGGTACATAGTGCCATTGTTCAGGTTTGGAGGACCTCCTGATTCTCTCTATGCGGTTACTGACATACACATAAAATCGTTTAGTCTGATTGTAGATGTAACCTAAAACGACCTTACTGTCAGTGTAATACTGGACTTCATCTATGTCGCCATCCAATTCTTGTTGTATGAAATCGGCAATTTCCACTGCTAACACGGTCCCACAGAGTTCAAGTCTGGGAATAGTATGATCAGGCTTGGGGGCTAACTTAGCCTTACCAAAAACAAATCCAACGTGATTTTGATTGTTGGGGTCTGTCACCTTCAGATAGGCGACCGCTGCTATGGCCTCTGTGGAGGCATCCGAGAACACATGGAGTTCCTTCTTTACACTTGAGGTAAATGAGGTTTTAGTATAGCATCTTGGGATGCGGATTTCATCCAAAGCACACAAAGATTGCTTCCAGGCTTCCCATTTTTGCTCTTTATCAGAGGGAAGAGGGGTATCCCAATCCTTGATGGTTTCAGAAAGCTGTCTCAGTAGGGATTTACCCTGTATAGTGATGGGTGCTACAAATCCTAGTGGATCGAATAGGCTGTTCACCACAGATAGGACACCACGTTTTGTGAATGGCTTGTCTGCACAGCTTATTTGAAAACCGAAGGAGTCGGCTGAGAGATCCCATCTGATGCCCAAGCTCCTTTGCACAGGTGGACTATCTTGTCCCAGGTTAATATCCTTGAATCCAGGTGCATGATCACCCGACTCGAAGGCCCTCATCACAGCCAGGCTGTTTGAAGCAATTTTATGCAGTCTAAGTTTAGCTTGGTACAACATGCCTTGGGTTCTTTTGAGCAGATCGATAGCCGCTTCCTCAGTTGGTAGTGATTTGAGTCCATCATCTACATAAAAGTCCTTTTCCACGAAGTCTCTGGCATCTGTGCCGTACTCCGATTCTCCTTCTAACGCAGTTCTCCGAAGACCGTACGTCGCTACGGCAGGTGAAGGGCTATTTCCAAATACGTGTACCCTCATTCGATACTCCACCATCTCTGCGTTGGTGTCATTGTTCTTATACCACAGGAACCTGAGGAAATCCCGGTGGTCCTCTCTGACTACAAAACAGTGGAACATCTGTTCGATATCAGCAGTGATGGCGATAAGCTCTTTCCTGAACCTCATCAGCACTCCGACCAGGCTATTTGTCAGATTAGGACCTGTAAGAAGGACATCATTGAGGGATACACCTTGATGTTTGGCACTTGAATCGAAAACAACCCTAATTTGATTAGGTTTCCGTGGATGATACACTCCAAATGAAGGCAAGTACCAGGACTCGTTCTTCCCTAGGGGCGGAGCTGGTTCTGCGTGGTTATTATGGAATATTCTATCCATGAAGGCAACAATGTGTTCTCTCATTTCAGGCTTGTTGTTCATGGTACGCTGAAGAGAGTTAAATCTGGATAGCGCTTGCTCTCGATTGTTCGGGAGTCTTACTCTGGTGGCTCGGAAGGGTAATGGAGAAACCCAGTGATTGGTTTTGTCTTTAAAGAACTCACTGTCCATTATCTTGACAAACTCTCTGTCTTCTACTGACAAGGCTACTTTATCATCATCTTTGGTTGTGTGAAAGACTGATCTCCCCAAGTTGTCAGCAAAGAGGGGAGAAATGATGTCGGGTGGTTGTATGAGGTCTGGAGATTTCTCTTTCACTTCATAGTGATGAGGACACGGCTTAATGCAAGTTGTGCGTCCATCTCCACGCACGTACGTTTTGAAGGAGTCAATTCTTGGTTGATCCAAGCATACGTTTCCTATGACTACCCATCCCAAGTCCAGTCTCTGGGCATATGGGGCGTAGTCGGGACCATTACATTGTTGGCGCACCTTGTGCACCCTTAGATTGTCTCTGCCGAGCAGGAGTAGAATCTCTGCGTTGTTGTCCATAGGTGGGATAACGTTGGCAAGGTGCCTTAGGTGAGGCTGGTGAAATGCAGCTTCTGGGGTAGGGATCTCATCCCTATGGTTAGGTATTTGATCGCATTCGATCAGTGTTGGTAGGGGTATTTCTGTATTCCCATTGATGGGAGAAGCAATGAATCCTTGTGCCCTCCTTCCGCTAGTCTCTATGCGGCCCGAGCAGGTGTTTAAGATGTAGGGTTCTGATGGTCCCTCTATTCCAAAGGCATCGAAGAATTTAGGTCCTGCTAGGGACCGGTTGCTTTGGTCGTCAATGATAGCATACATTTTTACTGCCTTTTCTGGTAGTCCCTCTGGATGGACCTTGATTAGGCATATTCGGGCACAACATTTCTCACTCTGGCTGTCGCCACATACTTCCAAACATGAGCAGGAAATGGCGGTGGCTGTGTTAGCGTGATTCTGAGGCTCCCCGCCATGACTTGGAGCAGGACTGGTGGTGAAGACAGCTGGTGAGTCTCTGGTGAGCGGAATTGGGTGCATAGCTGAGGCATGTCTTTCACTATGACACTCCTCACACTTGATGATGGATTTACAGTCCTTAGCCATGTGCTCCAATGAAGCGCAGCATCTGAAACACACCCCAAGCTCGCTGAGGACTTTCTTCCGCTCCTGTATGGTTTTAGATCTAAACCCCCTGCATTTGTTCAGTGAGTGCGGTTTTTTATGAATGGGACACTCACGATTGAAGGACTTGTCTCCTGACGAGGTATGGTACTGTTTACCCGTGGGTGCTGCAGGTGATGGTAGGTTAGTCTTTCTGACACTCACGCTGCTCTTAAAGTCTCTGTTTTTATGCAAGACACTTTCATACCTTGAAGATGGTGTCGCTGAAGCTGTAGTGTTGAACTCCAGGAAATCAAGGCTGGGGTCATTCCTCATCTGGGACTGTTCATCAATGAATCTGCAGAAATGAATAAATGGGGGAAAGGTGACGTCATGCACTCTTTTGTACCTTGAGACCGATGCCGCCCACTTTTCTTGCAGACTGTAGGGTAACTTCACGACAATTGGGTTCACCCCATGGGCTGTATCCAGGTAGCACAGGCCGGTCAAGCGAGTGTCTCTTTTGGCAAGTTCTAATTCCATGAGCAGATCACTCAAATCCTGAAGCTTATGGACATCTTTGAGATTGATCTTTGGGACATTCTGCAGTCTCTTGAATAGGGCTTTCTCTATTGCTTCTGCACTGCCGAATGTACGTTCGAGTCTCTGCCAGGCGGCAGCGAGACCTGCTTCCGCTTGTCCCACATAGACAGTTCTGAGGCTCTTAATACGACTTGTGGAGCCTGGGCCCAGCCATTTGATCAAGAGGTCGAGCTCCTGCTCTGCGGTCAGGTTGAGGTTGGCAATGGCGGCTTTGAAGGTTGCTTTCCAGGCTCTGTAGCTCTCTGCGCGATCATCAAATTTTGAGAGACTTGTGTTAATTAGCTCTCTGCTCACCATAAACCTGGCAAACTCGGACATATCCGATTTCTCACTGCTTGTTGCCATGACAACTTGTGATGCCCCCAGGGCGTGTGGGCTGCGTGGCGTGAAAGGGTGAGATGCTTCCGGGTAGAATGATGTGGCTGCAGGGTTGAGCTGTGGTCTAGCCTCTGTAGATTGTGATGACTGCTGCTTGAGCTGTGGCGGTAGGCCGGGAAATGCCAGGTGGCCCTTTTGCTGTAACACCTGTCCTTGAGAGGGCACAGCTGGGTGAACGTCATCAGGTTGCTCAGGTGCTGTGGGTGGCACTGTAGGTAGAATTGACTTGAAGGTTTCAGTGTTGTCGGCTTGGACGGTACTGCAAACTGGGGGTGGTGCAGGTAACTGTTTCAGTACATAGTTACTGGTGCGATCAGCTGGATCATCTATCTCCTGTGGTGGCAAGCAGACTGGGTCAGGGCCTTGGCTCAATGCTTGCTCAAGTAGTCTTACTTTAGCTAATGCAATTTCCTCTTCCATCTCTGATTCAAGAATCTTTATCCGAGCCTCTGCTTCTGCCCTCTTAGCCTCTGCGTCTGCTTCTTTTTCAGTGAAGGAGCGTCTCACCTTGGATTGCTCTGCATTTATGCGGGCCTCTAGTAGTCGGTCGCTTAAAGCTGAGCTTCTTGAGCACGATGATCTGTATGACCGAGAGGAATGTTTAGATGAATTTGATCTGTGGGATCTAGTTTCTTGCAGATGGGAGATACGGAGCTCCGCTTTATCTTTAGCACGCTGCACCATGGCGTCTCTTTGTCTATCCATTAATTCTGCCTTGCTTAGTTCTGACAGGGCTTCATCAATATTAACATCTTTTAGAAAGGTTATATACTTGGTGGACAGTCTCTTATATCTTTCATGAGCTGTATTCAGCCGTTCTATAGCAACTTGTAAGCTTGTGGCATCACCTGAGGATTTAAGTCCTGACATGATGGAGGAGACTCGTTCCCATAGCTCTTCCAGGCTATCGCATAGCTCATCTTTCCTGGTTTGATAGTTTTCTCTGACCTTTATTGTCGGTTTGAGCGAGCGTCTTGATCGCACGACTTGGTCTGCTGGAAGTGTGGAATCTGGTTCCTGTTCTTCATAATGATCAGTATCAGGTTGCATTATCATTGTTTCATCACTGGGGAACTGTGGGAGGTCTTTTTCAGCCATTTTGATTTAAGGTGCGCTGTCTCTTTAAGAAAATAAACTTTTGAATTGGGGGCTGAAAATAGCAGTGCGGCTCCGCTGAGGCACCCTGACAAGGTTCCTCAAGTGTTTTCGGTGAATTGCGGGGTTTGGTAGTTTGGGGACCCTGCGTGCATTCACAATTCTGTACTATGCGAGCAAAGGTTAATACAGGATGTAGAAAATGGCTTGATGGGTTGAGGAGGACTTTCAGGTGAGAGTCTATATACTGCAGACACGTGGTGCTTTGGGCAGATTTGCTGCAGGTGGGCCTGTTGCCAGGGAGATTTCTGAGTATGGTACTGAACTGTGAGGTAATCTGTGGCTTGGGGTATGGGCATTAAGGCAGTTTTTGACTGTTCTGTCCCCACATGAAGGCGAATGAAGGTATAACTAATAGTAGCTGTGTGACTTCCTACCTTCGTATCCAAGCAGTGGGGCAGACCGGACCGGCAGATGCTCAGGTTGGATGGATCCAAAACGTAGACACAGAGATGAAATCAGCCTGAGTTTATTTGATCCAGAATACAACAATATATGGTGATACAATACTGTTCTGTAGTAGTGGTATCAATACTGTCCTGTAGATAACTTTCCTGAGGCTAACTGCTGGTCAAAAACTGATGCCTTCACAAGCCCAAAATGTCTGAATGTCCAGTCACACAGTAAATGAGGCACTTAAAATGGCTGCAGGAAGTGACAAGGACAGAGCTGGCAGAAAACCACACCCTGAGAGGAAAAACTTTACTAACAAGAACAGAGGTGTGCAGCATGCAAATTTTGTCCAGCAGAAAGCAGCAGTACAACAATGCACAGAAAATAACATAGATAAGAAGGTTTGATAATAATGAAGCAATTAACTATGAGGAGAACAGCACACTCCAGAGTAGGAAGATAGCTCAAACACTAATCTCCTTGACATCTTTATTCAGTAAAAAAAAGATTTAATTACAGCTGTTTTAGGCTAACCCTGTACAAGAAATTGGAATATCTTCCAAGGCGAGACAAAAAAATGATGCCAGATTTATTTTAAACATTATGATTTTTTTTTCAAATGTGTCCCAATATCATTTAATATGTATTTTTTAATATGTATTATTAAATTTGCTCAAAAACTTTATTGTCCAGCTCCATTTTGGACTTTATTGCAAATGTCACCAGTTAGCCTATTGAGATGGTACCTGAGTTTTATTATAGCTGTGTTGCCGTTGCACACCCTAAACATCATCATTTAACAGACGGGGCTTTGTTTGGACAACAACCTTAATTCTACTAGAAAATCATTTAAAGGAACGTTAACACCAAAAAAATTAAAGTGTTTTATAGTAATGAAAATATCATGCAGTGTTGCCCTGCACTGGTAAAACTGATCTGTTTGCTTCAGAAGCACTACTATAGTTCATATAAACAATCAGCTGTGTAGCAATGCCGGATATTGAAAAAAAGCTACAGTGTATATGGCACAGGTTAAATAATGGACAACAGATAACACCATTATGTTCTACAGAGCTTTTCTGTGCCTTTTCTCCTTTGAATGGCTGCCCCCATTGCTACACAGCAGCTTATATAAATTTATATAAATGGCTGCCCCCATTGCTACACAGCAGCTTATATAAATTTATATAAATATAAATAGTAGTGTTTATGAAGCAATCACACCAGTTTTACCAGTGCAGGGCAACACTGCATTATATTTTTATTACTTTAAAACACTTTTTTGATGTTTCATCTGGTTTTGCTTCCAATAAAGATTATTTACATCTTAGTTTGAAGTACAAGGTGCTGTTTTATTATTACAGAAAAAAGGGAAATTATTTCAGAATATTTGGATTATTGGATTATAATAATGTTTTTACATTTTATTGTTGGGAGAGCAGTAAAATGGTTCAGACTTGGCTGGAAAGTGTTCTCTTATATTATGGAGAGAGACTACTTGCAAGATAGATTTATTAAACATCCAGCTAAGTTAGGTGGTATTTTTGTAATAAGAAAATGTATATAACCCCTTCTGAAGAACTATAGTAGACTCACCACACGAAATGTGGGGTCCAGGTGCACATGCCCCTAACCCTCAGAGGAGAATTCCATAAATCACCATTACACGGAATGCAATGTTTTCAGTTACAGCTGCGTTTCCAAACTTAGCATATCTAGTCCTTGGTATAGTCATCCTTCAGGTTCCTCAAAAACCATAGGCAGTTGGGAATCGAAGACAATGGAATTTGGAAGTCTAAAAGAACATATTATGAGTTTAAAGCAGCATTGGGCTAGTGAATCAGGGGCACACTGAGGCTGCAACTTCAAGGGCCCTCCTCCCAATGTCCACTGCTCCCCCCCAGGTACACATGCCTGGCAACCTTCATCCTCCTGCTTAACTTTCAAGGAGCGGGGGGGGGGATTGGTGCTCTGGGTTGTGAGGGTCACAGCCTGCTGGATTTTCTTCCAATGTCCCACCAGCCAGCCAAGTCTGACCCCGGTCTAAAGACTGCAGTGATGTCAAGAAACAAAATTAATATCTTCTGTGACAGAATGATGTGATAAAATTGTATTTACCAAGTTTGACAGAATTGTAGGGATTGATAGTAAACACAAACATAAAATGTTATACAAAAAGTCAGCAAATTGTTTTATTTCTTAAAGAAAAACTATTCCCCCAAACAATGTAGGTCTCTCTAAAATGTATTGCATAAAACAGCTCATGTGTAAAACTCTGCTTCATGTAAACAAGCCATTTACATAATAATATACTTTTTAGTAGTATGTGCCATTGGGTAATGAGAAATAGAAAATTGCCATTTTAAGAAATAAGGGCCGCCTCCTGGGATTGTATGATTCACTGTGCACACAAACAAACCATACATGTTTGGTCACATGACCCAATTAAAAGACAGAGTTCTGTCTTTTGCTTCCACACTTCTTCCTGCTACAGTTCGAGTTGTAGTATTTCTGGTCAGGTGATCTCTGAGGCAGCACAGAGAATATAAAAAATTTGGGCTCAAGGGACAAGATGTAAAAAGGAAATAGTTACTTACATATACTGTATATTCCAGTTTAGTAAGATTCTTTAATATGTCACTTACTATGATATAAACTTTCTGTTGTTTATTCATTTTGGGGGGAAAGTTTTCCTTTAATGTTATAAATAGTTTTTGGGCAAAGATACAAACTTTTTTGCTGATGCATGTTAAACCTTTCAAACTAGTGAGCAACAATACATTCCCCTCATAGCCCCATACTGTATATTATATTTTCTTAGATTAATAAAACATATCCAAATAGTTTCTTCAGCTACTTTTACAAATACAAAGAACCCTAAGTTGTTTAACTTTGTTACTATGAATATCCCCGGTTTCGTTTTTTTTTTTAATGTATTACTCTCTAAGCAAACTATCTTGTTCATAAAATAATATTATATGCTGTAAACAGCTTTTGTTTGAGGAGGAGGCAGACATGTTTTATCCTCATTAATGTTTCAAATTTTTGGATAACAAGATTAATTTATTCTACTGTAGATAGAACAGAATAGATTTAACAAAAGGTTTACAGGGAGCTTTATAAGTCTGGCTTCCCCAATAGCTTTGTTCTTTTATTTCATTCACTTTAATTTCATATTCAATCAGTTGCCTGGTGTATAATCTACAGCTACAAGTATTAATTCCATTTTTTTGTAAAAAGTATTTTGAATATTTCCTAAAAAAAAGTTAAAAATATTTTAATAGAGCTGGAATTCAAGAGTTAGCAAGGACTGGATATGGAGAGCAACTTCTTTGTTTTAAGAGACAATACTCTGGGAACATTTTCAGTTTGTTATGATTTAAGCTGAGCTTTCAGGGCTGGGAATAGTTATTAACAGTATATTTAAACTTTTACAATTTTTTAGAATTAAGATGTAGCACGGTGAATATTTGATTTAATGATTTACAATATATATATCTGATTTATAGTGAATCAAACCTTAAGTTTGAGCAAGTATAAGATTTTGGGATAGTTATTTGAGTCCAATGTCTCTGATGTAGTTATATTGCTGGGCAAATGTTCTATAGCAAACACAGGCATTGTTGGCCAGCAAACATCTTTAAGAATAAATAAACAGACAGCAGACAGACAAGACTCAGATTGAGTAACAAACTGAGTCTTGGTGAAAGCGATACAAAGTTCTTGCTGATCCTTTAGAATTCCATTGGGCAACTTTTTGGCCTAGCTAACTATATTGCCAGGTCAACATTTGGGGTTAAAGGTCTCTCTAGCTGTCGATTATAAAGCACACCTTCACTTTACATGGGTAGCTTCACCTCGGACCCATGAGTGGGTGCCAGGATTTGGATCATCGCTTGATTATCGGGAACCTGAAGGTGATGAACCAAAGGTTGTGGGGCTCCCCGATTGTGCAGAACTGGCTATTCTTGTAATTACCATCATATGAAGTTAAGTAAACGTTTTTAAATTCTTCCTTTACTTGTGTGTGTGTAAGTTATTGCTCACAAGCAGTATATCAAAAGGTTTAATCATTGATCCTGTATATTTGTATTAATATATTTATTTTAATTAATACAAGTATTATTATTGATAAAGGTTCACTCCTTTATTACATTTGGTGCTGTGAACAGGATTAACCCTTTTATTCCTGTGAAGTGCAGTAATAACTTATAGAAACTTGTATAAATTGTAGAATTTATTTATAGTTCAACTTTGTATGGTAGGGTAGTGGCAGTATTGTAGTGGCTTGTGCAGGGCAAACATACTGTTGAAAGATAGCAAAAATGTTCTGCTTGTTTAAAAATAAAGTTAGAGGGGTAGATAATCAAATGAGCACCCTTCCCACATGGGCTAGTTCCGGACCCTGGACCCATGTTGCTCATGAATTGATTAAGTATCAGCAACCTTTTCAGGTGACTAACCACAGTCACCAGTTGCTGAATTTGGATTCGTCTCGGTATTCCAAGGCAGAGCAGAAGTCTGCAGCACAAGTGGGTTGGTTGTGTTTTCAGGCGCTAATGGAGGAGACAACCAAAAGGGAGTCAGTTGAGCTTGAACAGCAGGCAGTTAAAGATCAACTATTTGTGTTAAGAGAATGTTTCCGCTCTTCAGAAAAGCACCGTGATGAGATGGAAACAGAGTTTTCACAATATGTAGTGAAAACTGTTAATAAACAGCAAAAAGGGAAAGGGAGAAAATCATCAGAAAAGGGTGCATCAGTTAAAGTGAGAGCTCTTGTAAATAAAGGATACTTGAGGGAGTTAGCCCAGTGGTCAGGAGCAGATTCAGATGAGGAAATTGAAATAGGAGATGATATAGAAGAAAACTAAGGCCAATAGTAGCTACCAAACAAAGGAGAGAAGTAACTCAAAGAGCAGGCAATACTAACAGATATCAGGATTACAGAGGAAATGCAGAAGCAGCAGAACAGCAATATACAGAGGAAACACGTTCATATACTGCAGGAGAATTAACAGAGTTGGGTCAGAAATTTGCCCAGAAAGAAGGTGAAAGTATCCTTAAATGGGTCTTGCGAGTGTGGGATTTGGGTGGGGATGGTATCATGCTTACTAGCAGGGAAGCAATAGGATTAGGCAGTATTGCTAAAGACCCCCGGGTGAGGCTTTATCTGAGGAGAGCACGTGATACTACTGTGACTTTTTCACTGTTACATTTGATAAGGGATTCAATTTTCCAAGTGTATGATACGCCCACTGAAATGATGGATTCTACCCCACGGCGTACTATAGGGGAGGGAATACAAAGGTTAAGAGAGTATGAATGTGTGAGCGGCTTGATTGCTGATCCCCCAAATACACCTACAGTAAAAGAGATGTGGTCAGGGCCAGATATGGCTCCCTTTACTGCACACATGAAAAATAAATTGCTTGTAGGATCTCCCATCCATTTGATAGTCCCATTGTTTACAAAGTTAAGTGCTTTAGATGCCAAGCAGGGTGTTATTCATGAAGCTGCTACATTGCTGAGTCAGCTGGGTGAGTTAGAACGCACAGGAGAAACCATTGCTAGGCAGCAGGTTGTAAAAAAAAGGGGTACAGAAAGGTTAAAAATCAGCCGCAGGCAGATGTTCTTAAATTTGCTTCAGAGTGGAGTAGCGAAGGTTGAAATTGATGGCATTCCCACTGCTGATTTGTTTAAGCGCTGGGAAAAACTGAAACAAAAGGTGAGGTTGAAATTAACCAAACCACAGAATGTAGCAACCTGCAACATAGAGGACCGTGTCACACATGCAGTCCTGCTAATGAAGGGAAATAATTCATCCCACATAGGGAAGAGGACTTGCTTTAACATAAGGAGAGGATCTAGGAGATTAGATGATAGGAAGGCAGAATGTGTATTATAAAAGTTTTTTTCTTTTTTTTCGTTTGTCAAAACAGGATTGCAGCTGTTTTCTGTCCCCTTCCATTTCAGTTTTTCAGCCGTATGTTGAGTTGTAAAAGGAGCCTCTCTCTCTGTGTTAAGAACAGAATTGTAGCTACTCTGTGCCCCTCCCTTTTTAGAGAGATACAAATTCAACTAAGGGAATCAGTTGTGTAGTGAAACTGAAGTAATAAAAGTATGTTCACTTAAATGTTAAAATTGTTAGCTATGTTAAACTCATCTTTGTGTTCAGATAATATAATTATTTTCTCTGTTTCAGGATGACATTTTAATTTTGGATTAGAAAATTTGATATTTTTTCTAATGAAAGAAAATATTAATAGAAAAATTTGTATGCTATGAAGGTTATTTCATTTGGCAATACCAAATTAAAACCATATGGTATGGGGTGTGTGGCCAACCATGCATCTTAACAGGCGCAGTTTCACGGCGCTCCAGGGGCAAATATATTTCCATGGACTGATACCCCTCTATAGGTGCCACAGCACCCCTAATTTTGAAGAGGCTTACCTCCGGAGTCTCCGACAAGCGTGTCGCTGCTGGAGCGGGGCCTCTAGCTGCCTGCAGAGTAGAGATTCGATTGCAGCCTACTGGGGAGACTGAAGCCCCGGCCTCTAATAGGGGACCAACGCTGACACGCTGGCGTGTGATGGTGGGACCTCGCTGGATACTCTACACGCGCAGGGGCCCTGCTGGTTGCCAGGGGTGAGTGTATACGGCCCCCTGGAGTGCTCTCACTATCTACTTGCCATTTTAGCTGCTGCTTGCAGTCAGGCACTAGTGCAATTACTACTGCGCAGGCTGTTCGCACCCTCCCCAATCTATTCAGCACTGAGGTTGGAAGTGCCAAAAGGGAAGGAGGAATAGAGGCACATTGTATAGCTGCAAGCTGGACACAATCCAGTGGAAAATTCACAGGACTCTTGCATTATTTCAACACTCCCCACCCCTGTATTATATCCACCACTGTCAGTAATTAGCTTGTGAGGAGAGCGAGTAATTACAGATTGTAACCAGCTGAAGTTACATCAGGAGCTATGGACTTATACTGCCTGTACAAAACACAGCATCAGCAGATGGGAAGCAAAACCCACTAACCCTGGAAACTTTATGTTAACTCTCTGAATATATAAGACAGTGCATATATAACACACATGTGATTCCTACACCTGAAGTGTGTGCAAACCAATACTTTACTCAGAACATTGCTGCCTATCTACCATTGAAAAGTCAAATAGCAATGAACAAGTACTAAAACAGTATTGTCCTACAGTTCTCAACATGGGGAAACACTCTCAAAAAACCAGGGCGGAGGCAGCAGCCCGCTTGGAACAGTTTGCACACTCTCAGCCACCTCTTCCAGAGGAATAACCCACTCCCTCTCCACCACCATCTCCCCCTTCTCCACAGCTCTCTCAGGAAGCCCCTGAACCAACCATGAGTGAGCTCCTGGGGGCTATAATGGAGAGTTGCCCCACCTCAACTGCGCAATTGGAGGCAATTAAAATCAATCTGTCTCTGCTGCATCAAGGTATGCAAAATATCCGTGAACGCACAACAGCAGTGGAAAACAGAGTATCAGATGTGGAAGACTCAATCCCACCTATGCAGCAAGACATCTGGGATATTAAAATTCAGCTCAAACAAGCGTTGGATAAAACTGACAATCTTGAAAACAGATTGCGCAGAAATAATATCCGGATTATTGGCCTTCCTGAACGGATAGAAGGGCAACATCTTGAAACCTTCATTGAAAAATGGCTGCAGGATACATTGGGCGCAGATACCTTCACCCCGCTTTTTGCAGTGGAAAGAGCGCATCGAGTCCCTACCAGAGCCCTCCCTCCGGGTGCCCCACCGCGGCCATTCCTTCTAAAGCTACTACACTACAGAGACAGCGATGCGGCGCTGAAAGCGGCTAGAGTAAAAGGGCCTATTGTCTACAATGGAGAGAGCCACCTTTGTAGCAGTAAAGAGGTGCAAATATTCCCTACAGTATGCTGTACCCCTCGAAGTTACGAATTCAAGATGGTGATCGGGTGCTATTTCTCACTACACCAATGGAGGCAGAGGATTGGATGACTCGCAAAGAGATAAGACCTTCCCCGCCAAGAGAGCGGAGAACACCTCCGAATAGCCCTCAGTAGGATACAAATTCATTACATAGATGAGGGTGATTTCCCGGATCTCGGCACATGATCCACAGTGGTCACAAGGAAGGTAACTTTACAATTTACCTTCTTCTCACTCCTTATGGACTATCTCAAACTAGCTTTGCAGATATACAAAGGGACTCTGAAATGGAGGAACATACAGTAGCTACCTATATTGTAGTATTCTATTTAAAAGTTATTCCCAGGTTTCTCTTTGTGAGCCCTAATAATTTGATGGGGAGCCCACTGTTGGACATTGAAGGGATCATCCGTACTTATCTCTGGAATAACTATGTTCTTGCTGATTTACAATCACGCAGTACAGTTCATACTAAAATGGTTGGTATAATATACACATATGTAATGTTTTGGTTGCATGTTCCCCCAATTTAACCTGCTTCTGCAGAATATGTTACAGGGTACAAGACCTGCCCAGGTTTGGAGGGCGGGTAGGGAGGGTAAGGGTATTCTGTTGGATTTTTTGTTTGTCTATTAGTTTTGTTATGTCAATATGCCGCAATCTTATGCATTTTTGATTGATACACTGTGCAGCCCTCATAGGGATGGGTGAATTTTACCCGTTTAGCTTCGCCAAAAATTCGCCACCGGCGAAATGTCGCCGATGCCCATTAAAGTCTATGGGCGTCAAAATTTTTTTGACGCGCGTCTTTTTATTTTGACGCACAAAGCCATACAAGTCTATGGGCGTCATTTTTTCGGCAAAACAAGGCGAAAAAATTCGCCCATCCCTACTCACTATAATAGTGACACGGGAAAATCTACATGCCTACACTTATTCCTCATTTAAGTTTACGAAATCCTCTGCCACTTCCTATAAATGGCTGATCCATGGCTGACATTACGCTCACTTCCTGGAACATCCGGGGATTATATGATAAATTTAAGAGAGCACAAATGTTTAATTACCTTAAAAGGCATCCTCCCTCCTTGCTCCTGCTTCAGGAAACTCACCTGACGGGCCAAAAAATACTAGCCTTAAAGAGACATTGGGTTGGTCAGGCTTACCACTCTACTTACTCAACATACTGTATGCTAGGGGTGTCTCGATCTTTGTAAAGAAGTCTCTCCAATTTAATTTGCTTACTCTCAAAACAGATTACTATGGCAGATTTATTATCCTTCATTGCACAATAGCCAATTTCCCCCTGATTATAGTCAATTTGTACATCCCACCTCTATTTAATATGAATCTCCTAAATACAATTGATAAAAAACTGGCAGATCTTCCTACAGCTCCTACTTGTTATATGGGTGACTTTAACGCCCTAATGGACCCACAGATGGATAAATTAAACCCCCCCTTTCCCTCTGGAGATAAATTAATGTCATGGGCCAATGCACTGGGTTTAACAGATGTGTGGAGGTGGAAATATCCTAATCAGAAGGCCTTTTCTTGCCACTCTGCTACTCACCATTCACTCTCACGGATAGACCTAGCATTAGTGACACCTGACCTCTTATCCAAAGTGGTCAAGATAGAATATCTTCCCCGTGCTCTCTCTGATCACTCTCCACTTGCTATTACTTTAAGTGTGGTAAGCTCCCCTCAAACTAATCTTTGGAGATTTAGCCCATTGTGGCTTAAAAACACTGTGGTAAAAGACAAGGCTGTTGCAGCAGTTAAGGACTATTGGGAATTAAATGCAGGATCAGCCCCCCTCCTATACTGTGGGATGCTTCGAAAGCTTACATGAGAGGGCAACTTAGTAACGCAGTCGTTAAGGCCAGAATGGAATCTAAAGCCCAAGTAATGGAGGCCGAAAAGGAGTTAGAGGAGGCTGAATCTGATTATGTATCCGATCCCTCTCCACTGACCTACAATAAACTGGTAGACTCCCATCATTCACTGGCTAGAGAACAAACACTCCTTACGCGGAAAGCACAACTATATACTTACCAGCATACGTTTGAAACTGGAGATAGAAGTAGCAGGACACTGGCCTACTTAGCCAAACTACAGGCCCCCTCAACTGCAATTGCAGCCATAGCAACTACAGACGGGACTCTCAAATCCATGCCCCAAGATATAGTAGAAACCTTTGCAACGTACTTTAAAACGCTATATGCTACCCAGAGCAGGTACACAGAGGCGGAGTTGCAACATTACCTTACACAAACCACCACTCCTGTTTTAACGGCAGCCCAGAGGGATACTCTAGACTCTCCTATTACTAAACAGGAGATTCAGCAAGCCATCGATGCCTTAGGCCCTGGTAAGACCCCGGGTCCCGATGGTATCCCAGCAGATCTATATAAAAGTCTTTTGGATGTGCTTACTCACCACTTACTAAATACTCTTACAACGGTGATGCAAGATTTATCTCTCCCACCTTCCTTTCTAGAAGCCATCATTGTCCTGATATTGAAGCCCCAGAAAGACCCACAATCCTGTAGCTCTTATAGACTGATTTCTTTACTCAATACATATGCTAAAATATTGGCCAAGATACTAGCCAGTAGACTAGCCCTAGTAATACCGGACCTGATTCATCCAGACCAGTCTGGTTTCATGGCCGGCAAAACCACAGACATTAACTTACGAAGATTGTTCTTTTTTAACCTGCAAACTACACATGACAATGCAGGCTCGAGAATTATACTATCATTGGATTCGGCTAAGGCCTTTGATTCAGTGGAATGGAATTATCTGTGGGCAACACTTTCTAAATTTGGCATTGGACCCAACTTTATAAGTTGGATCAAAATGCTATATTCGGCTCCTGTAGCACGGGTCAGGGCAAATGGCACAACATCTAGACCTTTTCCATTGGCTAGGGGTACAAGGCAGGGATGCCCTCTCTCTCCCTTACTGTTTGCTCTGGCCATTGAACCATTAGCAATCCACATTAGACAGGCTCCTACATTAGAGGGATGGCGCTTGGGACCAGTGGAAGAGAGAATATCACTTTATGCAGACGATCTGCTAATCTATCTGGCAGATGTGGGTCCATCGTTAACTACTTTAGCCTCCATTATAACAGAATTTGGGAGATTGTCAGGGCTGCGGCTCAATTGGGATAAGTCCGCCTTACTACAAGTAGACCCAACCCCTCTTCCTGCCTTGCCACAGGAGATTCCAATAGTAGTGGTGGGGGAATTTAAGTATCTCGGAATTAATATTAATCCAGAATTATCTACCTTTATACCTCACAACCTGGAATCAGTTGTATCCTCTCTTACTACTACTCTATCTGTAGTAGTGGACACTCTGGGGGAGGATTAACATTTTTAAGATGGTGTATCTGCCACGATCTCTTTACATATTCCACAACTCACCTACTCATATTCTGAAGAGTTTTTTTAAGACTGTCCATCAAATTGTTGTAAGGTTTATATGGTGAGGTAAAAAGCCCAGGTTGGCCTGACGGAAACTTACCCCTGCCACGAAAGATGGGGGACTGGGCTTGCCAGATTTATACCTCTACTATCTCGCCAGCCAACTGCACTATGTTAAATGGTGGTTCGAACCTGATCCTTATAACCCCAATACGACACTTCAGGCGCTGGCTATGGGGTCATGGGAAGGACTCAGGCACCTTCCGTATAGAGCAACCGCAGATCATGACAAACTCCCAGCGGTCATGACAACCCCGAGGAAGGCCTGGAATTTGGCACTCAAGCTGTATCCAAACAGCTCCCCCATTCTAACACCCAATGTTCCATTGTGGGCTAACTCCTGCCTCCCCCAATTCCATAAATTCCCCGATTTTCTCTACTGGCCACGTAAACAAATTAGGCGATTACAGGATGTGCTAGACGGTGCCAAGTTTGGCTCATATGAGTTCTTTAAAGGAAAACTTGCCGAGCCCAATCTATCTCACTTTAGATATTTCCAATAGCGGCAAGTATTTCTAGCACAATTTGGAGGATCTGAAATACAAACCTCACAACCTCAGTTTGAAACTGTGTTATGGTCTCCTACCATAACTAAACTAACATCCACCTTATATAAGACCTTGCTACAAACGTGCCCCCCCCATTTAAGGCAGCATGTCAAAAATGGCTAGCTAACATCCCAGATCTTGAAGACGAGGAGTGGGAGGAAGCAACAGAAAAAGGTTATAGTCATATCTACTCAATATGTGACAAACTGGTTCAATTTAAATGGCTTCATCAATTTTATATCACATGGGAAATAACCGACTGCACATTGCCATAGGTGCGGGACTGAAGGGGCCACCTTTATACACATGGCTTGGTCGTGTCCACCAGTCTCCATGTTTTGGACCGTCATGGATATCTTAGCAGATAAATTAGATTTCCCTAGGCTGCTGACCCCACAGGTGTGCATATTAGGAGCCATAGATGAAATCATATACACAAATCATGCCAGAGTTAGATACCGAACACTATTGTACTATGCTAAGAAAGTAATTGCTATGGCATGGATGGGTCCCCAACCGCCCACGGTGCAAAACTGGATAACATTAGTGAATCAGAATCTGCCTCTCATTAAACTCACCTTACTAGCCAGAGGCACACTGAAAAGATTTGAGAAAATATGGAGTCCATGGTGGGAAGCGGGGCTTGGGGGTCAGGGCTTCCGAACATGAAAGGTAACGTTTATTTATACTGTCAAAGGCATAAATACTTACTTCTATCTAGAACCTGATGCTACTGCCCAATATGTTGATGATAGGAATTTAGGAGGCAACTTTCACATCTTAATGTGAACTGTGTTTTAAATCTTGAGTGTATCAATCACATTACTAAACGAATTTGTATGTACAAGTTTTATTCCAAGTTCTGTAATGGTAACTCAACTACATTTACGGCATATACTTTGTTTTATGTTTAATGTGTTATAAAACAAAAAAATTTTACCTTAAAAAAAAACAAACCATATGGTATAAAATATGAGCTCATTCATAAACATTTTCAAATAGAAATTCTGATCCTATATTATTTTTGACAAATTTTTGTTTTGTTTTTAAGTGCACAGATTTTTGACTACAGCCCTTAAGATGTCTATTTTTTTTTTTCTCAAAATATTTTTATTAAACAAAAATAAAATATCATCATAGAAGTGTACAGCATTTTCACTTTTGACATAACATATCTCAGTATGCATAAGAGTACAGTACTGTATAAAACACAGATGAAAGTTATCTCCTGTCCACAATCACTCATAATGTGTTATCTCATATCTGGAAATCTTATAGCACAAGAATTTGGAAGTGGTATAAGAACAAGTAACATAAAACTCAATACAGCTACACGTACAAATGAGTTTCAGAGTACAAAAAATAACATACCTAATACAGAATACCCTGGGCAGATAGAACAAGGTGGGTCGCATAACAATCTAGATATAGTTGGCAAGATATAAAGAAGGTATTCTGGGAGGCTAAATGTGTTAACTAGAAATCACTTCCTGGGTGACATCCCAATTACTCAAACCGGGGTACAACCCCTGGTACGTTTATTGCGTCACAACGTTTCGGGGGAGTGGCCCCTTCGTCAGGTGATCACCTGACGAAGGGGCCATGCCCCCGAAACGTTGTGACGCAATAAACGTACCAGGGGTTGTACCCCGGTTTGAATAGCTGTGTGTGCCGGCTTGCAGTGTTTGTCTACTAGCAAAATTTTGGGAGGGCCGTCTCCCTAAGGAGCTGTGCACCGAGCGTGATCTCGCAGAAAGGGCCTGAGAGTGCACGTGAGTTTGTATTGAGTGACATCCCAATTACCCCATATGCTACTGTGTCATTACGCAGAGCCTTAAAAAGTCCATCCGTCTGACATAGCGGATCCGATTTAACAACTCTTGTTCTGATGGTGGGGATGACCCTTTCCACTTACTGGCTATGCAGCATCTAGCTGCTGATAAAATAGAGTTTGCCAGTCTCTGCATTGGAGTTGTGATCCTAGGTATTTTTATTTTATCCCCTAAGACAAATATAATCGGATCTTTGGGTACAGGTGACGAAAGCACTTTGTTCAACCATTTACTTACAGAGTCCCAGAAGCCTATAATCACCGGGAACATCCAGAATATATGCAGAATATTACCTTCCCCTTTACTGCATCTTCAACAGGTGGGAGAGGAATTTTGAGGAAACAATTTATTCAGCAGTGCCGGTGTATGATACCACCTCATTTGCAATTTGTATATGTTTTCATTTATAATAGTTCATATAGGACTTTTTGTTGCATTCTCCCACATTCTCTGCCATGTAGGCAAATCTATTTTACATTGCAGATCAGCTTCCCATTTTGTCATGTAAGCATGTGGATGTGTTTCCAAATTAGTCAAGTTCAACAGAGAGTACCACCTTGATGTTAACCCTCTTTGAATATAACCCAGGCGGCATAGTGCTGATAATGGGTCAATGGGAGGGAGTATGCCCTTAGGAACATTAGTCAAAATAAAATGTATCGAAATCTCGAGAAGTTACTCACCCCCGTATCTAAGCTACAGTCTTGATAACTTTTTATCTTCCTAGTAAGTGGATGAAATACTTTAGAAAGTTGAAATAAAGTAATGGTCAAGTTAGGAGATATAGTAGTATGCTGCACGTTTGCTGATAAATCTGGATTACCCCAAAGAGGTAACAGTGGAGGTGTTGTGGGTAGAAGTTTATGTTTTGCTATCGTTCGTTGCCACAATGTTAGCGTATGAAACGTCGGCCTTAATAGAGTAGGGTAGCATGGAGGTTTACTTGTAGTCCACAGGTAATAAGCCAAATGTGGAGTATGACAATATGATAATTCCAAAGACGTCCATTTAGTACGTGAAATATATTCAACCCAATCCATTGCCTGTTTAAGTTGTGCAGCTTTATAATAATTTGTTAAGTTTGGGATTGCTAGACCTCCCTGCGTCAAAAAAATACAAGAGTCGTGGAAGTAGATTCATTTTAATTGCAGCTATCCTACCCATCCATGATAAGTTATAAATATGCCATGTTTGGAGATCACGTTTCAAAGCTGTCAAAAGGGGAACATAGTTTTGTTTGTATAAGGTACTGTATTCTGCTGAGAGCTTAATACCTAAGTATTTGACATATTCCAAAGGCCAGCGGTATGGGAAGTTAATTTGCAAAATTTTTAGACTTGAACCCGTGATATGAAGAGGGAGTGCCTCAGATTTATCATGGTTAATTTTATACCCTGATATGTTTCCATAGTTCTCTAATATCTGGTGAAGGTTTGGTAAAGAAGTTTGCGGAGAGCAATATGTCATCTGCGTACAATCCTATCTTATATGTCAGTGTTCCAACTTTGACTCCAAATATGTTGGGGGATTGACGTATGGCTGCTGCTAATGGCTCAATACATAAGGCAAACAGAAGTGCATTAACCAAGATGGTTTGATCTTAAAACAATGGACAGTAAACACAAAGATTTGGACATTGTTAATCTTCAACGAACATCAGCTCAGTGAATAAAGATCCTGCAACCTATTTAATGTTGGATGGAAAGTTCAATGGGCATTGGTTTATCATCAGTTATCATCAGCATGGACTTTATAAATGAATATGTGCCTTTTATTCAACTGGTTATACGGACTGTGTACACTATTGTATTATTGTTAACATGACTAATATAGATTGTTACATGAGCTTTAAAGTGCTAGTTAAGCTAGTTTAGAGCACAGGCAGCACCACTGAGCTCTTTATCTCATATGGCAGTGCTATCAAAACTTATTACGTTTAGTGAGTCAAACTTTTTTATGCAACATGTTTCAGGGACAGGTTATCTTAAAATGATAATGTCATACAATGAAGTATATAGAGCCAGTGAACAGACCATTAAAATCCTCTGGAGAGCCACATATGTTCTACGGTATATAACATTGTGCATTAAATCTGAAGCATAGAGTATGGTGCATCTTAAAGAATTTAGTATGTGAAACATTTTGATGACTAGGGTAGTTTATTATTCTAAGAGATAAATTGCTATGTAAACACAGCATTATGGAATAAGTAATTATTGCATATGTGTAAATAGGGTAACAGTATATGTGTAATGTAATGCTAATGTTACGGCTTGGTTTGAACAGAGATATCTCTATATGAATGAAATGCATAATACTGTAATATACAATTCTGCTGAAGGACATAGTAGTTTACACAAAGTCACTAGACTTGATAGTATCATCCCAGGTGATTTCAGCGCCGGATTTCACTTCTGCGCGCCCCTAGGCCGCGCGGTCCGACCAGGCGGCCGCGCGGTCCTACCGCCAGCCTTCCCAGCGCGCTGGTGAAAAAACGCTGGCGCAGCTGGTGCAGTTGAACGGCAGCTGGGCGGCATGCCGCCCCTATTTCTTTGCCGCCCTAGGCCCGGGCCTATGCGGCCTTGCCGCAAATCCGGGCCTGGGTGATTTGAATACACTGAGTGATGTACACCTTTATGGTTGAAGTTTATTGCTACTAGTGATATAATTAGTATTTTGGAAAAGCATTGGCAGAATGTGTTGCTGAACTCTGCTGAGCTGAATTCAGTTGCCATTGTTCTATAAGGGAGCAGGTTTGGTAGAAATAAAGTGCATGGCACATAAACATATTGCTTCCTGAAGAAGCACTGTTTAACTAGGTGAACTGTAAAGCCCGTAATGTAACCTGCCCTTGGCTAAAGTATTTGAGCAGCTGAAAGCCTGTAATGATACCGCAGAGCAAAAGGGATGCTTGTCATATGTTTTCCCATGATATTTGTCTACACGTAGACATAGATTTTGTCATGGGGCACTAATCATTACAGAAGTATTTTATGACTTGGGATGTAGTTAAGATTTCTTTAATCTTTTACTAAATGAAGTGTCCTTCAATCAGAATTACACAGTCTCATTGTATAAAAAGTTTCAAGCAATAGTTAAATGGGTATGTGTGCAGAATATTATTTGGTGGGGTTGTGGGAGCAACTTTTAGAAATATATATTAGCAAATTTCCATCAGCAATTATATCCATTATCAGTATATTTTGTAAATCAAGGGGTGGAATGTAGCACGGTGAATATTTGATTTAATGATTTACAATATATATATCTGATTTATAGTGAATCAACCCTTAAGTTTGAGCAAGTATACGATTTTGGGATAGTTATTTGAGTCCAATGCCTCTGATGTAGTTATATTGCTGGGCAAACATTCTATAGCAAACACAGGCATTGTTGGCCAGCAAACATCTTTAAGAATGGATAAACAGACAGCAGACAGACAAGACTCAGAATGAGTAACAAACTGAGTCTTTGTGAAAGAGATACAAAGTTCTTGCTGATCTTTTAGAATTTCATTGGACAGCTTTTTGGGCTAGCTAACTATATCGCCTAGGTCAGCATTTGGGGTTAAAGGTCTCTCTAGCTGTCGATTATAAAGCACACCTTCACTTTACATGGGTAGCTTCACCTCGGACCCATGAGTGGGTGCCAGGATTTGGATCATCGCTTGATTATCGGGAACCTGAGGGTGATGAACCAAAGGTTTTGGGGCTCCCCGATTGTGCAGAACTGACTATTCTTGTACAGTTAGACATTAAAGTGGGCTTCTTGTCTCCCAATTTCAGTTTTAAACCTGTCTCACCAACAGCTTTTCATAACTGAGGCACTTTTTGTGACACTTCTGTCTATAATGTGAAGCATTTTTGGAGGACTGGGAAAGGGGGCTATAATAGAATTACTGCTGTATGCTTAGGACTTTGGGAGCTAAATACTCAGTCCTGGCACTTGTAAGAAGCCCCTTGTGTCCAGTGACCTACAGTTATATCAAAGCATAAAAAAACATCTATGGCTTTTAATAATCTTGTAGTTTAAAGTAATGGAGCATGGTAAATCATAATAATTAGACTTATACAGTTGCAGTACAGTCAAATTTTCTTATTTTCCTTTACTGAGCATGCACCATGGGCCTCATGCAAAATGTTAGTAAATTGGTACTCCAAGTAAATCAGGTTTCTTTGTCCTTTAAAGGTATAATATGTAGAGGATAACAGTAACTCTTTTGTAATTATAAAGGCCATGTCTTTACTTTAGTATATAGGTATACTATCCTTTGGATTTTACATAATGATAGTCCTATTATCAAAACTTACTCTGCCATTCTATCAGCCATCCAGCAGCTCCTGATTTATATCAGACATTTCACTGAAATGTTGCTATGGCTCATATGTTCTCTCATGTTTTTAATTATTATGCATGCTGTATTTAGCAGTTTATCCTGCTCAGGAGAGTTTTTAATATTTAATTTACCCAATTTATAGCAATTCATTAATTGGTCTTAATTATTTTTTTACAGTTTTTGAATTATTTGTCTTCCTCTCGTGTCTCTTTCCAGCTTCAAATGGGTAGGGGCAGTAGACAACCAAAAAAACTATTGCTCTTCAAGGCTTTAATTTTATTGTTATTGATTCTTTTTATTAATTATGTTCCCACCAGACCCCATCATATTAATATTGCAGTCACTTATTCAAGCCACTACCTGGTTGGCAGGGTAGATAGCTGCTGAAATGGCGTATCAGAAAAAATACAGATACTGTATATTCCATAGTTATTCATCTTATTGTTTTATATAACACAAGAAACAGAGGTATACTGATATTACTGATTTGTAGCCTACTGTTTAACATTAATTGTCCACACCAAGTTTTGTCTTGTTTACTAATATCTTAACAGAACTCTCATTGATAAGTTATAGTGCTGATTCAGCAAGAAGTGAGGGGATTCTTTACTTATCCAATTCTTTGTCACCAACTATTGATGAGACAGCAAATCCTGAATGTCACATAAGGAAAAACAAAGAGATGTTTTGTCAGTCTGGCACTTAGTATTCTCCTTGGACCATGCCAGGTTATCTCTTTTGTGCCTCAAGGGCACAAAGGAAGGGACAACTGGTATTGTTAATTAAATCGGATCAGAGGAAGATTTATACAACTGAGAAACATATCAACGTAACTGTACACTGTTCCCTTGGGAAAGGTTTCATGTTTGTTTCTAATTATTTTTTTCAAACTTGTTTTTGGGACAGAATGGTCATTCAAATGTTTTTTTTTCCAATTTAGGCTTATTTTAGTAGGTCTTTTGTCAATTTAGGGTGATTTTGTATGTTTGGTCACATGTTAGATCACAGTTTTATGCGAGACTTCCATTCTTATGATTTATTTGTCATGCTGTTCATGCATATTCAAGCTAATTCACAAAGGAGGTATAATACAAAATACAATATAGGACCTTAACCAGTCCTTTTGTTATGGAACTGAAATTTGCAAAAATGCATGCAAAAGTTGATCATGTATCGATGCCATTCACAAAAAGTATTTGCGCTTGTGGGAAGCGCTGATGCCTGCCCACCCTGATCTGCACAACTGTGCATGCCCTGATACATGGGAACCCTGGAATAAGCACCAAATTTGGCAGTAATTCATGTAAGACAAAAGAGGTAATTTAATATGACCCTAGACACAAATGCTAGAGCACAATGGAACACTGTGCTGTCCTGTCTTGCAGGAGTTGCATATTTTTGCATTTGCACTTTTTGTCTGTTGTCCGGTACATCTAAGTTGTGTGTAGCACCATGGTCCTAGAGAAAGGTTGTTTTGTTTCACTGTGTACTGTACAAACGTATATGGATGGAATTACAATAAAATCACTCTTGAGTCTTGATTTGACTATTGAATGCAAAAGCATCCATTATTCAAAAGCACTTGTGTTTGGGGTGCGGCTGTGCTTATTAACTTTCATGTCTAAATTATGTGCAAGCTATGGGATGGGGGTCATACCAGGAATGTTTTTTAATGTCTCCTCAAGGTATATGGACACAGCCAACCTTTGAGGAAACACACTTCCAGTCTCACTAACTTGTGTGTGTCTGGGAGATAAACATACAATTTCCTGAGATAAACATACAATTCTATTGCACTATTGTTCGGCACTGAAGTAGTTTCCTCTTTTAGAATGTGCACTGCTGAAATAATTTATGATGATATGATATCTCCACGAATAGGGAGCTATTCTCAAAGAGAATTCCCAAATAAGATTTTATTTGTGTACAATATCACAGTCCATGTCAGCTTCATTTTCTGAAATTTTACCTTTTGAAGTTCTATCTCCTTCTATCCTTACACCCGCGCCTAAACCTTTTTAAAATTGTTTCAGAAAATGTGATGGAGGTTAATTTAAATCTGTATAGTTGCAAAATTAAACCTGGTAAGTTAACTGCTAGATAATTTAAAAATAGCAACCAATCAGCAGGTAGCATTTACTGGTCATCTGTTTAAAGGGAACTATCGTGAAATTGAAAATTTACTATAAGCTTCAGCATACTGAAATAAGATTGTTCTAAATACAATCAATTAAATACCCTGCACAGTTTCTGAAATAATCAAGTTTATAGTCACTATCCCTCTCTCAGCATCTGTTTCTCTTGATTCTTTCTTCATGCAGGAGTTGGGTGTCAGATGCTGATGCTGAGAGAGGAATAGTGAAGATAAACTTGATTATTTCAGAAGTGGTAAGAATTTTTAATTGATTGTATTTAGAAAGTTTCTCATTTCAATATGCAAAAAAATAAAATAATGAAGAACAAAGTTGCTTAGAATTGGCCATTCTATAACACGTGAAGACTTAATTAAAGTCTGTTTTTTTCTCATTGGCCCTCACATTTTTGGGCATTTATTGAGCCCAGAGGGTGTTAAAAGTCAGAATAAAAAAATAATTCAACTCAGACCTGCTAAGTTCATGCCGAATTCAATGGTAAATGTCCCAAAGATATCCTGATCTGTGATGGATTTGTGAAAAAGTTGTGGTATTTGAAGGTCAAATCTGAAGCGGTCGCAGTATTTGGGCATCAAATCGAAAAAGTCCCAGTATTCAGATTTTTTCACAATTTTAATTTAGGAGTTTTTTCCTACACAAGAAATGTTTGGGATTTTATTGATAAAAAAAGTGAAAAAATACATGTGGATTTGGTCAGATTCGTTTTCAGAAATTCTGAGAAATTTTCGGATTTTGATAATTAACCGCCTAAAAGTTAACCTTAAGGTGAACCACTGATTTAATCTCCTGTACTATTCAGTGCGGCTCTTTCCCTCAGTTGCCTGAACTTTACCTTAGCCTCTGTGAATGCGCCTACTTCATATGAGAATTGATTGCACATTTGTGTCGCCGCTGTTATCAAGTGAAGGGAGGGAAGAGGAGTTCTACATCAGCGCTGCTCTTTGGAATGAAGTTCATTCAGGAGCATGCAATGGTAGAGGTATTTAAGGGTTGGGAAATGCCAAATGAGCTTACAATATCAGAAGTACACAAATCCAGAGGGGTTTAGTTCTCCTTTAAGAACAGAATATCTATGCTGCAGCCATAAATTCTGATCATTTATTGTAGAGAGACAGTTGAACTATTGATGCTGCTGCTCCTGTTCCTTTTCTAATAAAAGAAAGTTAAATGCAGGGGGGCATATAACCGTCTAGAATGGCACAACTGGAGTGTAACAGTGTTGAGTGACAGTGGAGTATAGCAACTATAGATGCAAACAAGCCATCATTTTTTATTTGGTTGAATTCCTAATCTTCCTCAAAAGATGAATCAGAATGTGAAACCAAATCCTAACCTAGTGGTTTCAGTTGCAAGGACTAGATGGAATGAGAATCCTACAAAAAGTGGTGGAACTCAGCTATTGCCTTTTCTGGAGTCTGGCACAAACCTGCAGCTATAAAAATATTCTGTAGGAGTGATACATATCTACCTTTATTCCATCTCTACATTTATTTGCCGCAATCTAATTCCTTTTCCACACTTGAAAACTTTCTCAAAAAACTTTTACCCGGTCTCTGCTTTCTCTCACAAAATAGCTGCAAAGGATTGAGAAAAAACTGAAAGAGAGTAAAAGACTGAACTCTGTCCATTCATTGCCTTTTTTTTCCAGCGTGCGTCCCTGCTATTGGTTTCTGTGCAGCAGTTTCATACAAGTGATCTTAAGATGGCAGATTTTCCAATAGTGCATATTATTACAGACATACATAATTCATAAGAAGACTTTATGGGGGTTAGTTATCAAATTTTTTCTGATTTCTTCCAAATAAAAAAGTCCGACCAAACCAGAATACACAATTTGACCTTAGTTATTGTTAAAAAATCATGATTTCATCCGATCGGGGGAAAAAACTCTATACAATCATTTTTTTCTAAAGGTTTTTCCCAAATCGTATGATTTTATCAGGCTGAAAAGCCTGAATTTTTCAGATTTTTGCCCAAATAGAAATAGTCGGATTTTCAGGTTAATTCCAGCATAGACTACAGAAACTTCCAAATAGGATAGGGCCTCTCCCATTGACTTATACACAACCTCGGCAGATTTCTGGATTTGGATTTTTTGCAGCATCGTGGTATAATAAATCTCGAAAAATTTGAGGGTTTTTTTTCCACTAAAAATTTTATTTTATAGTAAAAAAAACTCAAACTTTTCAACTTTTCAGCATTTGGACTTTAATAAATAACCCCCAAAATGCTTCCTTTTCATTATGGACAATTTATGTGATATTTATATTTAGGGGTATAGTTTTCCTTTTAAATCCATGCCTTTAAACTCCTGTCATTGGTTCCCATTAAACATTGAAATTTTTGTCAATACAATGTTCAGTACTGTTCGTGATCACTTGTTTCAACTGTTTCCAAGTAGTACCCTTCTGTCGCCACCAGTATCTGTGACAAGTGATCACTGCCTTTCATTTTCAGGTGTTAGGCTAATTTGATTTACTTACTGGTTATCAGTTTAAGATCGACAAGTAGATCAATATTTTGTGCACTATATAGTACCATATGTCCTACCATGTCACCGTGAAGTGATTCAAGTCTGTCCTATAGCCGGTCAGTGGCAGATTCCATAGGTCCTATCCAGCAGAAGGAGAAAAGGCTTGGGTTGGGTGGAGCTGGGGTGGGAGCAATTAGGAATCTACTGAGGGCCTTACAAATGTTTTTTGGCCCATAAAACTGTCTTGTATACATTTTGTTACCTTATATAGTATTGCAAATATTTCCTTGATAGTAAAACAGCAATATTCAATGTCTGTCATATTGGCAAATTGTAAAATACTGTATGATATCAATCGTTCCTTAATAGATTAATCTGTTTCTAATACGACACTGGCTGTAATTTGACGCATTGCAAGGCGGAGAAATATATTGCAGTTCAGTGATAAACGTATCTAAAAGGGAATTCAGCAAATATACCAGTTTGAGGGAATATGATGCTAAACATTTCACCTTTTCTTTCCTTAATCATGTAGTGCTGCTCCCAGTGATTCATCCAATGGCCAGCAGGCAATATATTTCAGGATGTTATCATTATTGCTGGAACACAGTCTTGTCAGGCTGACAACAAAGCAAGAACAAATCAGCAGAACTGAAAAGACCTGATAAGCAAGACAAGATAGGGTGCCTTTGTCTCCAGTCTAAGTGGGTTACCCACATTCTTAAATAAGAATGATTGTTACTTTTTCCAACTGGAATGTTAGTTTGGCTTATTTTAACTTTCAAATCAACGTTAAGTCTGTAGCCCTTATCCCAAATAAATAAAGATCCCCCACCTAAAGCTCAAGAAACTGCATATTTTTTTTTTTTCAAAGAGACTCACCACGTAAAACAAAGAGGCCCAGGTGCTCTGCCCCAGGCCTTCAGCATAAGGGACCGGACATCACTGTGTTGTTTGTAGGGTGGGCACTCAAAATGCAATCCTCCAGGCAGTAGTAGTAAAAAAGGTCTGTATTTGAAGTACAAGTTTGGATTGCAGCCTTACGCATTTAGTAGTATTAGTAAAAAAATCCTCCAGGCTCATGAGCCTATAATTACGTGTTGTGAGAACACAAAATGCATAAAGCTGTAATCCACACTTGTACTTCAATAAAGAACTTTTTTACTACTACTGCCTGGAGGATTGGTCTTTGAGTGCCTACCCTACAAACAATACAGTGAAGTTTAGGGAATGGACAGGTTTAAGCATTTCATTGGCAGATGAGAGAGTGAAAAAGAGTCACAGCTCTACACTTTTGGATCAAAACAATATAAAGGTGCCTATACTGCGGGGGGGGGGGGCTAGCTAGCCCTCTCTCCATCCATTCGACCTGTGGGCCGATTGGTCAGAGTGAGAGAGTGTAGGAAACATCAAAAATAGAAGGCGCACACTCCCTAATAAAAAATCAAAAACTACAAAAAGTAAATATATGCGAGGTGCTAATCCTATAGGAGGTTACCCATCTGTAATTTCCAAAAAATTATGCATGAAAACAAAAAATAAGGAAAGCACACTCTGTAAATAAATAAAAACTAATTTTATTCCATGCTAGTTACCCCACATGTCGCCCTACGCATTTCGACCTACAGAGGTCTTCATCAGGGGCACAAAAATAAAAAAAGGCAGAAAGAATAATACAAGTGAAGCAGTTAAATACCTTGTGGCATATACAGTCAATCAGTGACAAACAATCGCACATCAGCGCGTGTGACGTCACTTCCGGTTTTCAAAGTGAGCAAACCATCCCCTATGCATTATGGGAGTACTTCCGGAATGCAAATGCGTTCCAATAACTGGAAGTGGACGTCACTCGTGCATTTAATGAGTGAAGAGGAAAAGAAACACAATAAATGTGGTGCTGTCATATAAAAAATGCGATAATATGGTATTCAATCTCATGTTGGTTATGTCTAACGCTCCAAAATTCTATATAACAAGATACCCTGTGGGATACCCACTGGAACGCAAATGCGTTCCCCCATGTAGAGGTCTCCAAATAATTGAAACTACAGGGCCATAAGTGGGAAATTCAATAAGTATGAAATATGCAGAGAATATAAAACATATGAAACAAGCATAAGAGGCAATATGTCTCAGCCATTAATACTTTAACACTTTGAATGATGCGTCCCTTTGGTCCACCATCTCACATGGGCACATATCCAGCATATAATGGGGTAATGAATTTAATCCCTAAAACAGAAAGAAAAATATGTTATTAAATAAAATTAGTATGATATTCACCACAGCCATTGTATATACCAGGGCAGTCATACATACCAGGAGGTATATCTCTTAGGAGTCTTAGAGCATTTCCAAAGGCTGAGCATAGGCCATCCAGATTATCTGGTCTGTAAAAAGCAGGATAAGTTCAATGCATCATTTAAACCCATAGGAGTAACGGTGTCAAGGTAGAAAATCCATTCCGCCTCTCTCCTCAAAAATAAGGTATTCTTATCAATACCCCCCCGGAGGAGATTATTTGATCAATTTATTTATTTACAGAGTGTGCTTTCCTTATTTTTTGTTTTCATGAGAGAGTGTAGGAGACTGGCCTGTGAATGGTTGCTTTAAGTGACTGGGGTAGGATGAATGAACTTTGAGAAAGGACCAAAGCTTTGCCAAATTGATCTTTAATATTGTTACATTTAAAAATAGTTACAAAATGTTTAAGTGCCTTATAGTGAAATACATACATCCAAGGGAAGATGGATTGCAGTACAGGAATTTACATTCCTTATGGCTAATTATAATAGGCAGAACAATTAACTGAAATTAATGCAATTTGATTTGCAGATTTTTAATTACTCAGTAACCTGGGCCAGGTGTAATAGAGAGTAATACATAAAGACATGTATAACAGTCATAAAATATATAAAAATACAAAAATACAACTACTTTATTGTTATATATAAAAATATAATGAAACAATGAAAAAATATTTTTTTCTATATACAGTTTATTTGTATATACAGTTTATTTGTATGTGTTGAAAGCGCTCCCCTCTGCGTAGGAGAGGATCTGAAACCTGAAAGTAAAAATCAAAGAAAAATTAAGTTTGGTTGAAAACAAATACTGTATGTATAACTAATAAAAAAAAGTTTTGAAAGAAAAAAATATACTTGTGGTATTAGTCAGGGACATAACTATGGATCCTTGATCAATATTTCAGCTCATCAGAATGTATTAGGCTGATTCAGTCAAACTCAGTTGTTAGAGCGCATATTGTAGACCTAAACTCTAACACTCCATTATGTTCATATGATTAGTGAATCAGCCATGCTCATTAATTTTTGCATTTTTATTTTTCATGGGGCAGACATAAGTATGAAGGAACTCTGGGTTTGTGGCCTCATGTTAACCCATGCACCACTACCGGCCATAGTAAGTCTGCCCCAGTCTGTCTCAGTAGTCATGTTTGGAAGTTTTAAAGAGGTTATAAAAAAAATAATATTTATATATATATATATATATATATATATATATATATATATCTTTATTTGCAAAAAGGATCAGCACTTCTCAGGTCTTAAAAATAAACAAGAATGTATTTAATAAAATATCAGCAGACTGACATATCGGCTGACACCTCAGCCTTTCTCAAAGTGCTAAAATCAACTCAGAACATGTCTTTTAACCACACACAGGCAGGAAAACCAACCAGTTACAGCCTAGTCACATGATCAAAGTCGTTAATCACACCAATTAAATATTTAACCAAATAAACTTCCAGTCTATATGTGTAAAATGTACCAGTTATTTCATAGTACAACAACTAGATTTTCATTTTTTTTTAGCACACTAGTAAAAGGTGTAATCATTACATAAGTGGTAATAGTCAACCAGAAAAGGCACAACAGACTATAGAGGTCAGTGCTGAAAAGCAAGGGAAAAAAAATATATTGTAACTAGGGAATATATAGTGTAGTAAGTTTTTTGAGAGTTGTAGTTCAACACCTTCACCCACTTGTGTATTAAGAGTACTGTGTTACTATTCATTAATTAAACACCACGTGTAGGTGATAGGTGGGTACTCACAAACGTTTCAATATAAAGCCAGCCTATAACAAATGTAGATGAGATATCCTCCCGGTGCAATCCTTGCTACAGACAGATGTGGAACACACCGATAATGTAAAACCTTTTATTACTTAAAAAATCTTAATAAAAATGCACTCACAATTCTGTAGTAAGAATTAGGCATATCAATCATCCCTTCAGTTGCTCGCCTATGCTTTTTAGCAGAACCGAGACGCTGGTGGTTTGACTCCGACCCACAGTGTCCTTCCCGCCACGTGGTTGAATATTATACTCGAGGAGAACGAGTTTTTGGGTCGGATTAAAGGGGAAATTCCAGAAACTTTGGACATTTTTTTTGCTAATTGCAAAAAACTTTTTTCTTTTGGTTTATAAGTGGTAATTTAACACGGAGAATGATTAATATAATATGGGTTTTTCACACAAGAAAATACTTGTAGGAATCGCGTTGCTGATGGGGATAGATGCACTTTGATTCAGGGCAAGTGCAGTTTTGTAATATTTTTTTGGGGTTACACAATTAAAGGCACCTGGGGGCACCTATGAGGGTTGGTAATGATTATACAGTCTGTAGTGGGGTGACCATCAATAGCAATAGTAGCCCCTTTAAGGCAATGGATCTTTACACACACCATATTACTGAGTTGTCCTGCAAGTTCTTGTATAGCAACACATATTTAAATAGGAATAGAGGGGTACCATAACTCGAGGACATCCGCAGCGGCATTATATATGATTATTGATTATTCTATGGGTAGATTGCTTCAAGCGGAGCCACAGACACATAGGGTTAATAAGTGAGAGTTAATATAAATTTTAACAGTCCAATAGAAGAAGGTGGTAGGGATATATGGTTGTTTTATACTCAATGATTTACACATGAGCAATATAAATTAACGGAAACTGTTCATTTGAGTGCAACTTAGTAACGAAATGTTATATGAGTGATATGTGTAGAACTAGCAACATTTATGAACAACTCTTGTTTCTGCTAAGTACTAGGGCAGATATGGTTACATTATTGCTATTATGTTATTGTTTTTAATCTAGTTGTACTATGAAAGAACTGGTACATTTTACACATACGTATAGACTGGAAGTTTATTTGGTTAAATATCGAATTGGTATGATTAACGACTTTGATCATGTGACTAGGCTGTAACTGTTGGTTTTTCCGCCTGTTTGTGGTTAAAAGACATGTTCTGAGTTCTGAATCAAATTCTAAGCAATATTCTGATAGTATACTGATTACAAATATACAATGCTTTTAAAGTTAATTGTAAATATAATTACTGTTGAAAGGTTTGACTAGCAGATAGCAGCTAATTAACAGACCTGTGAAGAAGCATATATGCAAGGTATAGTAAAAAATGGGATCTTGGCTGGAGGAGAGCTGAATTCTGATACATTTTTTCAAGAGTCAGAACCAACAGTTCAAAAGGGGCTCAATAAATACTGCAACTACATTTACAAATAACTGTAATAACACTGAAGCATATAATACGTGTATATTGGAAAGTTAGGCACCATTTTATTTTATGAAAAAAAGAATAATACAACTGTAGGATTACAAATGTAACTAAGTATATGTATATTCAGCGTTGAAAATGGAATTTTGGTAGAACTGAATTATAACAAGGATAATTAATTATATGTTTTATCATTTCAATGCAGGTGAAAGAGTGAACTTCAGGACAGAATCGTACTTCAA
Organism: Xenopus petersii; assembly: GCA_038501925.1. Classification (NCBI taxonomy): domain Eukaryota; kingdom Metazoa; phylum Chordata; class Amphibia; order Anura; family Pipidae; genus Xenopus; species Xenopus petersii. Next base: position 68,938,704 of record CM076681.1, on the reverse strand, counting down.
TATATACAATAATGAGAATTCTGCAGGTGCTATCATTTATATTACTGACACAGGAACATATAGTTCTACTTGACAAGTAACAGTACATTGAAATAATAACGTACAGTGAATTGGCTGGTTAACCTATATATGCATAAACATATACATTGCCATTTGCTGTGTGTAGCAATTGATTGATACTCTGCATATAGTTTATATGAAACTAGATGGCAAGACTGTTCAATTTATACCACTCCAGCTGCCGACTACAACTCCCATCATTCCCCTATAAAAGCTCTGATGAAAATATACCAGTTAGATTTAATCGGTCAGCTTCTAACGAAAGGAAAATGTTATAGGCTGCTGTGCATTTCTGCACTGAGATGGTAAAAAGAGAGAAGTGGCTGCCTTATTTCAGAATTCTATGGTTTAAGGGGAATATTCCATCATGTTTGAGATTTCATATACTGAGATAATTTGTAAATTTAATGTAACTGTTTGCTTTACCTAAATAAGTCCATCTAGGCTCTAGACCGAATTTGCAGGTACTGACCTTTTCTGCAGGGCTGTATTTAGGTTGGAGCTCAAGAACTCAGCCCCTCAGTGCTCAATCATGGCATGTGCAGCCCAGGATTTGTGTTTACCATATAGGGCTACCCCTCTTGATATTGGCCCTCAAGTGCCTATATGGTAATTATACTGATACTTAGGTGAAAATCAGCCAGATATCAATTAGGTAGGTTTGAAAATCCAATGAGGTGTGTATAGGAGCACTGATCCTGGTCCTCATCCAACTGGTCTCTGTAGACTACTCTGTCTGATCAGTTTGTTGGCCTAATCCAGATATTTTTACTTGTTGTAGACTGTGCTAGATTATTTGCTCATTTGTTGCTATTGACTGAATATGTGAAATTTTGCAGCTATATTCATAAATCAGTTGCTAAGAGTATATCTAGAATTTCTGATTTATAGCAATTTATAGGAATTATATTGTTTGTTACGAAGTGAGTAGGATAAATGCACTCATACACAGTCTGATCCCATGCAGTATCCAACTGATCTCCCAGGGTATTGCCATCTTTCTGAAACGCTTAACTCAAAAAACTGTAGAAATTGAAGAGGAACTACAACTCCACTTCCTCATCTGGTGATGCATCATACACTAGCTGACAGCTCATTTGCAGATAAAATATGTGAAATCTGCCCAGTTGATGAAATGACTCATATCCAGAGTACATAATTATCATTTTGGATCATTGGGCCACCATACATGTACTGAAAATGCGACTAGGGTAAGTCATGTTAGTAGCAATAAATTAATTCCTCCATACAAATATAACATGTGCCATTTTCCAGCAGTAAAGTTTGTTCACACAGGATTGTCTACATCCCTTTTATAATGTACAGATTCATCATGTAGTCAGAGTTTATGAAAATACACAAATATAGCAATGTCACAAAAAGAAACAGACAACAGCACACAGCTTTTCTTCCAAATGTAGCAGTTAGATTGTTTATAAATCCCCATTTCATGGTCTGTGCAGCTTCTCCTGTAGCTGTGGAAATTTACATTGTGAGATAAAGTTATGAAATGGCTCAGAAATCTTATTTTATCCAGTCTGTAACTTTCTGATCCTTTGGTTTCACCTTTTGAGTGTTTGGGTGACATTTGCACTTATGTGTGTGACCCTTTTTGTATCATAGCCTAAGGCCCAGTCACAGATAAGTGAGCTAGAGAGATCATTGACATTGCATGGGCAACAAAATAACCCTAACCAGCAATTTCATCAGTTTGAACCCAAGGAAGATACATTTGTTTTTAAGGATAAATAAATAAATACATTTTTAGTATTAAGAATGCATGCTGTTATACATTCCATTAAAAACTGGCAGGCTAGCCTACCTTTTTACACTTTACCAATTTAAAACAATAAATAGCTGTATATCATATATTAAAAGTATTATTAAAATTAATCAAGGAGGAATTCATAGGTAAAAAAAAAATCACAATTAATAGTATTTCGCACAGTCCTTAAAGTTCATGAATAGAAGCTGTTGAATTAATAACCCAGTATCAGTATAGTTCAAAGCTAGCAAGTTGCGGATTAGTGCATGTATACAGTTTCCAGGTCACGTATTGCTCAAATTAACAAAGCGCTATATCCACGGAGGGATTATGTTTAACCACAGTACTTTATGTAACTTAGTGGGATAAAGGTGGATAAGGTTCCCACCTGTTGGTATTTAGAATTGTCAGAGTGAACCTATTGGACATTTACTATTTAAAGCATAAGTAAACCTTTCAAATAAGTGAATGTACTTGATGAGAGTGCTATTCTAAAAAAATGTGTAATTTACATTTATTATTTATTTATTTTTTATTCCAAGATATTAAGAGAAATCTGTACTGTTAATAGGAACACATTTTATTCTAACAGCGCCACCTGCTGGTCAGGTTCTGACCACCAAGTAGTCAATGAGGTTGGCAGAAAAAAAAAGGCTGCTCTGATATTTGTCTGCTTATGAAAGATTTGAGAAAAGTTTTAAATTTTTTCTCCTAAGCAGAAAAACATCAGAACAGCCTCTTTCTTTATCCTGACAACTTTCTTGACTACTTGGTGGTCAGACTGGTTGGAAACTGACCAGCAGGTGTCGCTGTTGTAAAAAAATTCATTCATAATTAACAACACATGTATCCCTTAATATCTTGAAATGAAAAAAGAATAAATAATAATGGTACATTGCAAAATTTCTTAGAATAGCACCCTCATCAATTTTACATTCACTTATTTTAAAGGTTTACTTATCCTTGAAACTTTCCTGAGCTGAAAAGAACCAACATTCTGCTGCACTAAATTAAAGAGTCTGGCGCATATTCACATTGTTTACTGCAATCTCTGGACTGCATAACTATTATACTGTAAACTATTTACAACTTAGAAATCCTTGAAGGGATGTGTCAGGCTTCACTAAAATTTATTTTACAATAAACAATTCCATTTTTTCATGGTTCATATACAGATGACTTCCCGTACCGCTGAAAATATCAAGCATCATATACAACTTACTTCCCCTTTTTTCTGCTGCCAAAATATTTTCATGTTTAAAACTTGTCATTAAGAAACATATATTTTAGTTTTATAAAGATTAAAACATATTAATGAGTATTACCCTCTCAGTAAAATAGCTTTCTGTAATATTTAAGATTCCTGTATTGGTTTGTAGTTTGGCAGTTGAGATTTCCAGGGAAAATAAAAAAAAAAAAAGAATGCATTTTTATTTTGTGGTTTCTTTTAATTGACAATCAAATGGAACAGTTATAATATTATACAGGAAAACACATTATATTGACTTGGTGTTCTGTCTCTGAGTACCAAATGTTTTCCAAATCCTAAATGTAAAGCTAAGCTTCTATTTGTCCTGCCAACCTCAATAGATAATGTGTGGAATCCTAAGCACAGCACTAATCAATAATATTATAAGCAGAAACAGTTGCTGTGACCATAAGGAGACTGCTGGATAATGCTGCCTGAGTATTACAGTATATCCAATATTTATTGCTGTTCAGAACTATCTTCTTCAGAACTTTATGGAACTGATAAATCTATGGAGCACACTGTGATGATATTGTGCTGTCTTCACACTGCTGCCTGACTTTGGACTGGTTCTACTAGTTCTGCAGTTCTTTCCTGTTCATTCTGATTTTAAAATTTTGAGCTGTAACTGTTCTTGATTACACTTAGTTTCCTCCCTGCTGAGATTATTGCTTGTTTTCTCACTTTATGTCTTCTGCATTCCTTCTGCCTTCCCTGACCTATAAGCTTGCCAGACTTTTCTCTCTTTATCCACTATCTTTGGGTCTGGCTATATTACAATTTTTTTTTAGAGTTTCCTTATGGTTTATTCTGCATCTGGCAACATGTCGATCCTTAGATGACATCTGACTCTGTGCTTAAAGGAGAACCAAACCCTTTATATTAAAATCCCCTCCCTGCTCCCCTCCAGCCTAGGTGTTTCCCTCGGTAAATGCCCCTAGCTCTTTACTTACCCCTCGTTGCAGATTGGAGTTCATCTTCTTCTCTTCAGAAATCTTCGGATCTTCTTCCGTCACTTTGGCAATTTCCGTGACATTTGGCACATGCGCAGTTGTTAAAAAAACAGCAGACTGCACCAACTGCACATGTGCCGATACTCTGCTTACTTCACGAAGATTTCTGAAGAGAAGGAGATAAGTAAAGAGTTAGGGGCATTTGCCAAGGGTAACGCCTAGGCTGGGGGAGGGGAGCAGGGAGGGGGTCTGGGGATTTTAATATAAAGGGTTTGGTTCTCCTTTAATGGAGAAATAAACCCAAATATTAATATGGATAAAAATGCTGTGTTTTATATACTGATCTTAGTGCCCCAGAGTAAAGCTTCAGCTTTTCAATAGCAGCAATGATCCAGAACTTCAAACTTGTCACAGGGGGTCACCATCTTGGAAAGTGTCTACGACACTCACATGCTCAGTGGGCTCTGAGCAGCTGCTGAGAAGCTAAGCTTAGGGGTTCGTCACAAAACATCAAGCAGAAAATTAAGTTGGCCTGTAATACTGTATAAGATGATGCTACAGAGTATTAAATTCTCATGCTAGTTGCACTAATTTCTGTGCTGCCATGTAGTTATTATCTGTATTAATTACTAATCAGCCTTATATTGTGACATTTTTATTCTATGTGTACTGTATATTGTGAGTCAGCCCCTAAGCTCAGTAAGTGACAGCAGCACAGAGCATGTGCAGTGAATCAGCAGAAAAGAAGATGGGGAGCTACTGGGGCATCTTTTGGAGATCCAGATCTTTACTGCTAATGTGTTGTGATTACCTTGGGCTGCTACAGAAGCCCAAAACTTAATGTACAACATTTCTAGCCTACTTCTTTAGTTAGGCTTTAGTTCTTCTTTAAATTCAGGAGGCACTAGGGTGCTGCTATAGATGAAGTTAAAGACTAGAAAAGAAGGAATTCATACGGGGATGGGCCCATGAAAGTGACATTACCTAAGTCCATTATCAGCTATAATATTGTGTATTGAGATTTTTTTTTGTTTTTAAGCAGTAGCACAGATCATCAAACAATTTTGCTTACTTTCAAATTCTGGAGAATCTAGCAAATATAATGGATCTGTCAAAACTGAACTGCATTGTGAAATAAAGTACTTCAAAATAATGACATTAATGATGCTAACAAGTTAATGACACATGCTTAGTAGCTGTTTACTTGAGATGCTGCCAGCTAAATATCACTAACCTTAAGCTCCATCCTTGACACTGCACATTCATTAGATGATTAGAGTAAAGGCTGTTTTATTCAGATGTAATAAGCATTACAATTATGGACGCACCAAATCCACTATTTTGGGATTTACTGTAGCTGGATCCCGAATCCTTTGTATAATATTTGGCCGAATCCCGAACCGAATCCTGGATTAGACAATTAGAGGTTTTGATTTGTTGGTTTACATTCCTTCCACACTATTTCCTGTGCTAATGACTGACACTGAACCCAGAACCTAGGTAGATCCAACTCATACTTAAATGTCAGCATAGTTGTCATAATTCATGTTTTTTTTCTATAAATATGCCTTGTGTGGTTGTAGCAGGAGAATTCAATCCAATCCTTCCTTCAGTCCAAAGCACTTTGCTTAAGTTGCTGCATGTGGTTAGCCTACTAGATATGATGGCTTTTGTAATAAGATTGTAGAAAATGTTACTTTCTGTCATCCCTCAAATGCAGATAAATGTTCTTTAACATGGACCATGGAATGGTGGACAGCTATTCCAGGTGCAAATTAACATTTTAGAAGGTTGTTTGCAGTGATTTATGGCTCTGGCTTTACAGATCGGAATTTTTGTCTCCAATTCTATTACCATTACTATTGCAGTTTCTTTATGAAGTACCAGCATCTTGTAGTATCGAATTCGAAGAATTTAGCTCAAATACTTCGATAGAAGTTAGTGAATCGGCCCCTAACTATAGAATTTAGTATCATTATAACCTTGGATATTATGCTTGTCCAAGAAATCATCCAAGCCATTCTTAAAGGCATTAACTGAATCAGCCATCACAACATCACCCGGCAGTGCATTCCACAACCTCACTGTCCTCACTGTGAAGAACCCCCTACGTTGCTTCAAATGAAAGTTCTTTTTCTCTAGTCTAAAGGGGTGGCCTCTGGTGCTGTGATCCTCTTTATGGGTAAAACGGTCCCCTGCTATTTGTCTATAATGTCCTCTAATGTACTTGTAAAGTGTAATCATGTCCCCTCTCAAGGGTTTTTTTTAAAGAGAAAACAACCCCAACAAAAGTCCAAAACTGCACTGCATACTCCAGATGAGGCCTTACCATGGACCTATAAAGAGGCATAATTATGTTTTCATCCCTTGAGTTAATGCCCTTTCTTATGCAAGACAGAACTTTATTTGCTTTAGTTAATAAAAAAAATTAAAAAAAAACAAGTGCATGACCTTGCATTTATCAACCTTGAACCTCATTTTTGAGTTTTTTGCCCAGTTTTCCAATTTCCAAATGACTCTGCAAAGTGGCAGCATCCTGCATGGAACCTATAGTTCTCCACAGTTTTGTATCATCAGCAAAAATAGAAACAGTACTTTCAATGCCCACCTCCGGGTCATTAATAAACAAGTTGAAAAGCAAGGGACCTAGTACAGAGCCCTGCGGTACTCCACTAACAACACTGGTCCATCATCTGAACTGCATGTGCAGCTTGTCTGTAAAAGAGGACAGACACACCAACTTCTGTGTGAACAGTTACTTGGTTGCTTTATAGAACTCAGCATAAACACTTTGGCATAAAATGTCTGCAACAGGAACTTTTCATAGAGAGCATACATAGGGAGAGGAAGAAAAAAATCACACAGGATTACAGGTCAAACAATAGACCCTCCCTGCATTAAGTAACATCCACTGGAACAATTTCTGTCTGTTGTTTTCCAACATTTACCACCACTCTTTGTAGTCTTTTAGCCAATTCTCTATCCAGGTACAAATACTATGTTCCAGTAGATCACATCCACTGCCATCACAGAGTTAAGGTCCCTGCTCACCTTCCCATAAATGGAAATTCAATTAGTTTGGCAAGTTCTATTACGCACAAAACCATGCTGGCACAAACGCATAGTATTATGGTTTGCCATTTACATTTAAGATGAACTTATAAATACGTTTACCTTAAATACAGTCTTTGTTTCTCATACAGTGTCATGTGGTCTTTTGCATCATTAACTAATACACTGAGATTTTGTTCTGATTGTTGCATAATGTATAATTATCCTGTTTAATATGCAGAACAGCTCATCCTGGCATCTAGATTTTAGCTCTTAAAACTTGGCAATTTAAGGCTGTTTCTTCCAAGATAACATCAGAGTGCAATATTCTGTTTTGACTGCTAATGTAATCATGATGTGTGAATGGTTCTGCAAGATTATAGTTACATGGTTGGTTGCCTAATAGCAAGTTGATGACACATGCAATTTCTGTTTGTCATTGAAAAAGCATGATTGTATGCAGGGTTTATGACAGTTGTTATGTCATTGAGGATGATTTCTACAAAGTGATAAAACATCATTAAAAGACATAAGAGTACAGAAATGTTCTGGTCATTTGACTGTGAAGTGTTGCTGAAAAGAATGGAATAGATGCCATTTAGTAGGGATTGTAAGAAAGCAACAGTTAATGGTCAAAACATTATCTTCTCTTTTAACATCGTGCTGCGGGGTAAAAAGGTATAATTTTAGGTTTAACTTACAATTACATTCTTATTTCACGGTTGTATAAAAATTAATTAACTATGAAAATAGGCATTTCCAATGTCTTGTAGTGCCAATCTTTTGTTGCTTAGTTTTGTTTGATAATAAAATCAGATTTTTTCCATTACTCCTTGCCTGCACTTTTACTGCAATGTCAGAAGACACTTCTGGAACTTTCCACAGATTTCTTCTGAAACAGTGAAAATGAACAGGTAAACCCAACTCCAACTTTGTGGCACTGTGCCTTTTTAGTTTACATTATAGTGAATCTGTCATGATATTTATGGTACAGGTTACCTGCAAACCTGTTATCCAAAAAGCTCTGAATTACAGGAAGGCCATCTCCCATAGGGGTAAATTTACTAAGCGGCAAAAATTTGCCAGCAACGGCTTCACAGCCATTGCAGCTATTCACTCAGACATCGATAATTTACTAAAATGCTAAGTTGCGTCCAGGGCGCCGAACGCTGGCAAATTTTCTCTAGCGTTATTTCGACAATGCAAGCAAATTCTAGCGCAACTTCGTTAGAGGTCTTCACTCTAATTTCATACAGCCGAAAATTTAAAGTTGAATGGACGTATATGTTGCAGCAAATACATTACATTACACAAGTCCAGGGAACCTTAATAAAGTAAATAGAGTTGTTGCCCTACACATGAGCCCACTGCATAGTTAATGTTCCATATGTTAGAAAATGTATGGGGGAACCCAGTTACCCCCAAAAAATTTTTAAAGACTTTTGCAGGCTATCACTCTGAAAAAAAGGAAGATGCCAGCGTTTTTTCGACTTAGAAACTTTTTCCACTAAAAAATATGATGTAAGTAACAGAAGAATGAGGAAGATCTATGCATTCCAGTGCACGTTGCCTGGTCTGAGCTTGCGAAGGCAAGTCTGGCAAAAGAGGTAACGTTCAGTAAAATCTGCATCTTAGTGAATTTGCAGAGTAACGACCATTTGCCAGAGCAAAAATTCACCTGGCTATAGAGTGCGAATGAGCGCTAGTGTCTGTCTCTTTCGTTAGCGAAGTGACGCCTGCGCCCGTTAGTAAATTGGCAAAGTGCCTAAAAATCGTCGCCAGCGTTAGTCACTTCGCCCTTTAGTAAATCTGCCCCATAGACTCTGTTTTGATCAAATAACTGACAGTTTTAAAAATGATTTCCTTTTTCTCTGTAATGGTAAAACATGACCTTGTATTTGATCCCAACTAAGATATAATTAATCCTTATTGGAGGCAAAACAATCATACTGGGTTGATTTAATGTTTAAATTATTTTTTTAACAAACTTAAGGCATAGAGATACAAATTACACAAAGGGCCTTTATCTGGAAACCCCCAGATCCTGAGCATTTTGGATAACAGATCCCATACCTGTATTATTACTAAATTACACTGTGTACATTGCAAGTGATTCATTCTATCATTTAATATGTTATTCTTAAACCAATGACAGGTCATTATGCCTGGTCATGTGCTTTTATAAAGAAACAACACTTTACAATGGAAATGTTTTCTCCTAATTTCTCCTTTTCAATTTAACTGAAGGAGTAAAGGCTTGGTTTAATCAGACTTGGATTTTCACTAATGAATGCTGTTCTCATATCTACCACTAAGTGGGAGCATTTTTAGCAATGCTGGTGTTGGAAGTTGGTATCTGGTTACCTTCCCCATTGTCTTTGTGATAGGCTACTTGGGGGTGGGGTGGAGGGATGTAATATCACTCCAACTTGCAACGCAGCAGTAAAGAGAAACTGAAGTTTATCAGACAAGTCACATGACTGTGGTCTCCTATGAAACTAACAGCATGTCTAGCCCCATGTCAGATTTCAAAATCAAATGTAAAAAAATCAGTTTTTTCTTTTGAAAAACAAATGCCTGTGCAAGATTATGCTGGAGCAGCCCTTTTAACTAATTTTGTAAAAAATAAGTTTTCCCATGGCAGAATCTTTTTAACGATTTGGCTTGTTATATAAAATTGCAACTGAGAAAAAAATAGAAAAAACAGGGCATGAGGACACGCACAAAAAATAAAGAATCAATAAAAACACAATTTCCTAATCACTATTTAAGCCATTAGGAATCATTGTTTCAGATTAGAAATCCAAAACCTTTCTTTGATCAATAAATCTGTGAAAGTTACCCTCTCTGGGTCCCACCTTAACTGCATCAATAGCCGGAAACCTTATGTTTTTAAAGTCACCACTGTGATTATACATTCTAAGTTTTATAACGGCCGACCCCTGTCTGGAGCTTTGTTTTTTTTTTTATTCGCATTCAATTGATCTTTTAAAGTTCTGTGAGTTATACCAATGGAAAGGTATATTAAGTCTTTTGTACCACAACTGGTATAGCTCTTGATTTGCCTGTAACACTGCTATTGAACTTTAGAAGTACATTAGAGGACATTATAGACAAATAGCAGGGAACCTTTTTACCCATAAAGTGGATCACCGTACCAGAGGCCACCCCTTTAGACTAGAAGAAAAGAACTTTCATTTGAAGCAACGTAGGGGGTTCTTCACAGTCAGGACAGTGAGGTTGTGGAATGCACTGCCGGGTGATGTTGTGATGCTGATTCAGTTAATGTCTTTAAGAATGGCTTGGATGATTTTTTGGACAGACATAATATCAAAGGCTATTGTGATACTAAAATCTACAATTAGTATAGATATTGGTTTAGTGTATAGATATACAGTATGTGCATTGGGGTTCATTGGAGGGGTTGAATTTATAGCCTGAACTATAGAACTAATAGTATGTACAAGATAAGGGTTAGCAGTCAGTACTAACAATACAGAAGAATAATACTATTCAGCTTTCACCTGATATGACCAAGCTATCTTTTATTCTAAAATTCTTTTTGTTTACATAATATTATTTTGGTCTCCTGATGTAGCATTTTTCTACTGAATTGAAAAGAACGATTTACCTCTGAAATCTTTTTTTTATCTGCACTCTGGCAGCTTAAAGCCAGGTTATTTCGAATGACAATCAATATGTTCAGCACTGAACAACAGGAAACCTTGGTCACTCGATTGCAAACATTGCAGACTTACTCCTAAAACTCAATTTAGTTCATCATTAATTGCCTGTCTAAGGGAAAATTGATTCCTTAATAAAAGAAAATCTAAACCTAATAGTATAGGTTGAATAAAATAAACCATGTGTGGATGCTGTTGTTGAAAAGTGTATTATTATAGTTTATATGTTCTCTGCATTTATCCTTTTTTCAGCTCATAGTGCACGGTCCAATTGAATTGTAATGCCTGGTGATTATTAGTGAGACCGTACTAATGGATTTGTGTTCAGCTGACCAGCTCAGCTCATATCACTCTCCGATACAAACTACAAACATTATTTTGATTCCGCCTTTCAAAGCTGCAGTTCAGTTGATGATAACAAAACACTTTAATCTGACTGTAAATCAACATATACAATATATGGGCACTGGACCAGTGAAAGCACCAACTGTTGTGTTTGCAAAGTGTTCTTCTAAATACATCATCAGGAGCCATAAACCAGTCATTGGGTAAAGGAAAAGGACAGCCATGGTCTACTGCTCTTCAATTTTTCCTTTGTGTAAACTGAGTTAAATGAACTGTTCAGGTGAAGTTCTATGTTTCATTTAGTACTTTGACCAAAGTTTTGAAAATTACCGATGCATGTTCATTTCCTAAATGAACCCGTCTGCTGTCGTTTTTCAGGTTAATCTTTATAAATGACAATTCTGTGGGCAGTAGAAGGCTTTGTGAACCGTGCTAACAGTAATTAGGAAACTAATTTAAAATGTAAAAAACAGTCTTCTCCTACAGTGCACTGTATAAAGTAATTTCTTATAAGCAGCAATTGCCTCTTCTGCTGATTAGTGATAGCAGAATAATTCAGAAGGTATCCCTGTGTCACCTTATGCCCAGAAACCATTTCCTAAGCAGCATATTTTCTGGCAAGTGGCATAAATGAAAAGGATTTACAATTTACATTATAATCAATCAGATAAATCCCTGAACTTCTGGGCATATTTCCACAACATTTTCAAAATATTTAAGCCAAAGGTTGTGCCGCATATTCAAAAACAATTCTGTGGGCAGCAAACCACTTCTATATGTAGTAGTTTGACTTTCAAACTAGTCTGCCTTATCTCCAATGTCCACAACAGCCCAACAATGTATCTTCAGCCTCTGGAAAATCAAGTCATTGTGCATAGACGTACTGTAGTATGTGACAAAGGCCACTTGGTAGCGTCTCCAACAAAATTCTTCTCAAATTTGTTTTATTCTATGGCAAAGTTATCACATATCCACTGATTTTTATCCATTTAGCATGTAATTCACTCAAGAGAAACTGCTCATGGCTGATGCTCAAATGTGCATTTTCAGGCTGAAAACAAAATTTCACTAGCAGCGACTCCATCCTCTCAAAAGAGCTGGATTATTTATTGTTTACATTCCATGTAATTGTCCTAATATATTTGTAATTTATAAAGATTTATTTATTATGCACTGGGCAGGGAGCAACATGGAAAAGTGTGTTCAATATGCCATGTTTATTGCATTTTGTTCCCTGCCCTAAAAAAATTGCTGCCCAAAATGGATCACAGAGATCCATGTACCCTGGGATGAATACAGCACTGCCTGCATTTGGCAGCACTGTATTCACAGGGAATGGACAGGGAGTACCAGACATTCCAGTTTTCGAAAATATAACTCGAATGGGTGAGTTTGGGTGCAAAAAAATCAAATAAAATTTTTGATAAATCTGCCCCATAATTTAAAAGTGCAGGGTAATTTTTCGATGTTACTGGTCCTTAAAAGATTGTAAATGTATCTTACACCTCCAAAATTCTAAATCTTAGCTAATAATTGTGGTTTCTACTCAATATTAATTTCCAAAACTCAAAACTGAAGTTTAAAGCATAGATATGCGTTCAAATGCTCATGAGAATCGAGTCAGGTACCCACTAGGTAGCAGAAGTGGGGACTGGGCACTTGATAGTGGGCCAGCAGGTCCAGGTCAGGTTTTGAGTGAGGGATGTTCCACAGTACATGTGCAATTATGGATGACACCAATGTGAGGCTTAGGGCAACTGGATGTCAGTGTGCTTATCTTGCCCCTAAGGACCTCCAATCAGTTATAAAATGGCATGGCCACATGACATAGCACTTGGCAATTAAAGTGCTTGAGTGTCACAATATAGGTCTTACATTTTAGCAACACAAAAGATGAATTTGAGGCCAATTTATCAACAATCTGATTTTAGTCATTTGAGAGGTTTTAGAAACCACAAAAAAAAAAAAAAATTCTCTAAAACCATGAATGCTAATGGGCATATTTATAAAGAGTCAAATTTCAAATTGAAAATATTTCGAAATTCAAATTCAAAAAGACCAAACGAAAAAAGTTTTTTTTTGGTCAAATAGTTTTCGATCGAATTCGGCCGAATTCGAATCATACGAATCTAAGGCATAGCACATTCGATCGAATTTGATTCAAAGTTTTTCCTAAAAAAAACTTTGATTTTTCAAAGTCCACCAATTGACAACAAGTAGGTTCTAGGAGGTCCCCCATATGCTAAAACAGCAATTTGTCAGGTTTTAGATGGCGAATGGTCGAAGTCGAATTCGATATTCTAATTTTTTAATTTTTTTCAAATTTGAATCGAATTTGGACTATTCCCTAGTCGAAGTACACAAAAAATAGCTCGGAATTCGATTTTTTTTCATTCAAAAATTCACCTTAACCAGGCTTTGATATATCTGCCCCTCAGTGTGACAAGCTAGCTCCTTGTACACGTACTGTAATTGTTGAGGGAAATCAGCAATGGGATCTTCAGGCAAAACACAGGTTTATTTTCCAAACTTGTCAACAAAAAGTTTATGGCAAACATTACGTCAGCGTTTACATCATTGCATCAATCCATTATGGAAAAGGACCTTTGAGTCCTTGTAGATGATACATTTGGCTGTAGCAAGCAATGCCAGTCAGCAGCATCAAGGGCAAATAAGGTCTTGAGCTGTATTAAAAGGGGCATAGAGTCAAGGGAGGAGGGAGTCATTCTTCCACTGTATAGAGCACTTGTAAGGCCCCATTTAGAATATACTGTACAGTTTTGGTCTCCATCACTCAAACAGGACATTATTGTATTAGAGAGGGTACAGAGAAGGGCAACTAAGCTGGTGAAAGGTATGGAAAATCTTAGCTATGAGGAAAGACTGGCCAAATTGGGGATGTTCACTCTGGAGAAGAGGCGCTTAAGGGTTGATATGATAACTACGTATAAATATATAAGGAGATCATATAATAATCTCTCTAATGCTTTATTTACCAGTACGTCTTTCCAGCTGACACGAGGTTACCCATTCCGATTAGAAGAAAAGAGGTTCTGCCTAAATATTCGGAAGGGGTTTTTTACAGTGAGAGCTGTGAAGATGTGGAATTCTCTCCCTGAATCAGTTGTACTGGCTGATACATTAGATAGCTTTAAGAAGGCGTTGGATGGAATTTTAGCAAGTGAGGGAATACAGGGTTATGGGAGATAGCTCATAGTACAAGTTGATCCAGGGACTAGTCCGATTGCCATTTTGGAGTCAGGAAGGAATTTTATCCCCCTCTGAGGCAAATTGGAGAGGCTTCAGATGTTTTTTTTTGCCTTCCTCTGGATCAACTGGTAATTAGGCAGATGAAGAAAAAAAAAAAAGGGTTGAACTTGATGGATATGTGTCTTTTTTCAACCTTACTTACTATGTTACTATGTTACACATTTGCCTTTTTGCAGTTTGATCAGACAGAGGGGTGACCATTTCAGTACAAAACATAAATAATAAAAATAACTCCTTCCCATTGGGCACTACCTTCACACGTATGGGCCACTTGCGGACTATCAGCAAAACCAGATAAGTTGATGTCACCCATGTACTCAAAGTATTACTTTGGAAAATTGCTTAGCCTCCTGGCTTACCTCACTTTTTCAAACAAACTCTTCATGGTCACAGTCATGGGCTCCCTCTGCTCCTCGCAGTTGCAGGCAGCGCACCCAGCCCCTCTGGGAGTTTCTTACACAGCCATGTATCATTCCTGCTGTGCCCTGCTCAGAGACACCTTCCTAACACTCTCGTTACATTTAAAAACCTTTCCAAAGGACAGCCTTCCTGTGCAAAGTGAGCTCCAATATGCGAGCCGCACCTGTAGAATGGAGTGTCTGGCTTGCCTGTTCCTTCCAGAACCCTATATAAAAACATACATTTTTCTCAATTAAAGAAATAGACAAAAATATGTATAGTTTCAATACAAGCCTTGTTTATTGAACTCATGTTAATCAAGGAGGTATATGATGCCTTTAAAAAAATTAAAGAGGAATTCTGTTCTTCCTTGTTTAATGACCATTGGGGAACCATTGTTTGAGGGACACTGAAACTCATCCAGACACAAAAAGAAAAGTAAATTCACTGAACATTTCATTATCCTGAAGGTTTCAATTTTTAACCATCAATGATTTTAATGGCAGCATTCCCTGAAAAGCACAATTCTCACAATTGTTTTTCATCAGACAGCCTCATGCCTCCTGCACTGTTCACTCAGTACAGTATTAATATATGCGCATTATCCAGTCACTTTCACCTTGTGCTGCTGGACATTATTAAGATTATATAACATAGAAAGTGGCCTAATTATTTTGCTGTTCAATTAAAACTTTATTCCTGTATTCTGCTGAGTATATTTCTTCTCAGCGGTCCAAGGATTCATTTACAAAACAACAGCAGGAAAGGCAATTGAAAACAATAGAAATTTGATGAAGCATTTTTTCCCAATGCATTTGTTTCAGCAAAATAAACTATGAGCACTTCGCTCAGCCCTTCTAAAGAACCTCTGATAAAAAAACACTTCATTAACACAAACAGGCATTGAATATATTTTGCAAACATTGTTTTTCCATTGCAGAAAATAATTACACTCTGTAACACAAAGGATTGACATAAGTTTGTTTTTTAAATTCAGTAATTATTTGGATAATGCAATAACATGCAAAATTTGCACCAATTCTAGTTATACACAGCCACCATCAGAATTCTCAATTACTAATGCAGCGAATGGGGCAAAGTGCACTATTCAGTTCTGAATTGCTGCCATGATTTTGCCCCAGAATTCCAGCATTAGTGTGGCCCTGCTTAAAGATGTGATTGACAAAATTATGTATTAAGTGTGCCATAACAGACCTTATGCATGCAAGTTGCGGATGACAACTACAGAGTGGACTTGCTGTCACCAGACAATCTTCCTAACGTGTATGACGTGAACACACACATGTACTCATAGGCATTGAGTATGTGTGTGTGTGTGCACGCGATACGTGTTAGGAGGATTGTCTGGTGAATAAAGATGTTTTAATCACACCGCTGTCTGCTGTTCCATTGAGTGCGCGCTGCAAGGGAATTGAGTTCACTGTGAAGTCTCCCCAAGCTGCAGGTTCAGGACGCTGCACCCGGACCAGAGACATGGAGCTGTGAGTGACCTATTATCATCAAATGCTTACTGAGCGGTGAAGTTGAATTTTAAGCAAAAGGTCCAGGGGATCTGCACCTGGACCCACTCACTCACAGGGTGCATTGCATAATTTATGCCTGTTTATCGTAAAGGGCTTGGAATGTAGTAAGGTTGGAGCACTCCCTAATTGGTATATTGAATATCTTAAAGGGGACCTGTCACCCACACCTGAAAATCTGTATAATAAAAGTCCTTTTAAAAGGAATCATGAAACCCCAATTCTTTTTTTATTAAAACAACCATACTGATTATAAACGCATTTAAAACTCTCAGCTGTCAATCATATATTGCCTGCCGTAGGCATAGAGGCGGGGCAGGCAATTACTTTCACTTTCATGGGCACTGTCTTAATAACTGTGTCCACAAACATGGCTGCTGCCTGTTTCAAGTGATTGTGAATTCCAAGACTAAAATAAACAAGATTTAAATAATTTATTTAGTGTAAGTGAAGTTTATTTTGCTTGACTTAACATCATAATTAAGGATATGGAATTATTTTTTAGGGTGACAGGTCCCCTATGAAGGGATTCTGTCATGATTTTTATGGTGTTTTTATTCCTAAATTACACTGTTCACACTGCAAACAAATCACTCTACCATGTAAATTTCATTCCTAACACAAGAAGTGTACTTTTTGTTGTTGTAATATTGGTGTGTAGGCAGCCATCTCAGGTCATTTTGCCTGGTCATGTGCTTTCAGAAAGACACAGCACGTTATGATGGAACTGCTTTCAGGCAGGCTATTGTTTCTCCTACTCAATGTAACTGTGTCACAGTGGGACATGGATTTTTACGATTGAATGCTGTTCTTATATCTACCAGGAAGCTGTTACCTGGTTGCCTTCCTATTGTTCTGCTGATGGACTGCTGGGGAGGGTGAAGAGAGAGGGTGATATCACTCCAAACTTGCAGTGCAACAGTAAAGAGTGATTGAAATTTATCAGTGCACAAGTCACATGACTGGGGGCACCTGGGAAACTGACAATATGTCTACCGCCATATGAAAAAAGTTTGCTCTTTTGAAAAACTTATTTCACTGCAGAAGTCTGCTGGAGCAGCACTATTAACTGGTGCATTTTGAAAAAAAACATGTTTTTCCATGACAGTATGTATAGTAGTAATGTGTATGTATAGCAGTATGTTGAGCAGACACATAGGTCAGGACACAGATCATTTATCTTAAGAATAAAAATAATTAGTTACGTCTGGCGCTTGCCGAAAAACTGATTTCATCCTTGTCTAATTATGGGATCCTCCTTGTCCCTAATATTTATTAACACTCCATCTGTACTTTGCATAATGCACACGTTACTGAATGTATAACTGCATAATGTATCCGTGACATTTAACAGGTTACCGCAGCTAATATGTATTTCTTACGGATGCAAGGCAGGTTATAGCATCTTAATTTGCAAATCTGCCCATCATAGAAGAGCCAATTAGCACACAGAGTGTCTTAGCTGTCAAAGCATTTTTCTTATATAATAGTGAATTGAAACAGGCCTCAAATTGGAACTGTATGTCCTTTTTCTGAGGACAATTACATTTTGGCACCAACATTTTCCACATGAACCCCTATGAATACATATTTTTCTCTTCTGTACATCAATGTGATAAAGTAGCAGATGCTGAAGCCTCAGTTAGTTAGTAATGAAGCTATGATTGATCATGATTGTATCATGCTTGGGGAGCTTGTAATGAAGGATTTATTACTACCAAATTCAGAAGACCTTGTATTGCCAGTTTCCATTTGAAGTAATAAATCTGTTTGGGTACCTGCTCAGTTGTTTAGTATCACATATATGGAATTACAGAATCAATATAAATAAAATCTAATAAGATTAAATAAGATTGATACAAAAATACAAAATCCCTTATACAGTGTCTTGTTGGTATTTGAATAATATGTAAACCCACTGTAATTTATCACTTAAGTATCATGAGAAATGTAATCATTGTGCAATACTGGACAAATTCCTACAATATTCCAAGGAGGTAGAGGCACACTCAGCATTTTGCTTTTTGCATTTTGCATTTTGTTTTTTTTTTCTTAGAGATAAATCATTTTGAACTGTTGATAGTTAAGGCTGATTCACATTGACTGTAATGTGTAATTCACTCAATACTAAGGGGCAGATTTATCATCGGTCAAACTCACAAATTCGTATTTAAAAGTACCAACTCAAATGTAAATTTGAATGTGAGATTTATAACACCTTGAACATGGAATTAGTTCTAATTCATATATTCGCCACCGAAAACCTGCCAAGTTCATGTAGAAGTCAATGGCAGAGGTCCGTTTGAACCATTTGAAGATGTTAATTGCCTTCCTGACATTCAAGGCTTTTTCGGAAGCAAACTAGATTCAAATTTGATTTGAATTTTCGGAACCAACTATTTGATTGAATATTAGCTGTTTGAGTTTTTTCATAAATAACCTCCCATTCGAGTTGTGAGTACATTCAATATAAAAGGCAGAGTATTCAAAGTCTCAGAATTGGAATGTGTCTTCCAGCATTCCTAGGTAGCCAAGGTTGGCCACAGGTCAGAGCAAAAGAGAGGCAAGCACATCAGTTTGCGTACAAAATTCATGCTGAGAGGGCACTTTCATAATAATCATACTACTAGCACTCTGTATGGGGCATTGCATCAAGTGCTACTTCAGCCAACAAGGCACCCAGGCTAGAAAGACTAATGGCCAGAGTTTATTGTATATTGGTCATGCTGTATATAGCGGTAAAAGGGACTTCAGAAGTTTAGTGCCAAAAAGATAGGCCGCTTGCAATTAAACCATACCTCACAACATTTTGGAAATAAAAATTGTGAACCACCCCCTAATTACACTGTTTATTTTACAAGATTTGACAGTTTATGAACGTTTGAACATATTTCGTGTTTTTTTAAGTTATTACAGTTTTGTTAATGAAGGTTAATTGCCCTTTAAGCTGTAAGTCTTCTCCCAAGGGACCTCCTTATCTAAATTGTTACAATTACTTATTTGCTTATCTCAAAACTGTTACAAAAGTATCATAGCTGCACCTGGTGGCTGTTTTGGGATCTCTACCAAAAGCCAATTAAGTTAGAAACTTTGTATCTTTTTCTGGCTGTTCAATGCAGAGAAAGTCAGGACTTTTCAGTAGAAACGCAGGACTGCAGGTTGAGCTGTCAAAAGTTGGACTGTTCCGCTGAAAACGGGACAGTTGGGAGGTATGATTAAACATCTTGGACAGAACTTGGATAATTATTACATCAATAAACAAGGATCCATCGGTATGGCCTGGTTAGACTTATATGGGTCAGGTCTGATGGGTGTAACTAGGAAACATGTAAGGAAAGTTATCTGATTTTTCGAAAGTTTTTCCTAACATCAGACCAGCTCTCTTTCTTTCTCCCTTAAAGGGGTCAAAGTAAAAATTAGAATTTTCAAATGTTTTTTTGGTAAAAACAAAAAAATTTTGAAAAAAAAAAAATTTTGTATTGTGAATTGTCCAAACTTGATTCGAGTTTTAAGTCGAATTAGAATTTCGAGATTATCATTCACCCTTTAAGAACTCGAATTAGACTATTGGCCACCTAAAACCTGCCGAATTATTGTATAAATCAATGAGAGCGGTCCAGGGATCAATTTGGCGATGTTTGTAGCCTTCCTGACATTGAGTTTTTTTAAATTCAAATTGAGTTTTTAGGTTGTTTCTTTCAAGTTTAGGTTTTTAGGTTTTTTAGGTTGATTCTTTCGAGTTTAAAAAAATAGATTTTATTAATACATTTTGATTATTTGAATTTCGAATTTATATGAGTTTAGGGGAGTTTAAAAAAGCTCACATGAATTCGAAATTCCACCCTTGACAAATGTGCCTCTACAAAACACTTTCCCTAACTTGGGACCTGTCACTGGTTCAGACCCACTCCTGTACCTAACTAGATGCAAAGAGGTATCCAGGAACAGAGCCCTGAGCCTTCTACTGGGGAAACCTTGAACTACAATAAGAAAAGGCACATACTGTAGCTGCCTCGGTGAATCAAAGCACCACATTTTTCTGATTTTTTAAAATTAAAAAGTCAGACCAAATTGGAATCCATGAATTAAACTTATTTATTATTAAAAAAAATCTTGATTTAATCGGATCGGGGAAAACTTGATAAAATCAAACAAAAACCCGAATTGTATTATTTTTTCTGAGGTTTTTCCTGAACTGCTCAATTTTTTTGGGCTTTTTCACAAAAAGTCAGAATTCTTTCGGATTTTTGCCAGAAAAGCCCAAAATAGTCAGATTTTCAGGCTAATTCCAGCGCAGACCACATAAACTTCCAAATAGGATAGGGACCTCTCCCATTGACTTACAACCTCAGCAGGTCTGAGATGGCGGATTTTTGGATAAATCTTGAAAAATTCTAACCCTCTCAAAAATGTTCATTCACTTATTTTAAAGGTTTACTTCTCCTTTAAAGATTATAGTTATATTGTATTTTCCCAAGTGTCAATCAGTGCACACATAAAGACACAGAAGCCAAAGGCTTCATAGTTCCAATTGGTAATTTCTTTAGTATTAAACAGCTCACACCTTTAGGCAATTAAAGTCCAATAACTCCAGCCCTTAAACCAGCTGTTATGATATATATTTTATGTAGCAGTTCACCTATCTCAGGGCATAAGTGGTGTCCATGGGGTATATTTATCAAAGAGTGAAGTTAGAGATTGCCACAGACCTCTATAGTTAAATTCAACCACTCTTCATTAATTTCTATGGGAATTTGAAAGGCGTATTTATCAAAGGATGAACTTTCACTTTCACCCATTGATAAATACTCTTTTAAAAATCCAATAGAAATGAATGGAGCGTGGCGGAATTTAACTCTAGAGGACTTTGGCGATCTCTAACTTTACTCTTTGATACATATATTGTGTCTCCTTTTGTTAAAGCCTCAGTCCTGCACTTTCCTATCCTTAAAGGCACAGTTACTGAGTTTTACACTTTACCATTAAAACAAAATAGGAAGATGTCCTTGGTGGGGAGGGAGGTTTTTACCAACTGGGTTTGAAATAATATAAGTACAGATATCATATAAGTACAGCTCTTATTTAGGTGGGCATATTAATCATTATTTATGTGGCTGTGCGTCACGTCATTGTGGTGATACATGATTGAATTGGCTTTATATGACCTTGGAAATGAATACCTCTTGTGGGTGGAATGCAAAGCTGGAAAAGGTGAAGTAGTCCAGCAACATCTGCAAAGAACAGAATGGAGAAGCTGTAAATCCATCTCTTTATCACATGGAAGCAACTCCATCATCAATATTTTTAGTAAATAAGTCAAATGCAGAGGCTTATGGTGAAGGTCAAATGTGGCTTCTGCTAGAAAATACGTCAAAAGAAATATTGCCGTGCATCAACAGAGGGAACGGGTTAAGTAAATGGTATTTTTACTGTGAAGATACAATTTAGATAAGTGTTCTGTTTTTTATGCAAAGAGACACTATGGAACTAAATCATTTATTGTTTCAGAAAATTCTAAGATTTAGCCAGAATGTTGTTTTTTTTTTTTTGCATTCGGGGAAAATCACTAGTTGTTGGTAAGAATAAATAGACTGGTTTGTGGTGAGTCGAGGGGGCATGGCAGGGTGCAATTATTACTACTATAAACGAAATTCCATGAAATGCAATTTAAAAGGATGGGCATCCTTATTTAATATTTCCTCTAATGGAAAATAAACATATGTTTTAAAAGAATTAATTAGGAGGCAATGTGATCTTACATGATCCTTTCAGTTATACATCAGTATTGAAAAAATAGTTACTGTGTTTCCATAATAGTTTTCTGCTTACTGTAAAGGTTTTGATCAATATATATTGATCCTTTCTGTGAAATAAAATCCCATTTCAAGTTGCCTAAATGCTCTCTCTCTCTCTCATTCAGCACTGTCTCTCTGAGGGCAAACATGTTCCTATGAAACAAATCGAAATGGCATCTGTAAATGATAAATTGCTGTCACGCATAACTGCAGTCATTTTCAAAACCACACTTAAGTAATCCTAAATAACATGGGTGAAGGCAAAATTACCAGTTTGTGGACATGATTAACTTTTCTTCAGTCTAACAAGAAGAAGCACTATTTAAAAAAAAATCTAATAAGGGAAAGTGTAGTTCTAGTCGAATTGCCAGTACAGGTTTGGGACCTGTTATCCAAACAGAATGTTTGGGACCTGGGCTTTTCCAGATAACGTATATTTCTGTATTTTGGATCTTCATGCCTTAAGTCTGCTAGGAAATCATGTTACATTAAATAAACCCATTAGGCTGGTTTTGTTTCCAATTAGGTTTTGCTATATCTTAGTCTGAATCTGTTACAAGTTACTGTTTAATTATTACAGAGAAAAAAGGTAATCGTTTAAAAAAAAAAATTGGGATTATATGGTTAAAATTGAGTCTATGGGATATACTTTACTAAAATCTATGTCTTCTTCTGATGAATTTGTATTCAGTTTCTTCATACAGCTAGTTAGGCAGCCTGAGCTACCAATATGTGGCAACATATTCTACTTCCAGGTTAAGTTTTAATTGGCCACGGTACTGTCATGACTACATATATTAGTTCCCCTAATCCTGTACAGCAAAGGGTTTAATATAAAATCAGTCTCATATTCTTCAACTTTAAGATGCATACAGTATTTCAAATATTTTAATTTTCATTGCCGCTCTACACTTCGGTTCACTTGTAAAAATGAACACAGTTATAAAACCATGTAATGATTTTTCACAAACAGTAACTGAGAGTAAAACATATGTAAAAAAAACTAACAATAGAAATAGGCAATATTGGGGGGGGAAACAAACAAAAAATGGAGCTGTCTAACTTGTTTTTACACATTTGCTGTTTTCTATAGCCATAGTCTCATCGATGCACTAAAGATTTTTATACTTATTTATTGCCAGGGTCATACTGGGTTAGCGGGACACCAGGAATTAACCCGGTGGGCCCAGCTCTTTTATGGCCCCGCCGGCCCAGGCCTGCTCCTTGCATTCCCTCTTGTTACCTCCTCCCTGACCCCTGTTGCACTGACATGCCATCAAAGATTATGTTAGCTGTTAGCGCTTGGGGGGCTAAAGGAATGTTTTAATGAGTGGAGAGGTCCAGTGACTTCTCTGTACCTTCTTCCACAGAACAGAGGACTGAGAAATATTTTTTACAGTTTAAAAATGTTTTACACATTTAAAAATATATATGAAAAAAATGGCACTTAGTTGGAAATGAATCCCTCAAAAAAGCCCTGATTCCATGTCCAGTTGGTAAGTAATAAAGAGTACAATTTAGAGGTGGTTGAAGGGAATAACAATTTCACAACAATGCCTCCAGTTCTTTTTTTTTATATCTGTCATGTACCCCACACAAAATTTTTTAAAGTTTAACCCACATAATCAAATAAAACACTGACACCCCATTTAGTCCCCCAAAAGATCAATACGATAAAACCTGCAACTATTTCAAATTCATTATAATAACCCGTTGGTCCTCTTCTGTGGCAGCTTTGTATAGCAAGACCTTTAAAACCTCTTAAACACCCTTTTTAGAGGACTGTAAATTAAATTTGGCTATATGCAATGTTTGCTACTTATTAAACTGAAATGACTGACTTGCATTATTTACCATTTGTACTGAAGAAAATCATTTTCATCATAAAGCCACAATTTAAATTGTAGCAAAACCAAGATGACAATTTCTTTTCCTACAAAGTTTCATATTTAATAGATACAGTTAATAGGAGAAAAATAATCTAATTTTACTCCACACTAATTTAATTTTACTCCACTCATCTCTTTTTCTTATATGCATCGATAATTACCCATTCTCTTCTGTTTCTCTGGGATAGGGGATTACGTGTATATAGCACATTCCCTTGTTCTATTTGCCAGGGAACAACACATGTAAGACCATCTACAACTCTATTACAGAAACACTAACGCATAGCATTTTCCATATGCTGAGGTTTTGGGTATCATGCTTTGCGTCTGTTTATTCTGTATCCTGCAGCTCATAAATGTGATAATCGTTTCCTACTTTTTGTTCTTTATTAGGGTAATTATAAATGTAATGCTTAGTATGTTGTTTTTGTACTGTACTGTATATTAGAAGAATAGAAATCTCCCTTTGCCTATTATGGTGCTAGATTGCAGATTTAATACTCAGTACCTTAATTTCTTCTGCACGTTGTGGCATAGCAGACCTATTGGAATTTAACTACTGTGGTTGAATTTAGGAGTCAGAGAAACTGTGAATGAAATATAGTTGCAAGCACAATTATGATTGTTATACTCATGGGAAAACATTATGAAAGACAAAAGACCAACAAAAGACAGCTGGGACTGAAATCTAATCTTTCCAAAGATGATTTCAATGGTTTATTAAGATAATTAAATTGTATTGTTATGACTACCAGATTGTAGAACTAATAACTATTTTTCCCTAGGCCCTTTGGAATACAGGATATTCTTAGCGTCACGTTTGTCTCATTTGAAGATAAAAACATGTAACAGATTAAAGACGGTAGTTCTGTAACTCAGTAATGCTTATTTCCCAATCCCCTCCTGACTGCGCCTGTGTTTGCCATAGACAGCACATTTGTATATGAATAAATGTGGCTGCCAGGTGTGGCATAGTGCTTAAAGGTACAGTAACAACAAAAATGAAAGTTTTTTTAAATAAAAGACAATATAATCTACTGGTGCCCCACACTGGGGTTTACTTCAGAAAAACAACTATAGTTTATATAAACAAGCTTTTTTATAGCCACAGAGGCAGCCATTCAAGCACAGGATACACAGTAGATAGATACGTTCTGAAGTTCTTTTTGTGTTACTGTTCCTTTAAAGAGAAGCATCCGTTGCAAACCAGAATGTCACTGAGCAAGATAAGGGGACTCTTGTTAATGAGGGATAGCCATAACAAGGCTTGAATTCAATGCTGAATTAGACCGGGCAGCTTATCGGAACACCTTAAAGTGCAACATATCATACACCAACATGGATTCTTCTGGGTTGGCCTGTTTTTTACAGATTTTCTGTTCCTAGCCAGTCCAGTGGGAGTTTAGAACCCCCTTGGTCACAGCAATGTTACAATTCAAGGGTAAAAAAATATATACTTACATAGTATAGTACCTATATGTGAATATATACTAATGGGTATACTGCAAATCACATTCGTTTTGCATTCCATTTGCTCTTCTAATTCTTTTTTTTTACAACAGTGAATGAAACTTCTAGGGTCCCTTTATTGAAGGAAAGCATGTTTATTTACAGTTCTCCAGCTTTGTGGCAATCTTACTCATATAGTTTGCTGCTGTTTTTATCCATTTAGCAGTTGCTGTTGCTCATCTTTGACTTGTGAAATATGAATTTCCCTGCTCTTATACTGTAGGTTGCAGATTTGGTTTAAAGGTTCACACAATAATGTTGTTTCTGCACAGACTAGTAGATGAAAAGGCACTATCAAAATATGTTTATCCCACAGTAAAACATATTTAAAGTGATACTGACACTAAAAAACTGCTTTTTAAAATATGAATGTACATCAAAAATTACCTATAGTTCATGTTTATCATTTTTTGCTGAGAGGTTTGTTTTTGTAAGGTTTGTTTTGTAGTTGAAGTTTCTAAACCTGACCTGTCCCATCTCAGCCTGTCAGGTAAAGTTTCTAATGCTAACGGACTCCTGCTGCACAAATATGGCAGCCTGGATCATGGGGCATCAGACAGGTAATGTAAAAGCATTGTGCAAATACTTTGTGGCAAAGTTATAAGTTGCTTTTAAAGGCAATATTATGATAGATGTAAAAAAGAGTTTCATTTCTGGTGTCTGTATCTCTTTAAGAACAAAATAAATAGAGCCCAGAAGAGGCAGTGCACATCTGCATTATTAGAATATCTACAGCAGTTCAAAAGCACATTTTCAGTCTTTTCCACTAGATTTCTAGGAAGGATTTCTGTCAGGTTTCCTAGAAGACATAAAAAAGAGTAGGAAGTCAAATAACAGCATGCTAATTAAATATCTTGCTGTTATGGAGTAATTATGCACATTCAAATCCTATAATCAGACCTCTTTTTCTTTTCTCTCTAGCTTTACAGTCAACTACTCAGCTTTTAAGACATGCAGAAAGAAACCAGGTGAGTATGTGCCAAAAGGTAAGGGAGAAACCAGGGGGCAAATTCACTAACCTCCGAAAATTCACCAGCGTCGGCTTCGCTCACAGCACAGAACGAATAGAAGAAGAGCTGCAGACTGGGCAAGATGGTGCCTTTGAACGCCACTGCACAGCTCTGCAGATTTATGGCAGGTTATCACACATCCAATCTTTTGAATAAAATAGATTCTGCGTGGAGGGAGTTTTTTTTGGGGGGTGGAGGGGGAGTGGGTGGTCTGAGGTTTAGTTCTCCTTTAATGAGATGCAAAAATGAATACTGTATTTTTACAATGGTAGAACCTAAAGCCTAAACACCAAATAAACTTTCTCCCTATTTGTAAATATGCCACTAAATGAAAATGAAAATCCACAGTACACCAATTGCACCCAGATGAGTGAGGGTCCCCATTAACATAATCAGGGATGTTTAATACTATCTTATAACAATCACAACACATAGTGCACGTCTCTCCAACTGTATTTGACTGTGACTCATAAAGGTTAAAGGGGCTGTTCACCCTTTAGTATGATTTAAAGAGTGATCTGGTTTTTTTATTTTCAAATATTTAGCTTTTTATTCAGTTTTCAATTTCAACAATCTGGCTGCTGGGGTCCGAATTATCCAAACAACCATACACTGATTTAAATAAGAGACTGAAATATGAATAACAGCGGCTCTGAATAGAAAGGCTAACAATAACAATAAATTAGTAACCTTACAGAAAATCTTTTTGTCTGTCTTATTTTTAAAACCTCCTGGAGTTCTTGAAATGTGAAAAATAACACATAAAAAGTGGAGCTGTAGCATACTGAGGTCACCAGTCAAATCCCACATAGTGACTTGTTCCTATAAAAGCAAGAATGAATTCTGAATATCAGTCACCTCCAAAGTCTCAGAAGAGATGCTCCAAATAGGTTTATGAATGGCAAGCTATTGCACTGAAAATGAAGCCTGAATTATCGTTCAGAAGACTTGCCTAGAATGAGGCATACGTAGCTGATCTGTTGGCTGATTAACTGAAGAGCTGTCAGCCTGGCAGAAAAAAATGTACATACACAAATATAATGACATATTTTCACACAAAATAGTAACTTTTCCATAGCTGTAAATAATGACAGGAATACATTCATACATGAATAATATATAAATGCGGGTCTGTATTTAACATAGGCAGAACAGCTGCTGCTAGGTAGATATTGCTCTAAATGTAGAAAATATTCCAGTGCTGATTGCCTTAGTGGTGTGTTGGTTGGCCTGTGGAAGTGGAACGTCTATGGCAGAATAAGGAACCTGATTGTACATGTGAAGCAGCAAAAAAAACAAAGCCTTGGCAGGTGTTTGCCATACATTTGGTTGGCTAAATAAATACATTTCATTTTGGGGGAAGTTCACACATCCGAAAACTGGGCTGTCTGGGTCAAAATGGTCATGTGGCAACCCTATTTTATAATGACAACTCAGGTCTATTTTGACCATTTAATTATTATCTCTGTCCCTGCACCCTCTCTGCAATTGCATTCTCTTACTATAGGGAGACTGTATGTATACATATTATATGTATATAACATGCTTTATCATGTACACATTAAATCGTAAAGGAATTGGATCCGTTATCTGGAAACCAGAATCTGAATTATGGGAAGGCGTTCTCACATAGGCGCAAATTCACTAAGCGCCGAAGCGCAGAACGCTAGCGTTAATTCGCTAGCGTTTGGCATTTTTCGTTACTGCGCAAATTCACTAACGAACGCTGGCATAGTTTCGCTAGTGTTACTTCGCACCCTTACGCCAGGCGAATTTTCGCTAGCGACGTAACTACGCAAATTCACTAACTTGCGCAGTGTACTGAACGCTACCTTTTACGCTAGACTTCCTTTGCCACCTCAGACCTGGCGAAGCGCAATAGAGTAGATAGGGATTGTTTCAAAAAAGTCAAAATTTTTTCTAAGTCCCAAAAAACGCTGGCCTGTTTTCTACATGATGGGTGATAGGCTGAAAAAGATCAAAAATATTTTTGGGGCTCCCCTCCTTCCCCCCTACATTTCCTGACTCATGGCAACTTACCTAGACAGTGGGCACATGTGTAGGGCAAAATAAAATTTTTATTTGCTGATTTGAAGGTTTTCTAGGCATTTGAAGTGGTGATACGTGTTCCTCCATTGAAATTTGAATTTCGCGCCGTATGCAAATGAACCATCGCTAGCGAAACTTTGCTTCGCTTGGCGAATTAACACTAGCGCAACTTCAAAAACGTACGCTACCCCTGTGCGCAACTTCGGATTTTAGTGAATTTGCGGAGCGCTGGCGAAAATACGCCTGGCAAAGTGTGGCGAAGTGTGGCGAAGTGCGGCGAAGTTGCGCCTGGCACAACTTCGCATCTTAGTGAATTTGCCCCATAGACTCCATTTTGAAATCTAATTTAAGTTTTTAAAAGTGATTTCCTTTATATAATAGATGTAATAATAAAGCAGTCGCTTTTAGTTGACCCTAACTAAGATTAGATTAGATCCTTATTGGTAGATGGGTAGATATAACATAAATATATACTGTATTAACAAACAGGCAGAAGAGTGTATAATAATGTACATCAATACTGTGCATGTGTGCAGCAGCAATAGTAACAGAATCAGTAATCACAATGTTATAAGCAGTTCCTGTCTCTCTAGAACACTCTTAGGCTAAGGCCACACTAGGCGATAGCGCCGCGATTTGACTCCCGGCGACTTTTAAGCCGCAATTGCTAAGGAAACTTTTGCGCTGGCGTCTATGGGGAATCGCGAAAAATCGCCAGCGTAAAAACACACGCGGCGATCTTTTTTCTACTGTCGCTCGAAATTGCCTCGCTAGGCGATTTCGAGCGACAATAGAAAAAAGATCGCCGCGTGTGTTTTTACGCTGGCAATTTTTCGCAATTCCCCATAGACGCCAGCGCAAAAGTTTCCCCAGCGATTGCGGCTTAAAAGTCGCGGCGAAAAGTCGCCGCGAGTCAAATCGCGGCGCTATCGCCTAGTGTGGCCTTAGCCTTAGATTGAATGAATAAAGCTTGTACTGAACATAGTTTTTGCCTCTTGTTTAAAGGAGAACTAACCCCACAATAAGAAAAACCCCATCCACTGCCCTAGATAGTCCCCTCTCCCTTCTCCCCACATAATACATAATTCCAAAAAGTGTCCCTGAACAGAATGCTCACTTATTTATGCAGAGTAGCACAGTAGAGCTCACGGGTGCCATC
Source organism: Xenopus petersii (assembly GCA_038501925.1). NCBI lineage: Eukaryota > Metazoa > Chordata > Amphibia > Anura > Pipidae > Xenopus > Xenopus petersii. The sequence continues at coordinate 68,908,977 of CM076681.1, read as the reverse complement.
TTCCAGATCGTCAGTCTTCTTCTGTAAGGGAACGCCGACACAGAGGTATTTGGCACATGCCCAGTTGGAGCAGTCATACCAACTGCCCACGAATCAAAGAGTTACATAAATTGCTGAACAGAAGGAAGAGGATCCAATGAACGGTAGTCAATGGGGTTTTTCTTATGGGAGGTTAGTTCTCCTTTAATCACAAAAAAATTATTTTTGTTTGATCCTTTTTAGGTAGATAATTTGCATACCAGTGTACAACCCCCCCCTTCATCCACCCTTTGTTTTGTATATATATATATATATATATATATATATATATATATATATATACTACGACCAAATAAGGTCATGCGCACACCTTCAAGGTGAAATAACCAGGTGCCGCCGCTGTATCGAATATCCACTTCTATCTTGTTGTAAGCAGCGCACACTGGATGTTTTTTTAAAAAGTTTAATTTATTTATCAAAATATTAAAAGCATAAAGCACAGATCTGATCTGCTTACAACAAGATAGAAGTATATATATATATATATATATATATATATACAGTATCAAACTACAATATGTTACATTCATCTGACTATTGGCAACCCTAGATGCTATACTTGTATCAAAATTTGCTATCAAAGTACTAAAAAAGGCTATAAGTGTCAATTCTGACTTTCTATATAATTGGCATCACATAATAGCTAACACATCTGGGTCTAAGCTAGTCAGTCCTGATGAATTGACTTCATAACTACATTTACAGCAGTATCTGTGCTACATGTACCTTATACAATGGTTATATGCTGAAAAGAAATATACTCTTATGCTTCTGCATGCACATATTTAGTAGAGTTAACATATATATATATATATCGATTTTTCAGGACAAGTTATTCATAAGAAACAATTTAAAGTTAGTGAGCTATTCAAGCCCCTCGGGGCCACACAGTTTAGTTTGTATGTCCAAAAGGCCTCTCTTTGTAACAACATACGATCAATGTCCCCTCCCCTGGTTAAATCCGCAATGCAGTCTATCGGCATACATTTGAAGGCGGAGGCTGGATGCTTAGCCTGCAGCCAGTGTTGTGCCACAGGTTGTTTTGATATGTCCTGTATTGTTTCCTTTTTGGGTTTGGGATCAAGAGCCGCTCTGATGGTCGAGCGGTGCATACTTATGCGTTCCCTTAACTGCCTACAGGTTTTCCCGCAGTACAGAAAGCCGCATGGGCATTTGATTATGTATACTACATTTCGGGATGTACACGAGAGTCTCTGCTTAATGCGGTAAACTTTACCCGTATACGGGTGGCAAAATGTTTCACCTGTGATTAAGGAGTTACACATAGTACAATTGCCACATCTGAATACGCCCACCTTCATGTTAGTTGAATATTTGCTTACCGGGTCCGTGGGAGAGAGGATTTCCTTCAGGTTCCTATTCCGCCTATGGCCAAACCTAATCTTTTTCCGATTTAGTGCCGTCAGTTCCATATCGGATTTCACTATTGGCCAGTGCTGTGAAATAGATTTTTTGATTAGTGGGGTACGTGCATCAAAAGTAGTCATGTAAAAAATATCATCCGTTTTGTCCCAATTGGGGGCTTTACATGTAATTTGAATACACTTTGATTTTTTCACCAAAGAACTCGGTGTTGCTGGTCATTTCTGCCTTATTATCTATTCAATTTACTTTGCACCCGAGGTAAGCTGCAAAGGCGGGGTGCTGCCCATTTGGAATTACTACAATTATATATATATATAGATATATATATATATATATATATATATATATATATATATATATATATATATATATATATATATATATATATATATAGATATATATATATATATATATATAGATATATATAGATATATATATATATAGATATATATATATAGATATATATATATATATATATATATATATATAGATATATATATATATATATATATAAATAGTACACTTTGAAATAACCTTTACATTAATTAGAGTTTTCACAGCTGTAATTACAGTCCATGTTTAGCTTTACCATTTGGTGCCCTATATTTCTTCAAGCAGTAACAGACTATAACCTTTTAAATTTAGGAATGTTAGCTTGCGCAGGATTTTGGCATTTAATGACAAAATGAAATTAAAATATATTGCACTGGTAAAACTGGTTTGTTTGCCTCAGCAACTCTACTATACTATATACAGTATTAACAAGCTGTTGGGCAGTTGTGGGGGTAGCCATTCAAAGCTGAAAAAGGAGAAAAGGCACAAGTTACACAACTAATAACAGATAAGCTCTGTAGTATACAATGGGATTCTTCGTAGCTTAGCTTTTATCTACTATTTCTCTTGTGCTTCAATGGCTGCCCTTGTGGCTACACAGCAGCTTGTTTATATAAACTATATTTGTGTTTCTGAAGCAAACACACCAGTTTTATCAGTGCAGGGCAACACTGCATTACTTATTCATTACTAAAAAAATTTTTTGATGTTACGTTTCCAAATGGTACTTAATGAGATCTCTCACCTTATGGCTATACTTAAACAAGGTGCAAACACCAGAAATTATTGTAACAGAATCCCTTTAATATATGTGTTATAGTGGGCATCACAACAGTGTGAACTTGCAAGACGTTGTACAAAGGTACCTGCATTTCAGGGACTTGCACTTGCTAAACTGATGTAGTGTTGTTGCCTACAGTAATTATTCAGAGCGTTCCTTTCATCCTCTAACTTGTAGTAGACTAACTGCTGACTGTTTGCTTATAGGTATTGGCAGTTGTGCAGTTTAGTAGCTATGTTTGTTAGTTTCTCAGTTTCAGCACAAGGTACTGTTTGTAAAGTTCAGGTCAAACATGCAAGTTCTTCCCCTGTCCCTCAGTTCACACTCACAGTTAATAACACTACCTTTCAATTGACCACACAAGCACGCTGCCTAGGAATTATCTTAGACTCATATCTTTCTTTTTCACCTCACATCCAAACACTTGCCAAATCTTGTTGTATTTATCTGCACAACATTGCCTGAATACAACCGTATCTCAGTTCAGATACAATCAAAAGACTTATCCAGTCTCTTATTATCTCCTGCCTTAACTACTGCAACCTACTCTACATAGGTATTCCAACAAGTCACCTTTCACAACTCCAATACCACTGCTATATTAATGCATCTATCTCACCACACAACATCAGCTGCTCCCAATCTCCTCTAGAATAAAATGCAAACTACTCAAACTTATATTCAAGGCCCTTAACAATGGAGCCCCTCCCTATATCTCATTTCTGATCTCAAAATACACTCCTTCATGCAACATCCACCCTGCTTCTGACCTTCACCTTTCTTGTTCTCATCTCAACACATAAGCCCATTCTCATCTACAAGACTTCTCTTTGGCTTCTGTCAGAGTTTCCCCTGCCTTCCAAACTAAAAAATGGTATTTTAAAGGAATAAAAATATAGTATATATAAAATAAAGTATTGTTGCCCTACATCAGAAACTTTACTATAGTTTATATATACAAGCTGTTGTGTAGCAATGGGGTAGCCATTCAAGTGCAGGACACAGAGCAGATAACAGATACTTTGATCTGGGTGGATATCCACTGAGCCTGGAGGCAACAAGGCCCCAGGAGTGTTAAGCCCTAAAGGGACAATCGCTATAGAGAATTTGGGGTACAGGGCCTCGTAAACGAGGTAAAGCTAGTGTGCAGGACAGCCACTGCAATAGTACTCTCTAGGAGTGAGTCAGTGAGCATTTGTTTTCAAGAGCAGCTTTGAGCTCTACCAATGAGGATAAAGGGGAGTAGCTGTCCCCCAGGCTCTGCTTGCCTGTAGTGAAGGGACCGCAGTACTGACAAGGGAAACAGGTTATTGTTCTATCTCCGTTCCACGTCTATTGTAGGGATCCGGACCACATGAGGTACTGACAACCTGAAAGGTATATACTTCAACTCCTCCTGTTATTCCTTCAGTGGCACAATTCTGTCTGTATCTGCTGCACCTGCTATTTATGCTGCTACCTCATTGCTGTGAGTATTACCATCCCTGCTGTGCCTCTGTTGAATAAACTATTTGCTATTTTTTTTGTTTGCAAAGAACCCCTAATGTCCTGTTTCTATTATTTTACACTTATAGAGGTGAGTCCAATAACACATGCTCTTTCTACTTAGCTAAATCCTGTCCTGTTGAGTATCCAGTGTAGCCCATGCTCTACCCTTCTAGTTGGGATTTGCCTTTTTCAGCCAAATTAGGGTTACACTAATGTAAAGCACTGTGTCATTTATTGGCTCTATATAAATAAATGATAATGATAAAATGACGGTGATCAAGATCAAGGAATATCTAATCCTTTGCCTCTGTCCTAACTAGCAAAGCACTGCTGGGGCACTGACCCCTTCCATCAGATACTCAGCTAGCTGGCTCACCTCTATCTCTCACCACCTACAGTAGGCCCCATGGAATCTAGTCTACTACTAGCTTGTCTAAGGCCAAAGTCACACTAAGGGGCAGATTTATTATGTGTTGTAAAAAACAGCAGAATAATTTGTAACACATTGCCAGATATCACCTTGTAAAAAATGGCATAATTTTTTTACGTGTTGTTTCTTTGAGCAATTCCTCCACAACTTACTCTGAAGTAGAGTAAAATAACAGCGGAAAATCTGCATGAAGTAAAGTATCTGACACCTTGATAAGTTTGCCATTTATTTTACATAGGTTTTTACACAGTTTTCGTGGCAAATTTCATTTTACACACCATAAAACATAGGCCCCATTTTGTACAAAATTCAGGTGGAAAGAAGCAGACACTCTCTCATCCACAGCTCCAGGTAGCTGCATTGACAGGAATAGCGTTGCTCTGAGTGCAGCTACAAGGCTGGAGTGGAGATTGGCCCAAAAATGCCTGAAAACCCCCTTCTGCAGGGATTCCCTATTACCTTGTCTCACACTGCCACCTAGTGACAGCGCATCAGTAACTTTGTACCATTCTTAAAGGGGAACTCCACAAAAACATAACGTATGCTTTTTGAAAAGTAAACATAATTTCAAGCAACTTTGCAATATACATCAATTAAAAAATATGCAGGCTTTTAATGATTTTTAATGGTGACAGTTCCCTAAGCCTAGCCCCCTGCTCTTCTGCTGACCTGTCTGACTACTTTGTTGAGCTGGCTGACTACTGTTACCTTGTATCAACAGCCATCTGTCCTCAGCCTGCATCCTCCAAACCCCACAATTCCCTGCACACGTGATTTCAATCAAGGAACAGAACATCACAGTGCAATGCATTGTGGGTTATGTAGTTCCTGCATGCTGTCTGTAAGCTGTGGAGAAGTTGTTCCAATTTGTAGAGTTTTAGTCCCTCCTTCCCTGCCATGATTTCAAATGATGCAGAAAGAGAATAAGTGTTAAACAGCTGGATTTCAGCATAGAAAATGGCATTTATTCATACTTTTTGAAGAAACAGGTAACTGTGATGGTTATATTAGGGGTTTCTGTGTTATGTGGGCCTCTTTATCAAATTTTGGTTTGGAAGCTGGAGTTTCCCTTTAAGGATTGTCCCAAATTGAGAGAAAAAAATTGTCAAAACTGCTGTGACTGCCATTAAGCTTCAACATCATGATCTTCTGGAAATATTACATTGCAGTCATGGCAAATGCTGTTACTCACATTACACAAATGGAAAAATTACTCATTGGAGCTGAAAGCATTCATTAAAAACTGTTGACATTTTTCCTGTCCTTTTTCAGCATTCTCCTGGCTGAGTGCTAAATTGTCATTTATACTGCTCAGAATGCACTGCTAAGGCCAAGGAATGTTGTGCAAAGCAATTTTACTGATATCCTTGCCTGCTTACAGTCTGTATATTTAAACAAAGCAATTCAATTCAAACCACAGTTGCTAAAGAGATAAACAATTAAAAATGCCAAGCCCCAATCAGAAGCAGGTTTATTGTATTCAGGTAGTAGTGGTTGAGGCTATAGTTATATAACCCTTTTTAAAAAGTGGAAATAACATGCTAGTACAAATGAGGTTACTATATGTTGGGATGTGAGTTCTTCCTGCATTCATTAAAGATCAGGAGCTGGCAATTGTTGGAATGCAAATTTATTTGCAGAACAGAAGGTACATTCACCTACTTTTCAGGGAACCTCCCTACACTAAGGCTGCTTGTGTTGAGATCAGGAGTTCTAATGAACAAAGTTTTGTATGTTACGTAAAGGAACAGTACCACCAAAAAATGAAAGTGTTTTTAAGGAATGAAAATATAATGTCCTGTACTGATATTATCGGTTTGCTTCAGAAACACTACTATAGTTTATATAAACAAGCTGCTGTGTAGACATGGGGGCAGCCATTCAAAAACAGGATATACAGTAGATATCAGATAAGTTCTGAAGAATCCCATTATATACTACAGAGCTCAACTATTATCAACTGTAAATCCTGTGCCTTTTCTCCCTTTTCAGCTTTGAATAGCTGCCTCCATGGCTATACAGCAGCTTGTTTATATAAACTATAGTAGAGTTTCTGAAGCACCAGTTGTGCCAGAGCAGGGCAGCAGGACATTATCCTTTCATTTTTTGGTGTTACTGTTCCTTTAAGTACGTGAGTCTGCCTTTACCAGCAGCCAATGCTCTTAAAAGCACATTTAGCTACAACAAAAAACTATTAACAACAATACTTCTATATAAATATACATGTTGCTTTCTATATCCCTATAAAAGAAGCATACAATCTTATTATTCACAATAAAAAAACTCAGTCACAACAACATCATCAGCATATAAGAAAAACACATTTGGTTTCAATGAGACCTGCTGTAGTTCTACCAATTACTAATCAAGCCCAGTGAATACATACTACATTCACCCAGTGCTAAGGGGTTGCTCACATTATACTGAATGGAAACAGATATAGTTGGTAAGTAATATTTTTTGGTAATTTTTGTAATGCGGGGTAAAATGTGAAGAGCATAGTTTATTACTTTGTCTGCAGAGGGAAAAGTGGACAGAAAAAGAGGTTTGCTGGCCAGCAATAGAAAAGCCTTTTCTTTATGCCCTCCCTGTTTCATTTCTCAATTGCTATTTTTAACCCCCTATTCCCTTTATGTAAATTATAGAAAAAATATTATCCTCCATTCTTATGGCAATACATTCAACTCAAGTATGTGCAGTTGTGTACTATTCATAAATAATCATCAGTGATCTTTTAGATACTCCGTAGAAAACAAATACCATTGGAGCAGGTTTAAAGCATACCTCCCAAATGTCCCATTTTTAGAGGGACAGTCTCTCTTTTGACAGCTCAACCTGCAGTCCCGCGTTTGTACTGGAAAGTCCAGATTTTCTCTGCACTGAACAGCCAGAAAAATAATTAATTAGCTTGTGGCAGAGAGCCCAGAACAGCCACAGCTGCAGATAAGATACTTTTGTAACAATTTTGAGATAAGCAAATAAGTAATTGTAATTGTAACAATAGAAGACTCGCATCTTAAAGGGCAATTAACCTTCATTAGCAAAACTGTAATAACAGGAAAAAAAACCACAGAAATATGTTCAAACTTTCATAACCTGCCAAATTTTGTAAAATTAACATGGTAATTAGGGGGTGTGGCCACAAAAATGCATGCAGCAACTTTTTGGTCCCTCTTTTTATTTCCAAAATGTTGGGAGGTATGTTAAAGCCACAATTTTTTCTGCAGCTATTTATCAAAGGGTGCAAAATGTAAATGGCAAAAATTGCTATTTTTTTTTTTTGTGCTCCCAAAATGGAATGGAAAGTGTTGTGCTCATCTGCATGAGACCCTTGCTAGTGCTTCTTACTGTAGAAGGGAAGGGGGAAATTAGCGAAAATGAAGGAGTGCCGGGACATGTGATTGAAAGGAAATCTTGCATTAGGGTCTTGGTTTTAGAATATGAAATAAGGACAGGTTTCTGTCAACACTGTTCTATTACATGAGATCTTGAATCAGGCATCACGGCAGAGCACAGTTTGCATTTGCCATGTACCATGTATATTTTATTCACAATAGACATGACTGGGGCAATGATCCCAGATCCACACAATCCTCCTGCTAATCCTAACTAACCCTGCTCCATTATGCCCAGAACCCTAAAGCAAGCCAATGTCCAATGTATGCACCTACAAGTACAGTATAACTTTATAGCTCTTTTTAAATTCTCTCATTTAAATCCCTATATCTCTGCTATTATGCTTGCATTGTTCTCCTAATACATTTTGAAAAAAAAAAGTATAATCCATCAATTTGACACAATATAAAACATTATAGGCAAATGAAATAAAACATATGAATGTTTTACATTTTCTTTAGAAGGTTTAGCACATACTGTAGCTGATGTTTATAGCAATGTTTGCGCATACTATAGCTAAATGGAAATTTACAAATCCTATTCAATTACTGTAGAAGAAACTGAAAAAGAGAACAGCTTCCATATATAACAGGCTTTTTAACACAGGCATAACTGTGCTGTACTGGAAGGTTTGAGTTTCCCCGTTATTCAGTTCTGTTAAGCTAAGGAATGGACTTCTAATCTGATATACATAACAAGTCAGTTACACCAAACTTTTGATGGAAGGCAGTTCCTTTTCTTTTCCGTTTGCTGACTTGTTCCTGTGTGCTAGAACTGGATGTTATATAATTTGTTATGTCTGGCCGAAATATAAATGTACTCTTTCCATCTTTTGGGACATCTGCTACTGCAATGCAGTGGTATTGGTCACATTTCCAGCTTTCTAAGACCTGAATGTGCAATAAGTAGTAGAACAGCATTTGTGCTTGAAATTGGGAGCAATTATATATACATTAGTGGCTCATTATGGACAATTAAGGCAACAATGCTGAGTTGCTGAAAAGTGCACATAAATAATGATGCTGTAACATGAAACTACTTCCTACTAAAGTATAGTAACACAATTTCAAGATATTGTACTGCGCAGGGAATTATCCCTGTGCAGGCATGGGCTGGTTGAGGTCTGCGGGGTTAACCTCACCTGCTGAGCGCTTCCAGGATTGAATGTACATGCCCGGCAGGTGAGGTAATTTTTTTTAGCTGATCCAATTGGTCTAAAGAGGTCAGGTGACCATTCGGGTAAGTATAAAATACCTGCGCCGACATCGGAGCAGGTTCTTCAGCGAAAGGCAGCAGAGGAAGAGGACTGCGCCCGCCCACCCACCCTTTGTTTATGATTGTTATATTAATAAAAAAAAATTAAAAAAAACTGTCGCAGCATTTGAATGTACTTTTGGTTTTACATGACTGGTGGCCATAACAAATAAATATGGCATGTATATTATAATTTGATAAGTTTTGGATATTCTCATGGCGGCCTGCTGGGCAAGAGCAGAGGCTGGCCGGTTTTTCTTATGATATCAATAAATTATACATTTTGTTTTAAACTACACTGTAGTGTCAAAAAATGCTAATAAAACAGTGCTGCGTCCTACCCTCCAACCAAAAAGTTGTGTTCTTGGTTTTTGTGAGTGCAATTATTTCTATATATTTGTTATATTACATCATACCTAGCCCATGCAGCTTAAGTTTGTCATCTCAGAAAAGCAGCTTCCCAGTCATTTACCTTGAAAAGTGTCCAAATCCATTGTCTCTATATGAACCAACTCAACTTGCTGCATAGGTTACATTATCCTCAATACTGTATCTCTAATGGAATCCAGAAAATGGCTCTAGAATAAAATGGTAGGGAATGTGAGTTAACCTCCCTACTGTTTAATGAATAACATGTTTGGTGGAAGAAAACTATCTGCATTCACCCAGAGGTGTTATGCATATTCTCTAGTTCACTGGTCCCCAACCTTTTTACCTATGAGCCACATTCAACTGTGAAAAGAGTTGGGGAGCAACACAAGCATAAAAATGTTCCTGGGATGCCAAATGAGGGCTGTGATTGGATATTTTGGCAGTCTAAATGAGACTCTATTTGGCAGTACACCTGGTTTTATACAACCTCCAAGCCAAGAATTAAAAAATAAGCACTTGCTCTGAGGCCACTGGGAGCAACATCTAAGGGGTTGGAGAACAACATGTTGTTCACGAGCCACTGGTTGGGGATCACTTCGTCTATGAAAGCTATGGGATCTGCAGCTCCCATCGGACATGCTTATGATTAAGGGTGCCTGCACCTGAAACGCTTCTTTTTAATGGACGTATAAAGTTTCGACCTTTTATAATTCGGAGTGCAAAACCACTTCTTCCTCCATGTTATGCGGCGTGGAATGGACTCCAGCACCCTTTGCAATGTCTACTAGCCGCCAGTTCTGTGTTTACCATTATGCCAATTTGTTTCTGTTTCTGCAGCTCCCATTGACACCAATGAGAGCTTTTCAGCCTGATAACATTCAACAGTATACTTTTAGGCAAAAAAACTCTCACACCTGCACATCCCATGGGAGGTAGTCTGCTGGCATAAAAAACCCTGGCACAGAATCCACATTGTATGATGTTAGCCTTAGCCACAGAGTGGAAGTCCTGGAGGCACATGGAAAAGAATAATAGAGTCTTGAAATTGCATCACAACTCTACACATGATTGAAATCTGGAAGCAACTCAAAGCTTAAAACTCAATTTATAATGAATAAAGTAAAAACATCTAAATTATAAAGATAATAAATCAATATGAGCAGAAAAAAATAAGAGTAAAAGATAAATATGTTCATAGCTGTTAAACATAGTTTGATATATAGAAATCCTATGGACTTACAGTACCAATTTCACAGAAGAGTGACAAATAAAAATAAGAAAAGGAAATTCCTGAAGCATATTTCACCAGGAGAGTTTTGACAGTCAGGCCCAGATTTGTGGGCACAAAGGCCTAGGACGGTAAAATTCAGGGGGCAGCATGCCACCCACTGGTTCACATTTGAAATGGGGACTGGGCATAAGATTTTGACTGTTTGAATTTCCCACCTGCCCAGTCGCCAGTGCCAACAGTTGGGGGATCAATGACAGGGGGTCAATGAAGAGGAGTGAAGGGGGGTGGGAAGGTATCAGTGGCCTAGGGACAAACCAACTTTAAATCTATCCCTGGATTTGCTCACACATTTTGCTTATTCTGACACCTTATAAGGTGCCAGGAAATATACATATATATACATATATATATATATATTTGTACTTGTCACATTAGTGACATTTCAACCTCAGCCTTTGCAGTCAGAAGTCCTACCCAGTATCACCTATACCCTCAGGCTAAAACATTGGGTCCTTAGGCTGGTGGCTTTTGCCAAATTACTTACCCATCTCAAATTACTTGATGGAGCGGTTTGTACCTAACATATTTGTCTAGTACTCATGAGAATTCCATTGATGCCTTGTTTGTATGGTCTCCTTTATTAAGGTTTTACTCTTTAACATCTATACCTACCTCCTCCTTTCTCCTTTGACCAGGAAACCCCAATAAAAATAATGTGACTCAATTCCTACTATATTTGGGGGGGGGGGAGGGTCACCATCAATAGGACTGTAGAATCTCTCAACTGTTCTAACCCAGGAAAACCAAGTAGGTTCCATCTCATTTACTATCTGGGAAACTAAAATTAGAGGGCACTTAATAGGCAGATATGTCCATCCACACACTGTTTATAAAAATCTATAATACTGTCTTTAATGTTTTTTTTCCCAAAACTGGGTATAGAAATGTTAAACTGAAAATCATTAGTATGTTAGCAACAGACACACCATTTTATGTTCAATAACATGTCTAAGTTATGAAACTGTTAAATGAGAATTAAAAAATATATATTTTTCAGTTTGTTTACATGTATAATAGATAAGAATATATGAAATGATGCTAGAAGTAGATAACTGTTACACTTACTTGTGAAAAACCATTTCCCATGATAGATGTCCAAGATTCACATTCGGTGTAGAAAAGGTCCAGGAGAAGAGAATGACACTCTGATGAGATCAAGCATTGATATTCTCTCTTTTTGCACAGTTGGAAGTCAACTTTTTTTCTCAAGAGAAAACACATAAATATGTTATTACTGTTTGCATGATTAATTATAGATATGGCTGCTAACATAAGGACACACTATAGTATAAACAGAATAAAACATGCAGGATGGGTGGATGTGTACGCGTCCGTTTCCTATTGAAACTTGATAATGTGCAAGGCTAGGCATCTTTCAAATGTAATTACACAGTTCTTGTACGTTATCCAAATTATTTTCCATAGTGGTTTGTTAAATGGATAGAACTTTTATTAATTTTATTGCCAGGCATACCCAACACGCACCATTTGACTCTGGGATTGACCATGTATAAATAAGTCATCCTAGTCTATACAGTAATTACTACTGGGTTATATCAGGTTGAAGCATGACTTTTAGGGAAGAGTACTGCCATTTTTAGCATTACAGAGTTGGTCTGATAAGCAGTGTACATCAGTGGATCTAAAAGGAAGGTTGCATACAACATCTTGAAAATGGCAGAAGAGAAAGAATGAAGTCCTGGACGACAGAGAAAACAGTGCTTATTCTATTATTGATGAGTAGAAGCAATGCTAGCTATCTTGCAGTTTTGGTTTGAGAATTTGGAAATTGGGAAATTCATCTGACATCAGCTGAGTATATACCTCTTGGTGGATTATCCAGACTTGAAAAGACAGCAGCAAAGCTTCTAGTGTTCCATTGCCTGCAAGGTATTCTCCTTACAGGAATTCCTGCATACTGTATATTACACACATCTAATTAATAGTGTAGCAATAACAGGAGAACCAACTACCATGACTGAGTGGTCTGACCTGGTTGGTTAAGGTTCATTGGATGTTTAAAAGAAATCAAACTGTAGAAGGACAAACTAAGGTTTTTTTAATGATGAATGACATGTCAGCATTAGTTATGTTTGTTTTGAAGACTATCAAAATATGTTGCAACACACACTTTTCCTTTAAGAGTCCTTTATGCCACCATGGCAAGGTCACAGCAAGATTTAGAAATACAAACCATTTTTTAAAATTGGAAAATTCTTTATTTCTGGTGAACAATCTGAAACCAACTGAACAGAAGGTGAACAACCCCTTTAGGATGGCAAAGTATCATACACTGGTCCATTACATTTAATTCTGTACATACAGTATATTTATTACTGTTATAAAGTGGCAAACGTTATTGTTCTGTTCACATTACTTGGCCCTCTATCCAATCATATCACCTGCCTGAAACTAACATTATCTTAGCATAATGGAATAAAGGCAGTTATAAATAGGGCACACTTGGTCAAATATATTTATGTGTCCAGGTCAGGTTCACTATTAGATTTTATATACAGTTATGCCCTGTTATAAAGAATGCTTTGGACCTGGTGGTTTCTGTAACAACCACTGAAGGCAATCTTTGCCAGATAACTGAACTCACCAGACACTTGGAATCCACAAAACTGCTTTATTTGGGGTTGATGGACAAATGTAGTAGTGGATGTACAAGTGCTGCAGGTCAAAAATAATACTTATTTTCCTAACCTCCTCACTCATGGAAGGCAGGAACACAAAAGGGTGATGGGAGGAACTGACATCACACATAAGGAAGGAGTAGGAGGAGGGTTTTACAAACAAGGAAATATAGAGCCTGCGGTATAGCTTTGGTCACTAGGTGGCAGCATAATAATGGGTAAGCATATAAGCATAGGCAATAAAACATATACATTTTTAAACTTTATAAAACAATCAACTGCTTGGAAAGAACACTGACTGCTGCAAATATGAATCTCTACATGGTCGCCGGCTGTTTTACAGGGAAACAAACAAAGCTGCTTGACTTCTGGGAAGTCCCTCCCCTTGCTGTTTGAAAGTTTGATCCTTTCCCTGCAGAGCAGTTAGGGACTGACTGAATTTTCCTATCCTCAGAAGTCAGAACAAGTAAATGAAGAGAGAATTTCACTGCATACAGTCAGGTTTCTTTTAAAAACAGTAGACATTTTTTAATTAAAATATATTGGAGATAGGTTTCTTTTTCATTAAAGAAAATAAAAACGGGATATTATTTTTTTGCCTTCACAACCCCTTTAAAACAAAAAGCCAGTAGTTTCTGCAGCCAGCATTTCTGATTTGTCTCTGCAGGGACTACTGTGTGTGATAATTATAATGATGGTTACTGTGTGTGAAGTGATGTCAACAGGGCATTTGATTTTTTAATATATATATAACATATTTATGTATTTTTACCTATCCTGAAAATATTGGATTATGTATTTCCCTAGAAAGTTCCCAAGACAACTTCTCTATCTACCCCCACCAATCCCTTCCCTCTGGTGAATATACATACTGTATTAGCTAAAAAGGGAATGAAGCAGCAGCGAAGATAGATTTTTTTTAGGGTAGATCAATTTTTCTGCATCTGTATTCAGCTTGAGGTAAGAGGATTTAGGACACAAAGAAGTAGATTTGATCCAGATAACCACATTTTATCCACATTACTGACCAAGCAAGTTAACTGCTTTATTATGGCAGAGAGTATCACTTCTGTTCAAATATATATATAAATATTTTTTATAAATAATTTTTGTTCACTATTACAAGTCCCACAAGTGATACCTGGATATATTTATTTTTTTAGATAAAAATACTTCTTATGTGGTGGTTCACTCTTACTTTTGTCTATTTCTCTCTGCCCCCTGTTTTTTCTCTCTTTTTGGCTCTGTTTCCTCTTTCTCTCAATGGCTTCCTTTTTTTCCCTTTGGGTACTTTAACTATATTTTCTGTCTTTACAACCAACTAGTCTTTCTGGAAATCCCCAAGTCCTTACGTGTCACTCTAGTAAGGCCCTATCTATTAGTCTGGGTTGGAGCAGTCTCTGGCTATGTAGTTGGCCAGGTTGCCTTGGGCACCCGGCCGACTTGGCCCGGCTCTGTGGACAACTCATTGACTCCTGCAATATCTAGTTAATCCTATATGCCTCACTTGGATCTTTGGTTATCTCCAAGGAACTGCATTAACTACTTTGTTTCTTTGTATTATGTTATGAATAATCCAACAACAGCAGCTTGACTTTGATTTTCCATAACTTTCTGCATCTACAGTTATCGATTGCTTTCATTTTATTTGCTTTTACTATTTTTGCTTTTACTATTTTTTGTTAGGTTAGTTTTCTTCCATTTTTTTTATTCCCAATTTGGGTTTCTATGGTAGTTGGATTCCTGCTTGTGGTGCCATGTTTTGCACAGGGGGAGGGTTCTTAAAGGTTTGCACTGCTTACACTCTTGTTAGTTTTTTTCCCTGAGGAAGATCATTATGATGTGATCGAAACGTTGGACTTTCTTTTGTTTTTCTATTAAAATCAGTTACTCTAACCGAGCCTGTTGAGTGCGGTATTTTTTCAAAAAATACACACCCATGTAACAAAATCGGAGCACTCACAGGACTTCTTTTAATGTTTCTTAAAGATATTTCCCAAGCCTAAAACCCTGACCTCAAATAATTTTTGTTCACTATTACAAGTCCCACAAGTGTTACCTGGATATATTTATTTTTTAGAGGCACCTCGGCTGGTTATGCTTTTTTTTTTTTCAATTTCAAGAAACACTGATCAAAATACTTTTTTATTAGAATAAATATACTGTAACTATGAAGGGAATCCTATTTCTCGTGCCATTTTACTGGGCAATGGCATTTCTTATTGATTCATTATGTGGTGAGCAGACATTATTATTTGTAATTGAACTATAAATGACTGAATCTCCCACTGCTCCCATATAGGACTTACTGCACATATTGCAGAATACCCTGCACGGCAATCTATTTTTCAGTACTGCAGCATGACCTCTGATCCATTACCTACAATTTGGGAAATAATGTGTCCTTGATCACACAACTGACATTCTGTATTGCTGTACAGAGACATATAGCCATACCCCAGGTTCTGTAGACTGCATCTAAAAAGGAGTAGCAAATAGAGGTTTTCCTATGCTGTGGTGTGTCTCAGAAAATGTTCATTTCTGTATACAGAAAATCTGAACTATATAGCAAGAATATTCCTGTCTTGAAAAAGTAATTTGTTAAATACATTTGTATGAATATGTTTAGAATCTGCTTGTTGCTACTATTGATTCAACGCTCATATTAATATGTATATTTGCTAAACATATACTTATTTGGTTTAAAAGTAACCAGCATAGGAAAAAAATCACTCCTGTTGGGGAAATGGAGAAACTAACCTGACTGTCAATTACTGCCAGATAAACTCATTAACATGGACATTTGTTGTCCTTCATATGGAGCAGAGATATAGGAGAAATACTGTAAAAGTTTTAGCATTAAATGAACGTCCAGTTATAGCTAAAATCAAGTTGTTGCTGTATTAAACAGTATGTTTGAACAGTTACAGATTTTTAACATTCAGCAAGTACTACCAGGTTATAATTGTTCCACTCAATTTGGCTGCTGCCTGAAACCCTTCAGTAAATAATAAATCATCCCTTGGCAGAGATATGTGTTTGCAGGCCCAAGATTTCAGGGTGAGCTTGTGATGGTTTCCAGGAGGTTACTGAAGCTTTCTTGCTTATATTCCATTGCATCACCAAACAGACTGCAAATATTGCAGGTTCTTAATGATAGCAAGCTGTCCTTGCTTAGTCTCCTTAACAAGTAATGAAACTTTGAAAACTGAAACAAGAAGAACTGCACATTTTTCATCAAACATTCTTTCTTTCAATTTTAAAATTCTGAATAAATGCAGAAGCTGAGCGAATATCAAATTCGAAGGATTTTAGCGCAAAACGTTCGATCAAATGATCGAATAAAAATCGTTTGATCGAACATTAAAATTGATCGATCGAAGGATGTATATTCGACCCAAAAAAACTTAGAAAAGTGCTGGGGAAGGTCCCCATAGGCTAACATTGGACTTCGGTAGGTTTAAAGTGGCGAAGTATGAAGTCGAAGTTTTTTTTAAAGAGACAGTACTTCGATTTTCCAATTGGCTAATGATTTTTACTTTGAATCGTTCGACCAATTCGATGGTCGAAGTACCCAAGAAAAACCTTTGAAATTCTAATATTTTTTCATTCGCATTATTCACTCAAGCTTAGTAAATCTACCCCTATGTGTAAAAACTACGAAAAACTCTAATGCAAAACTTTGCCAAGTAAAAGTTGTTGAGTTCCTATAGAAGTCAATGTGAGTTGCGCTGATCCTATTGGGCCATTATAAAACAATTTGGACTTTTAGAGGTTTTCAGATATTTTATCCACTTAAAAATTGCCTGAAAAAAAATCAAGGTTTTCCAGGTATTCGTATTTTTTAGCACATTGTTCACGGGTCTTTTTTCATTCATACTTGTTTTTAATTGGATCTTTTAAATGGGTTGTTCACCTTTAAATTAACTTTTAGTATTATGTAGGGATTGATATTCTGAAATTGTTTGCACTTGTTTTTCATTTTTTATTTTTTGTGGGGTTTGAGTTATTTAGCATTTTATTCAGCATCTCTCTGGTTTGCAGTTTCAGCAATCTGGTTGCTATGGTCCAAATGATCCTAGAAACCATGTGTACATTTGAATGTGAGACTGAACTATGAATAGGAGAGGGTCTGAATAGAAACGAGAGCAATAAAAAGTAGAAATAATGTACATGTGTAGCCTTACAGACCATTTATTTGTAGATGGGGTCAGCGACCCCCATTTGAATGCTGCAAAGAGTCAGAGGAAGAAAGCCAATAATTCAAAAACTATCAAAAAGAAAAAAATGAAGGCAAATTGAAAAGTTGCTTAAAATTAGCCATTCTATAACATACTAAAAGTTAACTTAAAGGTGAACCATCCCTTTAATAAATTCAACGATGATCCACTCAAATCCGACCTTTAATAAATACATGACATCATACGTCGATCTTATGGTAAAACATGCATGTGTCAAATTTTGTTTACCCTTATTCAGTTATAAGCAAAAGATCCAATCACAATAAAGGGTAAGTAGGTGTATACTGTATGTAGTATGCTGCTGATTTTGACAATGTTTTCAAACATCACCCCTAAATATATTCCTGACTGCTAACAAAAAGGTTTCATTCTGACCTTTAACTGCAGTGTTTAAGGTCCAGAAGGGTCTCCATTCTATTACACCAAATGCAGCCTAATATTGTGGGTGGCCATATTTTAATTTCATAAACAACATAGCAGTTTGTAAATACTAAGATAAATGAAGGAATGTATACAATATATATATTGTACGGGATCTGTTATCCAGAAACACATTATCCAGAAAGCTTCGAATTATGGAATGACCATCTGCCACAGACTCCATTATAATTAAATAATCCAAATTTTTAAAAATTATTTTCTTTTTCTCTGTAATAAATTGGTACCTGGTACTTGATCCAAACTAGATTAATTAATGAATTCCTTCATTCATTAATTAATCCTTATTGGAAGCAAAACCAGCTTTTTGAGTTTATGTTTACATGATCTTCTAGTAGACTTAAGGTATGAAGATCCAAATTATGGAAAGATCCGTTATCCGGAAAACCACAGGTCCTGAATTCTGGATAACCGGTCCCATACCTGTATACTGTGTGTGTGTGTATATATGTACATGTATATATATATATATATAAAGTTCAAGAGGACCCGCACTCCTTGGTTAGTGAACCAAAAATATCTTTATTTTTCAAACTTGTGCATCCATCGTTGGATATTTTTGGTTCACTAACCAAGGAGTGCGGGTCCTCTTGAACTTTACATAAATACTTTGACCCAGCACCCACGCTTATGGAAGACTGGTTCAGAGTGCAAGCGTCTGACTCAGGTTATATATATATATATATATATATATAGAGAGAGAGGCATAAGGAGCGCACAACCTCGTGTCCATGTTCGTGCTGGGTGCCAGTCAAAATAGATATAATAAAAATGCAGCAGACGACGGCACTCCTAGGAATTTGACCAAAACAACAGTGGTATGAATCAAAGGTGAGGTTTAATAAATCCTACGTTTCGGTTCCTAACCGGAACCTTCGTCAGGTTATATATATATATAGAACTGGTGCACTCCACAGTAAATGGTTGAATGCCTTGGTGCTGGTAAAACTTACGTATATTCAATGAAAAAAGAGACCGCACTCACAGGACTTGTCATGAAAAAAGCCACAAGGGCTGTGATTTTATTCCTCAACGTTTTGGCTATCCAACTCTAGCCGTCCTCAGGAGGTGGCTAGAGTTGGATAGCCGAAACTTTGAGGAATAAAATCACAGCCCCTGTGGTTTTTTTCATGACAAGTCCTGTGAGTGCGGTCTCTTTTTTCATTGAATATATATATATCTATATATATATAGATATATATATATAGTAGTTTAAGGCATTTTCCTACTTTCTTTGCTATTATCCACTTTATTGCTCATCTTCCTGTACTCTGTTCCCTCTGTGCTCCCAAGCTATTCAATTCTTTGCTCTCCAGCCACAAAGAGGAATCCTGATTTATTAAATAAATCCTAGAAGATGGCAGAACAAACAGGTACCTAGCGAGTGCTATCAGCATTATTTCTGTAGGTGGGAAGAAAAGCAAAGCAGGCATAGTGAACTCTCTCTCTAACCTTCATTTGCCCAGTGTACACCTTAAAATGTTTTACCCCAGGCATCAGCACCTTTACTTGTCACCCAGCAGCGTGTGTCCTTAAAAACCAATAATGGAATATAGCAAAATCATTACGCTCAGATACATTCTTGTAAATGTGAAAAATTCAGCTTCGGAATATACAGGAAGGCACAGCTGTCCCAAATTACATATATTTCTGTAAAATACATTACATACAGCAATGGAATAATGCGGCTAATGCCATGGGTGACTCCTGAGAGTTCTACCTTACAAAGTGCTTTAACAAGAGAAGTGTCAGACTTACATAAAAATTGTTAAAATTGCAAGAATTATATAATATGACAGGGTATACAGCAAATTGATGTAGCAAGATTGGTTGCTATATATTAATCTGGAATTATACTACACAAGCATTTTCTGCGCTTTCGAAGATGTAGAGACACTTACTGCAATACCTTTTTCAATAAACTGCTTTTCCACCTACACTTGCACTTTCAAATCAAATTCGATTTACAAAAGGCAAAATTATTGGGGTTCTATAAGAAATCTGCTACAGGTTGAAATGGGTTAACACATCTGGGTAAACTTTACAACCCCCCCCCAATTCAGTTTCCAAATTCAATTGGATAATTATCATGGATGTATTTAAAATTAGTTAAAAATCAATATTCATCATCAGAATGCTCACTTTTGCCTAAAAAAAAATAAATTAAGGTGTAGGAGGAAGGATTTGCTGCTGATGAACTATAAGTCTATAAACTGCAAAAATAATTAAGCACATAGGTTTCTTAACTAGAAAGCGATTTGATAACAATTATCAACTTACAGAATATAGTTCCTGAGTACAACAGTATTGAGGCAAGTTTGATAGCATAGTCGTGGCAAGAATATGCAGTTTCCTATAACCTGAAACCACCAATAATCACAGGAGACAGTAAAATGAATCCCCCATCAGTGGAAGCCTCTCAGTAATACAATTAGCATGTGTCACTGGCCGTACCAGGGATGACTTTGACGTAGTTGGCCATCTTAAATATATTGCAATATATGGACAATCCCTGTTTTGTTTAAAGGGTAAGGCATGTTTTAGTAGCTCAAGGCACAAAATGTCTCAAAGTCTTACATATATTGATAATGGGTGCAGAGGATTTCCTGTATTTGTCTGTATGAATTTTGTGGTAACAGACTCATTGCACCCCCACTTACCCACACCAGCTTCCAGGGCCGGCCTTAGGCCAATTGGACCAATTGGGCCCAATTGGGCCCCGCACCTCTGGGGGGCCCCGCACTGCCCCTTTCCTTTCTATTTTGTGCCTGTATGCCCTTATTTTCCTAAATACTTGCTGTGTCAGTAGCCAGCAACACTTTGTCTAGGGGCCCCGCCAACATGGTCCCAATTGGGCCCCACATTTGATAGGACCAGCCCTGCCAGCTTCTGCTGAGAAATCAGCAGATGCATGTGCCTTAGACACATATCTCGTCTGCCTACCCTTAGATTTGGTCCTGGAATCTGAACTGAATGTAGGAAGTCCAGAAGTGTAGTCTGTGTTAGCCTTTTATGAGGACTGCTGTTAAATATTCTGAGCAAGACCCGGACTGGCAATCTGTGGGTTCTAGCAAATGCCAAAGGGGCTGCTGTAAGTTGCTGTAGATAGTAACTATTTATTGGGATGGTGGGGGGCTGTTTTGGCCTCTGTGTACCTGAAATGTCAGGGCCCAGTGTTGGACTGGTGTCTCCTGCAATCAGAAGGACCCTCCTCCCAGCATCTGTCTGCCCCTCTGCCCACGCAGCGCCAAACCACATACCTTAATGCAGCGCTACACCTTTATTGCTGGGGACAGACATCTGTAAATGGGTGGGGGAGTGCCAGCAGCATGCAGAGGCCGTGGTCCAAGTCAACCCTGCCAGGGCCTATTTTAATTCTCAATCCAGACCTGTTGTGAACAGATCTATTGCAGGGGCTTCTGCACAAGAAACTCTGATGAGTCATAACAGAAGCTACTGGGGGGGGGGAAGTTGTTATTTAATACAGAGGCTTCTGGGGGATTATCAAAATAACAGCACACATTCAAATATTAAGCATTGTTTGCAGGAAGAGGTTGACAAGATCTATTGTGATTACAGTATCCCAATAAATATAATGTGAAATGTCAATGGTGATGAGTCCCTGGTTGCTGAGTCCGTGGTTGCTGATGTAGAACATTTGTTTTTTGGCTATTGATATTGGCATAGGTGATGTGGTTCAGGCTAGCCAATGTGTCATATTAGAAGCCAAGTACTAGCTAAATGTTTACAGACATCCAATAACTTGCAAATCATTAAAACAGGATAATACAGCCTAATAAACTAAGTTGGCTAATCACTGAGATTTGCAACAAGCCAATATGCCATATCCATCTGTGAATATGTGAGAAATCCTGCCATCCCTTTCCTGACACAAAATGATTCATTTATTGCACAGTGCTTCTGTCTGGGAGGAACAGGCTGCCCATTATAACTCTTTTGCATTTAAATGTTGGTTGACATGGTTACTGTTTAGATATGCAGGAAATTAACAGTAAGCAGAATTTTTTCAAATCCACACATTTTCTATTCCTAATTTTTATTTTAAACTGCTTTAAATGATTGTGGAGATTGTGTATTATATGGTTGAGAATGTACCCATACTGTAAATGATAAGGCTAACAGAGGTCATCATGAAGGTCCAAAACATATTCAACTGCAGGACTTGTGGAACCTAGTCACCATGTATAAGGGTAAAAGACAGGGATATCCAATGTTCAGACCTCTGAATGTAGAAGGGCTACAATGACCATCATAACCAAACAGTTGAATTCATGTTTGTGACATTACTCATGTATTACACTGAATAATAAACTAAAATGCATAAATATTTGATGCAGTTGCCAAGACTGCAGTAAAGCGGCTTTTGTTGAACTACAAATATAAATTACATTTAAAAGATAAATACTGGTGGGCAATATGTTACTGCGCTACAGCTAGAAGGTAGAAACTGAATATTCCCGGGAAGAAAAATCTTTCCTCATAATACTGTGACCTGCATTATGGGATGACTGCAGGCCAACATGTATATCTAACATTGAAAATATCTTCACGCCAGCTTTGCTTTTCAATGCTACAAGCTGGAATATGTATATGGACTTTGTAAAGTTCAAGAACTAAATTGAATGCAGCACCATTGTGGAGCATTAAAAACTAGGGGGATTATTTACTAAAACTCGACTTTTTCTCACTTCATTTAAACAAACATTAGACGAGTCATGGTCGTGGTTTCAAAAAACACTAAAATCTGACCTTTTATAAATAAGTCTCCACAAGCACAGTTTATACTTGTGAATGTGACAGAAACATGACAATAGCTTATTTGAAGGAGTAGAGTTTGATTTAGCCAATGCTAAGTGCAGATAAACACTCATAGTATGTACAGTATTATTACCAGTTAGTATTGAGGCATAGCAGGGTCATAAGGGAATTGTGTTTATTGCTAGGGATGTAGCGAACGTCGGAAAAAAAGTTCGCGAACATATTCGCGAACTTGCGCAAAAATGCGAGCGGTTCGCGAACGGTTCGCGAACCCCATAGACTTCAATGGGAAGGCGAACTTTAACATCTAAAAAAGACATTTCTGGCCAGAAAAATGATTTTAAAGTTGTTTAAAGGGTGCAACGACCTGGACAGTGGCATGCCAGAGGGGGATCAAGGGCAAAAATGTATCTGAAAAATCTGCCTGTGTGTGCTTGGAAGAGATAGTGTAGGGGGAGAGCTGTTAGTGATTTCAGGGACAGATGATAGTAAGTTTGCTGGCTAGTAATCTGCTTGATACTGCTCTGTATTGGAACAAAAAAATAAATAAAAGCAGTCCTTACAAGGACTACTGTTATTGCAGCAGTCAGCAGATGAGATCAGAAGCAGGACAGCTGCCCACTGCAGCTACATACAGAGCACTGCAGTAGAAGGTAGATTACTAGCCAGCAAAGCTACCTAAGCTTAAATGTCCCTCAAACCCCTGCAGACTTCTGTCCCTCCAATAACAGAGCAGTATCAAAACGATTACTAGCCAGCAAACTTTCAACTGTCCCTGAAATCACTAACAGGCAGCAGCTCTCTCCCTACACTATCTCTTCAGCACACACAGGCAGAGTGAAAAAAACGCTGCAGGGCTTCGGTTTTTATAGGGAAGGGGAGTGGTCCAGGGGAGAGCTTCCTGATTGGCTGCCATGTACCTGCTGGTCTGGGGTGAGAGGGCAAAAAAAAGTGCCAACAATGGCGAACCCAAAATGGCGAACGTCGCGCGACGTTCGCGAACTTCCGGCGAGCGCGAACACCCGATGTTCGCGCGAACAAGTTCGCCGGCGAACAGTTCGCGCCATCTCTATTTATTGCTAAAACACTATAACAAAGTAACAAATCAATACAAAACAAACATTGCACAGAACACAGAATAATAAACTTAGAAATAACAACAAATCAAATGAAATCAAATAATCAATCTGTAGCCTTCAATATTATCATTAAAGTTTAACTTTCTATTCCTCAATCCATTTACTTTTAGGGTTTCAGAGATTTAGCTGCTGATGTTCACTGTTCTCCTGATCTTTCCTCCTGAACCCCACTTATTCCTGGGGATCCCTCATCCTCTTCTAGGAAGACACTTTGCCCTTCACTCAAACCTCCAACTTTCCCTTTCTTTTCTTTCCAGAATACTCTTCCAGCCTCCTGAGACCCGTTGTTTCACAAGGGAGTCTAAAGTGCCCCCCGACTGCCCATCTCCCTTTCTTCCTCAGAACCCCCTACCTCTCTGTTCTGCTTTCTTCTCTGTCCAACCATTTTAGTTCCACCTGTTCCATCTTCTCCCCCCAACCTTTGCTGTTGAATAAAGAAAATCTATTGGAGGTCATTTGATTTGCCTTGGTTGTAAATCTCTTCCTCCTTTTGTTTCTTACCTTCTGCCACAACCTTCTACTACTGCTCTGGTTGCTTCCCCCCTGACCTCCTTCATCTCTGTGCCACCTTCCTCTCTCCTCTCTATGCTGCTCTCCTCCCTAGGTATTTCCTGTTCTCTCTGCACCACACTAACCTCCTCCTGCCCCTCCTGCATTACCTCCTGAGCATTGGCACTTGCTGCTGTGATTCCCCAGACTGAAATACCTTCTGTGCAACCGTGGGACAAGCCCTGAGGATATTGTGCCAGGCCTCAGGGCATTTGTGGTGTGAGTGACCCAAGGCCATGCACAGGTTAGCAGGGGCATAATGACCCCACCCTCTTGTCTTTTGAAAACCAAGGGGAAAATTTAATAAATGTCATAAACAGAAAACAACTGCACAAATAAGAATAAAAATGTGCATTCCACAATGTAATATCCTTCATTAGATTGGTATTGAATTGTACATTTTATTTGTGCATAGCACACTTTTAAGACGTGCTTGAAGGTGGCGTAATCTTTTGTAGCAAATATAACAACTGTTTCAATAAGAAATGTTATTACATACATTTCTTCCACTGTCAAAAGTAGTTGCTAAACAATTTGTGGGTTCGCAAATGCTATATTAAATTTGTCCATTAGCACTTCATCTTAAATGTAATTGTGCTATTGCATGTACTTGTATACCGTTATTGAAATTGTTTCCTGTCTATTTCCTGTTCTATATATGTATTATTTTAATGTGCTGCACTACATGTACAAAAAGTACAATATAAAATGATACGACACATACACAGCTGATCCGAAAGTGGTTGAAGCTGGCTGAACGTTTCTGGACATTGCAAGAATATATCTACTTATCTCCATCTTAAACTTCATAATTAACAGTGGCAAGTCAAATAGTGTTTGTACGTGGATTGATGTTTCTTTTGAATTATGAGGTTTGAGATGAATGAAAGAATATCTACAGTGTATAGATATATATTTCTGCTTTGTGAGGTAACACACTTTAGATGGAATCTACTTACAATCACAGATGCCTGAAAATTGGCTTCCATTGAACTTGATCCTATCATGCATGTTGACCCACACATACAATGATTTGATTTTCTCTTCCGTGTAATGTGACGTAAGAAGTTCAGCTGGGGCGGAGTGATTCTTCCATAGGCTGAAGTCCTGTTTTGATTTGTAATCAGCCTATGAAAGGATCGCACCGCCCCCAGTCCAGCTTCACTGAAACAGTTGAGAAGATCATTTAGCAGTGTCGGAGGGTCAGGTGAGCGAGAGTTTGCGTGGCTCTGGGTGGCTTTGTGGGGGGTATTGAAGGGAAATATTCCGGATGCAGCATTTACTTGATACTGACATGTTCCTATGATTTTTATAGGAATGTGTCAGTATGGCTTTAAGAACTGCATTTTCTAGCACATTCTTATATAGAACATGAAGTAGTTGCAAGAGGGAGTTGACTTATTGAATTGAAAGAATGGAATTGCATTACAAAGAACAACTTCCCACGCTGAATTTTTTTTTTTTTAGTCAAGAAAACAGGTGTCAAGAAGATGCTATAATAAGATAATACAAATATATCAAGGTCAGTAGAAAGCTGACTGGGAAACTGTTCATGCCTGTGAAAACAAGAAATAATAAAGAGACCTATAAAATGTTGAACTAGCTAAACCAATATTTCCTTTACACCTAAATACAATATTTTCCTATTTATGGTGTTACAGGCTGGGAAAGAAATACAACATTTATAAGTAACAGTGTCAGTGAAGCAGCCCAGTCAATTATCCATCCCCTTACCCATCCAGAATAACTGAAGCAAACCTTAGTAAAAAAAGAGTCCAGGTTTTAGAAGGATGCATCATTTATTAACAGATAAATATAAAGATACATAAAAACTTATAATAATGGTTAAATGTATAACAGATCTAGGACTGAAAGAAACCCCAAAGGAATTATTGCCACTCCAACTGTCAGAAATAATACTCAACCACCTGCCAAAGGAAAACTGCAGATCCCTTTCTTCATATCAGCTTAGAGTGGATACAGAGTCATTATAAACTGTTTTCATTAGCCCACAACCCCAACCAGTGCACCAGTGTGAGTCGCCTGTTCTGGGAATCCCAGAATCAATACCACTGTGCTCTGAATCATTTGCAATGTGTGACTTGTGGATATATGGAGACATATTTAGAGAGTTTTTTTGGAGGCTTTTTTTCAGATTGATTACAGAAAATGAACATTTATATAAACTGGACTGTACATTATGAATACATCTTTGTAATAAATGCACTTTATACATCTCTGGCATTATTTTAAAAAACATAATCACTTCCAGATTAATAAAGGGAAGCTATACTTTATCAGATGAATGACTCACAAAATTCTTCTGCTCATCTATTTATTGTCTCCTTTTTAACACCCTAAACACATGATTTAAAGAATCTAATAATCCATTTTCAGTGTTGTCTTATTACTTTCTGCAGATGACACACTAATGCTCCTTTAATTTCCCCTTCACACACATTTTATCTAGTATCAAATTTCCTGTTGCGTCTCCTCTACTTTAAACCTGAATGTGCAGTTACCATAGAAATGCCTCTCATGTTTCCGTTGAATACGTGGAGATAATGATCAGTATTACAGGTACATAGCGTGGCTTACATGCTGGCCAGTGTTTAAAGGCAAAAAACTAGAAACATAGAAAATGTAGGAAAGTAATAGTTATGCCATTACAAATGACAAAAAATTGTTCAATGTGAGTGAATCAAAGTTTATAAAACTTTATACTTGAAAAGTACTTGATTGTACTTGACATTAAGTAACTTGATGTTATCCAGAATGCTTGGGACCTGAAGTTTTCTGTCACAGTCGGCACCCAACACCAGAACAAATGCCAAGCACCCTGGTCTCGGCTCGTGCTTCACCTGTAGTGTGACCGCCTTTGGCCTCAGGAGGAGCCCTCAGCTACTTGGATGCCACCAAGACTTAAACGAGAGGTGCAAGGCTAGAGGTTCTGGATAGGCAGAGGGGCTCAAATGTAATAAAGTCTTTTGGGCAGAAGGTCAAGGTACAAGGCGGTAGGCAATAGAGTAGTCAGATCAGGCCGGGTCGGGGCAGGCAGAGAATATTCGTAGTCAGGCAGGCAAGGGTCAATACCAGATAGTCAATCAAAGGGTTAAGCAGAATCGCAGTCAGTAATCAGGCAAGGGGTCAGGATACAGAATGTAGAATTGTCAAAAGCCAGGCAGGGGTCAAAACAGGTAATCAGAATTAGGTTCAAACAGAATAGCAACAGCTAACAGCCAATGAGCGTGTTTGCGCGCTGGCATCATCACGCCAGTGTCAATAAAGTCCACGAGGCGATGTCGCACGCGTCCTAAGTAGCCGCAATTGGGGCTGAAGAGGAGAGGTGCGACTGGTGTCCCAACCACACCACTGGACCACCAGGTACAATTTCTATTACATTTTCTAGATCAATGATCTTTCCGTAATTTGAATCTCGATATCGTAAGTTTAGTAAAAAATTATTTAAACGAATTAAACATGAAATTGTTTTGCCTCCAATAAGGGTTAATTATATCTTTGTTAGGGTCATTACAAAGCACTGTTTTATTATTAGAGAAATTGTTTTTGAAAATCGGAATTATTTGATTAAAATCGAGTCTATGGGGCAGAATTACTAAAGGGCAAAGTGACTAAAGCAAGCGTCAATTCGTTACAGCTTTCAGGCACTTCGCCGATATACTAACGGGTGCAGGCATAACTTCGCTAGCGAAAGAGACAGACGCTAGTGCTCATTTGAACTCTATCGCCAGGCAAATTTTCACTCTGGCAAATGGACGTTACTCTGCAAATTCACTAAGATGCAGATTTTACTGAACGCTACCTCTTTTGCCAGGCTTACCTTCGCCAGCTCAGACCAGGCGAAGTGCATTCAAGTGCATAGATTTTCCTCAATCTTCTGTTACTTATATCATATTTTTAGTGGAAAAAGTTTCTAAGTCCCAAAAAACGCTGGCAACTTTTCCTTTGTCTCAGAGTGATAGCCTGCAAAAGTCCTTAAAATATTTTTTGGTTAACCGGGTTTCCCCATACATTTTCTAACATATGGAACATAAACTATACAGTGGGCTCATGTGTAGGGCATTATAACAACTATATTGTATTTATTTCCCTGGACTTGTGTAATGTAATGTATTTGCTGAAACATATACGTCCATTCAACGTGATCATTTCCCGCCGTATGCAAATTAGCCTGAGCGAAGACCTCTAACGAAGTTTTGCTAGGCATAATTGAACCCTAGCGCATCTTCGCTTTGATTGCTGAAGTAACGCTAGCAAAATTTTGCCAGTGTTCGGGGCCGTGGCTGCAACTTCGCATTTTAATAAATTAGCTTTGTCTGAGCGTATTTTCGACTGGCAAAGTGTAGCGATGGGTGTGAAGCCGTCGCTAGCATATTTTCGCAGGTTAGTTAATTTCCCCCATGGGAGAAGGCCTTCCTGTAATTTGGAATTTTCTAGATAACATGTTTCCAAATAGTAGTCTAATTCATTGTGCCCTTCTACATTGATACTCTATCTGTATTCCTATCTGATCTTCAGATCTGATATTCTGTATTTTGAGGTCACATAATGAAATAGCTATGTAAGAGAATGGGAAGATATGTAGAGTGCACTGCAGGCTCTACATACATCATGTGATCTCGCATTTCAAGAACTGCTATAGTATCCCTTATACAGTACAGGTATGAGACTTTTTATCCAGAATGCTCGGGGCCTGGGGTTTTCTGGATAACAGATCTTTCTGTAATTTGAATCTTCATACCTACTACTAGAAAATCATGTAAACATTAAATAAACTCAACAGGCTGGTTTTGCTTCCAATAAGTATTAATTATATCTTAGTTTGGATCAAGTACAAGGTACTGTTTTATTATTATGGAGGAAAAGGAAATCATATATTTTTTGGATTATTTTGATAAAATGGAGTCTATGGGCCATTCCTTAATTCAGAGCTTTCTGTATAACTGGTTTCCGGATATAGGATCCCATACCTGTATAACAGCATTTATAATAAACCAAGTTGGCTTATTTGTAACCCTTCCAATGCACAGGCTTAACAAATGTGTATACAGTGCATAACTGTAACATCCATATAAGCAGCTGTTTACTTATTCTGTGGTTTAAGCATGCAGTTCACACACTGGGGAATTCTATAGCTGGGGTTTCATGTTAACCACAGCAAAATACTGGAATTAATCCCATGGGTGCAAAGGAAGCACAATTAACTCTTTGTCAAAGGAATTCACTAGCTGTCCTTTAATAGATCTGAGGTTTTAGATAACCCAATTGGTTTCCTTAACAGTCTTCAGGGGAAAACAAACAGCTCTGTATTTCAGGATATCCCTGCTCAGTTTTACAACAGTTAGGGGTTTTCACACATTTCTCTCGTTTCACTAGTAATGTGCATTTTGCTTTTCCAATACCTCTAAAAAGGATTAGGGGTGGAATGGGAGATATTTTAGCAGTAAGCAAGTTTATATTACAAACTTATGAAATCTCTTGATGAAACTACAGTATCATCTGTGAATTATTCCCCACATCCACACTGTAGGCACGATTAAGAAACAAAATCCCAGTGCACACTGTAAATCAGTGTATCATCCCTGGGGTTGTCAGCTTTTTCTTGGCATATATTATTTCTGTCCATCTAAAAAGTGTACTAGCCAGGCATTATGCAAACCAAAACTTATTTATATAGAAATATTGCCTATTATAAAGAGTACAAGGGATATTTTGCTTTGCAAAGAACATACCAATATTACTCCATTAAATTGTAGTGTTAAATCATGTTTTAGTCAATTTTCTGGTAATGTAACAACCCAGAATCCAGAATGTTAATTATTCTACAGAAAGGACATTCCTCATGCTTCACTCAATCTGGTACATTTTTCATAAAGCAAGTTGTAGAGAAATCTAACTAAGCCACCATCTCTTAATGATTCTCTCACATTTTCCCTAGTGGTTAACCCTATATTTTTATGAACATAATTGTGTGGATTATATATTTAAATTTAATTAGAATTTTACTATATCTTGGTGGTTTACAAACTGTTGTGCTGGATTAAAAATCCAGAGCAAGGTACTAGGAGATCATAAATCTTAGAGGCAAAGTCTGTAAACCATAATCACACTGCTATGTGTTATTGAAAAATATGAAAAATAAAATTGCAGTGTATTTTCCATGTATCTACCAAATATAATAGTCAGTCTACGTGTCAGTCTAAGCCATGCAAAAAGCAGTTTACTAGAACCACAGCTGGGGAGTTTTTTTTCTCATCTCAAGACTGTGCAAGCATTTTCAAGAATGCCAGTCACGTAACCTGCAAAATCTATGCTCTAATCTACAGATTCAGGGGGTTATTTTGTAGGGGGTACCTCTAGCTCTTAACCCCTTACAGGAACAATAGCGAGTCGGGATAATTTTAAATACAAATATTTCTTGTTTTTTTAAAATCACAAAATTTCAATCAGTCATACTTGCAGTTTCACAGCATTCATGCAACAACCATCTTGCCACAGTTGACCTCAGTTTCCATCACAGATCCCTTGGGGCCTATCCCAGATCTTAGGGAGGGTTAACCCTTACCATTCTGCACCTTAGCACCACTTTGTCACTCCACCAAGCCTTCCCATCTCCGTAATCTGGTGCTCAACCAGCACCCCTTTACTATTCCGACCGGGATCCACCAATTCTTCTTGCCCCAGGCCTCCTTCACCCTATCCAGTGTCTTCCCTATACTCTGGGTCCCTAACTTGTGGGATGTCCACGGAAAACTAATTTCCACTACACTCCTAGGTGGTGCAAGAAACTTCTCCTTCTTACTGTAGATCTTCTTCATAACAGAGCTTCCATCTCTGATAGCATCCTCCCATTAAAGACATTAATTCTGGCGGTGTGGCTCCTTTTTATACCCTCTAGCACTCTACACCTTTTTTACCCTTGAGCACCACCTGGGGACTAGTCAACCACATAACACCCTCAATCAGTTTCAACAATTGGTTCACAGTCTTACAATCAAAATCGACATTTTGTCACTATTTTATGAAAACCACTTCAACCAAATCTGCACTGACCCCCCCCCCCATTTATCAATACATTTTCATAAAAATTTCTTGTGTGGGTAATAGATTCAATAAAAGTTTAAAAAAATCCAAACCGTACTATTGGATTGGATGCCCAAAACCACAAAATCTTTGGATTATTGAATGAAACTCAACACAGATCAGGATATCAACGGGACATCTGCCATTGACTTCTACATGGACTTGGCAGGTCTGAGTTGGAGTACTTTTTTATTCTGACTTTTAACACCATCACGGTTTAATAAATCTTGAAAAAATTCAAGTTTTTTTTCCATAAGAAAAAATGGTGTTTTCCCCCTTTAAAAATCCGACCAGAAAAAAAACAAACTTTAATAAATAATCCCCTAAATGTTACAAATCCACATGGAAAGAGATTTTGTTTTTCAAACTATAATTTCTAAAATTATTAATTATTTATTAATGAAATATAAAGCTTACCCAATTCTATTTATTAAATAGGATTGCATTGATAAAGACTTTTGCAGCAATTATAGGGGTCATTTACACCTCCCCAGTTAGAAGTGCAAAAGCAGAACTTCTGCCTAGAGGATTTGTGCAGGTTGTTCCCTTACTTGTTTGTCTGAATGACCCCCGCATGGCCATTTTGAACACTTGAGTACTGCTGAATGCACCAAGTGTTAAAGGGAATAAAGGGAGTAACTGCAGGTCTCTGAGCTCAAAAATGGAAAACATACTTTTCTGCACTTTATAACCAGCACAGGAGCTTGTGTGTTTTATCTTTAATTGATCTTATACAGTAGCAACACTATTATAGATAATCTATCATGTGAAGTTATTCTATTCTGATTTGCTTCCTAATGAGATGTTTAATGTTTTTTTGGTAGCTGAGCTTGCTAAAAGAGAACACTCAAGTCCCTTTTCTCTATAATGAACTGTTGGGCTGCCTTGAGGCAATTATCGTCTCAGTGACCCAAGTGAGCGATGGGGTGTTTAATCTATAACTAAATATAAGGCAGCCAAATATTTTTTACTTATTAAATGATTATTCTCTTTCTTGGTATTGCAACACAATAATATCTATTTTTAAGTGCAGTAGAGGTTATGGCTACATATTTCATGCATTTTAATGGCTTTATATGTAACCTGAATATTGATAAGATAAACAAACAAAAAGCAATAGACAATTTCATAAAACTAAGCAGTTAAATTGTTACTTATATCCTTTTTTACAGCCTGGTATGACACAGCATCAATTTGGCAAGGGCCGGGGGGAGGTAGATGGAATATAATGTAAATCATATAGCTTTTACTTCACTCAGCCAATTTTGTTTTGAAAATTCATATACTCACTTAGCTGCTGGACAGATTTATATCATGCATTTTCACGGTAAGTCAGAAGCTGAATATATGCATGATCCATAAACCTATGCATTTCCAACTGTTCAGTCACTTCTCTTTCCTAAGCATCCACAGATGTTTCTAAAGCAATGTAATTTCAGTGCTGCTAGATTTAGAAAAACAAACACAGCTGCTGTTTTTCTCAACGTAACTTGTTTGTACCCATGAACCATTAATGACACATTAGAGTAATCAACGTATGCCTTAAATGAACTTCATTTGTTGAATGTCTGTGAGTTTTCAAACAAGAGATAAGGTTACAAAAAATTCTAATGAAGACAGGCGTCAGAGCAGAGATAAAAATTCAGCCAGGAGAGAGGCAAATAAAATACAATTTCTTGCGCCTCTAGTTTGTCTGCATGTTTCACTTTCTATCTGCTTTCCTTCATGACCAAATGTGAATGAGGTATGAGGAATTGTAATAGTCCCTTAAAAGATGTTTTGCAATTTTATTATCTGAGATTTGATGAGATATGTGGGATTATATCATTATTTCTATTTCTGAGAAGCTTTTTGGTACACCTTGTTAGATTTGTATGCCCATGTGAAAGTGTAAACTATAGGTAACACGGAGAAAAAGAGAAAAGTTTGACTCATATGCACCTCCCCACCATAACAATCTCAGGTTCCCACCATATGAACCAGTATTAAAACAACTTTTAATAAAGAATAATAAAAAAAAAAGTATCTGTCCAGAAGTGATAAAGGTTAAAATATCAGTTTTAATACTGGTTCATATGGTGGGAACCTGAGATTGTTATAGTGGGGGGTGCAGACATATGGGTCAAACTCTTCTTTGTCTCCACTTTTTTGTTTTTCATTTCCATCCAATGGAGAGTGCTACCGATTGCTTACTGTTTATATACATTGAAAGTGTAAACTATGCAATATCATTTTCAAGGTGGACAGTTACTAGTAAAACTTGAAAAAGCATAAGTGATTTAAATATAAATCTTTGTTCATTTTATAAATAACTATATAACCTATGTACTTTATAAACAGTGCAAACAGATGTACTGAATTCATTTAAATTATCTTAAATGTAAGCGAACAATATCCTCATGACATCACTGAAAGATAAATTTGCTGAATTGGGGTATTTTTTCTACAAAATTTGATATAAGGAAAAATCAAACATATACCGTATATACTCGAGTATAAGCCGACCCGAGTATAAGCCGAGGTACCTAATTTTACCTACGAAAACTGGGAAAACTTATTGACTCTAGTATAAGCCTAGACACAACTACAGCCCTGTCCCCCAGCAGTACACATTCTGCCAAAGCGACCCCCCCAGCAATCAACCGGACTTCTTTGCAAAGTTGATGGTGACAGAGAATTGCCAAACGGATTACTGTGTGCATTGTCCCACTACCATGTGCAGAGGGTGCTGTTTGATATTGCCACCACTGTTAATCTTTCGTGTAACCAACAGAGGGTGCTGTGTGTTATTGCAGTCACTGTTAATCTTTCATATAACAAACAGAGGGCGCTGTGTGATATTGCAGTACTGTTAATTTTTCATACAACCAACAGAGGGCGCTGTGTGATATTGCAGTCACTGTTATTCTTCCATATAACCAACAGATGGCGCTGTGTGATATTGCAGTCACTGTTATTCTTTCATATAACCAACAGAGGGCGCACTGTTATTCTTTCATATAACCAACAGAGGGCGCTGTGTGATATTGCAGTCACTGTTATTCTTTCATATAACCAACAGAGGGTGCTGTGTGATATTGCAGTCACTGTTAATCTTTCATATAACCAACAGAGGGCGCTGTGTGATATTGCAGTCACTGTTAATCTTTCATATAACCAACAGAGGGCGCTGTGTGATATTGCAGTCACTGTTATTCTTCCATATAACCAACAGATGGCGCTGTGTGATATTGCAGTCACTGTTAATCTTTCATATAACCAACAGAGGGCGCTGTGTGATATTGCAGTCACTGTTAATCTTTCATATAACCAACAGAGGGCGCTGTGTGATATTGCAGTCACTGTTATTCTTTCATATAACCAACAGAGAGCGCACTGTTATTCTTTCATAAAACAAACAGATGGCGCTGTGTGATATTGCAATCACTGTTATTCTTTCATGTAACCAACAGAGGGTGCACTGTTATTCTTTCATATAACCAACAGAGGGCATTGTGGGATATTGCAGTCTCTCCCCAAGTGTACTGTTGGTATAGGAATGATTAAAAGTGACTGCAATCTCAGCTACTCAGGTCGGGTACCGCTGACCCGAGTATAAACCGAGGTAGACTTTTTCAGCACATTTTGGATGCTGAAAAACTTGGCTTATACTAGGGTATATACAGTAAGTCTAAAACATGCATAATTCTCTTTATATAGCATTCAACATTTATTCATTTCTACTTATCTTTTATGGTTTTAAAGTACAGCTAAGGAGGTATATTTATTAAAGGTTGGATTTTAGTGGATTTAGAGGTTTTTGAAACCACAACTAAACTATCAAACTCTAAAACCATGATTGTCATTGAATTTAAAGTTAAAGATCCAAATACAAATAAAGTACAAATGAAAAAAGTACTGAACAATGCGCTAAAAATAAGAACATCTTTAAAAACCTCTAAAAATTAAAAAAAAATTTTGTTAATACCTAGCAAAAAACCCCTTAAACCTATAAAAGTCTCAGTTGGTTTAAAGTGGTCCAATCAGATCAGATCAGCTCCCATCAACTTCTATAGGACCTCGGCAACTTTTATTTCAGAAAGTTTTGCCTTTGAAATTTTCGTGGTTTTTACACTTAAAGGAAAAGTAAAATCAAAAAATAAAAGTGTTTTAAAGTAATGAAAATATAATGCAGTGTTGCCCTGCACTGGTAAAACTGGTGTGTTTGCTTAAGACAAATACAAGAGTCCTCTGCACTCAACCTATTTTGAATATATTTAAGACATGGACATTTTGTGCATACTGCTACTAAAAAATGCCTTACCCTTTAAACAAAACAGGGATTGTTTGTCCATATATTGCAATATATTTAAGCTGGCCAACTAAGTCAAAGTCATCTCATATCTGGCCAGTCCTATGCTCAATTTTATCTGATTCATTAAGAATTCTATTGCCTCATTATACATTTTACAAAGGGACTAATTTTACCTGCAACTTACTTGCTGCTTTCAAAGTAAAACTCCCAAACTTGGCTGCCCTTTTATTAGACACCTGTGGGATCACCTGACTATAGCTGGGAAGGGTGGGAGCTACAACATGGAGCTGGTCACTGCTCCTGTATAACTATGACAAACAAGGAAAAGTTGTGCTCACCACTAATTTTTAAAACCATTAGGTGGGGGTGCAATGAGGCTGTGACCACAAAATACATATAGACAAATACACTACTATTGTTTATATAAATAATCTGCTGTGTTGCAATGGGGGCAGCTATTCAAAGGAGAGACTCAGATTACACAGCAGATAGCAAATAAGCTCTGTCTGTCTAATGATATTATCTGTTATCCATTTGTTAACCTGTGCCATATAGCCGTTTTTCAATTTCCGCCATTGCTCCACAGCAGCTTGTTTATATGAACTATAGAAGTGTTTCTGAAGCAAACAGATCAGTTTTACCAGTGCAGGGCAACAGTACATGATATTTTCATTACTTTAAAATACTTAAATTTTTTGGTGTTACTGTTCCTTTAATACATCTTGGATTTTTAGAAATATAGGAAAACCAAAAATGTTCCAAGATTCGTGGAAAAAAAACAAAACTTGAAGATCCAGTTGTGCCCCTTAGTGGCAGATTTATCAAGGTCAAATTTTGAAGTAATGGGAAAACAAAAAAAAGACCAACTGAAATTTATTGAAAAAATCTAAGTTTTTTTTAGCAGGTGAATAGTCTGCATTTGATTGTTCATATCGAAGTCAGATCAAATTCGATTAGAAGAATTTTAAAAAAAGAACTTTTGATTTTTTTGATTGACTCCAAATAGGTTGTAGGAGGTCCCCCCATAGGCTAAAACAGCAATTCGGCAGATTTTAGGTCGAAGTTGAATTTTTAAAGAGACAGTACGTGACAAATTTTGATATTTGAATTTTCGATTTTTTTCAAATTCAAATCGAATTTAGACTATTTCCTAGCCTAGTACACAAAAATAGCTCGAAATTTTTTTAGTTTGAATTTTCAATTCGACCCTTGATAAATCTGCCCCTTAGTATTAAAAAATGTACCCCCATTGAAATAAATGCTGTATTGGTTGCTTTGTGAAGCATCAGTCATATACACTTGGGGGGTTATTTATCAAGGTCCGAACTTATCTCAATATTGTCTGTTACAAACTCTGATCTAAGCCGCTTGGTTTTTTTACACTTATTTATTATTACGTTTTCCCGAAAATTTTCTTTGCAGTAAAAACTCAGATTTTCACAATTTTTTCGGAGGTTTCACCCGATTTTCAAATTTTTTTCTGAATTTTCACACAAAACCTCAGATTTTTGACCAAAACCTCTGAAAACTTCGGGGTTTGGCACGAGACCCAGTGCACATCAAAAAACCATTGACTAATATGCAACCTTGACAGGTCTAAGATGCGGTTTTTCAAATTCAGAGTGATTCGTGATTTTTTAAAAAGACAGATTTTATAAAATAAAATCATACATTTTTCGTGATTTTTGCATTAGGGGCCCCTACATGTGGCAAGCTAATTAATGCTAGTTCTTCATTTAAGTTGTCAAGAAAATAATGTTTTTATTGACTGAAACATAGCCATACAAAAGATTTGCCACTAAGGAACACATCTTTTAAAGTAATGGAACTATAGAACACCAAAAAACAAGTCTTTTAAAGTAATGAAACTATAATTTACTCTGCACTATAATTTGCTCTGCACTGGTAAAACTGTCATGTTTGCTTCAGAAAGCCTACTATGGTTTATAACAGTGATCTCCAACCAGTAGCTCATGAGCAACATGTTGCTCTCCAGCCATTGGATGTTGCTCCCAGTGGCCTCAAAGCAGACGCTTATTTTTCAATTCCTGGCTTGGAGGCAAGTTTTGGTTGTATAAAAACCAGGTGCACTGCCAAACAGATCTTCAATGCAGGCTGACAATCCACATGGGGCTACCAAATGGCCAATCACAGCACTTACTTGGCTCCCCAAGAACATTTTTCATGCTCCCCATCTCCTTTTACTTCTGAATATTGCTCATGAGTTCAAACGGTTGGGGGTCCCTTGTTTATACAAACAAGCTGCTGTGTAGCCATGATGGCAGCCATTCAATCTGGAAAAAGGAGAAAAGGCACAGGATACACAGCAGATAACAGATATGCTCTGCAGTATGCAATGGGATTATTCAGAATGTATCTGTTATCTACTGTGTATCCTGTGCTTGAATGACTGCCCCAATGTCTAAACAGCACAATGTCTACACTATAGAATATAGTTTACTAGTGCAACCAGTACATTGTATTGTTCCTTTGAACACTTTTATTTTTTGGTGTTACTGTTCCTTTAAATTCAAAATCTTGTTTTGTCATGATTATAAATGATAATGGTATCTTGATTGTTTTTAAATTCAAGTTTTCCAAACTTAATTATTTTGTGATTTAACGACTGAAATTAAAAAAATGTACATGAAAAAACCTCTAAAGCTTCTATATACAGTATGTGAATTGTAATTTTAACATTCTGCCTATTTTATTTTTCAAGGTTTTTTTAAAGTTGAATCTGTGAAAAAAATCCATGTTACCCCATGAATTAATAAAATAAAATATTACAAAACTTTAAGAAATAAAAAAATTCAAAACTGAATAAATCTGTCTCAGTCTGTCCATAGTATCCTCTAATGTTATTTTATAGAGTTATTCTGTCTTCTTTCAATATCTTTTTTCTCTAGAGAATACAAATCCATCTTTGGCATCTATATTGATTTTAATCAGTTTAATCATTAGCTTTTCTTCACAACTCATTAAAGTGAATCAACTTGATCAACTTTAGTGTGTTATAGAGAAACTTTTTCTAAGAAACTTTTTAACTGGTCTTTATCTTTTTTATTTGGTTTTAAAGCATTTTTTCTATCTATTTCCAGCATGCAACTAAAGATGGTATCTGGTTATTGGGGTCAATGACCCTGGAAACTAATAAAAATATTGACTTTGAGGATTTGGTTTAATTATTATTCTTATTTTGATATTGGCTATCTTTCTATCCAATGTATCCAAAATTCGAAGTATTCACAATTTTATTCAAAGAACATTTTTGTATACAGAAGTTTTATTTTATAAGCAAACTTTAAAGTTTAAAGGGGAACTATCGCGCAAATTACAATTTGATATAAGCTTCAGCATACTGAAATAAGAATCTTTCTAAAAACAATCCGTTAAAAATTCTGTACCATTTCTGAAATATTCAAGTTTAATAATCAAGTTTATCTTCATGATTCCTCTCTTAATATCTATTTCTCCTCATTCTGTCTTTATTCAGGAGTTGAGTTTCTGGTGAATGATCCAATATACCTTTATAGGGGGGGACTCCTTTTGCCTGCAAGTTGTATT
The DNA here is from genome assembly GCA_038501925.1 of Xenopus petersii. Classification (NCBI taxonomy): domain Eukaryota; kingdom Metazoa; phylum Chordata; class Amphibia; order Anura; family Pipidae; genus Xenopus; species Xenopus petersii. Next base: position 68,869,457 of record CM076681.1, on the reverse strand, counting down.
AGAGCTTAAAATCACCAGAAATCCTGTCTCTCTACATGCAGAATATGTGCATAAGGCAGTTATTTTGTTAGATTTTATTTGTATTGGAATCAGTTATTTGAATTAGCTCTAATACATCTGCTAGGAAAGGAACCCCCCCATAAGATATATCGGATCTAACTCTATGACACCCAACTGATGCATGAAGACAGAATGAAGAAAAACAGATGCTGAGAGAGGGATAGTGAAGATAAACTTGATTATTTCATAAATAGTGCAGAATATTCAATTTATTGTATTTAGAAAGTTTCTTATTTCCGTATGAGGAAGCTTATATTAAAATTCCATTTTCTCGATAGTTCCCTTTTAATAAAAATTAATTTGACGTAAAAAAAAGGCCTTTATGTAAAGTGATATGCTAACCACAGAGCTAAACAGATCAACCTATATGTAAACAGGGAGCGTATGCACTAGCCAATCTGGATTTTTGTTTATTCGATGGATACTATAAACCTTTTAGCTATCTTGTACAGAAACATTCAACTCTCAGATGGAAATCAGCTGTATCAGTAGGTTTTTATAATTACTGTGCACATTTGATCATGTTTGATATCCTGTGTGGCGCCCGTCAAGTCTGATTAACAGGTTAGAAAGCTGAAAAGCAGAAAGTACTGTTCTGGCTATTATATTAGACATTGTTTGAAGGTGGCCATACACGATAAGATCCGTTCGTTTGGCGAGGAGATAAGTAAAGGGGTGTTAACGTTTAAGTACTTTGGTATGTTAGAAAATGGCCAATTGTAAGCAACCTTTCAATTGTTCTTAGTGGTGTAAAAATAGAGGCAGCAGACCCCACTGTCATGGGGGCAAGGATCGCTGAGTCTGTTGCACATGAATCCTCCATCGGCAGGCACTTTTATTGCTTAAAACTTTGTGGAGTAAGTTTACTCTGCACGCTGGGCCCCTTCGAACATTTTTTTGCAGGTGGGCCCTACGACTCTTTCCAGCTTTCAAAGTAGTAAAGTAAGTAGACACCTCGATTCTGGGATGGCAGTGGATGTGATTTACTTAGATTTTGCTAAAGCATTTGATACAGTGCCACACAAAAGGTTACTGGTTAAATTAAGGAATGTTGGCCTGGAACATAGTATTTGTACCTGGATAGAGAACTGGCTAAAAGATAGACTACAAAGAGTGGTGGTAAATGGAACATTTTCTAATTGGACCAATGTTGTTAGTGGAGTACCGCAGGGCTCTGTACTAGGTCCCTTGCTTTTCAACTTGTTTATTAATGACCTGGAGGTGGGCATTGAAAGTACTGTTTCTATATTTGCAGATGATACTAAATTGTGCAGAACTATAGGTTCCATGCAGGATGCTGCCACTTTGCAGAGTGATTTGTCTAAACTGGAAAACTGGGCAGAAAACTGGAAAATGAGGTTCAATGTTGATAAATGCAAGGTTATGCACTTTGGCAAAAATAATATAAATGCAAGTTATACACTAAATGGCAGTGTATTGGGAGTTTCCTTAAATGAGAAGGATCTAGGGGTCTTTGTAGATAACACGTTGTCTAATTCTGGGCAGTGTCATTCTGTGGCTACTAAAGCAAATAAAGTTCTGTCTTGCATAAAAAAGGGCATTAACTCAAGGGATGAAAACATAATTATGCCTCTTTATAGGTCCCTGGTAAGGCCTCATCTGGAGTATGCGAGGGGACATGATTACACTTTACAAGTACATTAGAGGACATTATAGACAAATGGCAGGGGACCTTTTTACCCATAAAGTGGATCACCGTACCAGAGGCCACCCGTTTAGACTAGAAGAAAAGAACTTTCATTTGAAGCAACGTAGGGGGTTCTTCACAGTCAGGACAGTGAGGTTGTGGAATACACTGCCGGGTGATGTTGTGATGGCTGATTCAGTTAATGCCTTTAAGAATGGCTTGGATGATTTTTTGGACAGACATAATATCAAAGGCTATTGTGATACTAAGCTCTATAGTTAGTATGGGTATATAGAATTTAATTAAAAGTAGAGGGGTGTATGTATGGATGCTGGGTTTTCATTTGGAGGGGTTGAACTTGATGGACTTTGTCTTTTTTCAACCCAATTTAACTATGTAACTATGTAACTATGTAAATGGTAGTCACTGACTCCATTTAAAAAACAAAAACAAATGATCCATAAGAGGCTTATTTATTAAAGGTCAGATTTTTGAAACCACCACTAAACTCAAAATATAAAGAGAATGAACAAAAAAATAAAAACACATCGATTCTAAAATAAAACAACCCTAAAAATTCTAGTTTTACGAACAATACAAAAACCTCTAAAATTCTGATTGGTTTAAAAATGGTCCAATAGGATCAGCGTATCAGCGTACCTCCCAATGACTTTTACAGCACCTTTACAACTTTTACTTGGCAAAGTTTTGCCTTCAAGGTTTTCGTGGTTTTTACATGTAACAAATCTCAAATGTTTAGAGCTTTTTAGGAACACCACAATTTTTTTTTTAATTTGTCAAAATCACAATTTGTTTGATTTTGTTGCATGTGTAATTACCCCATCGGAACATGACAGGAAAGGACACAATTTATATTACACTTTCTTTTACGTCTCCTATTATTTTCCTTTTAGGCTCACTACTACTTGCATTCTTTACTTTATTATTATTATTATTATTAATATTGATTTATTCATTCAGCTAATTTAGAGTTAATTTGTTTTAATAAATGAATTGAATAACAGTTCATTATATTTTACATTAAATTACTGTCTTGAATTTCAGTAAATCACATTGACGGTAATATAAAACTGTCTAAATCTAATTAGGAATCCGCTAATTAGTTTGAATCAACCCTGTTCTAAGCAATTTTCCATTTTTTATTTGCATATATCCCACAGTAATTTATCGGAGTGAAATCTGATTTTCAAATTTCAATTGTTATCACATGATATTACCAGTTAAAACATGCAACATACATTTTTTTTTTGTAACTTAAGTTTTTTATTGGTTTTACAAAGGTCACATGAAACATTGCAACATTCCATTACTGTAAGGTAGAGTATACAATGGGTGCAAATAAAGTTACAGACAAGCAGGCAAATGAAACCAGGTGAGAGACCCAATGTACAGCAACTATCATCAGAGTGAGTAGGTGTGCGATAAGTTGAAATAGAACATATAGCGGTACATTAAGTCTCTCATGTCTGGCTAGTAAGGGGGGGTGTATTCCTTGTAACCCATTGGCAACCAAACCTCTCAGTTCCCACATGTCCCAAATATTAGTGTACAGATCCATATTGTTGGATAGCATTGCAATACCCGCCTCGAAGATTCTGTTTGCATTTATTCTATAAACTATTTCAGTCAAAGTCGGTGGCATAGCGTTCTTCCAGTGCGAAGATATGGCTAGACGAGTACCAGTCAGAATTTGGTTAACCAAGGCTTGTCCACATTTACGCAACATTGGTATAGGTTTGCCTAGCAGCAAGATTATGGGGTCCATAGGTATTGGCCTATGTGTTATACGGCCCAGCAGTTGAGTGATTTCAGTCCACAATGGTTAGATTACTGGGCAATCCCAAAAAATGGGGAACATAATGCCTCAAGCTCCACAATTCCTCCAACATAGGGGCGAATGCTGTGGGAACAATTTGTGTAATCTGTCGGGAGTATAGTACCAACAGGTCAAAATCTTGAAGATGTCTTCCTTCTGTCTCACACAAGTGACCAAACATTTTGCGTTGTCCCATATCAAGGGCCAGTCCCTGGCCTGGACTGGTTGTGTGAGGTCCCGGTCCCATTTGTCCATATATTTATGTCTGGGTTGATCTGAGTCTGGAGGGGTAGTCAGTATACCATTAGGGATGTAGCGAACGTCGGAAAAAAAGTTCGCGAACATATTCGCGAACTTGCGCAAAAATGCGAGCGGTTCGCGAACGGTTCGCGAACCCCATAGACTTCAATGGGAAGGCGAACTTTAACATCTAAAAAAGACATTTCTGGCCAGAAAAATGATTTTAAAGTTGTTTAAAGGGTGCAACGACCTGGACAGTGGCATGGCAGAGGGGGATCAAGGGCAAAAATGTATCTGAAAAATCTGCCTGTGTGTGCTTGGAAGAGATAGTGTAGGGGGAGAGCTGTTAGTGATTTCAGGGACAGATGATAGTAAGTTTGCTGGCTAGTAATCTGCTTGATACTGCTCTGTATTGGAGGGACAGAAGTCTGCAGGGATTTGAGGGACATTTTAGCTTAGGTAGCTTTGCTGGCTAGTAATCTACTGTTCTCTTTAAACAACTGCCATACGTTGACCTTGTAGGCATTGTTTGCCCAGTTTTTTTGGACGCAGCCACTGAAGCACAGTTGCCAGAAAAAATATGCCATATAAATGCTGAAAATAGTCATTTTTCGCCATACGTTGACCTTGTAGACATTGTTTGCCCAGTTTTTTTGGACGCAGCCACTGAAGCACAGTTGCCAGAAAAAATATGCCATATAAATGCTGAAAATAGTCATTTTTCGCCATACGTTGACCTTGTAGACATTGTTTGCCCAGTTTTTTTGGACGCAGCCACTGAAGCACAGTTGCCAGAAAAAATATGCCATATAAATGCTGAAAATAGTAATTTTTCGCCATACGTTGACCTTGTAGACATTGTTTGCCCAGTTTTTTTGGTCGCAGCCACTGAAGCACAGTTGCCAGAAAAAATATGCCATATAAATGCTGAAAATAGTCATTTTTTGCCATATACGTTGAGTCAACGTATGGCAAAAAATGACTATTTTCAGCATTTATATGGCATATTTTTTCTGGCCTCTGTGCTTCAGTGGCTGCGGCCAAAAAAACTGGGCAAACAATGCCTACAAGGTCAACGTCGTTGACCTTGTAGGCATTGTTTGCCCAGTTTTTTTGGCCGCAGCCACTGAAGCACAGAGGCCAGAAAAAATATGCCATATAAATGCTGAAAATAGTCATTTTTTTGGTCGCAGCCACTGAAGCACAGTTGCCAGAAAAATTATGCCATATAAATGCTGAAAATATACATTTTTTTGGTTGCAGCCACTGAAGCACAGAGGCCAGAAAAATTATGCCATATAAATGCAGAAAATATGCATTTTTTTGGTCGCAGCCACTGAAGCACAGTTGACAGAAAAATTATGCCATATAAATGCTGAAAATATAAATTTTTTTGGTTGCAGCCACTGAAGCACAGAGGCCAGAAAAATTATGCCATATAAATGCAGAAAATATGCATTTTTTTGGTCGCAGCCACTGAAGCACAGTTGACAGAAAAATTATGCCATATAAATGCAGAAAATATGCATTTTTTTGGTTGCAGCCACTGAAGCACAGAGGCCAGAAAAATTATGCCATATAAATGCAGAAAATATGCATTTTTTTGGACGCAGCCACTGAAGCACAGTTGCCAGAAAAAATATGCCATATAAATGCTGAAAATAGTCATTTTTCGCCATACGTTGACCTTGTAGACATTGTTTGCCCAGTTTTTTTGGTTGCAGCCACTGAAGCACAGAGGCCAGAAAAAATTAAACCAGTAGGGTTTGCACCCTAGTTTGTAACGGTGGCGGAGGGAGGAGGACGCTAAAGGACAGCTGTGTGTGGAGTCATGAGGCTTGAAGAGAAGGACAGCTGCATAGAAGTCAGAACAAGTCTTCCGGCGTGCAGTAACCCTCCGAGATCCACCCCTCATTCATTTTAATAAAGGTCAGGTAATCGACACTTTTGTGACCTAGGCGAGTTCTCTTCTCAGTTACAATCCCTCCTGCTGCACTGAAGGTCCTTTCTGAGAGCACACTTGAGGCTGGGCAAGACAAGAGGTTCATGGCAAATTGTGACAGCTCTGGCCACAGATCAAGCCTGCGCACCCAGTAGTCCAGGGGTTCATCGCTCCTCAGAGTGTCGATATCTGCAGTTAATGCCAGGTAGTCCGCTACCTGCCGGTCGAGGCGTTCTTTGAGGGTGGATCCAGAAGGGTTGTGGCGCTGCCTTGGACAGAAAAACATATGCATGTCTGACGTTACAGACCGGCCAAAGGGCTTTGTCCTTGCAGGTGTGCTCGTGGCAGGATTACTGGCACCTCTGCCCCTGGAATGTTGATGAGTTCCTGAAGTGACATCACCCTTAAAAGCATTGTACAACATGTTTTGCAGGCTGGTTTGTAAATGCCGCATCTTTTCGGACTTGTGGTATGTTGGTAACATTTCTGACACTTTATGCTTGTACCGAGGGTCTAGTAGCGTTGCGACCCAGTACAGGTCCTTCTCCTTAAGCCTCTTGATACGGGGGTCCTTCAACAGGCATGACAGCATGAAAGACCCCATTCTCACAAGGTTGGATGCAGAGCTATCCATCTCCGCTTCCTCATTATCAAGGACTGCATCATCCACGGTCTCCTCCCCCCAGCCACGTACAAGACCAGGGGTCCCCAAAAGGTCACCACTAGCCCCCTGGGAAGCCTGCTCCTGTTGGTCCTCCTCCTCCTCCTCCACAAAGCCACCTTCCTCCTCTGACTCCACTTCTGGCACCTCTCCCTGCGTTGCAGCAGGTGCCTGGGTTCGTTCTGGTGATTCCGACCAGAAATCGTGCGCTTCCAGCTCCTCGTCACGCTGGTCTACAGCCTCATCTGTCACTCGTCGCACGGCACGCTCCAGGAAGAAAGCGAAGGGTATTAGGTCGCTGATGGTGCCTTCGGTGCGACTGACCATATTTGTCACCTCTTCAAAAGGTCGCATGAGCCTGCAGGCATCGCGCATAAGCACCCAGTAACGGGGGAAAAAAATCCCCAGCTCTGCAGATCCAGTCCTACCACCCAGTTCAAAAAGGTACTCGTTGACGGCCCTTTGTTGTTGCAGCAGACGTTCCAACATAAGGAGCGTTGAATTCCAGCGAGTCTGGCTGTCAGAAATCAAACGCCTGACTGGCATGTTGTAGCGCTGCTGAATGTCAGCAAGGCGTGCCATGGCTGTGTAGGAACGTCTGAAATGGGCCGACACCTTTCTGGACTGGGTGAGAACGTCCTGGAATCCTGGGTACTTGGAGACAAAACGTTGGACTATTAAATTTAACACATGTGCCATGCAGGGCACATGTGTTAAATTGCCCAGTCTCAACGCTGCCAACAGATTGCTTCCATTGTCACACACCACTTTTCCGATCTGCAGTTGGTGTGGGGTCAGCCACCGATCGGCCTGTGACTGCAGAGATGACAGGAGTACAGATCCGGTATGGTTTTTGCTTTCCAGGCACGTCATCCCCAAGACAGCGTGACAACGGCGTACCTGGCACGTCGAATAGCCTAGGGGGAGCTGGGGGTGCACAGGTGTGGAGGAGGAGAAGGAGGACCCAGCAGCAGAGTAAGAAGAAGAAGAGGAAGAAGACGAGGTAGAGAGCGATGGAGGAGTAGAGGTGGTGGCAGAACCGCGTGCAATCCGTGGCGGTGACACCAACTCCACTGTTGTTGTTGTTGAGCTACCCATTCCCTGCTTCCCAGCCATTACCAAGTTCACCCAGTGGGCAGTGTAGGTGACATACCTGCCCTGACCATGCTTGGAGGACCATGCGTCAGTAGTCATATGGACCTTTGGCCCAACACTAAGTGACAGAGATGCGGTAACTTGGCTCTGCACATGTTGGTACAGGTGTGGTATTCCCTTTTTAGAAAAAAAATTGCGGCTGGGTACCTTCCACTGCGGTGTCCCAATTGCTACAAATTTGCGGAAGGCCTCAGAGTCCACCAGCTGGTATGGTAAAAGCTGGCGGGCTAAGAGTGCAGACAAGCCAGCTGTCAGACGCCGGGCAAGGGGGTGACAGTCAGACATTGGCTTCTTACGCTCAAACATGGCCTTCACAGAAACTTGGCTGGTGGCAGATGACTGGGAATGGGAACAGGTGGTCAAGGTGGAAGGCGGAGTGGAGGGTGGTTCAGACGGGTCAAGGAGAGCAGAGGTAGAGCAGTAAGATGCTGGACCAGAAGGAGTGTGGCTTTTAGTTTGCCTGTTGCCTTTGAGGTGTTGCTCCCAAAGTGCTTTGTGCTTGCCGCTCATGTGCCTTCGCATAGAAGTTGTACCTATGTGGCTGTTGGGCTTACCAAGGCTCAGTTTCTGACTGCACTCATTGCAAATTACAATGCTTTTGTCAGAGGCACACACATTAAAAAAATCCCACACTGCTGACTTTTTGGAAGTGTGCGATCTGGCGGTAACAGTAGAAGTTGGCGGCATTGGCGGCAATGGCGGGTGCGTTGGCCGGCTGAACACAGGTGCCGATACATGTTGTTGCCCTACTGATCCCTGCGGGCTGTCCTCCCTGCTTCTTCTAAGTCTTATTCTCCTACTGCCTCTCTGACTCTCCGTCTCTCCATCTGAACTACCCTCCTCTTGCTCTCTTCTACTAGGCACCCACAAAACATCAATCTCCTCATCATCATTCTCCTCAGATGCATCAATTTCTTCTGACACATCACAGAAGGAAGCAGCAGCGGGGACCTCCTCCTCATCACTCATCATTATGTCCATCTCTGTCGTGTTCTCTGCCAGAATTAAATCTGGTGTAACGTCCTCATCTCCTTCATCTTCTTCTGGCAATAATGGTTGCGCATTACTCAGTTCAAGAAACTCATGGGAAAATAACTCCTCTGACTCCAGTGAAGAAGGGGCACCGGTGGTGGAGGAAGTGTTACGTGGGGTGGCCATAGCAGTGGAGGATGAGGAGGATGTTGTGGTAAAGTTAGAAACGGTAGAGGATGGGGTGTGCTGTGTAAGCCAGTCAACTACCTCTTCAGCATTTTGGGAGTTCAGGGTCATTGGCTTTTTAAAACTGAGCAATTTGCTAGGGCCACAGGATTGCATAGCAGCACGGCCCCTAGCACGGCCTCTGCGTGGCGGCCTGCCTTTGCCTGGCATTATTTTTAAAAAAACAACAACAACAAAAACTCAGTTGGTTTTTCTGGAAACGATAATACACACAGCTAGATGGCAGTTTGAAGAAAACAGTGTGCAAATAATGCCTACAAGATCAACGTATACACTACTACAGCGGTGGATACGGATTACGTAAAATATATGAATGCTGCTTGAAAAAAAGTAACTCAAGTGGTTTTTCTAGAGACGATAATATTATCAATATTTAGACAAAATGTGAACAAGCTCACACAGCTAGATGGCGGTTTGAAGAAAACAGTGTGCAAATAATGCCTACAAGGTCAACGTATACACAGCGGTGGATACGGATTACGTAAAATATATGAATGCTGCTTGAAAAAAAGTAACTCAAGTGGTTTTTCTAGAGACGATAATATTATCAATATTTAGACAAAATGTGAACAAGCTCACACAGCTAGATGGCGGTTTGAAGAAAACACTGTGCAAATACTGCCCACAAGATCAACGTATACACTACTACAGCGGTGGATACGGATCTCGTAAAATTTATTATGGCTGCTTGAAAAAAGTCACTCCGGTGTTTTTTCTGGAGACGGTAATATTATGGATATTTAGACAGAATGTGAACAAGGTCACACAGCTAGATAGCAGTTGGTTGAATAACACACTGGGCAAAAAATGCCTACAGGGCAAATAATGCCTAAAAGGTCAACTTATACACTACTACAGCGATGGATACGGATTACGTAAAATATATTATGGCTGCTTGAAAAAAGTCACTCCGGTGTTTTTTCTGGAGACGGTAATATTATGGATATTTAGACAGAATGTGAACAAGGTCACACAGCTAGATGGCAGTTGGTTGAATAACACACTGGGCAAAAAATGCCTACAGGGCAAATAATGCCTAAAAGGTCAACTTATACACTACTACAGCGATGGATACAGATTACGTAAAATATGTTATGGCTGCTTGAAAAAAGTCACTCCGGTGTTTTTTCTGGAGACGGTAATATTATGGATATTTAGACAGAATGTGAACAAGGTCACACAGCTAGATGGCAGTTGGTTGAATAACACACTGGGCAAAAATGCCTACAGGGCAAATAATGCCTAAAAGGTCAACTTATACACTACTACAGCGATGGATACGGATTACGTAAAATATATTATGGCTGCTTGAAAAAAGTCACTCCGGTGTTTTTTCTGGAGACGGTAATATTATGGATATTTAGACAGAATGTGAACAAGGTCACACAGCTAGATGGCAGTTGGTTGAATAACACACTGGGCAAAAAATGCCTACAGGGCAAATAATGCCTAAAAGGTCAACTTATACACTACTACAGCGATGGATACAGATTACGAAAAATATGTTATGGCTGCTTGAAAAAAGTCACTCCGGTGTTTTTTCTGGAGACGGTAATATTATGGATATTTAGACAGAATGTGAACAAGGTCACACAGCTAGATGGCAGTTGGTTGAATAACACACTGGGCAAAAAATGCCTACAGGGCAAATAATGCCTAAAAGGTCAACTTATACACTACTACAGCGGTAGTAAAATAAAAAAAAGTAAAATAAAAAAAAAATGAATATTAAAAAAAAAAAAATTAAAGTTGGTGCTGCTGAACTACTAGGAGCAGCAGATTAGCACACCAGTCCCACTCCCCAACACTGCTAGACTAATAGCACTGGGCTCTTATAGTAGTAGTAGTAGTAGTAGTAGTAAAACAACAAAAAAATAAATAAAAGCAGTCCTTACAAGGACTACTGTTATTGCAGCAGTCAGCAGATGAGATCAGAAGCAGGACAGCTGCCCACTGCAGCTACATACAGAGCACTGCAGTAGAAGGTAGATTACTAGCCAGCAAAGCTACCTAAGCTTAAATGTCCCTCAAACCCCTGCAGACTTCTGTCCCTCCAATAACAGAGCAGTATCAAAACGATTACTAGCCAGCAAACTTTCAACTGTCCCTGAAATCACTAACAGGCAGCAGCTCTCTCCCTACACTATCTCTTCAGCACACACAGGCAGAGTGAAAAAACGCTGCAGGGCTTCGGTTTTTATAGGGAAGGGGAGTGGTCCAGGGGAGAGCTTCCTGATTGGCTGCCATGTACCTGCTGGTCTGGGGTGAGAGGGCAAAAAAAAGCGCCAACAATGGCGAACCCAAAATGGCGAACGTCGCGCGACGTTCGCGAACTTCCGGCGAGCGCGAACACCCGATGTTCGCGCGAACAAGTTCGCCGGCGAACAGTTCGCGCCATCCCTATATACCATACATCCTGGAGATGAGGCCTTTTTGCGGTAATCCCTGGATCACTATAGTTTCAGATACCGTAGGAGAGTTTGACTTGAGGTACGGGACATACGGTGCAAGGAAATGGCGTACTTGAAAGTATTCAAATAATTTTATGTCTGTAAGAGGTTGTTTCTCTCTGATCACTTGAAAGGGTAGCATCACCCGAGTGAGCGGAGTGAACAGGTCTTTGATCGTAAAGAATTGTAACTTAGACCACTTTGCACAGAATGATGGCTCAGTGCCTGGTGGAAATGCTGGGTTATTTAAAAAGGTTGTCGCCAGTGATTTAGCAGAAATCATTTTGTGTTTAAGTCTGGCCTTCAGCCAAATAGAGTAAGTAAGCCCCGTTGCAGAGAGAGCGGATGGTAGAATCCGTTTAGAGGAGCTGAGGTCCCAGATGAGTGCGTTTAAGTGGTATTCTTTCACCATACAGTTTTCGATGTGGCCCCAAGTGGTGTATGGAAGATGGTGAGACCACGCTAAAAGTTGTCTCAGTTGTGCGGCCTCATAATACTTTTGAAGGTGGGGCACCCCTAAGCCTCCCATTCTTGTATGTGCCATCATCACTGATTTGGCTACTCTGTGACCACGCTGGGCCCATATAAAATTATGAAATAATGCCTGTAGCTCCTTGAAGACTTTGGGTGAGACTTGAATCAGCAAAGTTTCAAACAAATAGAGGTATTTGGGTAAAACAGACATTTTTAAAGCCGCTATCTTCCCAAGCCAAGAAATAGGATATTTAGTCCATTGTATGAGAGAGTTCTTGTTTGCTGGATAAGCGGTTTGAAATTAAGATTGTACAACTGGTCATGAGCTGCTGCCATCTGGGTCCCTAGGTATGTCAAGGAATCCACCCTCCATCTGTAATTGAACTTTAGTTTCAATGCTTCTAGTTCTCTGGATGGAATGTTGAGAGGAAGAGTTTCCTTTTTATTAATGTTCAATTTGTATCTTGAGATCTTACTATACCTGTCTAGGACTTGGTGAAGATTTGGGAGGGAGATATGAGGGTTGGTCATGGTGAGTAGGACATCATCTGCAAATAGGGCTATCTTGTAATGCGTGGAGTCTACCAATACCCCCCCTATATCTGGGTGTATCCGTATGGCTGCCACCAGTGGTTCTATGGTAAGGGCATAAAGAAGTCTAGTGCCATTCCGTATTGGGATAGCTTTACGTGTCTGTCCCGGTAGTTTAAGGTGAGTGGATGGGGTACTATACAGATTATGAAGGGCGAGCAAATAGGGGCCAGAGAAATTTAAATGTTCTAAAAGCTTACATAGGTATGTCCAATTCAATCTATCAAATGCCTTTTCGGCGTCTAGGCTAAGAACTAATGAGCTAGTTTTACGTCTTTGGAGTATTTCAATACCAAAATAAATCCAACCTGAGAGAATTGCAAGAATTTTAGTGAACAGTTTTAAATCTGAATTCAGAAGGGCTATAGGTCTGTAGTTAGTGCATAATGTAGGGTCTTTTCCTTCCTTGGGTAGCAATGTTAGATAAGAAGTTAGAGTGGAAGAGGGGATGGGCGTACCGTGTAAATATTGATTAAACAGTTGTAATAAATAAGGTTGTAGAATATGTTGATACAGCTGGTAATACTTATACGGCAACCCATCTGGACCAGGAGTTTTGCCACTAGGCATAGTTTTAAAAGTGTTTGTCAACTCCTCCACCGTAATTTATTTATTTAGAATTCCCACGTCCTCCTCTGAAAGACCTGGGAATCCTAAATTTCCTAAGAATTCAGTGATTCAGTGAGTCAGTATGTAGCTTAGTGTCAGCTAAGGGTGGGGTCAAATTGTACAATTTTTGGTAATAATCATAAAACAAAGAGCCTATCTGATTGGGGTCGTAGATTAATTGACCGGTAGGTGACATCAGGGAAGTTATTCGAGATTGGGCTTGTTGGTCTTTTAATTTTCTGTCAAGTATGTTGTTTGTCTGTCTTTTCATAAAAACGTTGTCTTGTCCAAAGTATGGCCTTCTCAGCCTGCTTTTGCCTTAAGGCGGCCAGCTCTTTACGCACTTGGCCGATCTGAGCCAATAAGGAATCAGTATGTCCTTGATTATATTGCGATTCTAAATCTCTAAGTTGTCTATGGAGTGTAAGGTAGTTAACATTGGCTATTCTTTTTTTGTGTGCTGTCAAAGCTATCATTTGGCCCCTCAATGTGGCTTTATGGGCTTCCCATACTGTGGTTAAGGAGTCTACTGAGCCCTCATTTATAGCAAAATATTCTTTCAAATCACCTTCTATCTTAGCAAACGTTTCCTTGTCATGCAAAAGCGATTCATTGAGATGCCAATGTGGTTCTCGGGGAGGGGATTTGAATATTTCTATAGTCAGGGTGATTGGAGCATGGTCTGACCAAGTGATTGGCATAATGTCGGAATCATAAGGTAAGTGAAGGCATGGGTAGGATATAAAAAAATAATCAATGCGAGAGTGCGTTTTATGAGTAGGAGAATAGAATGTATATTGCCTATCTTTAGGATGTTTAGTTCGCCAAGCATCAAATAGTTGAGATTGGCGTATGACCTACCTAAAAGATGTAGACAGGTTATGGGCTGTACATTTGGCATTTTTATTGCTTATTGAATTAACTTTCTCTGGCATGCAGACATCATAGAAAATCTCTTTGAGTATTTTATAGGTACTATGGAAACAGATCTTGGGAAATGTTTGGGTGAGAAATTAACACCAAGAAACCAAGAAAATATTCATCAAATAGTGAATTTCAATTTTTTTTTCGTCTTTTACATAAGTGAGAATAAGGGCTTTATCAGGCTGAAGGTCATCTTTCACTAGATGAAGAGTAAGATCAATTAACAAGCCTTAGATGCATATGCTAAAGTATTTCACATGATAAAGTAATTCAAAATCTGTTGTTGTTCTGTAGTGATTACCATTTTAATGGCAATATCATCTAAGGATTTAATCTCTCTGCTTTAAAGTCAACCCTGCCAAATATGTTGGTGCTTTATAAATACGTATTAATACATACAATAACGTGACAAGTTGTGTTCAGTGCAACTTGCCTCTAGTATAAAATAAACTAATGGTCATCTCATCACATTGTTTGATCATGCAGTGAGACACAACAAAACAGTAGTGAAAATGTTATGAATACATTTGAAAAATGACTGGCACAGTTTTAATATAAAATTAAAAATAATTTGTATTGATATGTTTTAAAATTTTAAGTTACAATATCACATAGCACATGTATTTTAGATCATATTGTTTTTGCTGTGAAAGTATTTTATTTATAAACATTACTTTTACATTTGAGTTACCAATTTGGGAAAAAGCTTTATAAAGTTTTTCAAAAGGCAGAAAGACCAACAATAATGCAATAGAACAAAGTTTATTCTAGTGGCACAAGATCACTGTCTGGGTTACAAATAACATACATCTTTAAATAAAATAAATCATACCCCACCAGCTGATTACAAACACAGCCTATTCATAATCTATGATAGTGAGAAGGCAGAGAGAGGAGAAGGTGATCAGAGTGGATGAACAGTGAATGTGTGTGAGTATACAGAGTATGAAGGGATAGTGGGCTTTGGTTTATTGCACTAAGAGAGTGTGGTGCCCAGGGATGGACTGGGAGTAAAAAGCAGCCCTGGCAAAAAAATCAAAGCAGCTCACATAAAAACGTGCGGCAGCGATGTTTGGCAGCCACCTCCACCTTAAAAAAATATTGGTGGTCAGGGTCCCCCATAAAACTAAAAAAAAAAAAAAAAATGGTGGTGTCACAGTCTTTCAATGTGGGAAGAGCCCTTCGCTACTCAGATGCCACCAGGTATGAAAGTGAGAGAACTAAGGTGAGGATTCTGGGCAGGTAATGGAATCAGAACGAGTGACAGGTAGGACGGGATAAGAGAAGGCAAAGTTGCGGGACAAGTCGTGGTCAATAACAGTCAGATGCAGTATGGAATAAGGAACCAGAAGTGTAGTCAAAGACACAGGCTGGGGCAAAACCAATCAGCAAATGCAGTGCAAAGTCAGGATCTGGAAGAATAGTAAATAACAAAGGTTGGTACAGGCAGCAAATCAGCAGGGGTCAGGGATAGGCACGGGTCAAGAACATGAAAACCAGAAAATAAGCACAAACAGGAACTATCTGACAATAGACCTGTCGTGGGCAGTGAGCAAAAGGATGAGGCCCCATTAAATATTTGAATTTCATGTGATGACATCAACCGCTGCAAGAACACAAGCAACATAAGAAGAAGGCTGCAGGCATATTTGCAGGCGTCCCTGCATGGGAAGCGGCAGGCTTCCCCGCCACCCCATTAGACCACCAGGTCTACAAGGGGCAAGTGGTCAAAGTCCACCCATAAAAGTAGGAAAAAAGATTGGTGGCCAGGGTCCCCCCATAAAGTTAAAAAATGTTGGTGGCCAGAAAGACACAGAAAGCCTAGAAATGCACAAGTTCATTGCTACACAGCATGTTTTATTTATCAGCAGATCTTGATATTTCACCAGATTTGCCTTCATATTAAAAGAAAAGCAATTCTTAGGGGCAGATTTATCAAGAGTAGAATTTCGAAGTTGAAAATACGACTATCGAATTGAATTACTTCGACTTCGAATATCGAAGTTGAAGTTTTTTTTCATCGAATTTGGCCATTTGCGGTCAAAGTAAAATCGTTTGATCGAACGATTAAATCCTTCGAAATCGAACGATTCGAAGGATTTCAGCGATCGATCGAACGATTTTTCTTCAACTTCAAAAAACTTAGAAAACTGCTCTAGAAGGTCCCCTAACATAGCACTTCAGCAGGTTTAATTTGGCGAAGTATTGAAGTCGAAGTTTTTTTTAAAGAGACAGTACGTCGATTTTCGAATGGTTGGATATTCAAACTATTTTACTTTGAATCGAAGTTGAAGTCGTAGTATCCTATTCGATGGTCGAAGTATCCAAAAATTCTTCAAATTTCGATTTTTTTTACTTCGAAAATTCCCTCGAATTCACTTCAACCCTTGATAAATCTGCCCCTTACTGTTTGAGCAGCATATCTATATGATCCAACAGATACTCATAGTATGAAATTATACAACTATTCGGTTCCTTTTACTGCATGTTCAAGATATATGCATTTACATAATTTCTGTAACATCCAAGAATATAATAAAACTGAATGATATTAAATTATAATAATATAATTTGAAGACCTGAAAAATGACAAGGAAAATTCAGTTATATGAAGTATATTATCAGCCATGCTACTTCATACACCTTTGTTTCACCTCGGTTAGAGAAGGTCACATTGTCCTTTTGCTTTGACGTTTCTAGATCACATACAAGAAGCTTTCAACCATACAGTAACTGCACTTCGTCAGCAATCATTGTTAATGAAATTCATACACTATTTATAAAACACAATACTCTATAGTTAATCTTGAATCTGAGAGCATAGTAAACACATTTCCTTTTACACATTAAATACAAATGAATTTTTTTTTTAAAAAAAAGTTGCTTTCTTACAAGTGTGTTGAAACCTGCTTTGCTACTTGTGCTATCAGTTCCATACCATTTGTAATACAGGTATAGTAGCTATAATGTAGGGGATCTGGGGTTTTCCAGATCTTTCCACAGTCTGGAAACTGCTATTCTGCTAAAAATCAACACACATTGTCAATAGGCAACAAATGATTTACACACAACAATTGTTTCTTACGTGCACAACTTTTTTTTCTGCACACAACTTTTTTCTCACTCCAAATGCATTCCAAGTCAATTAATGTTTTTTCTTGTGGTGACTTTTTTTGTCTAAACAAAATTTTTTTCAGTGAATTTTTAACGTAGTTTCGCAAAAAATTTGCACATGGTGGAATTTCAACGGGAATCCATGCCTAGTGACAAAAATTCACTAATCGATTCTCAAAGCGTTAATAATATTGCTCCATATGTAATAAAAGACTCTTAAGTTTGACCTAGTACAGCGACCAAAAAGGTGACCAGTAAATGTTACCTGCTGAATGGTTGTTATAAGTTAATGCACTTTCGCAACCTGACAAGATAAAAGTCATAAATAACAAACAAGAATATTTGCACAGATAAAACAAAAAGTTTTCATTTTACAATGTAATATTTTTTGTTAGACTGTTATTACATTGCTATTTCAATTGCATTTCAGAAGCGCATTTTTAAAGGAACAGTTCAATGTGAAAATAAAAACTGGGTTACAGTAAAAAAAATTCTAATATAGTTCCAATAGTTAGCCAAAAATTTCATCTATAAAGGCTACAGTGACTAGATGTCTAACATAGCAGAACCCAACTTCCTGCTTTTCAGCTCTAAATTAGTCAGTGATTTTAAGGGGGGGCCACATGGGACATAGCTGTTCAGTGAGTTTGCAATTGATCCTGCAGTGGAAACCAAGAGAGCTGAAAAGCAGGAAGTTGGATTCTGGCTATTATGTTAGACATCCAGTCACTCCAGCCTTTATACATTACATTTTTGGCTAACTAACGTTATTGAAAACATTTTCTTGTTTTGCACAGCCTATCTATTTACCCAGTTTTCATTTTTATACTGAATATTTCCTTTTCCTTCTTGAAGGAGATGTAGTCTTTTGGAGCAAACATAACTTTTTCAGTAAGAACATTTTTATTATTATATTAACAGTTGTTAGTAGTGCAGTCAAATCCCACAAATTGATAAACACAGTGATGCTTTTATATTAACACTTATATTAACAGGTGATATAGAAAACTATTTGAATTTGAAAATAGAAAAAAATGTTTGTGCTTTTGTTTAAAAGTACCTGTGGCCATTATTCTTTCTTAACACCAATCTATAACCTAGAATTCTTTTGGGAGATTTGGCAAATTAACTTGCATTACTTCATTACAACCCTACTAAAAAGCACAGCTACCATGATTGTTTGTTTTTCTCATTTTTACAAAAGACAGCACAGTCTATTTATTTTGGCATGTATAAAATATTACAAAGCAAATCTGTTCTAATCAATATTAAACAGAGGTACTAAAACTTGAAAGAACATAATTAATTAATTCTAATAACGGAAAATCAAAACAAGTGAAATGAACGCCTTATCTCATTTCCCTTTTGATACATGCAGTATCTGATTTCTTAGCATTGTGCCTTGCATGCTGTTTTGTTATATTATTGCTAATTGCAAATTACTTTTTTTAAATCATTTCCCGAAAAAAGAAAAAGTGGAAATAGTTTTTTTTACCATCTAATTAGGAAGCTATAGATATAGCTCTTGGTCCCAAGAATACAAGTGAATTAGGCTGTGGAATTTATTGGAACAATGTTTAAAAACTATGGCTGAGAAAAAAAATTAAGACATTTTAAGTCTTTGGTTTAGAAGGTCTATAACACACATACTGTATAATTCTCATTATTTGCATGGTCTATCTTTTATCAGTATGTGACATGGAACATTTTTGTCTGAATACAATCAAATGAAATAGATGGCAATATACAGTAGGGAAATAATGCAAGACTTATTATTGGAAAGCCTTCCAGTGCTATACAGATATACAGAAGCATATATAAATGTTCTGCAATCATGGGGAGATAATGTATTGCAAATGATACCAACTTCACCAGTTATATGTTAGAACACAACTGTGACACTTGTAAAATGAAAGTGATGTTTCAAAGCCATTGCTTCCCTACAAGATGCCTATTCTAAAAGTGTTAAAAGGGTCATCGGGACAGAACAATCTACAGTTTTAATACATTGTTGCCTTCCCTGCCCTGGGCTGTAATTACACCTTCTTCTGCACTTTAAACTTGTAATAACAAATAGAGGTCAGTAAGGTTGAAACAACGGTGTGATCTCTATACCACCTTTAGTACAACACCATTTATACCTTTGGAAAGAAGGAAATCTTCCAGATCTTACTGCTGAAAGAAAATTTTGGCCAGCATTTGTCAATTTCTTCAATAATTTGCCACTGATTCTGTTGTGGTTAGACTCTAGACTTGTAATAACAAATAGAGGTCAGAAAGGTTGAAACAATGGTGTGATCTCTATACCACCTTAATAGAACTTTAGTACAACACTATTTATACTGTACCTTTGGAGTGAAGGAAATCTCCCAGCATTTGTCAATTTCTTTAAGAATTTGCCACTGATTCCGTTGTGGTTAACTTCAGAAATGCCATTAAGCCTGATCTAAAATGAACCATTAATAAATATACATTTTGTTTGGGTATATGGAGGGGAAATGTTCTGTAAGATGCAATACTATATTATTGTGTTACCATGGCTTGCTTTTTAGGTCTATTATTGCCTTTAGATATATTTGTTTTGCAGTTATAATGTATAAATAATTACACATTTCATGTATTTGTAACACAAACCATAATTTAGTGAAGAATTAGCGTGGATGACCACACAACCTTCCAGATATTCACCCTTAGCTAGCCACAGAGCGTTATAAAGTAAGTGTGAATGTCCCTAGTAGAGATGGCGCGAACTGTTCGCCGGCGAACTTGTTCGCGCGAACATCGGGTGTTCGCGCTCGCCGGAAGTTCGCGAACGTCGCGCGACGTTCGCCATTTTGGGTTCGCCATTGTTGGCGCTTTTTTTTGCCCTCTCACCCCAGACCAGCAGGTACATGGCAGCCAATCAGGAAGCTCTCCCCTGGACCACTCCCCTTCCCTATAAAAACCGAAGCCCTGCAGCGTTTTTTTCACTCTGCCTGTGTGTGCTGAAGAGATAGTGTAGGGAGAGAGCTGCTGCCTGTTAGTGATTTCAGGGACAGTTGAAAGTTTGCTGGCTAGTAATCGTTTTGATACTGCTCTGTTATTGGAGGGACAGAAGTCTGCAGGGGTTTGAGGGACATTTAAGCTTAGGTAGCTTTGCTGGCTAGTAATCTACCTTCTACTGCAGTGCTCTGTATGTAGCTGCAGTGGGCAGCTGTCCTGCTTCTGATCTCATCTGCTGACTGCTGCAATAACAGTAGTCCTTGTAAGGACTGCTTTTATTTATTTTTTTGTTCCAATACAGAGCAGTATCAAGCAGATTACTAGCCAGCAAACTTACTATCATCTGTCCCTGAAATCACTAACAGCTCTCCCCCTACACTATCTCTTCCAAGCACACACAGGCAGATTTTTCAGATACATTTTTGCCCTTGATCCCCCTCTGGCATGCCACTGTCCAGGTCGTTGCACCCTTTAAACAACTTTAAAATCATTTTTCTGGCCAGAAATGTCTTTTTTAGACGTTAAAGTTCGCCTTCCCATTGAAGTCTATGGGGTTCGCGAACCGTTCGCGAACCGCTCGCATTTTTGCGCAAGTTCGCGAATATGTTCGCGAACTTTTTTTCCGACGTTCGCTACATCCCTAGTCCCTAGAGCATTGCTTATTGCATTATTTTTGCAAATGGGCACATTTCTGAAATAGCTTGAGAAGATTTAGCTGAAGCAGCCAAGCACAATCATGAATGCTTGCTTTCATGACGTTCGCCTAAGTTAGTAATTTAACATGGAGATTTAACATTAAAAATATAACACAGCACACTGTTTTGTACATAATACAAATGGAAAACGTGTTTATGACACATAAAACAAATAAAACGTTCAGACTGAAGCAATAACTCAGTGAATTCTAGAAGCAGCTGCTTGGCTAGTTTGCAGATAAATGTTGCTTAGACAGCATGTAAAGTACCACTGTAGCTAGTGAGCAATTTACTGAATTACTGCAGTTGGCCCAAAGAGGTACATTTGTTCTCACTGTGTATTAAAGAAAAAAAAAATCATAAAATAGTTTCCAACAATGGGAATAATTTAACATTACAGGACACAATACTATAGAAGCAGCTGAAGCTTAACTTAAAATATGACCAGGATCTGCCATATTGCGTTTAACTCCATTCTGTACACTATCTATTGTTTTCAAAATCAATAGTTTGACAATAAAATACACTAGTATTCCTCTCTGGCTATATTCTATTTAAGTCAAATGTGTTTTGGATAATGGGAAGAGTTTTGTTAGAGATGATAAAGAAGGAACTGTAGAGGAAAGTTAGACAGAAAGTAGGTGCAGAATGTGCTGGAACATAATAATAAGCATTAGCATTAAAATGGTACTTGCCAGAAAACTTCATAGGACAATTATTGCAGTATACAGTACACTCAAAAAATAATCCTATTCCACTGTTTTACTATTTGCAATTTATTAATTTGAAGGGCATTTTAGTTGCATATGCTAAACCATAATTTCACATATAAATATTTTCATCTGACCATACTTTTCATTCTACCTATGCTATGTGGTTATGGATTGCTTTCTGTGCTGTAGCTGCTAGTTTCTTCTGTGTTGTCTTCAAGGATCATTGTGGGAGCTTGCATTATGTTCTTGCACACTATGAGATCTGGGCAAATTAGTGCCTGAATTTGTGGCGATCACTCATAGTTGGAATGGCATCAATTTTGGGGCACCAATATCATAATATTATCTTTGCATGCTATTTATAATTTTGCCATAAAAAGTATTTGCACGTGTTTTTACATTACCTGTCTAATCTCCCATGTTCCTCTCTGAGGGGGCTGCCATATTTTAGCTTCAGTAGTCTGTTAGCATTAGAAACTCTAACTGACATGTTAAAAAGGGACAATCAGCTTGGCAAAGCAGTCAGGTTTAGGAACTTTTAGTAACAATTACTTACACAAGCAGCCCCATCAGCGAAAAACATGAGCTTTAGGTAACTTTTAAAGTACATTAATATTTTGAAAAATATTTTTTTAGTATTACTTTAATAAAAGTATTAAAGCCTATTTGCTTGGTTTAAGCCAGTTGTTTCCATGGACAGAGCCCACTAGCACTAGGAGAACACTGGAATTACTACCATGTTCAGGCTAGTAGTAATTCCCACGGTTATGTTGCATTTAGCATGCATTTGCCAGCAATTTACAGGGTGCATTGCAGTTAATAGCAGGAGGTATGAATATAAGTACTTTTGACTTCACAACCATTCTAGCACTTTGCATTCTGTTCATCTAATCAATTTAAGTAGCACCTTGATTTTCTTGTAGTTTTAGAGAACAGGACATGTGGGGACACATTTACTTAGGGTCAAATATCGAGGGTTAATTAACCCTCGATATTCGACCGTCGAAGTTAAATCCTTCGACTTTGAATATCGAAGTCGAAGGATTTAGCGCTATTCGTTCGATCAAATAATCACAACTACAATTAAATCCATCGAATCAAACGATTCGAAGGATTTTAATCCATTGATCGAATTTTCCTTCGATCAGAAATTGGCCAGAAAGCCTATGGGGACCTTCCCCATAGGCTAACCTTGATGCTCGGTAGGTTTTAGGTGGCAAAGTAGGTGGTCAAAGTTTTTTTTAAAGAGACTGTACTTTGACTATCGAATGGTCGAATAGTCAAACGATTTTTAGTTTGAATCGTTCCATTCGAAGTCATAGTAGAAGTAGCCAATTCGGTGGTCGAAGTAGCCAAAAAAATACTTTGAAATTTGAAGTATTTTTTAGTCTATTCCTTCACTCGAGCTAAGTAAATGTCCCCCGTGAAGTACATGATAAAGATCCCTGAAGTCAAGAAGAATGCTTTTATGTCTCAGGTTCACTGCTTTTTAATATGCAAACTGCTTTTGTGCTTTTATAAATGCGTTTATGATAATATGGGATTATGCTTTTCAAGGATTCTTTGTAATTGGACAGATGCCAGCAGTTAAAGGACAAGTAAAGGCAAAAAAATAAAATCCCATTTTTACTTTCTTTAATGAAAAAGAAACCTATCTCCAATATACTTTAATTAAGAAATGTGTACCATTTTTATAAGAAACCTGACTGTATGCAGTGAAATTCTCCCTTCATTTACTGCTGTGGATAGGAATTGTCAGATGGTCCCTAACCCCCAGGGAAACAATAATACTTCTGAACAGCAGGGGGAGCCCACACTTTACATACCAGCCATGCAGAATTCAAGCAGTTTTTTTTTATGATGATCCCTAAGCAGCCCAGACCACACTGAGCATGTGCAGGGTCAGGGTCAGGCAAAGATGTTTAACAAAGTTACAATATGACAGCCCCCTGTGGACAACTTTGAAAGCATAAATCATTTGTTTGATTAGGCTTTGTGGTGCAGTAAATCCATGCTTATGTTTAGTATACAAAATACAGCATTTCTAGCCTTATTCTATTTTAGACTTTCCTTGTCCTTTAACATTGCTGTTTTAGAACTATTTAATGACAGAGATCCGTTAAGCCATTTGGAGATGTTAATAGCCTTCCTGACATTCGGGAGAAAAATTAGATTTGTATGAATAGAATACAAATCAAATACGATTCAAAATTTTTGGTCGGAAACAATTCCATCGAATATTAGACATTCTATTTTTTCTTAAATAACCTCCCAGTCGAATTGTGAGTATATTTGAATTTTAAAAAATTCACATGAACTTGAAAGTCGACCTTTGATAAATGGGCCTCTCCTGTATACTAATTACAAATTACCAAAAAGTAAATCCTTTAATATTGCAATCAAACCTGAATAATACATCAAAGGGTATCATTTTTTATTTTATGTTCTTCACCGGGACATTTAATTTGGAATATATGCCTCCAATATGTCTTTCTTTGATGATATATTTAATTGTAATTCTCCTCCTTGTTGGAGAGTTCCTGTAGAATTCACTTAAATCATTCACCTATGAACAGTACTTCAAATCTCAAGTTCATGATGCGTTTCATAGTTTTCACAGTGCCGTACATGTCACGATTTTTGTTGTTTTAAACGTCCAACATACTAACTGGCTGATTTACTAACATTCAAATTTCTATTTTTCCCATGGAAAGCTCTAAAAATTCAAAGCGCCAAAAATTCAAGATTTATTAAGGAAGGTTATTTACTAAACTCTGAATGCAAAAATCTCAAAAAAAAATCACGAATTTTTCAGAATTTATTAAACCCCAAGGATGGAAAAGTCCAAACCTGAAAATCCAGCATCTCAGACCAGGTTGCATATAAGTCAATGGGAGAAGTCCCAATGATTTTTTGATGTGTGCTGGGTTTTTGGCAATACCCCCAAAGTTTTCTGAGTTTTCGGGGTAAAAATCTGAAAAAGACATGAAAATCAGATAAAAAAAATCTGAAAAAAACGTGAAAATCAGAAAAAATCGTGAAAATCTGAGTTTTCACGATTTTTTCCCTGCTAAGATTTTTTCAGGGAAGTGTATTAATAAATAAACCCAAAAAACCCGTGCGGATTTGGTCTGAGTTTTTTTCAGAAAATACTGAGATAAATTCGGACTTTGATTAATAACCCCCTAAGTGTAAAAACCAGAAAAACCTGAAAAAGACGTGAAAATCAGATAAAAAAAATCAGAAAAAAACGTGAAAATCTGAGTTTTCACGATTTTTTCCCCGCTAAGATTTTTTCGGGAAAGTGTATTAATAAATAAACCCAAAAAACCCGTGCGGATTTGGTCTGAGTTTTTTTCAGAAAATACTGAGGTAAATTCGGACTTTGATTAATAACCCCCTAAGTGTAAAAACCAGGAAAACCTCTAATTAGTCAAGTAAAAGCTGTGGAGGTCCTATTTAAGTCAGTTGGAGCTGCACTGATCTTATTGGACTGCTTTTAATCAATTCAGACTTTTAGAAGTTTAGAGATTTTTTTTATCATTAGTAATTGTCCGAAATTGTTATAGAGGTTTTGGAGGTATTCATATTTTTTAGCACATCATTCAGCTTTTTTTCTTTCCTTTTAGATTCAAATTTTTTAATTTTTTTTGACATTCGTGGTTGTAATCATGGTTTCGTCCTATGGGATTTTTAGAATTGTATTTATCAATGGGTGACTGTTAGAACTCACCATTTGATAAATACGGTTCTAAAAATCCCATAGGTATGAAAAGCATGTGGTTGAAGTTTTATTTATTAAGCCCTAAATTCATGTTTTGATACATCTGTCCCACTTTGTCTAAAACCAGAAATGTTATTAAATTTATTTTAAAATCCAAACTGAAAAAGCACAAACTTGAAAAGTTGCTAAGACCGCAACTTTTTTACGTTAATGCACAATAACTATGACTTTTTCGTATTGTTGGACAAAAGCCAAAACAACAAAAACACCCCAAAACCTCTCAAACCACAAATCAAAGTAAGATCTTCTAGTTGTTAAAGAGACCATTGACTTTTACATGATTTTGACATGTTTAAGATGGATTATATTTCTATTCACAGTTTTGTTGCATAATAAATCCTAAAAAGTTTAACTTTTTTTCAGAAACTATTTCAGATTTTTTACTTCAAAAAGCCAGATCCAAAAATTGGCCCCTTAGAGTTATTACTATGTTACTACAATGATTACTATGCAAAACTCCCAGCTGCTTACAAACAGTTATACAATAAAGCCAATTTTATTTTTGTGAGATTTCAGCAAATATTTTAGGAGAGTCCCCTTAGTCAACTGCCCTTCAAGCAATAAAAACTAGAGTATTTAAAGGCATGGTTTGTTTTTAAAGAAAATGGACTTTCTATTTTTTTTAGCAATTATCAACATTTATTTTAAAGTATTTTGTATCTTTTTTTTATAGTGGCAGAAGTTGCATTTAATACGTATATGTATGTGCCCTGTTAAATGAATTTATAAAAACTTGCCATTGACTTCTATAAAAGCTTACTAGGCTTTAGCTGCTGGATTTTTTTCATTTAGATTTTTTTGTGCCTCAACTTTGCAGTACACAGTCTTGATCCTGTGAAACCAAAGCAGAGACAAAATAAAAATTCCTTAGGTACAATGATCAGGAAGAATATTTAAAAGATCAAATAATACATATAAAAACACCAGGTGGCCGAAAAAGACAGAAAGCAAGGAGGCATTACAGCAGAATGAATAATGTTATATAAAATAAACTCAATCTCATATTTCTGGAAATGTTACCATACATATTTTCTGTTCTTGCTAGGTGACAATAACAAAAGATAAATAAGAAAATAAAAGATGTCTATTTCTTCAAAAACACAATAATCTTAATAAATTACTAAACTATTAAATCAAGTTTAGCCAGACCAATAAATAAATCAAGAAGCCACATGCCATACCATCAGCTCTTTAACGTAAATGGCACAACGAAAAAAACATATTACAGTATTGTTTGCCATTGTTTAGCCTTCATTAAATATGCTTTTAAAAGATATTGAAAATACATTCAGCTTATCCTAAATCATGTGTTTAACAACTCAGTGACACCAGTGATTATGAGTGTCTATAGTTACAGGATTTGGGCTTATAGTATCAGAAACTGGCAATGTGGAACAGTCATTCTCGCATACAGCACAGTAAAACACCTTTACCTGGTGTGTTTAGTAGAGCAAAGAATTAACAAGAGTGTCTGTGACTTAAAATAAACCAAATCCCAATTGTACATACAACAAATATGTTATAAGACCCACTGTAGCAAAATGATTCACAATACAGAATGTTGTCGGCATCAATAATAGAGATGCATGAAATTCAACCAAACCCTAAATCTTTCAGGAGGGATTTGGATGAATCCTGAGCCAAATCTGATCCCGTATTTGCATATGCAAATTAGAAAACAGAAAAGGGAAAAGTGTCAAGCTCTGTTGGGGTTTTATCCTGAAACCTCATCTCACCCCAGCATCCTTATTGGTGGGTTGGGGTCAGCAAATCAGGGATGACCCTGCCCTTTATAAGGCCAGCCCTCCTTACAACTGGTGCCTAAGAATTGGCCTATCCGAAACACTGTGGCATTGTCCTTGTATAATAGTAGAAAGCAGGACAAATCCAAGGCAGTAACTATGACTACAAAGTGCTTTTATTGGGGAAAAATTGCGCCACAACATGTTTCGGGCTTGGCCCTTTATCAAGCGTCACACAGGACACGGGACACAGGACACAGAACACCCCTGCAGGAGATTCCATCTACATTCGTGAATGGTGAGCTACAGTATACATTCATTTGTGCATTGTGCATGTCTCTGGTTCTGTAGCTCTGGTTACCTTCCCTTGCCTTGTCCTGACCTTGCCTGACCATGCCCCTGTCCTGTTCTTGCATCTTCGCCTGCACCATCCTGTTCCTGTCTGACTCTTCACCTGCACCATCCTGTTCTAGTCCTGCTAGCATCCAGTTCTGCTTTCCTTGTCCTCACCGTCCCTTTTCTGTGCCAGTCCTGTTCCTGACTCTTCACCCTTATCATCCTGTTCCTGTCCTTTCTCTGTATTCCGTGTGCATATACAGCTCTTGCCTGAAAGACTCACCTGTCCCACCTCTGCCTCGACAGCACCCCCTACCTATCCCTGATGAAAAGAAAGTGATCCCCTAGATTCACACAATTTTATGAGTTTTGATTTGGTTCAGTCAGGCTCTTGCATTTGGCCTAATGTGGCTGAAAAAGGCTTGAATTCAGCTGAATCTTGAACCAAATCCCTGTGCGGATAGGCCCGATACTTGCGGGACCTGCAGTTTAACCTGTATTGGGCTGACTTCTCTCCCCCATTTGCAGGTTGTGGGCGACCTTACACTACTTTCTTCTGACTTCCGGCTTCTGGTTTTATAGGTGCGTGCTTGTCTGCCCCACCACTTTTGTGATGTAATCGGCTGGGCAGGCGTATAAAAGGAAGTCGCTGCAGATTGCAGGTTAGGGTCAGTTGTGGGTTGAGTTGCGACTCACAAATCACTAGTTTTCACTTCATATTTACTTTGTCTTCACTTGTATGCAATGTAGAAAAGGAAAACAAGGTTTTCTTTCATAAAAATTCTTGACCAGGTTTGATATGGAGAGGATATCGATGTCAGTCATATTTCACACGTAAATGCTTCTGACATTTTACATTTGGTTGTTTATCTGATTTGAGAATGCTTTTAAAGGTTAAGATATATAAACAATTAGTCAATTAAGTAATGTTGTAATTATTTCTACTAATATTTTATCTCTAATGAATAGTAATATATTTCCTTATAAATTCTATCATACCATCTAATTAAATTCCCTGTGAGTGGCCTTGAAACAGTTTCTTATTTAGCCTGTCAAATTACCGATCATCGTTCCTAGGAGATATGTTTATGTGTCAAATGTAGAAGCATCTAAACCTTAATTATTATTTTTTAATCATGAATATACTGTATATAATTATATATCCATTTTCAAATGTATAATTTTTAATGGATTGACATTAAAAAAACATGTTACATAGCTCTGGCCATGGTCCCTCCGGATACATTTAAAATAATTTCTCTTGTAAGGTATAGAGCCTTATTGGGTTTTGTGATAATTAGTATGCTAATGACACATTATAGGAGAAGGAAAGATATAATTAAATGACACCTTAGCAACAAGGTTGCATTAAATGTTTGTTTAAATTCACAATGCGCTCTCTGCTGTCCCCAGACTCTCCATTCAAATCAGATCAGCTCTATAATTTTCAGAATATGGTGACATCAGTGCATCTCTCTTCTGTTGGAAACCCTGACACTAGGCAAAAGCACGCTCAGTGGAATAATTTCAAGCTCTTTTCTAAGTAGATTAAATGATTGGCATGCAAAACTGACATTAAAAGTTGGAAACATGGTAGCTGCTAATGTGGTAAAATTTGGGTGACGATTTCTTGTTGGGAAGGAACATTTGCACAAGTGGCATTTAAAATTGCAAAGTGCAATTTCTTATGCAACTGCCCATTTTTCGACAAACAACACAGTGGTTTCCCTATAATTCCCTATAATTCCACTGTAAAATGCACCTGACGCAATTGTGTGTGTTGAGGTACAGGTGAAGGTACAGGTATGGGATCCAGAATGCTCGGGACCTTGGGTCATCTTTGAGTGTTAAAAAATCATTAATCATTTAAACATTAAGGAGGTTATGTACTTTAACTGTACTTTATCTCACTTCATTAAAAAAAATAATCAACCAAACTGAGGTCATTCATTTGGAGGGGTTGAATTAGATGGTTGTTTTATATCCCAACTTAACTATGTAACTAGGTTCTATATAGAATCTCCTTTTAATACAGCATATTTTATATTGTTCACTAACTTTGATCACAAATGGTATTTGCATTTTTTTGTCTGTCTCATTTTTAACCCTTTAAGTGCCAGCAGATTTTCATCTGTACTCCGTGCCAGCTGTTTTTGAATATTTTGTGCTCTTTCGCTTTAGGGGCATTTCCTAGGGGGGATTTTAGTTTACCTAGGAAAACCATACATCATTTTTTTTAGTTTTCTAAATTTGAGTTTTTGTGTATTTTCAATTCTGGAACAAGATTTAAAACTTTTACATGATATGGGGATTTTTACCAAAAATTATTGTATTTTATGCACATTAACATGCAAATACCAGATATGTATAGTTTTATGGAGATTTCTGACTTCTATAGGTCAAAAACTCCCAGCAGTACATATTTTTCAAAACACTACCCAGAATATATAATAAAATATATAATACGTTACATTCCAAAGCCAAAAAATCCTGGAACAGTAGGTTTACCCCAGGAAATCATATATTGTATTATTATATTAGTACACATTCTGCTGAATCTAAAATGGGTAACCATGACTTTCTACAAAGAGCCAAACATCAATGTTTTTCTGAACTTATCGATTTCTATAAAAATGCATGAAAACTCTGAAAAATCACCTCACACCTTTCATTTTGCAAGTGCGTATCTCGCACATAGAATTAGGTAGCAAGAAAAAACATCCTAAATATGAATGCCAGGGGTAAACTGAGCATTTTGTGCATAGGATTACCAAATTATCTGGTGCTTGAAGACCCCAAAAAGAAGTTATTGCATACAAATTGTCCCAGAAGTCACAAAAGCTGCTGAATAATCAACAAATTTACTGTATTTTTTGTGGGATAAAAAACACAAAAAGATACGTTTACCCCCCAAAACCATATATTTTTGGAAAGTACACATTCAGGTGAATCTAAAATGGCTAACGATGTCTTTTTACGCCAAACTACTGAGTCACAATGCTTTCCCAAAATTGTCAGTTTTGATGAAATACCTTAAAATGGCCTCAAAACTTGCACTTTCTAGCATCTTATCTCTCACATAGTATTAGGTACCAAGTGAAAACAAGTAAATAAATAAGTGAATAATTATATATATATATATATATATATATATATATATATTAATACATTATATATTGGTGGGACCACAAAAAAAAATTGTGTAAAATGAGGTAAAATATAAAATCAGGGTATTTAAAACTTAGGTTTCACTATATTCAAACAATGTGATTTAAGCTAAACCTAAAGAAATATAATGAGCAAAGCTTGTTTACTAAGTTATTCTGTACATCATTCAACTTTGCCTCTGTGTTTTATATTGTAATTAAGTTGTCCTGTCCTACAGCTACAAGGACAGTGGAAAGAACCATAATTATAACAAGTACAACATATTAAGGTTCATTATGGCATGCATAACTGTAAGCATTTCTTCACCAAAATCTATTAGATAAGTCACTTTAAAGGGAGTGTGTAAGGAAATCTGTGTTACCTGGGATTGGGGGTGCTGTACGCCGGCCGCGGGGACGCCCGCCACGCCGGCCGCGGGGACGCCCGCCTCGTGGTTCCACCATCTTGCCTCCTTAGAACGCGCGCGCCCGCGTCTCGTTTCCTTTATTGACGCGGACGCGCGCGTCGATTCTGACGCATGCGCGCCGAATTTTGGCGCGAAAACTTTGGCGCCCAAACAAGGTATAAATAGGCCACTTCCACTCCCAGCAAACTGCCCGTGATAGAACTTGTTTCTGGTGCTCTGTTCTGAAGCCTTGTGCTATTTGTCTGTTTGAATCTGATAATCCGTGTTTGACCTAGCCTGTACCTTGACCATCCCGAATTCTGAATCCTGACCAGTGCCTGATATCCGACTACTCTTCTGCTTGTACCCTTTCTGCTTGATACCCGGTTTTGACCCTTGCCTGCCTGACAACCCTTGCCTTCTGCCTGCCACGACCCAGCCTGTCTGACGATCCTTCTGCCATACCCTTGTCTGTTACCGTGATCCTCGGTCCAAAAGACTCTAGCTACCAGCCGTGCCCCATTGCCTGCCAGAACACTTGCTTGAACCTCTCGTAAGTCCAGGTAGCACCCGATTAGGCTGAGGGCTCCTCCCGAAGCTCAAAGGTGGTCACACCACTGGTGAAGCTTAGCTCAGACCCAGGATTCGAGCACTTGTTCTGGTGTTGGGTGCCGGCCGTGACATTATCACGGGCCATGGAGGACGACGATCACACCGAAGCTGCTGCCGCTGCTCCACTCCCATCTTCTTCCGAGCTGTTGCTAACCACTCTACTGCAACGTATGGAGGAGCAGGAGCGAAAGCAGAACTATTTGCTCCAGGGATTCCATAACCTAACACGCCAGTTGGGACCCTCGCAGCAGCCAGCCAGTACTATTCCTACTTCTTCTGTGGGTTCCCTGCCTGATAGGGGTGCTGTATACAGACCCCAGGAACCCAAGATCGCATTTCCTGCCAAGTTTGGTGGGGACAGAACCCAGTTTTTTGTGTTTCAAGAGGCCTGTAAGCTGTATCTCAGCTTCTTCCCCCACTCATTTCCCTCTGACGAGGAAAAGGTCAGGTTCGTAATGACCCTATTAGTGGGTGACCCCCAAGTCTGGGCACTTAGATTGCCGGCCACTGACCCTGCCCGTTACTCTTTAGATTTGTTCTTCCGCTCTATGGCCATTCTTTACGATGACCCGGATCGCGCCTCTTCGGCCGATTCCGCGATTCGCAAACTACGCCAGGGCAAACGGGAAGTAGAGATTTATTGCACAGAGTTTCGTAGGTGGGTGGTGGAAACTGGTTGGAATGATGCAGCTCTAAGGAGCCAGTTTCGCATCGGTCTAGCCAAATCTGTCAAAGACAGCCTGGTCAATTACCCCCTATCGTCCAATCTGGATGACCTAATGTCTCTGGTTATCCAGATAGATAGGAGACAGAGGGAAAATCGGGAGGAGCAGGGTACTTCTTCTTCATATAAGCATAGTTTTAGTGCTAAGTTGTCAAACCCCTCTGTGTCTCAACCTCAGGAGGAGCCTATGCAGCTGGGCATCTCACACCTTACTCCTGAGGAAAAGGCACGGAGGCGGTCTTGTGGGTTGTGTTTGTATTGTGGGGAGAAGGGTCACTTCCTCAATCAGTGTACCAAGAGGCCAGGAAACGCTCTAGCCTAAATGGAGAAGGGGAGCTCCATTTGGGTGCAGGCGTTTCCTCTCCCCAATCTGCCTCCAAGGTCCTATTATCTGTTAAATTAACCTGGCCTACGGGCACTGTTAAATTGTCTGCCTTCATTGATTCTGGGGCGGAGGGTAATTACTTGGACGCAGCATTCGCTGCTAAAAATAAAATTCCTTTGGTTGCCCTCAATCCTCCCATGAGAATCCTGGCTGTCGATAAAAGACCCTTGGGGTCAGGGGTGGTCTCCAAAAAGACCACAAATCTTTCCATGTGTGTAAATAATCTGCACTGTGAGGAGATAGCTCTATACCTCATCGAGGGAGCTTCCTCTCCTCTTATCCTTGGTTTACCATGGCTCCAGAGGCATAACCCTCTGATAGACTGGGTTTCTAAGGGGGTGACTCAATGGGGTACAGGATGTAGTGGATTTTGTTTTCCCTCAGTAGTAGCCACTACTTCTCTTGAGGGGTTACCCTCAGCATATTCTGTCTTTTCTGATGTTTTCTCCAAAAAAGCTGCTGAGACCTTACCTCCGCATCGGCAGTACGACTGCCCTATTGATTTAATTCCTGGGTCAACTCCTCCACGTGGTAGAACCTACCCCCTTTAATTGCCCGAAGCCCAGGCAATGAAAGAGTATATACAAGAAAATCTTGCCAGGGGCTTCATTAGGCCCTCTTGTTCCCCTGCGGGGGCAGGGTTCTTTTTTGTGGGCAAGAAAGACGGTGGTTTATGCCCCTGTATTGATTATAGGGGGCTTAATAAAATCACGGTAAAAAACCGCTACCCCTTACCATTAATCTCCGAATTATTTGACCAGGTCAAGGAGGCTAAGATCTACTCCAAACTTGACTTGAGGGGTGCCTATAACCTCATTCGGATCAGGGAAGGGGATGAATGGAAAACGGCTTTTAATACTAGGGATGGCCACTACGAGTACCTTGTTATGCCGTTTGGTCTATGTAACGCCCCAGCAGTGTTTCAGGAGTTTGTCAATGACATCTTTCGGGACCTGCTGGGGATATACGTAGTGGTCTACCTAGACGACATCCTCATCTTCTCTGCCAACTTGTCTGATCATCGTCTTCATGTTTGTGAGGTATTGCGTAGGCTTAGAGCTAATAACCTGTATGCAAAATTGGAAAAGTGTACTTTTGAGGTTGCTTCCGTACAGTTCTTGGGTTTTAATATTTCTTCCAGGGGTCTCGAAATGGATCCAGACAAAGTGAAAGCTGTCCTGGAGTGGACCCAACCTTATTCCTTACGGGCAACCCAAAGGTTCCTAGGTTTTGCCAACTATTATAGGCAATTCATTAAGAATTTTTCACTTATTGTGGCTCCTATCACAAATCTTACCAAGAAAGGTGCTGACCCCAGTATGTGGCCTCCAGAAGCTATCCAGGCTTTCGAGTTCCTCAAAAGGGAGTTTAGTTCTGCCCAAATCCTCCGCCATCCTGATACAGCACTGCCTTTTATAGTTGA
Organism: Xenopus petersii; assembly: GCA_038501925.1. Classification (NCBI taxonomy): domain Eukaryota; kingdom Metazoa; phylum Chordata; class Amphibia; order Anura; family Pipidae; genus Xenopus; species Xenopus petersii. Next base: position 68,835,585 of record CM076681.1, on the reverse strand, counting down.
GGTAGATGCCTCTGAGGTGGGTGCGGGGGCAATTCTCTCTCAAAGGCACCCGATAACTAATAAGTTACACCCCTGTGCATTTTTCTCTAAAAAATTCCTTCCTGCAGAGGCAAATTATGACATAGGGAACAGAGAACTATTAGCTGTCAAGTGGGCCTTTGAAGAATGGCGGCATCTACTAGAAGGGGCTAGACACCAGGTTACGGTCTACACTGACCATAAAAATCTATTGTACATCGAGTCAGCAAGGCGTCTAAATCCTAGACAGGCAAGGTGGGCTTTGTTCTTTTCTAGGTTTAACTTCACCTTGACTTTTAGGCCTGGTACAAAGAACGTCAAGGCTGATGCTCTTTCCCGAAGCTTTGACTCAATATATTCTGAAACTGATGACTGTAGTACAATTATTCCGGGTGAGGTCATTGTGGCTACGATGGAATCTGATCTCTCTTCTTTGTTATCCCCTGTTCAGACAGACGCTCCCCCTAACACTCCTGTTGGTAGATTATTTGTTCCTGAAGATCTTAGAGAACAGGTCCTAAGAGAGGTTCATGATTCCAAGATGGCAGGACATCCAGGTGTAAGTAACACTATTTCATTACTTACTCAAAGTGCTTGGTGGCCGACTTGTAAACAAGATGTTAAATCTTTTGTGGACTCTTGTCCTGTCTGCCAACGCTCCAAGACTTCTAGAAATTTGTCCCAAGGGTTACTTATTCCCCTCCCTATTCCCGAAAGACCATGGACCCATCTTTCCATGGATTTTATTGTGGAGTTGCCTGTGTCCCAGGGGAAAACAGTCATTTGGGTGGTGGTGGATAGATTCAGTAAGATGGGTCATTTTATTGCTCTTCCTCACCTCCCATCTGCCAAAACTTTGTCCGAACTTTTTATCCAACATATATTTAAGTTGCATGGTTTTCCCAGTAATATTGTTTCAGACAGAGGTGTTCAATTTGTCTCTAAGTTCTGGCGCGCATTTTGCTCATTAGTGGGGATCGATCTTTCTTTTTCAACGGCCTATCACCCACAAACCAATGGTCAAACCGAGAGAGTGAACCAGTCTTTAGAGCAATTTTTAAGATGTTATGTCTCCGAAAATCAATCTTCCTGGGCAAAACTATTACCCTGGGCAGAATTTGCCTACAATAACGCCACTCACTCCTCCACTGGTGAGTCTCCGTTTTTTATTGTGAATGGGTTACACTCAAAAGCTTTTTCCTTCTCTAATTCTGGTTCTTCTGTTCCTTCCGCTAACTCCTCTGTCGAACAATTTTCCTTGATTTGGTCCCAGGTACATGATTCTTTGTCTACTGCTACTTCTGCTCAGAAAAGGGCTGCTGATAAAAGACGTAGAGAAGCACCCCAGTATAAAGTGGGAGACTTGGTGTGGCTCTCTACCAAAAACATCAGGTTAAAGGTTCCTTCCCTTAAGCTGGGTCCCCGTTTCATTGGTCCTTACCCCATCACTACTGTTATCAACCCTTCGTCTGTTCGCCTTAAATTACCTGTTAATTTCAAGATTTCTGATTCTTTTCATGTTTCTTTGCTTAAACCTGCCGCTAATACTCGCCTTACTTCTGTCCCCCCTCCAGTGCAAGTTGACGGTCAGCCTGAATTTGAGATCCAGGAGTTCCTCGATTCCCGAATGGTACGTAACAAACTCCAGTACCTCACTAGGTGGAAGGGATTCGGTCCTGAGGAGAACTCCTGGGTCTCAGTGGATGACATCAAGGCTGATCGTCTTAGGAAGCAGTTCCATTTAAAGTTTCCTGGGAAGCCTGGGGGTCCGGTGTCCCCCCCTAGAGAGGGGGGTAATGTAAGGAAATCTGTGTTACCTGGGATTGGGGGTGCTGTACGCCGGCCGCGGGGACGCCCGCCACGCCGGCCGCGGGGACGCCCGCCTCGTGGTTCCACCATCTTGCCTCCTTAGAACGCGCGCGCCAGCGTCTCGTTTCCTTTTTTGACGCGGACGCGCGCGTCGATTCTGACGCATGTGCGCCGAATTTTGGCGCGAAAACTTTGGCGCCCAAACAAGGTATAAATAGGCCACTTCCACTCCCAGCAAACTGCCCGTGATAGAACTTGTTTCTGGTGCTCTGTTCTGAAGCCTTGTGCTATTTGTCTGTTTGAATCTGATAATCCGTGTTTGACCTAGCCTGTACCTTGACCATCCCGAATTCTGAATCCTGACCAGTGCCTGATATCCGACTACTCTTCTGCTTGTACCCTTTCTGCTTGATACCCGGTTTTGACCCTTGCCTGCCTGACAACCCTTGCCTTCTGCCTGCCACGACCCAGCCTGTCTGACGATCCTTCTGCCATACCCTTGTCTGTTACCGTGATCCTCGGTCCAAAAGACTCTAGCTACCAGCCGTGCCCCATTGCCTGCCAGAACACTTGCTTGAACCTCTCGTAAGTCCAGGTAGCACCCGATTAGGCTGAGGGCTCCTCCCGAAGCTCAAAGGTGGTCACACCACTGGTGAAGCTTAGCTCAGACCCAGGATTCGAGCACTTGTTCTGGTGTTGGGTGCCGGCCGTGACAGAGTGTGTTGCTGGACAATTTTCAGCTTCAAAGGCTTAGAAATAAACCAAGGCAGCGTTTTTATATACAACATAAAAAAACTCTAAAGAAGCAATGCATATCAATTGAATATTCAGCTGAGCTGGCATGGAAGAAATATTTTTTATATTCAGTATGCAAGATTTACTATCGCTTTAAGAAAAAATGGAGAAACCACCACACATTAAAAATATATATTTAACACATTTATTAGATAAATGTGAAGGTTTATTTGCTGCATAGAGTTACATGTATTGAAATACCTACAATTATGACTGCCAATCTGTGATACGTCAACAATTTTATAACTCATATGTCCATATATGTGCTAATACTATGCTTGTTCATGTTTTATGGTAAATAAAATATAAATCTTTAAATAAAAAAAAAAAAAAAAAAAAAAAATCAGATAAAGCGTATGTGCTGGAATTATTTTCAAGGGTTAAACTGTTTGGCTTGTAACCATCAGGGCTAATTAACAGTGTCTTTGCAATTAAATAATCAATGATGTAATGTCAGTTTTTTAGATTTAAATAAGCCAATAGGCACCTCAGGGTGTGTTGCCTATGACTACGTATCATGGATACGAAACGCGTCAGGACGATGTTTGTTTTTAACCTGTTGAAATAAAATTCTTGATTTAAAAAAAAAAAAAAATAAAAAAAAAATATATATTTACTCACTGTCTACAAATTAAAAACATTTGCCTACTGCATATTTATCTACTCTTTCATTACATGTTGGTTTCTGAGCATATTTCTTATTCAATCCATTTTTCAGTGTTCTTTTTAGTGTACTATGAAATGGTTAATGTCTTGGTGTTTTAGAGAGATGCTAAACACCTATATTAACCCCCTAGTGATCCCTTCAGAAAACACTATTTGCTAAATTGAAGAAATACACTGACAAAGTTACTATTTAGTTTTTTGCTTATTAGATCAAACCTACCTCCTGTTTAATCAGAGCTTCTCATAGCCAATCAATTAACTGTGAGAAGAAAACAAAAGAGAAAGATTGAATTACAAATCATATAGTATGATAAGATTCTTTGATGGGAATAACTGGCTATATCTTTTTATTGACCCATGCAAAAGTCAAATTGAAAGTGCTTTCATTTTTCCAGCTTGGTCCTTCAAAGCAATCCTCCTTATACAGATGAAGCCACTTGGATTTGTGAGTTAAATGCGTCATGACTCAGGGTTAATTGAAGAAACTGTGTTATCTTAAGTCATCTTAACTCATTTAATGCATTTAACCTTTTCATTAGCATACCAAAGCTCCATTGTTCACAATGGTGAATGCTTTAATTAGATGGGATGTTGTGACACAGTTTTCTGTGTTAAATGAGATAAATGGGATATCTGTGTTTAGTTATTCTGTGTCAAACAGACAAACCAAAGTGGCTGCATCTGTAAGTCTAAAACTTAAGCAATAACTGAAAAAAAATAGGTTCTACTTCAGTACATTCCTGGGTGCAATTCTTTTTGACCTCGGCTTGACAATCATGTGTGAACCTCTTCTGCCTAAACAGACTAATTGCCTGGATATGACCACAAACTTCATTAACACTTTCTATACCTTGCTTTAGTCTGTGTTGCTTTCAGGTTCCTCTTTGGTCCCTACACACCTCCTCGGAGTCACAAAAATAAATACTTAAGCAACAATACTTAATGGCACATACAACTACAAAAGTATATTATTAAGAAAATGGTTTATTTACATGAAGCAGGGTTTTACACATGAGCTGTTGTATGCAATATATTTTTATAGAGACCTACATTGGTTGGGGGTATCGTTTTCCTTTAAGTGAAAAAATAACGAAAACTTTTAATGCCAAACTTTGACAAGTGATAGTTGTTGTGGTACTATAGAAGTCAATGAAAGCTGCATTGATCTTATTGGACTGCTTTAAATCAAATTGGACTTTCACAGGCTTTAGGATTTTTTGTTCGATAGCAATTGAAAGAAAAACTAAAAATTTATTAGCGGTTTTCAAGGAATTTTTATTTTTTAGAGCATCTTTCAGTGCTTTTTTTCCATTTTGGTTTTTAAAAACCTCTAAAACCATTAAAATCCAACCTTCAATAAATAAGCCTCCACAGTCCACATATCATTGTTGTGTTTGGGTTTGCCCACCCATTTCACATTGCCCTTCCCTCAAATCCTAAGTGGGGGTTAAAAAAACATCTGCTTACCAACTTGAGCAATTGTGACTGTCAGACTAGCACTAGGACAACTTCCATTGACTTTTTCAATTTAAATTTTTTTTTGATGCTTATTATATCACTAAAATTCAAGTACCTGACACTCTAATCTAAATCAGCCCCCAAATAGACCATAAAGGCCAATATACTGTACAAGTGATATTGAATTTGTATTCAGTATCACTTGTAAAATGGCCTTTAATCATATTTAGTGCAAATCAGATGTGAATGCTGTTTGTTCTGCATACATGGACACACATCAGCATTCATTGGATCAAAAGCTTGCTGACTAGGAACAGATGTAACAGTCAAACCTGCCTTTACAAGCCTGTATTTAAAATTATTTGGTCAAAGGTCTGACAATGGTTGGGCTGTTGAAATTCTTTTATGTTAGAATAAGCCTTCTTTAGTAAGGTCCTGTCTTTGTAAATACATGCCATGTACCTTTATCATAGGATGATGATATGTATGTACAGATGGGATTTAAATGTTTGCATCAATTCATTTTCATTGTACAGGTATAGGACATGTTATCCAGAATCCGGACCTGGATAAGAGATTTTTCCACAATTTGGATCTCCATGCCTTAAGTCTACTAAAAAATCATTTAAACGTTGAATAAAGATTGTTGAATAAAGATTGTTTTGCCTTCTAAGGATTTATATCTACAATTAAATATATTTTATTTAGGATCAAGTGCAAGTTACTGTTTTATTAATACAAAGAAAAAGTTAATAATATTTTAAAATTTGAATAGTTTGATTAGAATTGAGCCTAAGGGAGATACCCCTCCTGTAATTTGAAGCTTTCAGGATAACCGATTTCAGGAAAACGTATCCCGTACCTGTATGAAGCATTTTGTGGCCTCTAAGGTTTCTGGTGACTAAAGGAATAAAATTGCCCATCATGTGGGGGATACAGATTGCTGCAGCTACAGAAGAAGGAATAATGTTGGATTCATACACTACAAGCATTACAGCCCTAAGGTGTGCACAGTTAACATGATCTCAGAGCATTTATATAGGAGCATATAGATTTCAGAGAAATTGGACTTTTCCCAATGTTACACAATCAGTTTATTTGAAAATGATGTACCCTTTTGTACAGTTTTGCAGAAATGTAGAAAGGATATTATGTTTATTGCTATTGCTTCAAAATAAAATATAGACTAGCAGTAGTTATCAATCCCACACCCCAGGGTTTTACAGAATAACTTTGTTGACCTTTATGAATGATAACGTACAGCTTCAATTTAGAGAATCTGCCACTCATATAATGTAACTTAAAGCACTTATTGATTAGTGAGTAATGTGGAGTCAATAGCTTAATTAAAGTAACCTATTTATTAAACTGTACTGAGTAAATGACTATGCCCAGGTATAAAAAAGTGAGCTTTAAAGTTTTAGTTAAACATACCTGCATTAAGCTGCTGCAGACATTCCTAGATTCACATGATAAACGTCAACATGTACAGATGAAAAGCTCTTCTCGCACTCCCTGGCCTACGTGTTGATTGCCCGGTGCACGATGAAGAAGGGGTCGGCACCCTCCAACAGCAAATGGGTAAGAAATCACTGGCACTCAAAGGGCAAGTGCAAGCAGGGACAATCCCTTGCCTTTATTAGCAGAAAATGCAATGTTTCGGGGTCAGACCCCTTTATCAAGCATGCTTGATAAAGGGGTCTGACCCCGAAACGTTGCTAATAAACGCAAGGGATTGTCCCTGCTTGCACCCGCCCTTTGAGTGCCAGTGATTTCTCCTCACAAACTTTAACATGTAGCCATTTACTTGAGCACCAAGGAAGGGATTAAAGCATGTGGCAAAAATCAACTCTCAACCAAAAGGTAGCGTCTTGACATTGGTCTGAAGCAGGGATATTGTTAACAATTGTAGGAAAGCTAAGGGCTTTAATTGTTCCCTACTTTACAAAGCAGTAACAAGAGCCTGCAAGTGGGAGATATTCCTATTGCCCCAGGGGATAGTATGGGTAGTTATTGTTTCCCTGTTTTCTCTGTAATATGGATTGAGGCACATTCATACATTCTTGTCATCCTTTCTTTAAAATCACTTATGCATTTATAAAACTAACAATTCATTAGCTTGATTCCCTCTCTCATGAACACTGTACTTGTATATAACCATTTTGTTATTGTTATGTGAAAGATCTACAGTTTCTGGACTCTGCAAGTGTTGGTTTCAGATAGGATTGATGGCTTCATTACGGGCAGGAATCATTAGCGATGGTTGTTAAATATTATTCATTCTAAGGGGCTGCCATAGTTGTGTAGGATACACTGATAAAATGCTAAACAATACACTGATCATTGATATTCTACAGATACAAAAAAAAACTTACCATGAAATCGAAGACACAGCAGCAGTATGACCTTTTGTCAGTGAGGAAAGAATACACCTGGCACGATGTGCATTGTAAGGGAAAAAGTATTTCCACTTCATTCATAGCTACAAGTACAATAATAATAGCAACACATGTTACACCTAACACATTTTTTAAATGACCAACACATAAAAATAAGCTACAAGAGTATTATTTAATTATTCTGGTGTTTCTTCTTTAGTGTAGCAATAACCAGCTGTGGAAAGGATGTTTGGGATATGTTTAGTGAACACATTTCACTAAGTTAGGTGGATGAACAATCATTCTTGCATTCTTTAAAGTGCCCCAGTGTTCTATAAATCCAGTTGTACTGTAAGAACAAGACGTGAATATATTTTAAAGCTTACAGTATAGCGAAGACAAATGTAACACTTACAAATGTATTTACACATTTACACATTAAACAATTGATATCATTTTTGATACATATAGACAAAACACATTTTGTAACTTACTGAATTGTGTCCTTTGTGGGAAACTGTCAATTTGTATTAACATTCACCCATGTATAATGAATGTAGGATTTATTTTTCTGTTTTGAAATAAATTTTTATTTGTCTTTTGCAATTTTACAATTATTATTACTTTGGGGCCATGTTGCAAGCACAAGAATAAAGGAGTTTATTCTTTGCAAAAAGTGGCTTTTGTTATGACCAAATACCTCAATTTGTGTCTCATCAGTCCAAAGCACTTTATTCCAAAATGACTGTGGCTTGTCTAAATGAGCTTTTGCGTATAACAAGTGACTATGTTTGAAGGGGGAACATAGTAACGCTCGGAAACAGACTGTGGGAGACCAAAGGGGTATTTCAGAAAAATAAAGCAGTGATCAGGTACAGGCAAGGGATGCCTTCAGTATAGTATGTTAGGCACCAGAACCCTTTCTTTGTCCTTTAAAGTTCTGTGCAAATATGTAGCTTCATATGTAATACAGTAAAGCTAAAGTTTATGATAAAATCTATGCTTATTTTTAATTATGACACATATATTTCAGCTTTGAGAATTACAGATATATATATATATATATGAAGCAGGGATATTGTTAACAATTGTAGGAAAGCTAAGGGCTTTAATTGTTCCCTACTTTACAAAGCAGTAACAAGAGCCTGCAAGTGGGAGATATTCCTATTGCCCCAGGGGATAGTATGGGTAGTTATTGTTTCCCTGTTTTCTCTGTAATATGGATTGAGGCACATTCATACATTCTTGTCATCCTTTCTTTAAAATCACTTATGCATTTATAAAACTAACAATTCATTAGCTTGATTCCCTCTCTCATGAACACTGTACTTGTATATAACCATTTTGTTATTGTTATGTGAAAGATCTACAGTTTCTGGACTCTGCAAGTGTTGGTTTCAGATAGGATTGATGGCTTCATTACGGGCAGGAATCATTAGCGATGGTTGTTAAATATTATTCATTCTAAGGGGCTGCCATAGTTGTGTAGGATACACTGATAAAATGCTAAACAATACACTGATCATTGATATTCTACAGATACAAAAAAAAACTTACCATGAAATCGAAGACACAGCAGCAGTATGACCTTTTGTCAGTGAGGAAAGAATACACCTGGCACGATGTGCATTGTAAGGGAAAAAGTATTTCCACTTCATTCATAGCTACAAGTACAATAATAATAGCAACACATGTTACACCTAACACATTTTTTAAATGACCAACACATAAAAATAAGCTACAAGAGTATTATTTAATTATTCTGGTGTTTCTTCTTTAGTGTAGCAATAACCAGCTGTGGAAAGGATGTTTGGGATATGTTTAGTGAACACATTTCACTAAGTTAGGTGGATGAACAATCATTCTTGCATTCTTTAAAGTGCCCCAGTGTTCTATAAATCCAGTTGTACTGTAAGAACAAGACGTGAATATATTTTAAAGCTTACAGTATAGCGAAGACAAATGTAACACTTACAAATGTATTTACACATTTACACATTAAACAATTGATATCATTTTTGATACATATAGACAAAACACATTTTGTAACTTACTGAATTGTGTCCTTTGTGGGAAACTGTCAATTTGTATTAACATTCACCCATGTATAATGAATGTAGGATTTATTTTTCTGTTTTGAAATAAATTTTTATTTGTCTTTTGCAATTTTACAATTATTATTACTTTGGGGCCATGTTGCAAGCACAAGAATAAAGGAGTTTATTCTTTGCAAAAAGTGGCTTTTGTTATGACCAAATACCTCAATTTGTGTCTCATCAGTCCAAAGCACTTTATTCCAAAATGACTGTGGCTTGTCTAAATGAGCTTTTGCGTATAACAAGTGACTATGTTTGAAGGGGGAACATAGTAACGCTCGGAAACAGACTGTGGGAGACCAAAGGGGTATTTCAGAAAAATAAAGCAGTGATCAGGTACAGGCAAGGGATGCCTTCAGTATAGTATGTTAGGCACCAGAACCCTTTCTTTGTCCTTTAAAGTTCTGTGCAAATATGTAGCTTCATATGTAATACAGTAAAGCTAAAGTTTATGATAAAATCTATGCTTATTTTTAATTATGACACATATATTTCAGCTTTGAGAATTACAGATATATATATATATATATATATATATATATATATATATATATATATATATATATATATATATATATATATATATATATATATATATATATAACAAAAAGTTTTCACTCAGCCTTGGATCTAAATATGTAAAACAAACTCAAACCTCATTTTGTCACATTTTTACATGATAATACTAACATAATGCACCAGCTAATTTAATTTTATCAACAGGTTCACACATTAGATTCTGCTTCTCCAGGCCTGACTGTTGTCACTTAGTTCCATAACATGGAAGTTCCAGGATTGTTATTAGTGCATGATAGACAATATACATGAATCTAAAAGAATCAAAATGGCAAGACAATATGCAATTAACTAGTAGCCATATTTTTAAAGGTAAAGTGTAAAATACAGTATTTGACACCATAAAATGCTGTTAAAAGTTTATGTTAAACAGCTTATATATTAATAATGATCCTATGCTGTCCTTTCTTGTGAATTCAAGCCAACGGCACTCACACAGATTAACTGTTACAAGGGCCTAATTGGTGAATTTATAAGGTTATGTCATTTATTTTATGCCAGACTTGCATAAACATATTACCCCATTATTTTGCATTTCCTGATACCTGATAGGTTTCTGGTAAACCTTCACACTGAAGCAAAAATTTACTTTCCGATTCTGTATTTTATACCCTAAATGACGTATTAATTCAGTAGCAGCATTGGCTACACTTTACACAGGCTTATTATAATAAAGGTCCATTGAGCAAATTAACCAACCACATGAAGCTGGAAGAAGGTCTTAATTTGATATGCAGACAGAACAGAACACCATTGAAAGTGCATTATTAAGCACCATGTTCTACCTTAAACTAGTGAAGCTTTTTTCCATTATAGCGTTTATAAAATATTCAAAGGTCATAGATAGGGAATATAAAGCATTTTATTTTGAAAAGATTTCCATAAACCACTTGGGTAATAACTCAATGCAGAAGGAAACATAGAAAATATCAAGAAATTACATAGATAGCTCAAACTGTCAGCAGTTTTATTCACTAACCAAATGCTAAATAGTATTTTTTTTATATTTTTATGTTTAGAATATGGTTTTATTACAGTAAATTAAACAGATATTAGAGGCCACTGAGGACCATTCAAAGGCCAGTTCAAATTCCAAGGTAACTTTTTAATATCATTTTATTATACATATATATTAGGGAATGTAACTACATATAATACATAGATTTAGATTTTTATAATTGTTTGAACTGAACCATTTTGAAATTTGAATATTCATATCTTACAAACATAACTTTTTTTTAGATTATCCTGCATTTGTATTGCTTATATTTTTGTTTTGGCCTAATCTAACAAATCCATCATGCTATAAGAAAATTCTGAAAAAGAGCTGCATATGCCTGATACCTTAGGACAATATTAGGCAGGAAAATAATTATTTTTATTTAATTATTTATCATTTTCACCAGAAGGTTTTTGTTGGTTGCTAGATGCTAGGCATAGCTACATTGCTTAGATGTCTCAGTAATTGTTTAGGTGCCAAACCCAGGGTCTAAAAAAACTGCCATTAGCTCTCAAAAGTTCCCATAACTGCAAATATCCCAGACAATGTCCCCTGACCATTTCAATAAAAAGCACTATGATTAGCAGTGAAAAGATTGCTGTTCAAAATATACATTTGACTTGTTTGTTAATGTTTTAAGGCAGGCCACATTTGAGGAAGGCCATATACAGTATATGCTGATGAAGGATGGTCTATCATGTGAATAATGTGTATGGTATACCAAGTATCTGCCTGGCATCTAGTGAATGCATCACTCCACATAATAATTGCTGGATTTGTGTGCACACTCATTCCTTGCTATCAGGTAATGTTATTACAGTATTCAGAATGCAATATACATTGCAGTGAACTATAATAAAAACTTGATATTAGCATCATTGTTATTGTGCTAGAGCACGCCTGTCCAAATGGTGGCCTGCAGGCCGTGACCCCCCCCATTGTGTAGCCCCCCACATGAAAGTCTGACTGCTATGATTCCTTACCTTGTGTAACCTTTAAGAGGAATCAGTACTGAGATTATCTGGCCCCTGCATTGTTTACACCTCAAATTCAGACGGTAACATCTTGCATTGTTCATACTTGTAATCCTCCGTGCATTGTTCACACCTGTAACACTTCTGTTGTTTACACCCCTAAAGCCCTGTACTGTTCACATGTCAGACCCAGACTGAAAGTATCCACATTGTTCACCTGTTCACATCTCAGATAAACTGCTGAAGGGTACCAGCATTGTGTCACTGTATGTAGCACAGAATGAACTGTTCATCTTAGAATCCTGATAGGTTTCCCTGTCTCCTGCCTGCCCTATGCTCCCTGTGTGTGCCATACTCTGCCTGCCCTATGCTCCCTGTGCATGCCATACTTGGTCTGCTCCATGCTCCCTGAGTGTGTCATACTCTGCCTGCCCTATGCTCCCTGTGCATGCCATACTCTGTCTGCTCTATGCTCCCTGTGTGTGTCATACTCTGCCTGCCCTATGCTCCCTGTGCGTGCCATATTCTGTCTGCTCTATGCTCCCTGTGTGTGTCATACTCTGCATGCCCTATGCTCCCTGTGTGTGCCATACTCTGCCTGACCTATGCTCCCTGTGTGTGCCATACTCTGCCTGACCTATGCTCCATGTGTGTGCCATACTCTGCCTGCCCTATGCTCCCTGTGCATGCCATACTCTGTCTGCTCCATGCTCCCTGTGTGTGTCATACTTTGCCTGCTCTATGCTCCCTGTTTGTGCCATACTCTGCCTGCCCTATGCTCCCTGTGTGTTCCATACTCTGCCTACCCTATGCTCCCTGGCTGTGTCATACTCTGCATGCCCTATGCTCCCTGTGTGTGCCATACTCTGCCTGACCTATGCTCCCTGTGTGTGCCATACTCTGCCTGACCTATGCTACATGTGTGTGCCATACTCTGCCTGCCCTATGCTCCCTGTGCATGCCATACTCTGCCTGCCCTATGCTCCCTGTGCGTGCCATATTCTGTCTGCTCTATGCTCCCTGTGTGTGTCATACTCTGCATGCCCTATGCTCCCTGTGTGTGCCATACTCTGCCTGACCTATGCTCCATGTGTGCCATACTCTGCCTGACCTATGCTCCATGTGTGTGCCATACTCTGCCTGCCCTATGCTCCCTGTGCATGCCATACTCTGTCTGCTCCATGCTCCCTGTGTGTGTCATACTTTGCCTGCTCTATGCTCCCTGTTTGTGCCATACACTGCCTGCCCTATACTCCCTGTGTGTTCCATACTCTGCCTACCCTATGCTCTCTGGCTGTGCCATACTCTGCCTGCCCTGTGCTCCCTGGGTCTGCCATACTCTGCCTGCCTACCCTGTGGAATGTGGGACTGGTAGTGTTTGTTCTTGGGGTTTGTTGAAAATATTTCTAAGGGCCCTTATAAACAGGCGTTTGTATGTGCTTCCCCTATTAAGTTGTGTTCCATTTGCTAGTTGATCAGAAAATATGGGCTGCTTATGATCCAGAAGTCCCCCAATGGGGAACAAAGATTATCTGCAAGGAGATACAGGACCAACTGCCCACATGTAAGGGCCCTGAAAGGCTTCTGTTTTTTTGCAGAAAGGAAAACAGTTTGTTTAATGTTAACAAGAAAATAGCCCCAACATTTCATATTGTTTTCAGTTAAGTAAATATTATTGTGACTGTATCTCTAAGCAAAAATGCCAGTGAGGGTACATTTGGTGTGCCCTTATACATTTGGGGAGCACACAGTTTGCTCTGCAACTGTGTAAATTGAGGTCTGTGAATCTCTAAGATGGAAAAACTATTTTTACTTCCTTGTTTTGTGACGAAAAGTTATGCGATTTCCCTCCCCACCCCTAATTTGTATATGCAAATTAGGATTTGGTTCGGCCAGGCAGAAGGATTCAGCCGAATCCTGCTGAAGGATTTGGCTTGAAGGATTCAGCCCGAACCGAATCCTGGATTCGATGCATCCCTAACTATGACAATGCAATTGTTTATTTTTAAGCTTACCCTTTAAAGGGGTCTTTCGAATGTTAGAGGTTTTTTTACCTCGAATGAACTCCAATGACCTCAAATGAACTTGAAACTCGAATAGTATCTTATTTAAGAAAAAACGTAGACATCTAAAACTCAAACGAATATTTCCGACTCCAAAACTAGAATCAAATTCAAATGGGGTTCGACTAAACTCGAAACAAGTTCTTTCTCTGAAAAAAACCCCTGAATGTCAGGAAGGCTATTAACATCTTCAAATGGGCCACTGGACCTCTGCCATTGACTTGAACATGAACTAGGCAAGTTTTAGGTGGTGAATAGTCGAATTCGAGTTGGTCCCAGGGTCAGGGTACGATAAAGCTCGAATTTGAATTAAATTTTGGATTATTCCCAACTTGAATTTGTGAGTTGTGACCAAAAATCCAACCTTATTAAATCTGCCCCTATACAGTATGTATTTCATTTTTTAATCCCATGTACAGCATAGTGGAATATGTTGGCGCTTTATAAATGTAATAATAAATTTAATTTTCATTTTACTGTCACTCATACAAGTACACAGACAGACACACACATACACACACATATATTTTTGACATGTTAAAAGAAAAGCATTTCAAAATGTTTTGTGAGCCATTAATAGACCACATTTGTTAGCTTTCTTTCAAAGTGGTACACAAGCTTTTACACTAAAAACAAAATACTGGTTTGCTTCTTTTACATTGCATCTGTGAATATCAGTAGGTTTAGATGAACAAGTAGCTTTCTCCACCCCCTTACATTTTATCTGTGGTACACTTCAAAGCAAGAATAGAGAATCAGTTGCTACACTGTATCAAGATATTGTTACTGCTCAACTAACTCATTACAGTACTCAGAAATGTATCTATGCAACAGATAAAAAAGGATGAAGGGTTATGCAGTGATATTGTGCTAGGATAAATAGAACATTTGGCAACAGTGTATAAAACAACCTAACAGCATATACTGTACGTTATAAGAGTTAATATAATAATGGTACATAGTCACCATTCTCAGCAACCAGAAATACTACAGTAGCTGTTAGGGTAATAGCATGTGTAGCATGGGGACAGTGTTAGGTGATTAAGCACATGGTGAAATAGATTTAAAAATGGCAGAGAAATTACTCCAATCTAATGATGGGCAAATTTCTCCCATTTCGTTTAGCTGAAAAATTTGCCAGCGACAATTTGACGCATATTAAAGTCAATGGGCGCGTTTAATTGTCACCAGCGTATTTCCGCACAAATTTTGCAAATTTATTTGCAGGCGTCGAAATGCGGAAATTTGCCGCAAATTCACGCCTGACGAATACATTCACCCATCACTACTCCAATCTATTGGTATGTGAATATAAGATGGGGTTTACATGTGTTTAGTTATATATAAATCTATATATAAATCTAGCAGCAGTATCAACATTTAACCTACTAATAGAGTGATAATGTAGAAATGTTGCAGAGTTTACCCCATATTAAGTAAAGATACAAAGTATTACAAATGGGATCGTTTGCTAAGGGTTACTAGGTCAGGTTCAAATGTTCTGTCTTTTATCATGTGAATATTATAGGGTCTATTTTTTAAACCTCAAATTTTTCTTGTTGAGTTTTTTTAAAGGAACAGTAACACTAATCCGAAAAATTTGTGGTTTCTCTTAGATAATCCGAAAAATTCCAAATCGTTTTTCAAGCATCATTTCCTATTTTGTTGAGACTTTTTCCCCCGAACAATTTTCAATCCAAATTTTTTGTAAATTAAGCAAGATTGTGGTTGGGAGTTAGGTTGAATTTTTATATATATTTACAAAAATTAGGAAAGATTCAAGTTTTAATAAATAGCCACATTAATGTTTTGCAGTTCAACCAGCTTGAAACAATCAGGCAGCTGCCCTTCATTTGCAGATAAACAGTAATTCTTCCTAACACCAAATAGTAAGATAGAAAGCTAGAAATTCTGTCAGCAACAAAAAATGTTAAATTACAAAAGTTATCACTAGTAGAAAGTACATACTTTAGAACAACAATATATCATACTGTATATTACAAAGATCACTATTTATTTTGAGTTTTGTTTTTTCTCTAGAGGTTTTCCAACAAGGTGGTCACTTAAGACCAAGATAATGATCTATAAATTATAGTGTTAATTCCGCATATTTAAATCATGCAATCCTCCTTTCATCTTATAGCTAGTTGTTTTTAATAAATATAGTTTTAATAAAGCAGTGATTTGTGTTAATGTATATGGAAGAAGAAACACGTATTCTTGAAATATATTCCCAGTTTTTTCATTTGATTTCTGTAACTACTTCTTTGGCTTTATGGCATAAAACAATTGTGCATCCTCTTCAACACACTAAACTAAAACTAGCAGCTACAGGCCACTGAGAGGAAACAGATAAATTTAATTTCAGTGACAGAATAATCCATTATTCATTGTGCACCCCAGTGGAATTCTAGATTCAACCCTAAGGAACTGAGTAAAACTTACAGAATGAAACGGTCAAAATATATTCTTGCTTAAACATATTTTCAGAGATGCAGTTTTAGAGAGTAGTTCTATTAGAGCCATCTGCATGAAACTGCCAAAGGCACTACACTACAGAGGATAATGTAAAGATGGCATACTGGACTGGAAAAACAAGAACTGTGTAACGAGAAGTAATGTGTTTTATGTTTTAGTGACAGCTACAAACATAGTTTTCTCATTTTTTAGAATATCCATGAATGAATTAGCCTTTTTAAGCAGCAACATTAATGTTATGCTGAGCTTGTTTCCTTTTGTAACGTAAGGGAAATACTCATCTTTGGGAATTCCTTTTCATTAAGAGAGAAGGAACCATTACCTACACTATTTAAAGCATTCTACCCCTTAACTTCGAGCCTTATTAATACAAATAAAAAATCCATGGAAAATGCATGGTTTTGCCACAAATAGTTGTGAAAGAGAATCTGTAATTTCCCCAGTTAGCTCTGTGCAATTTTTGGGTTATATCCTACATTTAAGACATTTTAGGAAAGGCAACATAAAACAGACAAAATTATATGCTAAAATTGATTTATTATTTACAAATAATCATAGTCATATTTATTGTCATCTCTTCTGCATACAAAAAAGAAATGCATACATAATGAGACAAAATTGCAATGTCCCTATCCCGCCCCAGACCACATACATATTCCACATACTCCCAAACAAACGTATATTGTGTTAAAAATCCAAAACATATTTTAGTATACACTTTAAAGCCAAGAATATATAAATAAATACGCCTGGCAAAGTGCGGCGAAGCGGACGCTGGCGCAACTACGAATCTTAGTGAATTTGCCCATAAGATTCGTAGTTGCGCCAGCATCCGCTTCCCCTCACTTCGCCAGGCGTATTTTCCCCAGCAGTATGAAAATTCACTAAAATCCGAATTTGCGCTCAGGGGAAGCATAAGGTTGCGAAGTTGCGCTAGCGTTAATTTGCCAAGCAAAGCGAAGTTACGCTAGCGATGCTTAATTTGCATACGGCGCCAAATTGAAGTTACAATGGAGGTATATGAAGCATCACTACACAAGCCTGGGAAACCTTCAAAACAGCAAATAAAATTTTTATTTTGCCCTACACATGTGCCCACTGTATAATTAAGGTGCCATGAGTTAGGAAATGTAGGTGGGAAGGAGGGTAGCCCCAAAAATGTTTTCAATCTTTTTCAGCCTATCACCCATAAAAAAAGAAATAACACCAGCGTTTTTTGGGACTTAGAAATCTTTTTAACTTTTTTGGAAGCAATCTATCCCTATCTATTCTATTGCACTTCGCCTGGTCTGTGGTGGCGAAGGTGTAAAACGTAGCATTCAGAAAAATGCACACGTCATTGTGCTTTTGCTAGGTAAGATAACAAGCTGACATTTTTATCCCCTTGTTCAAAGTATTTTTGGGAATATTACAGAGCGGCCTTGCGAGTAAGTGTTGTGTTTTGTCTCTCAAGCGTATTTCTGGCAGCAAGGAGTGTGGAGTGTGTATCTTGATATGGATGTGTGAAGTGTTCTGAAACTGCCGGGGTACAGATGTTAGAACAGCGCTTTATGTAGCAGACAGGTGGTGTCGAAGGGCCCCGCCTCTGTTCACAGTAACTACACAGAATCAACACCTCTGTGAATTTCAGATGTCACCGCTAAAGAGTTACAATGTGCCAGTGTGATTGGATTAGTGGAAGAGTCTATTTGCCGAAAACTTCCCACACCAGACAGTTGAACTGAAGAAGCTGCGCGGATGAGTGGTAAAACATCTTCAATAATTACCCAGCAAGTCCAGTTGTTTTTTTTTTTAAATACTTATATTAGATATACCAGCTAATTAAGTTAGGCCAGTGGACTGGGGGTGAGTGGTTTGTTGGCTATTGTGCAGTGGAGTATTAAGTATCTGCTGTAATGGTCAGATATACGTTGACCAAAGGTAAATTGTATTCCCTTACGGACCAGTATGGAGACTCCTCGGGCATGGGTGGAGAAGGTGGAGTGATAGAAACAGCCCACACATGGGCGCTTGAGTGCCAGTATTTTCTGGCCTGTTACTGTAGGTGGGTTTCTTGTAGAAGTAGGATCAAGGGGGTATGTTTCTTCAAGTAGTTATGGAAGAGTTTCTGCTTGAATTTGGAATTCAGACCTCTGATATTCCAGAAAATTATGTTAAGTGATGACATTGTGAGTCAGATGAATATTACTGACAGGGATTTAACCTGTAAAGTAGCAATTACATTCAATGACCATATAACAATGTATACAACATAAAGGAAAAACAATGCAAAAAAATATCCCCAACTGTTTTTGTTCCTATCCCGACCTACCCATCCTTTAAACTTGGGTGGGTCTTGTTAAGCATATCCCTGATTTTTAATATAAACTGATAACATTAGGGCAGGTGGTAAGGACAGGGCCAATGTGGGCTGCTCCTCTAGCCACTCTACAACTGTAATAATAAAGGGTTCCTCAGGTCCTGTGGCTATTTGCACAATGCTAGACGAAGTGGGCAAATTGCAAATAAATGGCTGCTTGTTTTTACACTTTGAACACTGCATGAGACATTGTAGATGTCCTTTTCTGTTTTCTGATTCTACTGCACATAACTCATTATTTCCAGACTTGCAATTATTTGACTGTTTTTAGCATTACTATGCATTAAAAAAAATGATATTGTGTAATTGTAGAGGTTTTCTCTGCTTTGAGTAAACTCACAATTTAAAAACTCCAATGCTTGATTATTTATTATAAATTCCAAATATAAAAAAGCTACAGAACAAAATAGTGAAAAAAATACAAATACCTTAAATTCACCTTTTATTCACCATATTTAATGGGTTGACAACCCTAAATTTTATTTTGAAAAACTTGAATTGAAAAATTAGTTTACATTTTGCCTAGGACTGCTATTGAATTTTACATGACTTCACAAACTTTCAGATGCATAAAAAATATTGAAAATGTGTGTTTTTTAAACCATTGTTCAAGTTCATGGTTTTTGCAGCAAACAATTTCTAATTGTTGTCAAAAGAAATACAAATGTTGACAAATAACCCCCAAAGAATGTATAATTTTCATTATGTTTGCCAGTTCCCATTGATCCTCCATTTCTGCAATTATTTAATCTTTTCCAGTGCTCAGTATCAAAATGATGTCTGCACTCAATTCTTTAAGCAAAAGATGTAGGCCATTGTGACACAATCCTGGAGCTAATGGCTTATCTGATTAACTGATGGCTTATGGCTAATTGCTTATCTGATCTCACTGGCTAAGTGACAGTTGCTGTATTGTTAGACATAGAGTTATGGATCTTGTGTATTATATATATATAGTACTTATAATGTTTCTCAGGCTAAAAAAGTACAGCAATTGCAATAACAGATATACAAATAAACCAAGAAATGAGAGGCCATGTTCACAACAGCCTAAATATAGCACTGATTTTATTCTTCCTGATGAAAAGCCATCACACTCTAGAATAGCTCATACTAACGGTGAGAAACTGGATCAGGGTATCTTGGGGCTATCAACATCTGTCTGATTTAGTATATGCCAGTGTTTGTACACATGGGCCTAAACAATATTTTATTGTAATTTCTTCAATACAACATAGCCTAATTATTTGGTTCAGTGTAACGTATTTTTTATTTAGGCTAATGAGCTTCACTGCAAAAGGACGAGTACATTTGTAATCTACAATTTTCACAAATAATACATAAACAATTTTAGTACAGATGAGGAATTTAGGCTAAATGTCATTTGTAGCTTGATAAAAAATCAACTGTACAGTAAAGCAGAAGTAAATTAACCCTAACTATCTTTTACTAAATCATGTTGCCAAGCTGAGGGGGGATTTCTTAGTTTACCACTGTCTCTAGGGTCACAATTATCTTTTTGTGAAAAAACAGGGACCAGATTTGTTTCTAAACTGAAATATGTACTTATCTTTCCACTGAATTATACTATAAGTGCCAATGGCAAGACAATGGAAATTCAGTGGTGACGTAAAACTTCTAAGATGACCTATACAGCATCACTTAACATAGAGAAGTCAATCTTTAGACTTGCAACTGTGCACCCTTCAAGCGTCCAATGAGGGGGAAAATCTACTAGAGCAATGCTGTCCAATTACTGTGGTACCGTGGGCCGATAATGGAAGCCAGTGTTAACCATACTCCCTGTTTTTAAACCCCGCCCACTTTAAACCATACCCATGTTACCACAAGACTATTTCATCCTTAATTATTATTATAATTAGATCCTTAATTCAATGTGCCTCCTCCACCTCTCTTATGAATAGCACAGCATCCCCCCAGCACATAGTTAAACACCTTGAGGGGTCCTAACAACAATTTACAAGTGCTAACAAACTCCTACCAGGCTTATGCTTCACCGGCAGAGTAGGACAGGCAAAGTATGGCTCACACAGGTTGGCAGAGTATGTCACATAGGGCAGGAGGCATATGGAATACACAGTGAGCATAGGGCAGGCAAAGTATGGCACACACAGAGATCATAGGGCAGGCAAAGTAGGGCACACACAGGGAACATAGGGCAAGCAGAGTATGGCTCATACAGGGAGCATAGGGCAGGCAGAGTATGGCACACACAGGGAGCATAGGGCAGGCTGAGTATGGAATACACAGTGAGCATAGGGCAGGCAGAGTATGGAATACACAGTGAGCATAGGGCAGTCAGAGTATGGCATACACAGGGAGCATAGGGCAGGCAAATTAGGACACACACAGGAAACATAGGGCAGGCAGAGTATGGCACACACAGGTTGGCAGAGTATGGCACATACAAGAAGCATAGGGCAGGCTGAGTATGAAATAAACAGATAAACAGTGAGCATAGGGCAGGCAGAGTGTGGCACACAAGGAACATAGGGGAGGCGGAGTATGTCACACACAGGGAGCATAGGGAAGGCAAAGTATGGCACACACAGGTTGGCAGAGTATGGCACATACAAGAAGCATAGGGCAGTTTGAGTATGGAATACACAGTGAGCATAGGGCAGGCAGAAGACAGGGGAAACCCCAGGCAAAGTATGGTACACACAGGGCTAACAGGGAAGACATAGTATGGCACACACAGGGAACATAGGGCAGGCAGAGTATGGCACACACAGGGGAGCATAGGGAAGACAGAATAAAGCAGGAGACAGAGAAACCTATCACCACTCTAAGATGAACAATTCACACTGTACTACATGCTGGTGCCCCTTGTTTGTATGAGATGTGAACAGATGATCAAGGTAGACAATTACAGTCTGGGTCTGACAGGGAAAGCCCCGCCCCCACGTGCATTACTGAGAGGGGTGAGCGACAGAGGTAGGGGTGAGCGATGGAGTGGAGGGACGGAAGGGAAAGGAGAGTGAGGGAGGGTAGAGCAACGGAGGGGAGGGAGGGACAGCAATGGAGGGGAGGGTGTCAGGACAGAAGTAAGACTGAGAGGTGCGTACTAGGGATATGCAGAAGACAATTTTAGAGGTAGCTGCCCAGCGCCCCCCTATCATTGCGCCCTAGGCAACTGCCTCTTCTGCCTAGTTTAGGTGTCTGAGGTGTGAACATTCCATGGCTTTACAGGTGTGAATAATGCAAAGGGGGATTAAAGATGAAACATCGCAGGAGGTTACTGTCTGAATGTGAGGTGTAAACAATGCAGGGGCCAGTTAATCTATGTAGTGATACCTTTTAAAGCTTATACCAGGTAAGCAGTCATAGCAGGCAGACTTTCATGTGGGGGCCACATGGGGGGGCACGGGTGGACAATTGCACAACACTGTACTAGTAGAAACAACTGTATAGGTTTTATTTAGTTTGTATTCTGCCGTTGTTTGTAAAAACAAATAAAGTAAGCAATTAGTTTTATTTGATTTTGTAGTTCATATCATTTGATTTTCTTTAACTCTTTTTAAGCATCTAAACATATTTAGATTAGCATAAGGATATAGAAAAAACAACCAACCAAATAAAAAACAATCCAAACTTTCTTTTATAATGACTCTGTGAAACCATGCAATAGCATGCAGGCTTAACGAATCAAAAGGACAGATGGCATTGTGATCCTCTACTGCCTGGTTTATTATGCAGAAAAGTTCTACAGAATTCCCATAAATCAACGAGGACTGCTATTCATAAACATATTAATAAGGCATCTTACTGGTGAAGTAAAACATCAGCAGAACTATCAAATCATTCAGATGGCAAATTCACAATAATTTCCTTTTAAATTATTAAAATTGTTACATAAAATGAATTTCCATCAGGGCTATGCTACAGCAAAATCACAGAAAACCCTGGGGTTCATCTTATGATTTGAAACTTTGTACTTTAAAATGATCATGAACTTATAATTAAATAGGCCTAATAACTTACATTTGAGTTGTATTATTAACTATAAATGTTGTCACACAGATGCGCTTTCACAAACATACACAATAACAATGGTGTCTAAGCATAAGCAATAACAGTGGTGTCTAAGCATAAGCAGCACACACAGAAATTGTGTATGGTACAAAAATAAAAGATTTTATTGGTCCTAAAGTTGTTCAACATTGTTGAAAATGTAAAGCGTGTGAGCACAAATGTTACATGTTTTAGATAAAAACTAGTGACAAATGCCTGTTGTAGAGAGAAACGAGATTGCCTTAGGCAACCCCTGCAGTTTGAGAGATACTGTCAGTGAAATATAAAATGCATATTTAGGAGGTGAAGAGGGTCAGTACCCTAGATATTTGTGACTAAGGATTTGACCGTCTTCTTTATCAAGTGACCTTGCAGGTTTCAATATGTTGAAGTTTACTCAAAAGGGAAACCAAAGAATGCCAGGGAATAATAACACAGAAGTAGATGGAATATAATTGTTACTTTGTAAAAGATATATGAAAGTCTAATTGAAAATGAAGTGATTTGTTTTACTCCACCAAGGTAAAGTACTTGCTGCTTCCTATAAATAGTTTATTTGTACTAAGAATTATCCTGGAAGATACAATTAGCTTTCTCAGTTTTTGGTGGTACTTTCATTTTGGCATTTGTATAATACTTGCTGGACTGGACTTGGGATTTTGTGGCCTGTGTGGCTGTATAGAGAGCCATATTAAATTAAAGTTGTTTAAACTGATAAGATACTGTAGTAATGTTTGGCCTGTGTTTCAAAAGACAAAAGGAACTTTTTACTTTAGACATTCTATACTACTTCTGTGTTGAGTGCATTATTGTTGACAAGGTGTTACATAGCATACATGTAAGGATTAATGCAGACTTTCTTTTAAAATCCAGGAGATAATGTAAAAAGTCTTTGTGCCAAATTATTTGCAGCATATAAAATACATACATTTCATTCAAAGAATTAGATTTGTTGCCAGATGTACAGGACCAATTAATATGTATTTTAAATTTGTAATATAATCTCTATACTGTACAAACACACCTTGTATCTGAGTATACATAAGCCCATTCAAGCTTTATTGTAATTGGAGGATAGTTATTGACATTGACAATTTATCCTCCCAGCCAACAACCAACAAGTGCTAGTAGCACATAGATTTAGGACCAATACAAATAAAATTATATAAAACCCCATGGCAGGTTAAACCAAGTTTCTTTTCCAAAGATGGCCATTTAGTCCACTGAGATAATTATTAAAATGAAATAGCACATTATGATATTCCCCTTAGATTCAAACACATTGAAATAGATTAAGCAGCAATATGCAGTTTTATAGGTCTGAGTGCTTGGGTATTTTGGATTTTTGGTTGTTAGAAAAGACTGATAAATAGCGAAGAGCAAATTTTTTCACCAGCCATCGATTTTCAATGAAGTTCCTCATTTCACCATGTGAAAATCTTTTTGTGAAACTGCAGCAAAAATTCGCAGAGACAAAAAAGTGGGCACATGAAAAAACACCTATTGAGTTTAATGCATCTGGAGTGAGAAAAAAATGGACATTGACTTTAATGCATTTGAAGTAAGAAAAAACACCCATTGTAGCCTATTGACGTCACAATTTTTTTGCTGTTTCAGTAAAAGAAACATGTGCTAAAGAGCCACAATGAACAGTAGCTGGAGAGCGAATAGGAACAGGACATGGAAGAGCACCCAGAGCAGGCTCCTGAGATACCAACAGGGACAGTAGCTGGAGTTGGAGGACCACCTAAAGCTAGAGAGCCACCCGGATCAGCAACATTAGCTGAAAGTCCACCCTGAGCAGGAGCTGGAGGACCACCCAGATCAACAGCAGGAGATACAGTTGAAGGACCACCCAGAGCAGGAGCTGAATAGCCATCTGGATCAGAGGTGATAGCTGGAGGACCACCTTGATCAATGGCAGGAACTGTAGGATCACCTGGAGCAATAATTGAAGGACTACATAGATCAGTAGTAATTGGAGCAATAATTAAAGTACTACCTACCTCAGTAGTAATAGCTGGAGGAGGCAGGCTTAAATAGTCAATTAATTGGGCTATTGCCCGCAGTTGAATTATAGGTGTCCTGTGGCTCAACATGATGGTACATCAGTCAGTAATTAGCAGTTCCCTGGTTGTAAAAGATTTAAAGAAGTAAAACTGAAAAAACAGTCATTTGCAGAAATGTATATGAGAAACTGGAACTCAGATGTAGTGGTTTCTGCAGAAAGTCTAATGATCCACCACTTTGCCTTTCATTATATTTACCACACAGACTCATTCATTCTGACTGCAGCACCAAAAATGTGAAGCATCCCGCGGCTCAACAAAAAGGTGCAGTGGTCTGTAAATAGCAGGTTCCTGATTCTACACCAGGGAGATCCTGACACCTGTGGATCCTTGTATTACAATTAATTAGCAAACTATTATTAGAGTTACTGTGAATCCCTATTAATTAGATGTGCTCTTCTGAAAGAACTACCAGTTTCTGTGGAAGACTTACAGTAAAAGTTTGCCTGGAGTCTCTGCCACTGCATTAAAGCAATGGTAGCCAAGAAAGAGTTAGGTCAGTTGTGCTATAAGGAACCAGAAATGTATAAATCAAAATGTTTTACCTATTACAGAGGATGTTCACACTGTTAAATCGGATAAGAGGTTTCTAGAGTCACTAACAGCCTGAATTTACTTTATTGTGCATTACTAAACCTGGCAACCAGGGAGGGTTTTAAGTAAACACAGAGATAGACAAAACAGAACCAAATAATACAAAAAAAGACTCATAAAAAGAAAAAGGAACCAGTTGTGAATGGTCTCAGAAAATAGCTGACTATATCACACTACAAGTTAATTGTTAATATGAATATAACCTTTAAAAGCATTGTGTGGTGTTAGCCAGCAGAAAAAAAAAACCGACTGTAATTTCTACGCAGGTTAAAATCTGAACAAAACTGGCACGTGTGAAATCTTTAACAGGCTAACAATAAAGAGTAGGTTTGTGTTCATGCTTTGATTTTTTTTCCCTTTTGCTTATATTTTTTGCCTGAATGCAAAAGCCTATAGGTTTTGTCTTGTTTGAAACATAATTTGGTATATACGGTGATCACTGTATGCTTCATAAAACATATGAACTGTTTTTTTTGTGGGTCTTAAGTATATTTTTAGATGTCTTCTATAATAAAAGAAACACTGGGATTTGTTCTTTTTTATGATGTATAGATTAAGTGGATACACAAACAATGCAAATCAATTTTTATCTACTCTTAAAGCATCCCATTGGGCCCTTGAAAAACCAAAGCTTTCCATAAATTTTTTCAAGCTTTTGCAATGGTCTCTTGAGATGAAAATGTAATACAGCAAGGCATTTGAGTGAGTAAAGAACACACCTCAATGGTTATTTACTATTAAGTCTATTGCATTGTGATCTGATAACAGTTTATTAAATATCTGTCTTATGTATTGCTACCAATGCAATGTAAGAACAATTCTTACAAGTAATGTATTTGCTGCTACATATACATCCATTCAACTTTAACATGGCAACGTATGCAAATTAGGCATCGCTATCGTAACTTCGCTTTGCTTGACGAATTAATGGTAGCGCAAATTCGCTACTGTTCGCCTCCCTGAGCACAACTTCAGATTTTAGTGAATTAGCGGCGCCCTGTCGAAGTGCGGCAAAGTCGTCGCTAGCGCATTTCTGCTGCTTAGTGAATTTGCCCCTGTGTCTATTAGCCTTCAACAATTTTATTTTATTTTTTAATTTAATTTAAATTTTTTGTATAAATATAGTGAGGAATCTGAAGATAAAGTTTATTTATAGACTGCCATATCTGAACTTTTGCATTACATGGTTAAAATGCATCTAAACCCAAGCATACAATAAATAAAACTGAAAAATATATTATTATTATTACATCCTGCAATGCACAATCCAGTAATCAAAGAACCCATTTTTAGCATGTTGAGCATTTATGGCCAACAGTTCAGCTTCATTGCCTGGTCAGACTCGTGTCTGGCAAACATGAGCATATCCCATGGCAATGAGAGATAAGTCTGCTTTTAGCCCTTTGAAATGGTTTATTGGAACTGTATTTTGATCCCTGTACAAGACAGGGCTCATCCAGTATTGGTACCTAACACATACCTCTCATACTGGGCCAAGCTCCCCTATCATAGCATATCTGACACATTTACTAGCATTAAAATTGATTGCAGCATCTGATGTATGTCATGTAATAATTGTTCTTCAGTCTTGCAACAAGAGACACAAAAGAACACAATCATTTATAAATAAGGCTTCAAAAAAACCTTATTCCATGGACTGCACCTGGTAATGTAGAAGACATAGGGTTGCACAGAAAGGAGAAAGGAGAATTTGTATTAGAGGTCCTCTTAATATTTGCCATTTCCCCAGCAAAATTAGGCAGTTTGTCAATGATTGCTGCACCTGAAACTATAAATACATTTATTCAGACAGTTTTCTTTTATACTTTTACACATGCCCCTAAAGTAAGAATGTAAATTAAATGCAGTGATGGTGTACTTAGAGGCCCATTTATCAAAGGTCCAATTTCAAATTCATGTGAATTTTTTTTTAATTCGAATATACTCACAATTCGACTGGGAAGTTAAGAAAAATGTAGAATGTCTAATATTCAATCGAATGGTTCCAACCAAAAAATTTGAATTGTAAATGATTCGTATTCGATTTGTATGAATTTGTAAATTCGAATGTATGAGTTTTGACACTCGGAAATTCAAATTTACTATTCGACCGTTGATACATCTGACGCTTAGGGGCACATTTACTAAGCTCGAGTGAAGGATTCAAATGAAAAAAACTTCGAATTATAAGTATTTTTTTGGGTACTTCGACCATTGAATAGGCTACTACGGCCTTCGACTTCGATTTGAACGATTCAAACTAAAAATCGTTCGACTATTCGACCATTTGATAGTTGAAGTACTGTCTCTTTAAAAAAAAAACTTTGACTACATACTTCGGTAGTTTAAACCTACCGAGGTACAATGTTAGCCTATGGTGATCTTCCCCATCACTTTTTTAAGCTTTTTTTGATCGAAAAAAAACCCTTCGAT
Source organism: Xenopus petersii (assembly GCA_038501925.1). Lineage (NCBI taxonomy): Eukaryota > Metazoa > Chordata > Amphibia > Anura > Pipidae > Xenopus > Xenopus petersii. The sequence continues at coordinate 68,807,784 of CM076681.1, read as the reverse complement.
CAATTGCTTAAAATCGTTCAAATCGAATGATTGTAGGATATGCGCTAAATCCTTTGAATTCAATATTCAAATTCGAAGGATTTAAATTTGAGGGTCGAATTCAAGGGTTTATTAACCCTCGATATTCAACCCTTAGTAAATGTGCCCCTATGTGTTATTATTTATAAGTAAAATAAAGTGAAAACATGCTCAATATTTTAAACTTATAGACATTGCTTTCATACATTTATTCTGACAATCTCCCTTTAATTAAAACAGTATTAAATAAAACAATGTTATAAAATGTAAGCTATGACCTGCTTCAAACCCAGTGCCAACAACATGGAAATGAAACAATGTCACATCTATGTATAAAAAAATAAACAGCATAATTTTGGCTGCATTGCGTCATCATTAATTAAGCTTTTTATATCGGCAGTCTTGAAGTAAGAGGAGATACATTTCCCCTTAAGCTACCATTATCTGAATTTAATTCATTAACATATTACAACTCACTCTCTTGGTTTGAATTTTATTACTGCAAGCTCAATTAATATATAACCAATTATATAGTAATTGCTCTACAAGCAGATGGTTCAGCTGTGATGCACTGAAAAATTAGGGAATAATACAGAATATTTTTATTGGTTCAAGGCATGTAGTAAATGAAACATGTGCAATTGTCCTTTCAAGTGACAATATCCAAATACAAAAACAATGATTTAGGGTTTGGGTGCTATGGTGGGTTTCCTACCCACAGTACTGGCTCATTATTACAATTATTAGAATCCAGTTTCAGGTATCTGTTTTATTATTACAGAGAATAAGCAAATCATTTTTAAAATTTGAGTTTTTGATTAAAACGTAGTCTTCCTCTTATTTCCTTTCAGAGCTTTCTGGATAACTGGTTTCAGGATAACGGATACCATATCTGTTCATGCGTTTGTCAGGGTCGGAACTAGAGGTAGGCATTCTCTAAATAGAAAATGCATCTAAAAAAAAAACACATTTTCCTTTAAAAAAAAAATCCCTTCTTACCAATATGTTGTGACAATATTCGGCATATAGGTTCGGGTTGACCACTTGGAGTGTATGTGGTATAACACAGGTCTTTGTCTATCACATATTCAGGGTTATGAATATGAATCCGAACAACCCTATCTTTTGACAAATTTTAAACTACATAATTTTCGAAAAAAATCTTTTGCATTATATAACTTGCTGTCTAGTACAACAATTCCTGTATTACAAGGGTTATGTTTTTGTATTTATTACACATTTTTCTGCTATATTCTTTGATATATAGTTATATTTTTTGTTTCTTTCTTGCTATTTTTTGTTTAATCAGTACGTATGTCAAAGAAAAATCTCATTCGCAGGGAAACCTTTTGGATTTGGAAGCTTGAGTCATTTTATTGTTTTTTTAAAAGAGCTGAATGAGAAATGCAACTTTTGCTGTTTTCTATGATCACGTGTATCATATTTTAACCACACTTTAATTTATAGCGATATTATGGGAAGAGTAAATGTTCACATCTGGAACAGTTTTATAGTGAAATTTGCAGCTCCGCCAATGATAAACTTTTTCCTGAATCTAAGCTAGAATTTCTCCATGCCAAAAACCAACCAACCAACCAAACAAACAAACAAAAAAATAATTAAAACTAACAATTAAAATGTTAATTAATTAATCTGTGCCTTGCTTTTCACTTTTGCTGCTTCTTTGCACTCTGGAAAGACCGATGCATACACTAATTCCCACAGAAAGAAATCACCAGCACTCATTCCCATGCTGTGGCGTTTACCAGCTGATAGAAAAACCCTTGTGCCAGTTCTCAGTTTAACCCATACTCTGGAGTTGACTAGCTAAAAAAAATTACACAAAAAGAGGGGAAATATTGCCAGTGCAAAGTTTGCCTTTAAATTCTAATTCACTTAATAGAAAATCTACATATTATTATTATACATCTATATATACAACATATATAATATTATATAAAATATAATACATCTGTAGCCGTAGAGAACATTTGCTTTTTAGATGGGGTTGGTGACCCCCATTTGAAAGCTGTAAAGAGTCAGAAAAAAAAGGCAAATCATTCAATAACTATAAAAAATGAAGACCAGCTGAAAAGTTGCTTAAGGTGGCCATATACAGATGCAGCCACTTTGGTTTGTCTGTTTGACACAGAATAACTAAACACAGATATCCCATTTATCTCAATTAACACAGAAAACTGTGTCACAACATCCCATCTAATTAAAGCATTCACCATTGTGAACAATGGAGCTTTGGTATGCTAATGAAAAGGTTAAATGCATTAAATGAGTTAAGATGACTTTAGATAACACAGTTTCTTCAATTACCCCTGAGTCATGACGCATTTAACTCACAAATCCAAGTGGCTTCATCTGTATGCTACAATTCTGATCTTTCCTGGAAAAGATCTTTCCAAGAAAGATCGTTTGTTTAAACACACATGTGTAGAGCTGAATCTACAGATATACAGTTAGAAACAATAGAATGCTACCTGTATCTGACCATTTGGCACTAACAATGATATTAGGGTGCCTTCAAAGGTGCCCGATTAAAACTTTCCCCCTCGGACGATCAACAAGCGGATCAATATCCAAGCCTTCTGCCAATATTGGTCAGCTCGTCTCCCATCATACACAAACCAAATATGGTACGAAAATTTGTTTGTACGATAATATTGATCCATGTATGGCCAACTGTCCAGTCTATCACATACTTAAAAGTTTACTTTAAGATGAACCGCCCTTTTAAGCCTTAACATCACACATCATTACTTTTACTACTTTTGCCAGAATCAAAAAGTTGTTGCCTCAAGAACTACAGCAGAATTATAAAACACAAATGTTAAAACATTAGCAAGTACAGCTTAAACATTTACATATACACATATAAATAGTTAACAAAAATACCATATACTGTACATATAGGTAGGCTGTAGTAGATGCCAGGGACACCAGAGCATTCCATCTGAAGTACCTTGTGCCATAATTGTCTCACTGTGTTGTTTTTCAACCTCGGTAATCTACTGTATATAAATGGTTTCTTTGCTGAAAGGTTGATTAGTTATATAATTATATATAGTTATATAATTACTTGGGTTCAACAATGGAGGCCTTTCAAACAATAAAAGGCATTGACAACAATAATAACCGAATATATTTCTTACAGTGTAAAGTGCAATAGGCTTTGTCACTAAAGGATTTTGCTTTGTCAACATTTTAAACGTTTAGCAGTTCAGCTTATACTTTCGTTGAACCCATGTAAGCTATGTGCACAAGGTTGTCCAAAATGAATACTGTATCTGTATACTGTAGTGCATAGATCTTCATCCATATATCATGCATAATTAGAAAATTCAGTTTTTGTTATTATTTTTTCATTACTCAAAAAAAAGTAATTTTCTCTGCACATGCAAAAACATTATAAAATATTTGTTCAAAAGATAAATGCCAATACCAATTAAGATTTGTATGTTGAAGATTTATAATAAACAGTATTGATGTTTCTGTACTATACAGTTGGGGACTGCTGAATCTGCAGCTGTCTTAGGACCAGTTGTAAAACACTAGCTTTCAAAAATATAGCTCCTTATTCCAAGTGTTCTAAGTCTGAGGTGTAACATGGAAATGCAATTTCTGTATTTATAGCTAAGAATTCCTATTGAGAATGTTTGACAGCTGGTGTGCCACTGCAATTTACTAATTGCCCAGTCGACGATGCAGCTGCAGCTGCTAAAGTTGTTGTTGTCTAATGAAAGAGATCATAATAAGGGTGATGTCGATGACGAGCCTTTGACAAGGTCTTCCGATGTACTGTAAAAAGTAAAAAAGAAATGTGTGCTGTCCCTAATGCCAGTTATTATATTCGTACGTGTTTGGTATATTTCTCACCTCCCCTGCTGTTTTATGTTTGTTAGTTCAACCCACTAGCTGGGGCCCTCCCCTGCTGTTCCTTAGTTTCAGTTGCTTTCAGTCAGTTGGATAGAGCTGCAAAATTACCAGTTCTTACCTATAGAACCTGTTGATCGTTTGGTCTTTCTGAACTCCTGAATCTTTGTATTGTGCAATATCCCTGGATTAAAGAACCACCTGATTATCAAGCAGTGTTTTATCGAGTAAACTCTCTGCCATCAATATATCTCAGCAAATTTACGCCGTCCAAACGAGCGAGGGTCTCAGGAAGGGTATCTTCTGCATAAATCGTGTTGGTGACAGAATAAAATGTACATGAGTTGTGTGGAAAAACAGTAATTCTGAGGATAACACGTTGGGAAAATGAGAAATGATAAACTGTTAGTGAATCCATAAAGTGTGCTAAGTAATATAAAAAATGCCATGAATGGCTTTTGACCCTTGTTTTTCTTCTTGCGAAAGAACTAAAACATTATTCTACACAGCTAAACTTTTTTTCTGCTGGGTAAAGGGACATGATGGCCTATTCAACGTGAATGGCTGCTCTTATGGTTACATGAGAGCAGCCATTCACGTTGAATAGCTGCTCTCATGGTTACATGCTGCTTAGCAGCAGCTTATTTGTATTATAAACTGGTTCATTGTTTCTGAAGGAAACACCCAGGTCCGGACTGAGAATTAAAATAGGCCCTGGCCTTGTTTACACTGACTGGTTACCCTGGTTACCAGACAGTAACAAATCAGAGACTTGAGGGGGGGGCACATGGGTCATATCTGTTGCTTTTGAATCTGAGCTGAATGCTGAGGATCAATTGCAAACTCATTGAACAGATATGTCCCATGTGGCCCCCCTTCAAGTCGCTGACTAGCTCAGAGTTAGAGAGCTGAAAAGCAGGAAGTAGTGTTCTGGCTATTATGTTAGACGTCCACTCACTCCAGCCTTTATACATTACATTTTTGTCTAAATAACTATATTAGAAACATTGTTTTTATTTTGCACAGTCTATCTATTTACACAGTTTTTATTTTCACACTGAACTGTTCCTTTAAAGGTCACTACCAAAACCATGGTTTTTCTGTTCCCATTTTAAAGCACAATTTGCAAATTCTAGTGGATTGGCAAGCGATAAAATCAACTTGTGGGGCTTTAACTGTTAGACAAACCAAATTGCCTGCAATTTTCTAATAACAAAATATTGTTGGGAAAATACAAATGGCTATGCACAAGAGCTGCCTTGTACCATAATTGCCTTTGCCCCTTTCTAGGTAGCTTTAAAAGTGAAAAATAATTTATAAGTGAAAAGTCTGTCTATAAGTATCAATAAGTGATAAGTAATCTATAACCTTAAGAGTTGTGAAGTATCTACAGTAGTTTATTTACAGAAAATAATGCTTATTCTTTCCTCTTTGCTACAGGGTAACATTATTGACCTATAGACAAACACCTGGGGCAGATTCATCAAAATGTAAGATTGCATTTTAACATAATTTGAGAAAAAAGTGGTGAAAAACATTGTTATAAATCACTTTGTTTTGTATAAAAATGCATTTTTGAAATGCTTCGTAATACAGAAAGTTTCTCTTCTTTGTCAAAAATTACCATTTGTCAAATTATTTCAGAACTATGTTTCAGTAAGTTTAAAATAAAAAATAACAAAAACAACAAAAATAAAACCGAAATCTTTATGATACTACATGAAAGCATTTAACTCTAAACACAGTATTGAAAACAATATAATACATATTGCAAGGTCTGTTGGCAAATTTCCAGTTCAAGTTCCAAGTCTTGCTATGCAATACATATTTTAATAGCATAAACAATATATAGCTACAAATTTAATGAAATCACTAAAAACGCAATGCAATCAAAGAAATAGAAACAGTCAGTGTAATTACTGTTCAAACTAGTTTTGATGGGCAAAAAAATACTTGTTATCGTGAAAAAGCTGGACAGGCATATTTATCAAAAATTTTAATTTTAATTCAAAAACTTGGCAAACTCAAATGTGCAAACTCACATTCTATCATAATTTCCAGTAAATCTGCTAAATCTCAAAATCTCAAATAAAAAATAGACTCGAAAAAAAAAATAACCAAACAATTATCATGAGTGCCATAGCTCAACTTGTGTTAATCATACAATCATTCTAGATTTAAGCAGAAATTAACAATAAAAATGTCACTATTACTCTGAAGTGCTCACCAATCAGTAAATTGGTTCAGGTGGCTATGCCCCCTTTCAGGAAAAAATAAGGACTTTTTTTTGCTCCCATTGACTTATATAAAATCATACATAAAGTAACCAGGATTTAGATAGCATATTTTTATATTAAATTTTGTTGTGCTTCAAAAACTTTCAAACGTTTCACTATCTTTGCCTCAAAGAAACTTGAATTGTCATAAAAAAAATGCAATTAATTGTTAACGAATATGCCCCTTTGTGTGTGGCATTGATTTGGTAAGCAGGTACAAGATGCAGAAAGGCAGCACTGTGCCTTGCTGTTGGTCTCTTAAAAGATTTGCTGCAAATTGTAGAATCTATTATCTGTGACACTTCTTTTCTTTAGTTAGGACTCAATGTAGCAGATGTCAGTAAGTGGTGTAAGTACAGTAGATATTATGGGGCCCAACATTAAATAATTTTTCAGGCCCTCAAAATGTCTAAAGGTTGAACTATTTTACCAATATTTATTGAAACTGTATATGAATTAGGGCGTCATGGGGCCCTCATACCTCCTGGGCCCTCTGCAGCCACAACCCCTATTCCTCTGTAGTTACACAGTTAATAAGCTTGTTTCTGTTACATTGTTCTTGTATTCAGAGCCAGGAAAAGAGTGCAATATACAGGTATAGGATTCCTTATACGGAAACCCGATATCCAGAAAGCTCTGAATTACGGAATGGCTGCCTCCCATAGACATTTTATCCAAGTAATCCAAATTTTTAAAAATGATTTCCATTTTCTCTGTAAAACAGTAGCTTGTACTTGATCCCAACTAAGATATAATTAATCCTTATTGGAAGCAAAACCAGCCTATTGGGTTTATTTAATGTTTAAATGAATTTCTAGTAGACTTAAGGCATGAAGACCCAAATTACGGAAAGATCCATTATCCGGAAAACCCCAGGTCCCGAGCATTCTCGATAACAGGTCCCATACCTGTACTAGTCTGTAAACAGCCAGACCAAAATAGCTTTCAATAGCAATTACAACTGTAAAAACTATTATACCTTAGTCCACAGACAATGGTGCATCAGAGATTTGGATATGGTGGTTCACTTTCAAGTAAACTTTTAGTATGTTATAGAATAGCTAATTCTAAGCAACTTTTCTATTGGTCTTAATATTTCCTTTTTTTATAGTTTTCTGACACTTTCCAGCTTTCAAATTGGGGTCACTGACCCCCATCTAAAAAACAAATGCTCTGTAAGGCTACAAATGTATTGTTATTGCTACTTTTTATTACTCCTCTTTCTATTCAAGCCTCTCCTATTCATATTCCAGTCTCTTATTCATATCAATGCATGGTTGCTAGGGTAATTTGGAACCTAGCAACCAGATTGCTGAAGTTTGAAACTCGAGAGCTGCTTAATAAAAAGCTAAATAAAACACAAATGAAAGCCAATTACAAATTGTCGCAGAATCTCACTCTCTACATTATACTAACAGTTAACTCATAGGTGACCAACCCCTTTAATCTGATCTTCCTTCTCCAAACTCCAATATTTTTATTACAGATATATCTGCAACAGACTTTCCTTAGTTCAGTACTATTCAGTGACTGATGCATGCAAAAGTTACTAAATGTGTAGATCCTGCCAAACAAGATTCATGTCTGACAAGCTGGGTCATTAACACAAATTAAAATTGGCACTGCCAACTGTTATAAATAAAATTATAAATATGTTAATTAGTTTTAATAATACATAAATACACACAAAACAATATTGCGGCAGTACAGATTTTAACTACAAAAGCAATATTATTAAATAATCAAAGTATTTCTTATTCTGTGCATAAGCAAAATGTTTATTCACCATGTAACCATTAGCAATTCATGCATTGCCATTACCTTTCAACATTTCTAGGGTTTTGCATTTTGAATTTTTCTAGAACATAGTACAGTTTGTTGGAATTCACGTATCAGCATATCAACAAGCATTATAAATACAGTGCTACTTTGACAGCAAAATAATCTAATGGCTTGCTGCTTTTGTCCCTGCATTCTACAGCAAACTGCCATCAAAACATGTCAATTACTCGCAAAGCGGAAGATACCTTTTTTTAAAAAAAAAAATCAATTGTTAAAATGTATAATTCAATATGATTATACACAAGATTAAAGTTCCACCAAACAATGGTACAGTATTCTAAACCTCTTTTGTCTGTTGAATAGCAGATTTAACCCACAACTGACATTGGCAGATGTGATTTCAAAATACTAGATAAAAATAGAAATTTGAATAGAATAATCTAGAGAAAGATGCAGTTAGTCACTGGGTTAAAGGGGTTGTCAACCTTTGAGTTAACTTTTAGTATGATGTAGAGAGGGGTATTCTGAGACTATTTGCAATTGGTTTTCATTTTTTATTATTTGTGGTTTTTGAGTTATTTAGCTTTTTTTTCAGCAGCTTTCCTGTTTGCAGTGTCAGCAATTGGATTGCTAGGGTTCAAATTGCCCTAGCAACCATTTATCTATTTGAATAAGAGACTGGACTATGAATAGGAGAGGGCCTAAATAGGAGAGGAGTAATACAAAGTAGCAATAACTATAAATGTGAAGCCTTATGGAGCATTTGTTTCTTAGATGGGTCAGTGACCACCATTTGAAAATTGGAAAGAGTCAGACGAAAAAGGCAAACAATTCAAAAACTATAAAAAAAAAAAAAAACAATGAAGATCAGTTGAAAAGAATGCTTAGTATTGACCGTTCTATAACATTGTAAAAGTTACCTTGAAGGTGAACCACCCCTTTAACATAGCTGTATATTTATAAACTATAGTAGGAGTGCCCATACTTTACTTATGTGAGGTCTACTTTTAGTAATGTTGTCACTACATCCATAAAAGTATTGTTAGCATTCTGTTCCATGGAAATATTACTTAAATATTTATTTATGAGAAAATGAACAACTATTTGTTATGTAACCTTAACATAATAAATATCTGCATGAAAAGCATGAAACAGGAGAGTGTATTTAGTCAGGCTGTTTGTCGACAGTGTCTTGAGATCTACTGATCAAACATTCTACTGGTATATTTCACCTTTTGGGCACCCCTGAACTATAGTATAACTGTTTCAATTGTAATTCACAATGCAAGTAGGAACAAAAGGTTTAAACTTGTTACATTTACATTGTGGTTTGAGGTTGTGACGTTCTTATGGCTACTAAATATAAATTTGTACTCTGCAACATAGGTATTGAGGTTGAACCCACTCTCACATTAGTAGAGTTAATCTTTTTATATATTTTACTTATACTGCATCTACAAGTTGATCCAGAGATAAGGTAAAAATGTAAAATTCAATTGGTGTGCCTCAGAAAGAACAAAAAAACGCATACTAGGGTTAGTAGTATAATATCAGTTATTTATGACTGCAAGAGCAATAAGCAAAGTGCAATTTTCAAGTGCAATCGCCTTGTTTTTTCTACAATGAAGCCACAGAATTCCCCACAGAATTTCACAGTTAATGTAATTGTGCCTAAAGCACAAAAATATCATAATTGCACTCGCATTTTGAATGAGAACAATGTAAGTGCCTGATTCCTTTAACTCATCTGCTCTGCACTACTTGATGCAGGGCTTGTGGGAACTCTGGATCTACCACCTGCTTCAGGGGTGGTGGTTGCACCAGCGTTTTTGCTGAACAATTTTTTTTGCCAGTTGTTGCAATAAGAATATATGTATGTTTTTTTTCTCATTTCTGTCTCAAAATCTTGCAATTATAGTCACAAGCCACTTCCAAGCTATCCCTTATAACACCAGTTGTTACATAATTATGACAGTTATTAATGTTGACTAAAACATAAATAATTAGCTAATGCAAATGACCAAGAAAGCGGTTACTGAAAATGAATGTTTGTTTTACATGTAAGGTGTTTGTTTATAACAAGTAACAAGGTAAAATAAATGCCAAGGAAAATATAGTGACAAATGAAAATGATTCATATATAACTTTCTGTAATTAGTAGGTCACTTGCTGTATATACATCAGTTTGCCCCTTTGCTGCTTAATTATGAGAGTGGCTTGTCATGTAACGTAGCCGCATTTAGCCTTGGGGTTAAATCATATTTAAATTGCTAATAAGAGGAGATTAATTTCCAACTCATTACTTTTATTAAGGAACAGAAATGCATGTTTTATGAGCAAATGTAAAGCATTTATTAGTCGGACATATGAATTCAATAAACATGGAAACCCAAAAAAACAGTTTTGCCTAATTTTAGCAAAACTACATTCTGATAACGTTTGTTCTGTAGATTAGAACCCAAAAAGGAGGAACTCTGATGTTATTACTGAGTAGCCCCTTTTAAAATCATATAGGAATACTGTCATGATTTTTATGGTGTACTTTTTATTTAAAAATTACATTTACAAATTTGCAAATAATTCACTTACAAGTATATATTTTTTTTACTTGTAATATTGGTGTGTAGGCAGCCATCTCAAGTCATTTTTCCTGATCCTCTGCTTTCAGAAAGAACCAGAACTTCATGATGGAACCGCTTTCTGGCATGTTTTTGTGTCTCCTAATCAATGTACAGTAACTAGAGCAGTTGCAGTGGGACTTTTACTATTGAGTGATAATTTGGTTACCTTCCTATTGTTCTATTATTAGGCTGCTGGGGAGGAAAGGGAGGGTGGTGATACCACTCCAATTTGCAGTGCAGCAGTAAAGCGTGGCTGAAGTTTATCAGATCACAACTGACATGACTGGGGGCATCTGGGAAACTGACAATATGTCTGGCCCCATGTCAGATTAAAAATTAGATGTTAAAAAATCTTTTTGCTCTTTTGAAAAAAAGATTTCATTGCAGAATTCTGCTGGAACAGCACTACTAAATGATTCGAACTGATTTTGAAAAAAAATAAGAAATTCCCATGACAGAATCACTTTAAAGGGGCTGTTCACCTTCAAACACTTTTTTTTTTCATTTCAGATGGCTTCACCCTCTAAAGCAGCTCCGGGGGGGGGGGGGGGTTTGCAGACTCTTTAACTGTTCTGAGAAGATACATTTGTTATCTTAGGCCCTGCTAAACACAATCCCTGCATTTCATTACAGGCTGCTGTTAGAATTGATACAATAGTTGCTAATATGCCACAGATACTAAGGGGACGATTCCCTAACTTCGAGTGAAGGATTCAAAGTAAAAAAACTTTGAATTTCGAAGTTTTTTTTGGGCTACTTCGACCATCGAATGGGCTACTTCGACCTTCGACTACGACTTCGAATCGAAGGATTCAAAGTAAAAATCGTTCGACTATTCGACCATTCTATAGTCGAAGTACTGTCTCTTTAAAAAAAACTTCGCCCCCCTAGTTCGGCATCTAAAAGATACCGAAGTCAATGTTAGCCTATGGGGAAGGTCCCCATAGGCTTGGCTAACTTTTTTTGATCGAAGGATATTCCTTCGATCGTTGGATTTAAATCCTTCGAATCGTTCAATTCGAAGGATTTAATCATTCGATCAAAGGAATTTTCCTTCGATTGTTCGAAGTTTCAATTCCTATTCGAATATCGAGGGTTAATTAACCCTCAATATTCAACCCTTAGTGAATCGGCCCCTAAATGTATCAACTAAATGTACCAAATTGTAACAGTTCAGATTCCTCTTCTGGATCACTGAGCTGCCAGACTGAAACACTAGAGAAAGGAACATTAAACTTTAAACAAAAAATTAATAAAAAGTTAGAAGGAAAGCAATTGCAAAAAGCCTGTTTATGGTGAACACCAAGCCAACTCAACTGCAAAATGTGTTTGGAAGGTGAACAACCCCATAAACAAAGAATTGCTACATTAAGGGGCATATTTATCAAGGGTTGAATTTCGAATTGAAAAAAGTTGGAAACCGAATTCAAAAAGAACAACCAAAATTTTTTTGGTCAAATAGGTTCGTTTTTGATCGAATAGGTCCCTATTCGGCTGTATTATAATCGTACGAATCAAAGGAAAAGCGCATTCGATTGAATTCGTTTAGAAGTTTTTCCCCCCAAAAAACTTAGATTTTTTAAAGTCTACCAATTGACTCCATATGGGTTCTAGGAGGTCCCTCATAGGCTAAAACAACAATTTGTTTTAGATGGTGAATGGTCAAAGTCTAATTTTTAAAGAGACAGTACATGATAAATTTCGATATTCAAATGTTTGCATTTTTTTCAATTTCAAATTGAATTTGGACTATTCCCATGTCAAGTACATGAAAAATAGCTCAAAACTCAAAAATTCACCTTGACCTTTGCTAAATCTGCCCCTAAAAGAGGAAATATACAGTGCATTTCCTCTTCCTACCCTTTCATTTTGAAATCAAACTTTTTGCACTTTAGTAGAGGTATGGGATGTTTTATCCAGAATGCTTAGGACCTGAGGTTTTCTGGAAAAGTGATATTTCCATAATTTTGTAACAAATTCTCACTATGGAGCGTGATATTATTTTTTAAGTGTCAAGTTTGTGATAATGGATGCAAGAAAATGTGAGTTCATTAACTTGCCCAAGATGCCTTTTTATTAATGGTTGAATTTTAGTGGTTGTTGGAGACGGATTAAACTAAAACTAATTAAAGAATGGAGAAATCTAGATTTTTTCCATGATTGTGTTTTACTTTATAAATAAAAAGCTTGTCACCTAAAACCTGGAAAGTTTCCTATTATTTAAAAACATTATGTGATTGTTACTTAAAGAACTCGTTTTCGGGCATAGATTATACTGAATCCAGCACTCAACCAGCAATAAATATACCTCTAAGTATTAATGAACATCAACACCTGCTTGTTTGCCAGGACAAACACAAACAGTCCATTGTACAGAATGCTGTGCTATATGGATGTGCAGTGTTTACTCTACCATAAAGAGTAAATAGTTTGTGAAACGTGGCCGGCTTGCACTTTATTCATTGGACAGTTTATATCTAAAATGACATCTATTTGTTTAAAACGATCTACTGGAAGGCATTATAAAATGAATATTTTCAGATTTACATTTATACCACATAAACAGAATTTAAGAAAAGTTCCACACAACTCAGTACTTATACTTGAAAGATGTATCAAAATAAAATATCAGGATTTTGCAACAGAGCTTACTTTCTTCTGTATTTTATTATTTGCAGTTTGTTTATCAGTTATTTTTTATGTGCAGTTATTTTTCAGTCAGTAAAACACAGTGAGAGAAAAATCACAGATTTTTGAATCAAGCTGTGTTTTTGTCATGGAAAAATCAGTTGTATAAAAATGGTCAATCTAGCTTTCAATAATAACAATTAATATAATTATAATGATGTCTCAGTTGTATTTCATAGAACTATACTTTGGGAAAATTATGATCTTTGCTCATAAGGAGACAACATCTAGAACTGCGGGATAACCAAAGAAACGGTGGGCTTAAATGAGCACAGTGCAGCTGTTTCTCTTTCCATTTTATATATGCTTGGTGTAACTGAATATGTTAGGTGCAATGCTTGTTTCTCGTCACAAAATATTGAGCCTCTGGTATGGGCTGCAGTGAGTTAATATGCTGGCATGTAAGGGACAAAAAGTTTAGCAGCCATTTCAGTTCTTTACTTGTCTGTGATTCTTGAAATGCAATGATGTGACAGCAGGTTTAATCCTATTGATGGCTCTCTACGGAACTTTATAAACTTTGTTTCAAAACTGTATTTTATTAGAAAACTATTCTCTCACCAGTGTGATGCTCCAATTGGCTCCTGATAACCACATGTCCAACATACGGCTCCCTGGCAGTGGAGCCTCCTCAGAACATTTCCAAAAAGGATTTCCTTTACTCGTGTGATCAAGATGAATAAAATTTACTTTATTCCATAATTTGATAAAATGTCAGCTATGGCTCAGTGCATAAAGTCACTACTGACGCGTTTCGTGCCCCATAGCACTTCCTCAGAGCATGTTCTTTTTTATAGCTACCCTTAATTGTAGCCAAAATCACACAGTTTGTCTTAAAGGGATAAGCCCTAATTAAGTATGTATGCCACAATGTTTTAAAAATTGTATTTTATTAGATTTGTTAACATACTGCAGATACAAGACAACAATTAAAAAAAAAATAAACAAAAATAAAACAATGCAAAGCTGAATAGTATAACATTACACAAAGTGGAATAAATCTTGAGGTAGTGTTACAAAATGTAAATTATCATTTAGTTCAAGACTGAGTTGTATGTAAGGTAGGATGGCATATTCATCGCATGGAATATAAAATCCCAATTCCCTCCCCTCACCAGGTTTACAGTTAATAACTACCTTGTGCTTCTAACCTGGGTGCTGGAATGAAAATATAAATATATTTATTGTTATGGTATTTAAAAAAACATATTTTTTGTTTTATTTATGATTGTGAACCTGTTGTAAATAGGGATGTCGCGGACTGTTCGCCGGCGAACTTGTTCGCGTGAACATCGACTGTTCGCGCTCGCCGAATGTTCGCGAACGTCGCGCGACGTTCGCCATTTTGGGTTCGCCTTACCTGGCGCTTTTTTTTGACCTCTCACCCCAGACCAGCAGATACATGGCAGCCAATCAGGAAGCTCTCCCTCCTGGACCACCCCCACACCCCCTGGACCACTCCCCTTCTATATATAAACTGAAGCCCTGCAGCGTTTTTTCATTCTGCCTGTGTGTGCTTGCAAGAGCTAGTGTAGGGAGAGAGCTGTTACTGATTTCACTGATTTCTTTGAGGGACAGTTGATGGTTGTTGTTCTTCAAACAACAACCATCTAGCTGTGTGAGCTTGTTCACATTCTGTCTAAATATCAATAATAATACCGTCTCTAGAAACACCACCCGAGTGACGTTTTTCAGGCAGCAATAATATATTCCGTATCCACTGCTGTAGTAGTGTATACGTTAACCTTGTAGGCATTATTTGCCCAGTGTGTTCTTCATTTTCAAACAACTCCCATCTAGCTGTGTGAGCTTGTTCACATTCTGTCTAAATATCAATAATAGTACCGTCTCTAGAAACACCACCCGAGTGACGTTTTTCAGGCAGCAATAATATATTCCGTATCCACTGCTGTAGTAGTGTATACGTTAACCTTGTAGGCATTATTTGCCCAGTGTGTTCTTCATTTTCAAACAACTCCCATCTAGCTGTGTGAGCTTGTTTGCATTCTGTCTAAATATCAATAATAATACCGTCTCTAGAAACACCACCCGAGTGACGTTTTTCAGGCAGCAATAATATATTCCGTATCCACTGCTGTAGTAGTGTATACGTTAACCTTGTAGGCCTTATTTGCCCAGTGTGTTCTTCATTTTCAAACAACTCCCATCTAGCTGTGTGAGCTTGTTCACATTCTGTCTAAATATCAATAATAGTACCGTCTCTAGAAACACCACCCGAGTGACGTTTTTCAGGCAGCAATAATATATTCCGTATCCACTGCTGTAGTAGTGTATACGTTGACCTTGTAGGCCTTGTTTGCCCAGTGTGTTCTTCATTTTCAAACAACTCCCATCTAGCTGTGTGAGCTTGTTCACATTCTGTCTAAATATCAATAATAATACCGTCTCTAGAAACACCACCCGAGTGACGTTTTTCAGGCAGCAATAATATATTCCGTATCCACTGCTGTAGTAGTGTATACGTTGACCTTGTAGGCATTGTTTGCCCAGTGTGTTCTTCATTTTCAAACAACTGCCATATAGCTGTGTGAGCTTGTTCACATTCTGTCTAAATATCAATAATAATACCGTCTCCAGAAACACCACCTGAGTTGTTGTTGTTGTTTTAAAAATAATGCCAGGCAAAGGCAGGCCGCCACGCAGAGGCACTAGGGGCCGTGCTGCTATGCTATCCTGTGGCCCTAGGAAATTGCCCAGTTTTAAAAAGGCAATGACCCTGAACTCCCAAAATGCTGAAGAGGTAGTTGACTGGCTTACACAGCACACCCCATCCTCTACCGTTTCTAACTTTACCACAACATCCTCATCCTCCACTGCTATGGGCACCCCATGTAACACTTCCTCCACCACCGGTGCCCCTTCTTCACTGGAGTCAGAGGAGTTATTTTCACATGAGTTTCTTGAACTGAGTGATGCGCAACCATTATTGGCAGAAGAAGATGAAGGAGATGAGGACGTTACACCAGATTTAATTCTGGCAGAGAACACAACAGAGATGGACATAATGAGTGATGAGGAGGTCCCCGCTGCTGCTTCCTTCTGTGAGCTGTCAGAAGAAATTGATGCATCTGAGGAGAATGAGGATGAGGAGATTGATGTTTTGTGGGTGCCCAGTAGAAGAGAGCAAGAGGAGGATAGTTCAGATGGAGAGACAGAGAGTCAGAGAGGCAGGAGGAGAATAAGACTTAGAAGAAGCAGGGAGGACAGCTCGCAGGGAACAGTAGGGCAACAACATGTATCGGCACCTGTGGTCAGCCGGCCAACGCACCCGCCATTGCCGCCAACGCCGCCAACTTCTACTGTTACCGCCAGATTGCCAGCTTCAAAAAGGTCAGCAGTGTGGGATTTTTTTAATGTGTGTGCCTCTGACAAAAGCGTTGTAATTTGCAATGAGTGCAGTCAGAAACTGAGTCTTGGGAAGCCCAACAGCCACATAGGTACAACTTCTATGCGAAGGCACATGAACGGCAAGCACAAAGCACTTTGGGAGCAACACCTCAAAGGCAACAGGCAAACTAAAAGCCACCCTCCTTCTGGTCCAGCATCTTACTGCTCTACCTCTGCTGTCCTTCACCCGTCTGAACCACCCTCCACTCCGCCTTCCACCTTGACCACCAGTTCCCATTCCCAGTCATCTGCCCCCAGCCAAGTTTCTGTGAGGGCCATGTTTGAGCGTAAGACGCCAATGTCTGCGAGTCACCCCCTTGCCCAGCGTCTGACAGCTGGCTTGTCCGCACTCTTAGCCCGCCAGCTTTTACCATACCAGCTGGTGGACTCTGAGGCCTTCCGCAAATTTGTAGCAATTGGGACACCGCAGTGGAAGGTACCCAGCCGCAATTTTTTTTCAAAAAAGGGAATACCACACCTGTACCACCATGTGCAGAGCCAAGTCACCGCATCTCTGTCACTTAGTGTTGGGCCAAAGGTCCATATGACTACTGACGCATGGTCCTCCAAGCATGGTCAGGGCAGGTATGTCACCTACACTGCCCACTGGGTGAACTTGGTAATGGCTGGGAAGCAGGGAATGTGTGGCTCAACAACAACAGTGGAGTTGGTGTCACCGCCACGGATTGCACGCGGTTCTGCCACCACCTCTACTCCTCCTTCGCTCTCTACCTCGTCTTCTTCCTCTTCTTCGTCCTCTGCTGCTGGGTCCTCCTCCTCCACACCTGTGCACCCCCAGCTCCCCCTAGGCTATTCGACGTGCCAGGTACGCCGTTGTCATGCTGTCTTGGGGATGACGTGCCTGGAAAGCAGAAACCATACCGGATCTGTACTCCTGTCATCTCTGCAGTCACAGGCCGATAGGTGGCTGACCCCACACCAACTGAAGATCGGAAAAGTGGTGTGTGACAATGGAAGCAATCTGTTGGCAGCACTGAGACTGGGCAATTTAACACATGTGCCCTGCATGGCACATGTTCTGAATTTAATAGTCCAACGTTTTGTCTCGAAGTACCCAGGATTCCAGGACGTTCTCAGGCAGTCCAGGAAGGTGTCGGCCCATTTCAGACGGTCCTACACAGCCATGGCACGCCTTGCTGACATTCAGCAGCGGTACAACATGCCAGTCAGGCGTTTGATTTGCGACAGCCAGACTCGGTGGAATTCAACGCTCCTCATGTTGGAACGTCTGCTGCAACAACAAAGAGCCGTCAACGAATACCTGTTTGAACTGGGTGGTAGGACTGGATCTGCAGAGCTGGGGATTTTTTTACCCCGTTACTGGGTGCTTATGCGCGATGCCTGCAGGCTCATGCGCCCTTTTGAAGAGGTTACAAATATGGTCAGTCGCACCGAAGGCACCATCAGCGACCTAATACCCTTTGCTTTCTTCCTGGAGCGTGCCGTGCGACGAGTGACAGATGAGGCTGTAGACCAGCGTGACGAGGAGCAGGAAGCGCACAATTTCTGGTCGGAATCACCAGAACGAACCCAGGCACCTGCTGCAACGCAGGGAGAGGTGTCAGAAGTGGAGTCAGAGGAGGAAGGTGGCTTTGTGGAGGAGGAGGACCAACAGGAGCAGGCTTCCCAGGGGGCTAGTGGTGACCTTTTGGGGACCCCTGGTCTTGTACGTGGCTGGGGGGAGGAGACCGTGGATGATGCAGTCCTTGATAACGAGGAAGCGGAGATGGATAGCTCTGCATCCAACCTTGTGAGAATGGGGTCTTTCATGCTGTCATGCCTGTTGAAGGACCCCCGTATCAAGAGGCTTAAGGAGAAGGACCTGTACTGGGTGGCAACGCTACTAGACCCTCGGTACAAGCATAAAGTGGCAGAAATGTTACCAACGTACCACAAGTCCGAAAGGATGCTGCATTTACAAACCAGCCTGCAAAACATGTTGTACAATGCTTTTAAGGGTGATGTCACTTCAGGAACTCATCAACATTCCAGGGGCAGAGGTGCCAGTAATCCTGCCACGAGCGCACCTGCAAGGACAAAACACTTTGGCCACTCTGTAACGTCAGACATGCAAATGTTTTTCAGTCCAAGGCAGCGCCAGAACCCTTCTGGATCCCTTCTGGATCCACCCTCAAAGAACGCCTCGACCGGCAGGTAGCGGACTACCTGGCATTAACTGCAGATATCGACACTCTTAGGAGCGATGAACCCCTGGACTACTGGGTGCGCAGGCTTGATCTGTGGCCAGAGCTGTCACAATTTGCCATGAACCTCTTGCCCCACCTCAAGTGTCCTCTCAGAAAGGACCTTCAGTGCAGCAGGAGGGATTGTAACTGAGAAGAGAACTCGCCTAGGTCACAAATGTGTGGATTACCTGACCTTTATTAAAATGAATGAGGGGTGGATCTCGGAGGGTTACTGCACGCCGGAAGACTTGTTCTGAGTTTCTGATTCTGACTCCCCATGCAGCTGTCCTTCTCTGCACGCCTCATGACTCCACACACAGCTGTCCTTTAGCGTCCTCCTCCCTCCACCACCGTTACAAACTAGGGTGCAAACCCTACTGGTTTAATTTGAATCCAGGTAAATCCTGAGTTTTTCTGGCCTCTGTGCTTCAGTGGCTGTGACAAAAAAAAAATGAATATTTTCAGCATTTATATGGCATATTTTTTCTGGCCTCTGTGCTTCAGTGGCTGTGACAAAAAAAAGGAATATTTTCAGCATTTATATGGCATATTGTTTCTGGCCTCTGTGCTTCAGTGGCTGTGACAAAAAAAAGGAATATTTTCAGCATTTATATGGCATATTGTTTCTGGCCTCTGTGCTTCAGTGGCTGTGACAAAAAAAAGGAATATTTTCAGCATTTATATGGCATATTTTTTCTGGCCTCTGTGCTTCAGTGGCTGTGACAAAAAAAAGGAATATTTTCAGCATTTATATGGCATATTTTTTCTGGCCTCTGTGCTTCAGTGGCTGTGACAAAAAAAAATGAATATTTTCAGCATTTATATGGCATATTGTTTCTGGCCTCTGTGCTGCAGTGGCTGCGACAAAAAAAAAATGAATATTTTCAGCATTTATATGGCATATTGTTTCTGGCCTCTGTGCTGCAGTGGCTGCGACAAAAAAAAATTAATATTTTCAGCATTTATATGGCATATTGTTTCTGGCCTCTGTGCTTCAGTGGCTGCGACAAAAAAAATTTATATTGTTAGCATTTATATGGCATATTTTTTCTGGCCTCTGTGCTGCAGTGGCTGCGACAAAAAAAATTAATATTTTCAGCATTTATATGGCATATTTTTTCTGGCCTCTGTGCTTCAGTGGCTGCGACAAAAAAAATTTATATTGTTAGCATTTATATGGCATATTTTTTCTGGCCTCTGTGCTGCAGTGGCTGCGACAAAAAAAATTTATATTGTTTGCATTTATATGGTATATTTTTTCTGGCCTCTGTGCTTCAGTGGCTGCGACAAAAAAAATTTATATTGTTAGCATTTATATGGCATATTTTTTCTGGCCTCTGTGCTGCAAGTGGCTGCGACAAAAAAAAAAAATGAATATTTTCAACATTTATATGGCATATTGTTTCTGGCCTCTGTGCTTCAGTGGCTGCGACAAAAAAAAACATAATTTTTCAGGAAAGTACACATGCCTAATTTTTCAGGGTTCTGCAACAGTGGCAAAATCGCATCTTTTATGGTCACCGCAGGTGATCAATAAAGTACACCAAAACTGGGCCCACACTGCAGAATCAGTGTTTTTTGGTTTGCTTCACTGTACATTGAATTACCTCTGCCTGACCGTGCACGTGCGCATTACGTGCACGTTACTCGTAAGTAAAACAATAAATACCAACAGTAAAATGTGTACAACCAAAACTGAAAACTAGCTTGAGAAAAAAAATTGTGGTTGAACCCAGGTCTCATGAAGATTTTGCCTTTAGGAGTAAACCCATGGTGACTGAAAAAGCAGTGACATATAATGCCCGTTTCTCCTTTGTAAAATTAATTATATACTAAGCTTTAACTATCATTATTGTTCAGTATTAATTTTCTGATTAAGTGATCTATCTGACCCATATATTTTGGTAAAGGCATTGCCTGTAGTTGTAGAGTGCTGTTATATAACAAACAAACATTTGGAATCTAATACACCTTAGAAGCGCTAATTGATAATATTGTAACTTAGATAGTTTTGAGCAATACCAATACAAAACAAATTGGGATGATTTTTGTTTTTGTTAATTATTTAATATTTAACTTTGTTCCAAGTGTTAACAGTGACACTTAACCAGCAACTCACACAGCCACGGGCTGCATTAAATACACTTATCTGTCTTTGCCAGTGAACATATTTCTCATGGACCATTTTCACTTTCTTGAGGCAAGTTAAAACATAAATCAGCTTACAGGACCGCTTGCTGTCAGAGATACCGCAATGCAGCAGAGAGGAAAATGCATTATATTCAGCAATATTTGTACCATTCAGTATAAAGTATCTTTTTGCTGCTCAGTGGATATACTGATAATTTGTTTGTGCATAAAAAAATTCCAGGGCCACTTTGTCAGTTAACTGTTTTGGTGAACTAAATGCAAAGTGAGCAAAAATATGCCCCACCATACCATAAATGAAATGCTCAATTTTCGAAAACGCTCCCTTTTAATAGTGATTAATTATAAAGTAAGAGCAATCACTGAGAACTGATTTCTTTAGGTTTTAGAAACTAGTAGAGTTTACAAGGACAAGGGGCTTCTTTATCAAGGGTCAAAGTGAGAATTAACCCTTTAATAAAGTAAGAGCAGACATTAAGGGGCCAATTCATTAACTTTGAATGAAGTTCGAGTATTCGACCATTCGATAGTCGAAGTACTGTCTCTTTAAGAAAAAACTTCAACCCCCTAGTTCGCCACCTAAAAGCTACCGAACCCAATGTTAGCCTATGGGGAAGGCTACCTTTTTTTGGTCGAAGGATAATCCTTTGATCGTTGGATTGAAATCCTTTGATCGAACGATTATTCCTTCGATCGTTCGATCGCAGTATTTGCGCAAAATCCTTCGACTTCGATGTTCGAAGTCAAAGGATTTTCATTCCCGGTCGAATATCGAGGGTTAATTAACCCTCGATATTCGACCCTTGATGAATTTGCCCCTAAGAACTGATTTCTACTCATAGTACAGGTATGGGACCTGTTATGCAGAATGCTGGGGACCTGGGGCTTTCTGAATAACAGATCTTTCCATAATTGGGATCTTCATACCTTAAGGGGCACATTTACTAAGGGTCCAATTTCGAAGTGGTAAAACTTCAAAATTCAACCATCGAATTGTAGAAATTCGATAGTCGAAGTTTTTTTTCGAGTGAATTTAGCCGTTTTCGATCGAATTCAAATTGTGCGATCAAACGTAGAAATCGTTTGAATCGAATGATTCGAACGATTTAATCGATCGATCAAACGATTTTCAAAAAAAAAAACTTTGACTTCTAAAAACTTAGCCAAATACTTGCTATGGGTTCTATGAGGTCCCCATAGGCTAACATAACAATTGGCAGGTTTAATTTGGCGAAATGTCGAAGTCGAAGTTTTTTAAAGAGACAGTACTTCGATTTTCGAATGGTCGAATATTCAAAGTTTTTTCAACTCAAATTGAAATTTTGGCCTATCTGATGGTCGAAGTACCCAAAAATTACTTCGAAACAAAGTTTTTGAATTAGAAAATTCACTTCAACCCTTAGTAAATGTGCCCCTAAGTCTACGAGAAGATCCTGTAAAAATTAAATAAACCGAATAAGCTGTTTCTGCTTCCAATAAGGATTATTATATCTTATCAAGTTCAAGGTAATGTTTTATTATTAGAGAGAAAAAGAAAATCATTTTTTAAAATTTGGATTATTTGGATAAAATGGAGTCTATGGGACATGGCCTTTCCGTAATTTGGAACTTTCCAGATAACAGGTTTGCGAATAAAGGATTCCATACCTGTATCTTAGAAATTTATCAGTGCAGCTGATCAATTTTTTAAAAACAAGTAAATAGAGAGCTGTGAAATGTCACTCTTGTGAACTGTTATGAGCTCTATTTTTAAACTTTGTTAAATAAGCCCCAAAGTTTCATTTCCAAGAATAACATTTTTCAGGAACTGAGAGTGAAATCCTAGAACTGTCTCTAGAAATTGAATGATAGCAGCTATAATAAGCTCTTCATGTCATAAAGTGGTCAAAAAAGTCTGTTTCATAAAATCAGGTGCACTCGATGCTGAAAATACTGTAATGTTGCCATATTCTAAGATGCAAATGTTGCCTTGAATACTGAATATTGAGGTTTTTATTTTCAAAATAAATATTAATTTGAATTTGGACACCACACCATGCTTGACCCTCTTAGACCTCAATTATAATTTCTATATTGCCTTCATTTTACTGAAGGCATTTCTGCTTAAAAAATACCTACTACTGTATGTACATTGAGGATTTGTATGGCTGTATGCCAAGAAAACACTAAAGAGGTTCTGAAGGCAAAGTTGATCCTTTGCTATTATTTAATGTTCAATACATATTGTCCAATACAAAGCTTATCTGCAAGTATTTTGGACAGTTACAATAAATCGTGCAGCTGTCACTGTCAGCAGTCATATGGAATAAACTATTTTAATTATTCCGCACAACACGTTACATTTTACGTATACTATAGTAAGCATGATTTTGACTTTTCTTTTTTCATAAAATGCATCATAAAAGATGTATGACATGCCTTGGTCTCTGGTATTTAGACCTACAGGCAGAATATTTTATTGAATTGACTGCTTTGTGCAGTTGAATTGTGTTCCTTCCTATGGGTGTTAAGAGTTCAGCAGCAGTACAGATACAGGACATATTATTATAAAGGAAAGCCCTAGAGCTATAGCGCAGGGGCTGCATGCCGATATGGCCAGAATCATATATAGCTGTGTTTAGGTGAGAAGGAATTAATTAAAGCAGGAGATGGCCAGTCCCAGGGGCGGAGTCAGAGAGGGATATGATTTCAGGGGAAGAAGCAGTTCACTTCCTTATCATCTGTGCAGGTAGAAACAATATAGAAAGTCTTCAAAAAATAACAATTATTGCATTCAACTAAACATAGCACAAAATGGAACATTGTGCTCACCACTAAACATTCTAAACTGTATAGGATGCCGTGATTGGCCAGCTTAATTATACTAGATAGATAGATATGTATGTGTGTGTTCAATGGCAAACAGGCATTTCTAAGTAGCTTTGCTCACAAAATAGCTTAATTTTTAACATATATATTATAATGCATCAATATTGTGTAGCGGTTCAAAGAATAAAAGCTGCAATTACTTTGTGTTAGGTCCCGATTTGCTAGAAAATGCTTCACAAATTCTGTGAAACTGTAATAGAATACAGGCAGAGGATGATCAAGGGACTGATAAAGTCCTTGGTGGGTAGCTGGTGAAAATGAACTTGACATTTTAACTATCAGTTGCATAATACATTTCTTTCACACTGGAAGTGCTGTTTTTGCAAACAATCTACTTAACTGCTAACATAAGATTATGTGCTAAAAGTCCAGTGTAAAACCCAGAGAAGAAATTCAGTAAAAGTGTGAATACATTTCATTACAGTTTATATTTTGACTTTGACAACAAGCTTTTAAGCTAATAGCTTTCAATGTACGGTATTATAAAGTGCATCTACCTACAGGTTCCCTCATGCATGGTTAGATTTTAATGGCATTTGTACTTTGATATGTGTATACAGGCATGGGATCCGTTATCCTGAAGCCCATAATTCAGAAGGCTCCAAATTACATAAAGGCTGTCTCCTATAGACTCCATTTTATGAAATAATGAAAAATTTAAAAATGATTTCCTATTTCTCTGTAATAATAAAACAGTGCCTTGTACTTGGTCCAAAATAAGATATAATTAATCCTTATCAGAAGCAGAACCAGCCTATTGGGTTTATTTAATGTTTACATAATTTTCTAGTAGACTTAAGGTATGAAGATCAAAATTAGGGAAAGATCCATTATCTGGAAAACACCAGGTCACAAGCATTCTGGATGGCAGGTTCCACACGTGTATAGTCTTTGTGTAATCTGGATAGTGACTATCTAGCATTGTAGTCCTGCCCTCGGTAATGAATAAAGAAGTTGTATTTCACACATCTTTATAACACATCTTCATAAAATTCACCCAAATCCCCATATATCCATAAAATACATTTGGAAAATTATTATAAATTGAAGGCTGCATATGTACTACTGCAGAGATGATGATTTGCTCTTAAAGTCACAGAAAAAGCTACAGAAAATATACACATTTTTCTAACTCACGTCTTTTTACTCAATTCATTTTAATCAACCTGGAAACTCTCTTCGCACAAAACTAGAATGCCATTCCAAACCAATCATTGTTTATCAGAAATTCTCCATATCTTCAATTTGGGTGCCGTCACTCCTGTGCCTCTGGTGTAATCACGGAATAACAATTAAATAGCCATTTGTGCAAACCCCACCCACCCCTTCCAAGGTCTTTCCTACCTTTGTAGCTTGAAAAAAGAAAAACACAACAAACAAAAAGGTTGAACATCACAAAAACATTAGAATTCCGGCACAAACCCTGCCCATGTATCATATCACAATCATAAAATAATTGTTTTACTTGATTATATTATTATATATTCATTATAAACAATTATTTTCTGACTAAACAACACAGATGGCATATGTGCAAAAAATACGTCACTTATAAAAATGCTAATTTTACTCCAAATCTGTGTCATGAAAACAATGTGCTCTCCACTACACATCTCACCTGATATCAGCTACTCTATCTACATGGCAGATAATTTACTAGTAGGTGTAGTAGAGTAATAGAAAACCTACAGACCCAACAGTCATGACATGCATGCTGTGTAATTGAATCATTAATTGAGGCTTGTTCAAAATAATAATAGCGTGTTCCAAATAACAGCAGTGTGGAAGTTCAATAAGTGAGGTCATTCATTCTGTGAAAAAACAGGTGTTTATTGCAGCCCTTATTTACAGAAGAAAGGCAGCAAATGTTGTGCATGCTTGTTGTAGTGCATTTCTCTCTGAAAATCTGAGAATAAAGGGTCCTTCCAGACATTGTTCAGAAGAACAGCGTACTTTGATTACAAAAGTTGATTGGAGAGGAGAAAACATATAAAGAAGTGCAGAAAATGATAGACTGCTCAGCTAAAATGATCGCAAATGCTTTATAATGGCAACTTATCATGAAAGATGTGGAAGCAAACGGAAAGCTACCATTCAAATGGATAGAAGATTCAGCCAATGATCAGCCCCAGGAAGATCAAAAAGGGTCTAAAGTCATGGATTTCAGTGCAGAATTCTGCTGGAGTAGCACTATTAACTGATGCGTTTTGAAAAAAACATGTTTTCCGATGACAGGATCCCTTAAGCTATTTGCAAGAAGCCCCCACAAAGTTCCATTGTTGAAAAAAAGATGTGCTGAAGAGGTTACAATTTGCCAAAGAACACATTGACCTAAATGGCCTAAAGTGAAATGACACAACATTGTGTGGACTGATGAAAGCAAGATTGTTCTTTTTGGGTGTAGGGGCTACAGACAATTTGTCAAACAACCCATAAACACTGAATTTAAACAACAGTACACTGTGAAGACGGTGAAGCGTGGTGGAGGAAGCATCATAATATGGGGATATTTCTTATACTATGTTGTTGGGCCTATTTATCACATATCGGTGATTAGTTTCAATACATCAAAATACTTGAAGAGCTCATGTTGCCTTATGCTGAAGAGGAAATGCCCTTGAAATGGGTGTTTTAACAAGACAATGACCAAAAACACACCTGTAAACAAGCAACATCTTTGTTCCAGACCAACAGGAATGACATTATGGAGTGGCCAGCCCAATCCCTGGACCTCAAAAGAAAACTTGACTGACATCAAAAAATCCAATTTCTGAGGCAAAACCAGAATTGTGGAACTTCAGGTGCCAGAAGTTGATAAACTCCAGTTCTCAGAAACAGTGGTTATAAACAAAATGATAGCTCAGTGATTCAAAGGAAAGCAAAATCTTGAAACATTTTTCAGTATATACAGTGAATTTTTGAGTTTATAAAGAAGAATGCAGACACTACCTGTACTATTTTTTTTAACAGCTTAATATTCCCTTTTCTTCACATTCTGTAAAGGAAAAACACAAATTTGATACATTTTTTTGATATAGAATATAATGTGCAGTGTTCCCAATGCATTTGCAGTGTATGGGAATAAAATCTATTATAAGGATTTTGAGTTTATTCACTTTTATAAACAGACTGCTATTTTTCTGAACATAACTGTATACACTGTATATGATAGTGAACACCCTACTATGATTTATAAGGCTAATAAAGCTGCCAAGGAGATCTTTGATTATATAAAGGTCAGGGAACTGACTCACCAAGGTGACTTCTAATAGCCGTTTTCATTTAAGGAGGGAGATTTTATTTTAATATACAAAAGTGTAAATATTATTTATGAAATTAAAAGAACATTTTTGCTCTGTACTTCTGAGGGAATCTGGTTCCTGGAACATACTTCTGCCAGACTTTATCATCCACTGTGTAACACCTCCACAGAAGCAAACTGCTTTCCTTGACTCTCATGCAGTCACTCCCACCCTGGACAAAACTCCCACACTTTACTGTTTTACACAAATGTCTGCATTAATACACCTCATGCTTCCCTACAAGTTAGGCTTTCTCCCCATGTTCACTCAAAATCGCTTATTGTTCTTTACTTCCCTAGCCTTTTACGTCTCTATCCTCACGCTTTCTCTAATTCACATGCCTCAGACAGTGAGTGATTATGAGTGATTGCTATGGGCTTGGTGTGCAAACAGCCTCCATATGAGTTGTGACATAAATTGCTATAGAGGTGCTGTGAAAGCAGCTCTGAAAGGTGCTATTATGGTCAAGGAGTTTCAGTAGCAGGGCTGACAATGTATGTCAGTGTGGTTATCAGTGAGCTTCTCTGAGCTCTTGTCATTTCTGCGATGATACTTCTCAGACAACAAACTTTGTTGCTTTGTTATCTCTTTGTAAAACACCCATGCTGTAGATAATATATAGGTTAAACATGTTAAAATTTACATTTTAGTACTGACAGCTATAGCCTGTGATCCACATGAATTGCTGTATTGCATTGAGTGCAACATATGCACCATTAATTATCGTCCATATCCAGAATTATGCTATGAATTATAACTCTTGCAATCATACACCTGTTGTGACTTGTGACAAACATACACTCTTCATGACCAATTTTAATATTCACTAATAACAGCAATCATAGTGTCAACATGACCCAGACATGATCTATAAAAAGATGTCGGTGACAGACAGGAATGAAATTCCCACAATACCATAAAGCCCAGCAGAACCTGAAGACATTTTGAGACCTTTTTTTGAGGTTCACTATTTTCTCCCTGTATATAACTATTCTTTAGCATATTAATCAGAGAATATTCCAATGATACAGCTGTTTGCATACTGTCAATATCAAGTCAAATTGTTATGGGGATAAGCGACAGTAATCTGAATGTATTCAAACATATGTTTACGGAATCTTAATAACAAATAAATAATAATTTATATTAGTGTAACATTTTATTATCCCACTGTGGTGTGTCTGCACCACTTCTGGAGCTCCCAGCACCACTACTGTGTAAGGGATCAAATGTATGTCTCCTCCAAATAATGCAGGATTTTCTTCATCTCAGGCTAGTGCCTCACGTGATTTCTTGGCCTCAGCCCACTTGCTTATGTCTCTGCACTGAGAGGGCACTGTAAAGATACATGGAATGGAATGAGTTTCAGCACATTTGCATGTTTTCACTCCAAAATCTTCTCCACGTATATATGCACCCAGGCCGACACGGTGCCTGCCAATGAAGAAACATTTTGTGGATTTCAGCAGATCAGCTATATCTCTAGTCTGTGAATGTAAGCGCAAGTGTGTGAATCAATGCAAGAGTGTATAGCTAATGTTATTGACCATTGCATCTGCAGAGCCTTTTCTTTTCCCCATCAGGCTATGTAACCCCATAACCATGGCCATGAATGAACAGTTCTCTAGATTTGTGTCTTTGCCCCCAAAATATCTATGTTTTACTTGTGATAATTTTACCTACTTTACCACCCTGAAAAACACCCATGCCTGCAAGTAGGCCAAGTAGTATGTTTTATTTACAGCAAGGTTTTTCACAGAATACTTCAAATTGGAAACAAACAAATGACGTTCAGTTCTCTGAAACAAAGACAGACTGGTTCACTGGCAGTATGAACATCTTGGAAACTTGCTCTGTCCAAGGGTCTCAGCCTCTATTAGTGCAACTCCAAAGTAGTAAAACATTTCAGTTTCACTTAGATTCAGTTTCACTTAGATTCTGTAGGTGTTTTAGGTGTACTTTTTGGACAGAGGGCTCACTGTAAGCCCCATCCTTTTTCATAGGTGGTCACTAAACAGACTCAAACATCCATGCTAACATTTTAACCTAAGTCAAAATAGGACATTTTCAAGTTATTGAGTCCCAATATACATACAGATAAGTGCAATACAATGTACTAAGATGGATGCATTCATTTTGCCAAGAAGAGTAGTGGAGCTTTTCGGCAGATTTACTTTTTATTTCTCTAAAACTCAAAATGTTTGAGATTTATTAAGTTTAAAAACCATTAAAACTGCAAAAAATAAACAGAGCCAAGCCAAAGCTGTTGAAGTCTCATCAAAGTCAGTTGGAGTTGTGCTGATCCTATTGGGCCATTTAAAAACAATTCTGACTATTTGAAAAAAAAAAAATTCCACTAGTAAATATCTGAAAACAAACATTTTTGGAGGATTTAGAAGTTTTTGTATTTTTTAGCACATCATCCATCATTTTTTCAGATCCTACTTTTTATATTATCTTTTGATAACTTTTATGGCATTGGTAGCTTTAGAGGATTTTAATCTTTGTTTCAAAAACCTCTAAAACCGCTAACATTCTACCTTTAATAAAAAGGCCTCCAAGTGTCATAGTAAAGACTGGTATAACTTAAATGGCATGTCCATAAAGGTCTGCTGTTATCCTTATAAAACCATTAATGACTCGCATTACAGAAATAATCCACCATCAACATATATGCAATATAAAGGAGCCCATTCCTTTATACCAGACAAAGGGGGTTATTTATTAAAGCCTGAATCCAAAAAACTCAAACATTTTTCATTTTTTTAACCATAAAAAATCCAAATTTTTTATGGAAATAAAGTAAAATTTTTAGAGATTTATTAAGGATGGAAAAAGTCAGAATCCAAAAATCCTCCATCTCAGATCTGCCGAGGTTGTACTGTAAATAAGTCAATGGGAGAGGTCCCTATCCTATTTGGAAGTTTCTGTGGTCTACGCTGGAAGTAATCTGAACTTCCGACTATTTCATGCTTTTGGGACAAAACTCTGAAAAATTCTGACCTTTTGGGGAAAAAGTCAGATAAAATCGAGTACTTTGGGAAAAAAGTCCAAAAAAATGTACGATTCGGATTTTCACTCAATTTTATCAGGTTTTACCCAATCTGATTAATTTGTGCTTTTTTTAAATTTTTTTATTATAAATAAGGGCCAATTGTGGATTCTAGTTTGTTCAGACTTTTTTAATTTAAGTAATTATTTTTCAATCTTAATCTGGAATAATGGATTCAATTTAATGGGACAAATTCAAGTACTCAGTGTCTGTTTTTACTTGGCTTTTACAAAGTTAACACTTTTTAACTGCAGAATGTTACATCCGACAAAATCATTAATTATTACACAGTTTATATGTGTGATTCTTACATGGAATATTGTGCAGTTATACTGACAAACTTTGTGTTATTTCCACACTGTTTTTTAAGCATATAGATATTTATATATATATATATATATTTATATATATATATATATATATATATATATATATATATATATATATATATATATACTGAACAGGAAAAGGCTCGCACTCACCGGTCTTACGAAAACAAAAAGTAGTGACTTAAAAGTAGTGACTAATGTTTCGGCTAGCAATCTAGCAGCAATACCCGGATGCCAGCAAAAATGTAATGATGAATATATGATATATATGAAAATTTTGACACTCACAGGATTTTTTTGATGCAAGCAAAAATAGATCCCGTTTATCAATGTTTCGATCCTTCACAGAGATCTTCGTCAAGAGAATCCAGTGAGTGTCACTATTACATATATATGTAACGCCGATCTTAACCACAATTAGTTAAAGTGTTCAGCTAACGGTATAAGCATGGGTTACACTGTGACTTACACACAGGGTCAGGGCCTTCACTAAGTGGAAGCTCTCCCTTTAAGGTGTAGTGGAACGGTTTATTGTCAGAGGCAATGACCACAGGTGAGACGAGGTTTTAGCACATGACACATACTATACAGCTCACACAAAAACTTATAGATAAAAACAGCATATGGAGAGGCACATATAATTCACACAGAGCTTCAGGTAATAGGTAATTCAGCTGAAGCAGAACTCCATGAGGCATTTGCAGTACATCAGTGCAACCATTCCCTCCAGGAAGTTGTCAGGAAGCAGCCTCTACCCTATAGTCCCTCTTCACTGAGGTCCGTGCACTTGAGGCATTCACACAGAGCCTCAACTCCCTGCTGAAAATCCTTGTTGGAGCTTCAGCTGCTCTTTCTTTCTTACCTATCTACCTTTCTCTCCTAGAGAGACTATTACAAGTCTGCCCTACTATAACTGACCTCATTCACGGTGTTGCCTGGTCCCTGACTTTACTGGACCCATGCCCAGACTCAGCACACATCCACCCTGCTCCTCAGGTGGAAAGCAAAGAGGAAGTTGCTGCTCCTTTCCAGCACTATTCCAGTGTGAGGCAGGATGTGGTCACAGCGCCTCCTAACCAGTAGCAGGGGATATGCAAATCTTTAAACTAGGGACACATTTAACCCTAAGGGTCCTATGGGGACTTATGCTTTAGATAAATGACTTTACATGTAAAGCATAGATACATACTGTATATGACATGACATGATCCCCCAAAGAACACTTGCATAATTTTATTGAAGTAAATGGTATATACATTTTGGATGCTTAGTAAAGCAGAACTTGTATGGGTACAGTTGGAACATAGAAATGTCTTGTCACGGTCGGCACCCAACACCAGAACAAATGCCAAGCACCATGGTCTTGCCTCGTGCTTCACCTGTAGTGTGACCGCCTTTGGCCTCGGGAGGAGCCCTCAGCTACTTGGATGCCACCAGGACTTAAACGAGAGGTGCAAGGCCAGATGTTCTGGATAGGCAGAGGGGCACGACTGTTAGCGAGAGTTTTTGGTCTGAAGGTCGTAGTACAAGGCGTTAGGCAATAGAGTAGTCAGATCAGGCTGGGTCGAGGCAGGCAGAGAATAAGCTTAGTCGGGCAGGCAAGGGTCAAACTGGGATATCAATCAGAGATGGTTACACAGAAGAGGTAGTCGATGTTCAGGCAAGGGTCAGGAATCAGAGGTCAGAATAGTCAGAAAAAAGGAAAAAAGTATGACCCATATTGTTGCACCTTCCCACCCTCTTTCGTTGAATTCCCAGAACAAATAGCAATAAAACGTAACTTTTATTAATCACAACCTAAAATTAGTATGAGACAAATTGAGTGTAAAGTATGTATTAAAACCAAGGTTAGGCAAGGAAGCTGTAATTGACTCAAGGTCGACAGCTAATACACGGTACTAGAAAGCTGGCAATAATGGTGTGGGTATTTCAAACTCGGTGGTCGCAATCAGCCCACATCTATCACAACCGTGATGTAGTGCTGGTGGTCCACTATATGAACGTTCGGGTAGTGTATGGGGTTCGGTTCGATACGATAAATTGTGGCAAGTGGATCAGCATCCAGTGCCACAGACCTTGTCTGCAAAAGGTACTAATAAATCTAGTGGGTTGTTCTAATGAATTATCAGATTTTTTTGGCATCTTGTTCAGTAAGGCATTCCTTTGTGTATTAAGTGCCCTAAAATAGGCTTTCTGAATTATGGAGTGAGAGTAACCTCTTGCTTTGAGTCTCTCTGTGAGTTCACTCGCTCTCAGTTTAAAGGTGGTCAAATCTGAACAGTTCCGCCATAATCTCAAAAACTCACCTATTGGGATTCCTCTTTTGGTCGAGACTGGGTGATGGCTCTGAAAATGTAATATGGAGTTGGTAGCAGTAGATTTACGAAATAGGTCTGTAGATATTGTCCCATCTTGGTTCAAAATCAATGTAATGTCTAGGAAATCCAATTTCTGGTTACTGATTGTATGTGTCAACCTGATGTTTAGATCATTGTTATTCAGTACCAGTAAGAATTTCTCCAGACATTCCCGACTGCCAGTCCATAGGAAGACTAAATCATCAATATAGCGAAACCATGTGGCTATATATTGGGTGAATTGGGACATCTGATCTCCAAATACCCAGGAAGCTTCCCACCAACCCATAAATAGGTTGGCATAAGTAGGTGCAAATGCAGCTCCCATGGCAACCCCTCTTACTTGCAGATAAAACTTATCATTAAATACAAAGAAGTTGTGATTTAGGCAAAATTGGGTTAGTTCAGTCATGAAATCTATGTACTGGCCATCCCAGTTACTTTCAGTCTCCATGAAGAATCTAATCGCCTGTAGACCATGTCTGTGAGAAATTGATGAATATAAAGATTCCACATCACAACCCACCAGAAATGTTCCAGATTCAGTCTTAATGTCTTGTAATTTAGACAGCAAGTCCCCTGTATCACGAATGTATGAGGGAAGATTAATAACGAAATTCCTTAGTTTAGTATCAATATATTGACTAGCTTTCTCACATAGGTTTCCATTCCCTGATACAATTGGACGACCAGGTGGTTTCGTTAAATTTTTATGCACTTTAGGCAACATGTAAAAAGTCGGGGTGGTGGAGGAGGTGTTAATCAAGGCTTTATATTCACTTCTAATCATAAGTCCTGTATGGTAGCCATCCTCAATCAAATTATTGTACTTTGTCCTAAATTTCTCAGTGGGGTCGCAATGTAGTCTGTGGTAACAGGAGTGGTCATTCAATTGTTTAAGTGCTTCTGTCATGTACAGTATACGTGGCCAAATAACCACGTTGCCACCCTTGTCTGAGGGTTTAATGACAACATCATCCCATTCAGAAATTTGTTGAATAGCCACCCGTTCCTCCCTAGTAAGATATAATACCCTAAGCCCACAGGGTCTCAATGAGAGTATCAACATGAATATTTTTATTTGAAATTCTCACTATATTGTTGCTATGTCTGTATCCTTTTATTACTCAACTCCTGATTGCAATTGCATTTGAGGATTGCGCTTTGCAACACATCTCTAGTGATTTTTTACAAACGTTATCAATTTATCATACAGACTCCATAGTTTGTTACTGTCTGGCTACAATGTATCAGCATCATTGATGCCATATGACACTGATTACAAGTTTCCTTTCAGAAACATGGGGCGGATACACTGTGCATTGCACAGTCCCACCCCCGTTGTCATGATTGGCTAAATCAAACTTTGAGATGCACGCGCCTCTCTATTTAAACCTGCACCCTATCAGCGCCAAAAAATAGCCTTTGACAAAGCTTGCAGACTGGGCAAGCGAAACGCGCGTCAGGCGCCTTGAGCAATACAAATTTTATTAACTGTTAGGCAGGGACGGTGGAATAAGGGAACTGGCTCTAAAACGAAGGGTGGAAGGGTGGAAGGGTGGTTCGGGTTGCTACTGGTGGCTCTAAACGGAAGGGTGGAAGGGTGGTTCGGGTTGCGCTAATCAGTACTTCAGAATACTCGTGTGGCGGTATGCGCTTAACCGGCGCATTAACGTCTTAAGATACCGACACAGCAAAAAGGGTTTTGGCAGCGAGTCGGCAGCCGAGTCAACGCGGGGTTTAGCTCCTCCTCCGTTGACGCTGACTATTATGCCAAACGGAGCTTAAGCAGACAATAGCCTTAATGCTGGTCGATTGCTCATCCTCCCTAATTGGGAATAATAGGCGGATTGAGTGTGATAGACTCCACTGCCTCCCGCTCAGTAACGCACTAATTCCTATGGAAGGTGTGCGAGCTGGAGCATGATAAGTCTCCCTGCTCCAGCATAATTACACTTGGATACGAATCTATTTAAGCGGGGACTTACTGCCTAAAGAAGGTCTGTGGCACTGGATGCTGATCCACTTGCCACAATTTATCGTATCGAACCGAACCCCATACACTACCCGAACGTTCATATAGTGGACCACCAGCACTACATCACGGTTGTGATAGATGTGGGCTGATTGCGACCACCGAGTTTGAAATACCCACACCATTATTGCCAGCTTTCTAGTACCGTCTATTAGCTGTCGACCTTGAGTCAATTACAGCTTCCTTGCCTAACCTTGGTTTTAATACATACTTTACACTCAATTTGTCTCATACTAATTTTAGGTTGTGATTAATAAAAGTTACGTTTTATTGCTATTTGTTCTGGGAAATCAACGAAAGAGGGTGGGAAGGTGCAACAATATGGGTCATACTTTTTTCCTTTTTCCTATCATATACTACTAATGACCTTGCACACCACCATTTTGTTTTACGTCTCTATCAATGGGTGGTGCTACCTATTTTTCTCTAATTTACCAGAATAGTCAGAAGCCAAGCAGGGGGTCACAATAGGAATCAATACAGAGTAATTCAGAAACTCAAACACACAGAAGCACCAGGAACAAGATCCTATAATGGGCAATGTGTAAACCTGCTTTGTGGCTTTAAATATTTTCAAATTTTGCGGCACTGCGCACTGACATCACACACCAGCGCACATGCGCAATCAAATCAGGAAGTGGCGCGCCGCGCGCGCCCTAATATTACAGCTAATGCGGCCAAGAGGAACGGCGGCGAGGCGTCCCTGCAGACCTCCTTCCACTAGACCACCAGGGTGAGTCATCACATGTCTCTTTTATTCCAGCTATAAAGGTTACATAGGTTTAAGGTTTCATTGGCTAGAAGATAAAAGAATGTTTGATAAATTGTTAAATAGTGAAGGGAGGATTTATCCGCACCTCGCTGACTGTGGATGTTTCGCTGCTGCAAAAATTCGCAATGTCAAAATTGTCGCTCCTCAAAATTATTCAGACGCCCATTGACTTGAATGCATTAAGACTAGTGATGGGCGAATTTATTCGCCAGGCGCGAATTCGCGGCGAATTTGCGCGATTCGCCGCCAGCGAATAAATTCGCGAAACTCCCGCGAAAATTCGCGTCAAAAATTCGCCGGCGTCAAAAAAAAATTTTTTCGAAAAAATGGACGCCGCGTCGAAAAAAGGGCGCCGGCGTCAAAAACGGGCGCCGGCGTCAAAAAACGGGCGCCGGCGTCAAAAACGAGACGCCGGCGCCGTTTCGCCAATTTTTCGCCGTTTCGCGAATTTCGCGCGAAATTCGCGAATTTTTCGGCGAAGCGAAACGGCGCAAATTCGCCCATCACTAATTAAGACAAAAGAGTCGCACGTATGAAAATTTTCACACGAAAAAATTAATTTGGACGCCCATTAACTTTAATGCATTTGGTCAAAAGAGTCGCGAGTATAAAAAGTGTTGTTTGTGTCAAAATTGTCTTGCATCAAAATAATTTTGTGCATTTTTTGCATATTTTTTTTGGAATTTCTCTCATTTTGCGGCGAAACAGGACAGATTCGCTCATCACTATTGTTAAATGCTAAAATTTAAATCAGACATATTAAAAGGCTAACAGATAAAGGGCATCAAACAAGATGTAACAAAGAAAAAGGGCAACATTTATTTAGATTAGTACTGAAAAATGTTAGCTACTTTTTTCTAGCAGCTAAACTACTCATGGTCATTTCTTACTTTCAGTTGTAGAGGTTTGAATAACAAAATATGAGGCATGGTCAGTGCTCCAAGCATCTGCCCCTACATTAAAATCAGGATGCTGTGACTGCTTACCTTGTGTAAGTATCAGTACTGATATTAACTGCCCCCTGCATTGTTCAAAACTCAGATTCTGATTGTAAAGTGGGGGAGGATTAAACCTTTATAACCAATGCTGTGGTTTTGGCAATCTCTCTCTTTTAAGTGCTAATGGTGGGGGAGGACTAAGCTCTCAGAAACCAATGTCTAGGTCAGGGGACACTTATCCAAAGGAAAGATACTTTGTAGGGAGGTGCCAGTCTTTGAATACTATGGCCAGAGGTACATAGTTAGGGACCACTATATAGTGTTTACCTTGACCTTGATGTGGTATGGTGGCTTATCAACTTTATGATCATAAGTTTGTAACGAAAAACCCCTGTTTTTGAAAATACATGCACTTGCATAGATACTAGATTACTTATGAGACAGGGGGCCAGGAAATGTGCATTTATCAATCTTTTTTGTATAGTTTTAGTTAATTTTGCCTTATCAGTAGCACTTCCATTGTATTTATATATTTTTACTTAGCCTTGGAGTGCCCCCACAACCCCCCCCATGTTTTGCATTTCAGATTGTAAATCCCTGCATTCTTCACCTGTTTACACATCCAACAGAGTGTAGAAGCAGTAAGAGCATTGTGTCACTGTACAGTGTAAGTTTGCAGATTCCTCTTAGAGTGGTCCAATCTGTTTTCCTATCTCTTGTCCTGCTCTGCCTATTTGTGCTGAGAGATGCTGTGCTATCCACATGGGAGGAGAAGCCTTATGGGGTTAGGAGTACTTATAGGTGATATCCCAGCAGTGAGCACCAATCATTTGTTTTTTTGGTGTGCTACCATCATTAATGTGGGTGTGGTCTTAAAAGTTCTTGCAATATGTATGCGGTTTATAGTTGCAGAGGTTTCTAGACTTTTTGGGTTCAAGCCTACTTTTACATTGCAGCTTTAGTTTAGGTTAGCTCATAAAACATTACAAAGGCTTACATTTGTATGTAAGAACATCAGAACATCAAGTTAGCCTTGCAAATTCAATGATGATAACTCCAGATTTTATGCTGATTAAAATACAGTTCCTCTTCTTAACATTTACTCATTTGAGAGGTCTTAGGGAACAAGTTCCAGTCTGGAATCTTTTCCATAAGGAGACACGTCTTGTCTTCATGGTTTAAAAACATGGATGACTATTAGGAGGTTATTTACTAAACTCTGATATATTCTGGTCGGAGTTTTAAAGAGAAAAAAACACAATTGCTTTAAAAAGTCTAAATAAATGCTTTTAAAAGTCCAAATAAAAAAGTACTCCATCTCCAGTACTCCATCTCAAACCAACTTGTGGTTTTCAGGCAATAATCGGAAAAAATCATATGATTTGGATTCACGATTTTATCAAGTCTTTTCCTACAAATTTTCAATTAAATTCATTGATAAATACAGCAAAAATGTGCACAGTAGTTTGGTCGAAGGTTTTAAGAAAACAGCAAGAAATTTTATGTTTTATTAAATAACCCACTTACTGTCTGACTAAAAAAAGTTTAAGTCACAAATGTCAAACAATTATCAACATTTATACAGATTGTTTAGACAGAACCTTTGAAAATGCTGCTTCATATTTAGAAATGTTTTACTTCAAATAATGTACCTGTAATTTGGTTTTTCACGTAATTCTATGGCAGGCCATAAATACATATTATCTAAACTGAACACCTCAGACCAGCAATAGGTTTGTTCAGACAGCAGATGAAAGATTGCTAAGCTAAGCAGAGCTACAAACAGAGCCAGAAACTCTGTATCAAAGAAAACATTGTTTAAATGCACTGTACAGGATAGAAATGTGTGTAAATATTATGTGTCACTGATCATTTCAGTGCAAACTTTTCATGTCATTTAAGGGACATTATCAAGCTGTGGAAAAGTATTAATGTGTGTCTTATCTTTGGTGTTAAAGCACATGGGTCTTCTGTGTCACAGATATTTGCTTCAAAGCAAATAAACCAGAGTGGTGTGATACCCAATGGACAACAGTTCTCCCCTGTAAGAATACGTTTATCAGAACTGTCTTAAAAGTACAAAAATATATTTCCATTAATACAAACCTTTCTCTGTTACTTAATAATTAGAAGTTTTTTTTATTAAAAACGTGTAATTTAAACATGTAGATCATCTGATTGTTTATTGTAATAAATATATTTCAAATGAAAGTAATATATGCATGATATATATATATATATATATATATATATATATATATATATATATATATATATATATATATATATATATATACAGATGCAGCCACATTGGTTTGTCTGTTTGACACAGAATAACTAAACACAGATATCCCATTTATCTCATTTAACACAGAAAACTGCGTCACAACATCCCATCTAATTAAAGCATTCACCATTGTGAACAATGGTGCTTTGGTATGCTAATGAAAAGGTTAAATGCATTAAATGAGTTAAGATGACTTTAGATAGCACAGTTTCTTCAATTAACCCTGAGTCACGACGCATTTAACTCACAAATCTAAGTGGCTTCATCTGTATATGTATAACGTTATTTGTAAAGCTCTGTTACAATACAATATATAAACAATATATAAACGTACAGTATAGAAAATTACACTCAGGGGCAGATTTACTAAGCTCGAGTGAATAATTCAAATAAAAAAATATTCGAATTTCGAATTATTTTTTTGGGTACTTTGACCATCGAATTGTTTATATTCGATCGAATCGAATGATTCGAACTATTCGAAGTAAAAATCGTTCAACCATTCGACCATTCGATATTCGAAGTACTGTCTCTTTAAAAAAAAACATTGACTTCATACTTCGCCAGTTTAAACCTACCGAAGTCCAATGTTATCCTTTGATCGATTGCTTAAAATCGTTTGAATTGTTCGATATTCAAATTCTAAGGATTTTACTTCGAGGGTCAAATTCGAGCATAAAGTTGGTAGCTAACATATAGGCACAAATTGAAGGGGAAAAGTGCATGAGGTAACAGCATTGTCCCTTAGGTACCAGGAATAGACTAACATTCTAGTATTCCAAAAGGTAGAATTTTAGTTTTTCCTTAAAGAAATTGAAAGGGCGCTCCTTTTGGAGGAATTCAGGGATGGAATTCCAAAGTTGAGGAGTGGCAAGATAGAAAGGTCTAAGGCAAAAGGTGGCAGTGGATGTGGATGGTGTAAATGTATATATATACATATATTGTCCACCAACATTTTTTTACATACTGTACAATATAATTTATTCTATATGTAGCAAAGTACCGTACTTTTAGAGGACAAGAATGTGCTACGGAAAAAGGTTTTCCGCCCGTTATGTGAGTTTGTCTCAGTGACATACCTCCCAACACTTGGAAAATTGAAAGAGGGACAAAAACATTTGCCACACCCCCTAAATACCACATCCTTTTTACAAAATTTGGCAGGTTATGGAAAGCTTGAACCCATTTCTGGGAGTTTTAGGGTTCAGGTTTTATGTGTTATTACAGTTTTCTACTGAAGGCGAATTGCCCTTTAAGCTGCAAGTCACGCTTTCCCCAAGAGACCTGCTTATCTTAAATAGTTACGATTGTTTCTTTGCTTATTTTAAATTGTTACAAATTTATCTTAAGTGCACCTGCCATTCTATGCTCTCTGCCAAAAGCCTCAGTTTTAGAAACTTTGTATCGTTAGTTGGGACATTTCAGAAACTATATGGGACTGTAGGTTGAGCTGTCGGGATGACATTTCACTGTTTTGCATTTATTTCTGCAGTAAAAAATTATTGATTGTAGAGTGGTAAAGGGAGTTTTACAAATACGAAAAATAAAATAGCTTGAATGTTAAATTACACCTCCTTCCAGTGATTTATGAAAAATACTTTTTCAACTGATAAATATAAAACTGTTATTTGGGTGCATTTGGGAGTTGTCTGTTTAAGAAAACACAGGGTGTTATGTATGAATAATAAGGATGTATGCATGTATTCCCATTGAATTAATTTGGGAGGATTATTAATTAATGAATGGCTATGTTTAATTTTTAAAACATTTTGCACAAGTCTTAAAGCATGAACTAGAGTACTACGCAGAAGAACCACAACCCCTTTGTTGGGTTCCCAGCCGGGTTACCCACAGACTGCCCACACGGTGAAGGGGAATCAGGGACTTTTTGCCCAAGACCCGACCACTTTGCGGGTATTTCGCTGGTACCCGACCCGAAGCAAGAGTCTAGCATGAACTATTACAGTTTGATAAATTGCCATTTTATGCACTTCTGAATAAGCTTATTGATGAGTGAATCTGTCCCATTTTGCTTTGCAGAAAAATTTTGCGAAACATGAAAAAATTTGCGAAATGGCAAAAAATTTGCTAGAATGCATTGAAGTCAATGGGCATTTTTACACACAACTTTTATTTTCGTTCTAAAAATTATTGAAGTCAATGAGCATTTTTTCTTATGGAGACTTTTTTGTCCTAATGCATTAAAGTCAATTGGCGTTTTTTTCTTATAGAGACTTTTTTGACCAATGCATTAAAGTCAATGGGTGTGTTTTTTCTCTGCAAATTTCACCTTGGCTAATTTCTGTCAGAGTATCGCGAAAAAATTTGCACATGGCGAAATTTGGAATTTTGCTGCATATCCATGGCTGGCGAATAAATTCACTCATCACTAATTAAGACATAGATCACCTGCACCTACTTAAACATAACTGAATTCAATATAATATAATATACTATACTATACTTCTTTACAGCTTTCAGTGCTGGATTGAGGATCTTTTTATTCTCTTGGAACAGCAGGGTCAACATTCTTGTCTTATTGCACAGAATAGTTACATACATGGAGTACCTATTTAAGATTGTTCAATCTTTCGGGTTCGATAACCGCCCTGGCAATAGCTGAACTATTTGTGGTAAAAAATTAAGATTGATGAGGTTATCTTCCCCAAAACCCATTGTGAGTTCATTAACTCTAACAGAATTTCCTTAAAGTAATTCTGTCATGGAAAAACATATTTTTTCTAGAACGCATCAGTTAATAGTGCTGATGAAGCATAATTCTGCACTGAAATCCATTTTTTTTAATATTTAATTTTGAAATTTGACATGGGGTAGACATATCTTAAGTTGCCCAGGTTCCCCCAGTCATTTGACTTGTTCAGTCACTCTTTACTGCTGTACTGTACTGCTGTACTGCAGGTTGGAGTGATGACACCCCTCCCTCCCCTCCCCAGCAGCCTTACAATAGAACAATGGGAAGGTAACCAGATAATAGCTCCCTGAAAAAAAGACAACAGCTCCCTGGTAGATATGAGAATAGCACTCAATAATAGAAATCCCACTACAACTCCTCCAGTTACATTGAGTAGGAGGAACAAAAGCCTGCCTGAAAGCATTTCCAATATGAAGTGATGACTCTTTCTGAAAGCACAGAATCAGGCAAGATGATCAAAGTTGGCTGTCTACACACCAATATTACAAGTAAAAAAAAATGTACTTGTTGGTTCATGAATAAAATGTTATATGGTGGAGTTATTATTATTTGCAGTGTAAACAATGCAATTTTGAAAGAAAAACTACACCATAAAAATCATGACAGTATCCCTTTAAATATTGATTCAATATCTTATACAGTACTATACTCTTGAGTTTGAGTGCTCTCCTCTATCCCTGACACAAGCATACAGTCACTTATTTCCAGAGACAGTCCCTGGCTGTTTGAGGGAGGCAGATTGCACAATATAATACTAATCATAAAGTAGGCTGTATCATTCATACATTCCCTTTTATTTCAGATAAGTAAACAGTTAAACTGGATGGAATGGTAGATCAAATTCTATGCACACCTAAAATATTTCTTGCTGCAGTGCTGATATCGAATTAACTGTGGTGCAGATTGCTGGCTGTGTAGTTTTTATGTGTCTGATCAGTGCACAGTTCAACTTAATTATGTCTGAGAACATGAGCACAGGTCTCACTATACCTTGTATTAAAACGTTGCTTATTAAAGGGAGATACTGTACATTCCTGGGGTACAATGCCTAGCATATTGGCTTTCAAAAAATAATTATTTTCACCTGTGAACAAATGTGCAAGAAAGAGAGTTATTACATTTGGACAAAGACATTTGCAAAATGAGAGCAAATACTTATTAAAAGAGACAAGGGTCAATAAAGGCAATTTACAAGATTTAAACATTCTTTAAATGATTCTTAAATGAGAATTTCACATTTAAATACACTTTTATGGGGGAATGTAATATCTTTCATTAGTGAAAAAAATGCTCGCAAATGCTTGCAAATGTTAGTGACCATGTTTACTCCAATTTTGACTGATAAAAGACCTCAAAGACTTCCTTGCAAAGTTTGTGACAAAATTGCTTTTGCGAACATTCATAGTGTATGTAATAAAATATTTAACAAAACTCCAGAGCAGAGTTTTTCAAGGTGCAATTAAAGTTCACAATGCAATAAAAGCCTAACAAAAAATATTACATGACAGGCAATTTTTTTTCTTGCTCTTTGTGAATTTTATTATATTTCCCCCTTTTATTATTTTATAAAAAAATCCTAATCTAACTAACATTTCAATACATTTTTTTCTTGAATTAATAGTATTACTCATGTGCCTATTAATGGTCTGCAAGTGGAAATGTTATCAGTTTTTTTTGGGGGGGGGGGCAAAGTGAAAAACCCCAATGGTCAAAGAATTTCATTGTTATTCTACTTTTAATTGTTCATATCATACTATGAAATTCGACCATCGAATTAAAATACTTCGACTTCGAATATCGATGACCAAATTCGGTGAAAAATCCTTCGACTTCGATATTCGAAGTTGAAGGATTTTTAACCGAATTTGGCCATCGAACGATCGAAGTAAAATCGAACGTTCAAACGGTTAAATCCTTCGAATCGAACGATTCGAACGATTTTATCATACGATCGAACAATTTTGACTTCAAAAAGAAAAATGCTGTAGAAGGTCCCCATAGGCTAACATAGCACTTCGGCAGGTTTAATTTGGCGAAGTATTGAAGTCAAAGTTTTTTTAAAGAGGCAGTACTTCGATTATCAAATATTCAAACTATTTTACTTCGAATCGAATTTGAAGTAAATTCGAAGTCGTAGTATCCTATTCGATGGTCGAAGTATCCAAAAAATTACTTAGAATTATGAATTTTTTTTACTTCGAAAATTCCCTCTAATTCACTTCGACCCTTGATAAATCTGCCCCTTAATTTTCCTTACTGAAAATTGAACTGATGACTGGTTGCTATTTCCAGATAGCTTTTAGAAATATCAGTAATGAGTATCAGTACGCCTTAGGCATAGAGGCAGGGCAGACAATTACTTCCACTTTCCATTCAGCACTTCCTAGATGTCACTGTTCTCCACACATTCCCCCATTCTCTTCACTGTTTCATTGTGTAGCCAATGCATGGGGATGGACATTGGGTCCCCAATTCTGGTGCACAACTAAAATGTTGAGATGATGCAAGACTTGCCTTAATAACAGTGTCCACAAAATGGGTCCTGCCTGCTTGCTATAATTATGAATTCCCAGCCTGAAGAAAACAGGATTCAAATCATTTATATTGTGTAATTAAAGTTCATTTTGCTTGACTAATGTGATAAAATAGGATTTTGAAGAATATTTTTTGGTGACAGGTATCCTTTAGGGTGAAATATATCTTTATCCAAGGTAGCCAGATATATTTAACAGTACCTATACATCCACTAAATGAAATGCCATAATGCTAAATACGAAAGCCTTATTAACCAGTTTCCTCCACCGTTTTAAAGAAGGTAACCAGGATCTATGTAATTTAATGCAACTGCCTTCCTGCAAAAAAATAAGCACATTATAACGGAATGCATCCTTAAAGTTACATAAAACTCTTTGTTTGTGAAACCATACGCTACAGTGGTGTGCAAAACTATTTGCCCCCTTCCTGATTTCTTATTCTTTTGCATGTTTGTCACACAAAATGTTTCTGATCATCAAACACATTTAACTATTAGTCAAAGATAACACAAGTAAACACA
Source organism: Xenopus petersii (assembly GCA_038501925.1). Lineage (NCBI taxonomy): Eukaryota > Metazoa > Chordata > Amphibia > Anura > Pipidae > Xenopus > Xenopus petersii. The sequence goes on along the minus strand of CM076681.1, from coordinate 68,763,043 downwards.
AAATGCAGTTTTTAAATGAGGGTTTTTATTATTTAGGGAGAAAAGAAATCCAAATCTATATTTTCATGTGTGAAAAAGTAATTGCCCCCTGAACCTAATAACTGGTTGGGCCACCCTTAGCAGCAATAACTGCAATCAAGCGTTTGCGATAACTTGCAACGAGTCTTTTACAGCGCTCTGGAGGAATTTTGGCCCACTCATCTTTTCAGAATTGTTGTAATTCAGCTTTATTTGAGGGTTTTCTAGCATGAACCGCCTTTTTAAGGTCATGCCACAACATCTCAATAGGATTCAGGTCAGGACTTTGACTAGGCCACTCCAAAGTCTTCATTTTGTTTTTCTTCAGCCATTCAGAGGTGGATTTGCTGGTGTGTTTTGGCTCATTGTCCTGCTGCAGCACCAAGATCGCTTCAGCTTGAGTTGACGAACAGATGGCCGGACATTCTCCTTCAGGATTTTTTGGTAGACAGTAGAATTCATGGTTCCATCTATCACAGCAAGTCTTCCAGGTCCTGAAGCAGCAAAACAAGCCCAGACCATCACACTACCACCACCATATTTTACTGTTGGTATGATGTTCTTTTTCTGAAATGCTGTGTTACTTTTACGCCAGATGTAACGGGACGCGCACCTTCCAAAAAGTTCAACTTTTGTCTCGTCGGTCCACAAGGTATTTTCCCAAAAGTCTTGGCAATCATTGAGATGTTTTTTAGCAAAATTGAGACGAGCCTTAATGTTCTTTTTGCTTAAAAGTGGTTTGCACCTTGGAAATGTGCCATGCAGGCTGTTTTTGCCCAGTCTCTTTCTTATGGTGGAGTCGTGAACACTGACCTTAATTGAGGCAAGTGAGGCCTGCAGTTCTTTAGATGTTGTCCTGGGGTCTTTTGTGGCCTCTCGGATGAGTTGTCTCTGCGCTCTTGGGGTCATTTTTGTCGGCCACTCCTGGGAAGGTTCACCGCTGTTCCATGTTTTTGCCATTTGTGGATAATGGCTCTCACTGTGGTTCGCTGGAGTCCCAAAGCTTTAGAAATGGCTTTATAACCTTTGAAATTGAACTCAGGTGTGATAAACCACAGTTAAGTTATTTTTTAACAAGGGGGGCAATCACTTTTTCACACAGGCCCATGTAGATTTGGAGTTTTTTTTTCTCCCTTAATAACGTAAACCTTCATTTAAAAACTGCATTTTGTGTTCAATTATGTTATCTTTGACTAATAGTTAACGGTTTTTGAAGAGCAGAAACATTTAAGTGTGACAAACATGCAAAAGAATAGGAAATCAGGAAGGGGGCAAATAGTTTTGCACACCACTGTATATTTAGCTCAGTGTTGCATAATTAATTGCTTAAAAACGAACATTGGTAATATGCACTGAATATGTAATTATTTTGAATGAGGTAATTTCATTAAGAATAAGTGTTCACAGTTATAGACATGGCTGAACCAATCTAGTTTCTAGGTAATTCTAGGTAATATAGTGGAACTAGACATAGTAAACATTTTTTAAACGACCACGATTAGCCAGATAATTCCCTTTAACATCAACGGAAAATATGTGCCAGAGAAATACCACAGATCAATGTTGACCTGCTAGTTACATTTGTTTATACAGATGCAGCCACTTTGGTTTGTCTGTTTGACACAGAATAACTAAACACAGATATCCCATTTATCTCATTTAACACAGAAAACTGCGTCACAACATCCCATCTAATTAAAGCATTCACCATTGTGAACAATGGAGCTTTGGTATGCTAATGAAAAGGTTAAATGCATTAAATGAGTTAAGATGACTTAAGATAGCACAGTTTCTTCAATTACCCCTGAGTCATGACGCATTTAACTCACAAATCCAAGTAGCTTCATCTGTAGGTCAGCACTTTCAGCCTATATAGCTACAGAAAGAAAATATACAGTAGTCACATTCAAAATAAACATGAAACAAAATATCTGCCCTACAGTTGTAAACAGACTATATCAAGAACTGAGATTATTTCTTGTACTTGTTAATGTATCATTTTATGATTTCTTTCTACAATTTATTGCCTTGCAATTTGTCTTATATTGAAAATATCATTTTTTACTGTCTCCCCAGAATTCATGATGGTTTCAAACAACATTAAACCTAAATAAATGGAATATAATGATACTGATTGCTGACATACTGTATAAAGTATATTTATAAGTTTGAGTATCATAAAAATGTTATTCAAATATAATGTATTTTATTACATAGTTACGATAATCCTTATTGCCGCAATTGCAAGACAATTCTCAGTACATTTGCATACCCTAATTTTTAAAAACAGATGTGGTTCTAAAATATACTGTATATTTCCTCTATCTTGTGCATGGTTTGTTCGTGGTAATTAATGGTATTTTTTCCATACTCCTTTTTTTTCTATTTATTTTAAATGGATGATATCATTAGTTAAAGCACCTGATAAACAACAGCTTGTTGAGTATTACATTGAGTAACCCAAGACTCAGTGTTCCCTTCATGTTGTGCACTTACGCCTGTGAATACAATATTGTTACCTGTGTACATTTTACAATTCACCCCACATTGTACTCAATTTTTATCTTTATGAAAATGGCCTACGTGAAATTAAAGGGGTTATTGCCCAAGAGAAATAACTAAATAGTTTTATCATGAACAGATATGATACCAATGTTCTGCTGTATATTATATAAATAAATGGCTTCACAGTTCTACTGAAGCTCTAGTTTATGTTATTGTGCATGATTTTGCTTTACATATTTTAATTTCAAAATAAACACTCATTTTGCAGAGTGTATGTACCTATTAACATAATACAGGTATGGGATCTATAATGCAGACTGCATGGTACCTGGGGTTTTTGGATCTTATAATTTCGATCAATACGTGTAAACATTAAATCAATCCAATAGGATTGTTTTACCACCAATACAGGTTCATGCACCTTAGTTATCATCAAGTACAAGGTACTGTGTTATTATTACAGAGAAAAGGAAAATTATTTTTTAAATAAGAATCATTTGCTTAAAATGTACGGTACTCTGCATACCTTTAATAGTATTTACAGTATCCCCTTCGATGCATAAAACGTGGAATCCACTTACAAAAAATCATTTTGTAAAGATTCTGGTTCCTGATAGCTCCGTGATCTGTAATTTGCCTTACATGTCAACAATTGTCATAGTTCAAAGGCCAAGCTGCAGCAGGGAATGGGTTAAAATTTTGCATATTTGTTATTTTTTTCTGATTTTTCAGATGTTTTAAGTAAAAAAAAAGTCTGACCAAAATAGAATCCATGTGGGACATTCACTAAGATTCGTAGTTGTGCCAGGCGTAACTTCGCCGAACTTTGCCGCACTTCGCCAGGCGTAGTTTCGACCAGCGCTTCGCAAATTCACTAAAATCCGAAGTTGCGCTCAGGGGTAGCGTAAGGTTGCGAAGTTGCGCTAGCGCCGATTTGCTAAGCGAAGCGAAGTTACGCTAGCGATGGTTAATTTGCATACGGCGCAAAATTCAAATTTCAATGGAGGAATATGTAGCAGCACTACAAATGCCTGGGAAACCTTCAAAACATCAAATGAAATTTTTATTTTGCCCTACACCTGTGCCCACTGTATAGTTAAGTTGCCAAGAGTTAGGAAATGTAGGGGGGAAGGAGGGGAGCCCCAAAAACATTTTCGATCTTTTTCAGCCTATCACCCATAATATAGAAAAAACACCTGCGTTTTTTGGGACTTAGAAAATTTTTTAACTTTTTTTGAAGCAATCCCTATTTCCTCTATTGCGCTTCGCCTGGTCTGAGGTGGCAAAGGAAGTCTAGCGTAAAAGGTAGCGTTCAGTACAATGCGCGCGTTAGTGAATTTGCATAGTTACGTCCGTTGCGCAAATTCGCCAGGCGTAAGGGTGCGAAGAAACACTAGCAAATTTACGCCAGTGTTTGTTAATGAATTTGCGAAGCAACGAAAATGCCCAATGCTAGCGAATTGACGCTAGCGTTAGGCGCTTTGGCGCATAGTGAATTTGCCCCCATGATTTGAACTTATTTATCATTGAAAAAACTTGATAAAATCGGCTCGAAATTAACCAAAAAATTTGGCGAGTTTAGTGAAAAAAACCTCCAAGTTTTTCAGGTTTTATGCTCGAAACACTTGATTTTTCATAAAATCAATCAAAACCCACAATTTTTTTTTATCTTTTGCCGAAATTCAGCGCAGACCATAATATCTTAAAATTTGAAATGGGACCTTTGCCATTGACTTCTACAGGGCCCCCCGACAGCTTGGAGATGGAGGATTTACAGATATGGACTTTTAGCAGCCTCATGGTAAAATAAATCACAATAAATTCAAGTTTTTCACGTGAAAGTTTTTGGCACTTTGGACTTTAATAAATAACCCCTAGGATTGTTGTGACCCTAATTATTGTGATATCCCTTTAGCTTATATGGATGTGTTACTGACTTTTCAAGACTGTCAATGATGGGTAAGCTTCCTGTTTAAATGTTTACTTAATTTTTTTGGCTACAAATCCCAAAATATTCACATCTATGTAGGATTTAACACAGAAGTGATTTGCTCTTTTATAGAACCCTTTACAGAGGCATTATTAATTTTGTAATGTTGTATGTGTGCCTCTGTATGACACATATGGCTTCTATCTGCATGTCACGTGCATTCCTAGATAACAAATTGCATAAGCGTCTTTTTTTCTTCGGTATTGAGAAGTATAATTCAACAAGCATTGTGATGTAGTATTCATACAGCACTGATGTCACGCTGTTAGTCACTGCAGTTCTTGGAACCTCTCAGAAGTAAGAAAATGGTCCAATTATACTTTCATGGCAAGAAACACAGAAATAGTTCATGATAATTAATTTAAGATGCAAGAAGAACACCTTCTGACAGGGATAACTGCACAAAAATTGGAGCCAATAATCTTCAAGCTTGTTTGAAAAATCTATTTGCTACTTCAAATGCTATGCTTCAACACCTTACATTTTTAAAATGTATTTTCTGGTATTTGTATAGCACTGACACATTTCTGCAATGCTTTACTCATCATGATTATTCCAGTTACAATTCTTCCAGTTTCTTGCAGTGCAAAAACATTAATGCAGGCATTATGTTCTAAGAACCCAGATGGGGTCTAATTTAGAGTTTAATTCTATCATGCACACACTGGAATCTGAGTGAATAGATTATTAGGTGTTTACATGTTGTGGTCTCTCTCTCTCTCCTCAACAGCAGTTACTGCTCAGGTATGCAGAAACTTAAAAGAAACAAAGCCAAAAGCCATCACAGGGAAAATGATCTAGTCAAATCAACTTCCAAACAGATGTAATGTATCATAGCAAATCAATTCAGCTTTATTTAATCTTCAAGGTGTCAGACCAAACACAGTAGGTAACCATTCAATAAAGTTAGTTGACTTTAGAAGTAAATAACACGAACAGCAGTTGTGTCGTCTCCCTTGTGACTGGTTAAAGAAATCAAGGTACATTTTGCTCTTTTTCACATTTGAAATGTATTGCTTCTCAAAAGAAAAAAATATAAATAATAATTAAATGCTAATCATGATAAAATCATTGATGATTGATTGTTATCACCTTTCTGAATTGGTGCATGTACTCCCATTAAAGATCTGATTTCACAAGAAATTGTTTTGCAATCTGGCCTGGACAAAGATCTTAGTACTCTGTTTAAAAAACGTTTGAGCCTATGAATTAAAGGGATACTGTCATGGGAAATAGTTTTTTTCCAAAATGAGTCAGTTAATAGTGCCACTCCAGCAGATTTCTGCACTGAAATCCATTTCTCAAAAGAGCAAACAGATTTTTTTATATTCAATTTTGAAATCTGACATGGGGCTAGACATTTTGTCAATTTCCCAGCTGCCCCTGGTCATGTGACTTGTGCCTGCACTTTAGGAGAGAAATGCTTTCTGGCAGGCTGCTGTTTTTCCTTCTCAATGTAACTGAATGTGTCTCAGTGAGACATGGGTTTTTACTATTGAGTGTTGTTCTTAGATCTACCAGGCAGCTGTTATCTTGTGTTAGGGAGCTGTTATCTGGTTACCTTCCCATTGTTCTTTTGTTTGGCTGCTGGGGGGGGAAAGGGAGGGGGATGATATCACTCCATCTTGCAGTACAGCAGTAAAGAGTGATTGAAGTTTATCAGAGCACAAGTCACATGACTTGGGGCAGCTGGGAAATTGACAATATGTCTAGCCCCATGTCAGATTTCAAAACCGAATATAAAAAAATCTGTTTGCTCTTTTGAGAAATGGATTTCAGTGCAGAATTCTGCTGGAGCAGCACTATTAACTGATTCATTTTGGATTTTTTTTTCCCCATGATAGTATCCCTTTAAGCATTTCTTAAACTGATTACTCTTAAAATGTTTTTTCTTCTCAATGAAGAATGACATTAAGACCTTCAAAGGAATTTCTACCTAAAGTGGTATCTGACTTCCTTATTAATCAAGATATTATATCCTCTCAGTGTCAAAGGAGGAGGTCAGATGGTACACTTAAGAACCAACATTCTTAAATCCTTTATGGAGTTTGAAATGATTTCCTATTGTTGTGTCCAGTTTTTTTATTGGTTACAGTGAATTTGTGGTGTGTATTTCTCTTTCTTAGACTTTTCCCAGTCTCTCCTATATACAGTCCCCCTGTTATGCAATTAGTGCATTATATTAGGTACGCCACATTGGAAGAAGAACAGTTGCCCTGGTCATGGATGCTGTATTCCTCTAATGTGTCCAGAGTTGTTATTTTGCCTGAAATCAGGATGTGTGGGCAGGTTTTACATTGTTTTTGCCACCGGGGTATGTTCCATTTTTGGTGGAGTGCAATAAGGCACTTCTTGTTATTACTGACTTTAGATTGGGAGGCTGTCTGAATGCTAGGATTGGTGCGTCTGGGAATATGCTTTTGAGCCTCTCGTCATTATTAAGTGTACCTTGTAGATCTCTGGCTATTTTTTTGAGGGTCCTTAGTTGTGGATTGTATGTGACCACTAGGGGATAGGGATGTAGCGAACTGTTCGCCGGCGAACTAGTTCGCGCGAACTTCGACTGTTCGCGTCCGCCGAATGTTCGCGAACGTCGCGCGACGTTCGCCAATTGGTGTTCGCGTTCGATTCGAAGTAAAATTTCGTTCGACCATTCGACCATTCGACCGTTCGATCGCTAAAATCGAATGATTTCCATTCGTTCGAACGATTATAAGCATTCGATTGAATTAAAATCATTCGATCGAATAGCTTCGATCGTTCGATTCGAACGAAAATCGTTCGATCGTACGAATAAAATCCTTCGATCGTTCGATCGAACGATTTTATCGAGCGTTCGAAGTTCGCGAACTGTTCGCGAACTGTTCGCTTTTTTGCCGGTGTTCGCGAACGGCGTTCGCGAACATCAAATCGGCAGTTCGCTACATCACTACTAGGGGAACCAAATTTATTTCAGCCTTTTGTTTATTCTGTAGAAGTTGACTTCTGGGAATCCTGGTGGCTGCATGAATGTACTGACCTACAATCATGGAGTTGTAGCCCCTGTTGACGAAGTCTGTTTTGAGTGTTTTGAGATGGTGATTCCTTTCAGCAGTGTTCAAACATATATGATTATATTGTAAAGCCTGGCTGTAGATGAAGGAGTGTTTAGTGTGGTCAGGGTGGAAGCTGTCATACATAAAATATGATGGTTTGTTGGCTTTGAATATATGGTGGTTTGATTAGTATTTTCCCTGATGTAAATCAGAGTTTTTGAATTTTTCAAAAATTCTGATGCATTTGTTCTAATAAGAAATAACTATATCATGACGCTTTTTTTGGTCTGTATAAAAAAAAAAGTAATAAAGTGTAAACATATGTACATGTTTACTAAAGGGTGAAACAATAAAACAAAATTATGTGTTCTCACTGCATCTATTCACTGGTAATTGACTATGAAAAGAATATAAGAATATTAAAGGTATTTAAAAAAAATAGATGTATTAGTTCTGACTGTTATGAGCTTGTATGCTATTCCTTGTTTTCTTGTATTTAGAGTATAAATGTATTTCATGCAGGGGATTCAGTGCCATGTGTTACAGCAGTGCTGTGGGCTGCTAATTACTTATATAGCCTGTTCAATGATGTTATCATAAAGTTAACTGTATGGAGCCTTTGAGCTTACTGGAGCCATAGGAAAACCATTGGAGGGCTATATCTGGCCCACATGCCTGCAATTGGACAGCCCTGTGTTACAGAGCATAAAGGGTTAAACTAGTCAGTATTGTGTATGCAAGGAATGTGCTATTTTGGGATTCTAAATCCAATACTAATCTAATTGACTGGAAGAGTAAACAGAGTGGTTAAACATTTTTTTTACTTTCTTGCTTGGGTGACAAAAGTCACATGATTTTAAGGATTCTGATTCAGTTTGGACAGGAACTTGGATTCGGCCAAATGTGAATCCTGCTGACAAAGGCCTGAATCCTGAATTGAATCCTCTATTTGGTACATCACTAATGTTGGTTTGTAATCTTGTTATAACTGGTGCCATGCTGTCTGCTGAATCTAACACCTTTCAATATGGAAGCACTTTCCCCTTGTATGTCATACCTTGTCTACTTCTTCACACCAAGTTCAAAAAATGTTACTAGACAATGGCATGACATACAGTGGTGTGCAAAACTATTTGCCCCCTTCCTGATTTCTTATTCTTTTGCATGTTTGTCACACTTAAATGTTTCTGCTCTTCAAAAACCGTTAACTATTAGTCAAAGATAACATAATTGAACACAAAATGCAGTTTTTAAATGAAGGTTTACGTTATTAAGGGAGAAAAAAAACTCCAAATCTACATGGGCCTGTGTGAAAAAGTGATTGCCCCCCTTGTTAAAAAATAACTTAACTGTGGTTTATCACACCTGAGTTCAATTTCAAAGGTTATAAAGCCATTTCTAAAGCTTTGGGACTCCAGCGAACCACAGTGAGAGCCATTATCCACAAATGGCAAAAACATGGAACAGCGGTGAACCTTCCCAGGAGTGGCCGACAAAAATGACCCCAAGAGCGCAGAGACAACTCATCCGAGAGGCCACAAAAGACCCCAGGACAACATCTAAAGAACTGCAGGCCTCACTTGCCTCAATTAAGGTCAGTGTTCACGACTCCACCATAAGAAAGAGACTGGGCAAAAACAGCCTGCATGGCACATTTCCAAGGTGCAAACCACTTTTAAGCAAAAAGAACATTAAGGCTCGTCTCAATTTTGCTAAAAAACATCTCAATGATTGCCAAGACTTTTGGGAAAATACCTTGTGGACCGACGAGACAAAAGTTGAACTTTTTGGAAGGTGCGCGTCCCTTTACATCTGGCGTAAAAGTAACACAGCATTTCAGAAAAAGAACATCATACCAACAGTAAAATATGGTGGTGGTAGTGTGATGGTCTGGGCTTGTTTTGCTGCTTCAGGACCTGGAAGACTTGCTGTGATAGATGGAACCATGAATTCTACTGTCTACCAAAAAATCCTGAAGGAGAATGTCCGGCCATCTGTTCGTCAACTCAAGCTGAAGCGATCTTGGTGCTGCAGCAGGACAATGAGCCAAAACACACAGCAAATCCACCTCTGAATGGCTGAAGAAAAACAAAATGAAGACTTTGGAGTGGCCTAGTCAAAGTCCTGACCTGAATCCTATTGAGATGTTGTGGCATGACCTTAAAAAGGCGGTTCATGCTAGAAAACCCTCAAATAAAGCTGAATTACAACAATTCTGAAAAGATGAGTGGGCCAAAATTCCTCCAGAGCGCTGTAAAAGACTCGTTGCAAGTTATCGCAAACGCTTGATTGCAGTTATTGCTGCTAAGGGTGGCCCAACCAGTTATTAGGTTCAGGGGGCAATTACTTTTTCACACATGAAAATATAGATTTGGATTTCTTTTCTCCCTAAATAATAAAAACCCTCATTTAAAAACTGCATTTTGTGTTTACTTGTGTTATCTTTGACCAATAGTTAAATGTGTTTGATGATCAGAAACATTTTGTGTGACAAACATGCAAAAGAATAAGAAATCAGGAAGGGGGCAAATAGTTTTGCACACCACTGTAGCATCCTTTTTTCTGAGGGGAGGGGTGTTGGAAGACTATGGATAAGTTAAAGAATATGTTTCAAGAGGGAGTGTGTGTCTGTGTGTTCTTGACAGACAGAGGACTGGTAATTTAACTGCACAACATGTCATGAAGCACATGGAGATTTCAAGCCTCCTTAGGGAGGATGAACTATCACTCACAAGTGAAGAGAGGTCCTTAATTAAGGCCCTTTGGACTCAGCCTCATGTTTAACATGGAGGACTTCAATATACCAGCCTGTCTTTGTATTGAATACACGTGTACTTTCTGTAGAACACAGGCAGGAAAAATCAAGCCAGTTGGTGGTGATAACTTTGTGAACTTATGCTTAAAATTACACCAATATCTTATGCTAATTACTGATTAAAATGTCTAGAAAATAATTTCCATGACCTCTAAGTTCTCCTGCCTAACAAATATACTATGTTATTGCTTATGGGTCAAGAAAGCATGTTACACTGACATGAGCAGCTATACGCACAATAAATATAATGTAATTTTTTTCATTCTATTATCTTAAAATATCACTAAATCCCCATTATTTATAATATATAGGTTAGATAGAAAATGTTTGCTGGGCTGATTACCAAAATGTTTTGGAAACTCACATTTCTTTTTAGCAAGATATAACCAGAATTGCCTTTTGGCTTATTTTACTTGCTTTCACTCTGACAATGCCCTGAGCAAGTTGCCTTTAGACCTCTCTATGGAATTTCAGGAGAGAAGGCCCATAGCACAGCACAAAATAGTAGCCTTCAAGACTGTTATATCTTTGAACAGGGATGCAACTTGTAAATCTATGACCATAGAAAAATGACACTATTTTAATCAGATTTATTCTGAATCCATAGCCCTAGAACAAAATTACTTTAGAACTAAAAAATGCCTTTGATTACTTTGAATAATGTATCCCTATTGTAAATATGAGGGCACTAGAAATTAAATGGTCCATGACTAAAAGCACAAAACCACAGGCCAAATGCTCTGTATGGGTCATGTAACTCCAAGGGAACATCTGATATCCTTCCATTTTAAACTAGGGGCTTTATTATTTTTATAGTGCCCAATGAGTCACATGACAAATCTCCTACAAACAAGCATGCAAAGTGCAAGTCAAACATTCCATAATTACATAACTATTTCCTTTTTACCAATGTAGTTTTTTTTCCACAATTTTCCAATTTTTTTTCACAGAAGCAATTTCACTATTGTAATAATGTAGTGGAGGCCAACTCTTTTTTTAACTTGAAAAGGGATCTTCGCCTTACTATTGCTTTTTCCAGTTCAGTGGTTTTCAGATTGTTTACCAGAAATAAAAACTTTGTTCAATTGCTTTTACATCTTTTATTTTGTAACATTTTTTTTTTAACGTCTGCAAGATAATAGTCAATTGCATAAGGCTGTTAGTTCTAGAATGCACAACTGTATTCTCCAATATTAAGAAAAAAGCTCTACTTCTATGCAAGTTCAGATAGTGAGCTGACTTTGCCTACAAACAGCAGATGATCAGTAGAGACATGCAGTGTCCTCGTAGAAGCATGCCTCCCTGCAAAGTACAGGCTTACCAAACAATATACAACAATCAAAATGTTTTTGCGAGTCCTCAGCAAATGCAAGTAGTTATTGATGAAAGCTTCCATACAAATAATAGACCCATAAATAGAGTGATTTAATTCATTTTTATTTCTTAATCTAAACAAATATTGCAACCATAATAGGGGTCAAAGAGCTAGGGCCCCCACACTGCTGAGGTTGATAGGGAATTTGAGCAATGCAACTTTTCTTCTGAAATGTCATGTACTGACTTGTCTTTCAAAATTGATAGTGTCAAGTCTGAAGGGAAAGTCCATCTGCTGAAAAATGGGCTGACCTGATGAGCAATGACCTTCTTCATATTAAGTCAGTATTCATTCACAAAGCTGACCTGACAGCTTCCAATGTCATTTGGGACTGCTGGGTACAAGTAGACTCAAATATATCAACTGGATTGCAACCAAAACATAATATACTATACAACTACAGACATCAATCTAATCTTTGTCAGTTTAAGTCAAATTTATAATGAAATAGGCATCAACATACAGTACATCAGCCATTATTCCTTTACGAACAAAGAAATGAAAAGATAAAGTGCACCTATATTTTTCTATTTTGCCTCCTGACTGGCACTGTTCAAAGATATGGTTCCATATACCAGAAATAAAAAAATTCCAAATAAAAATAGTGCATACTTATTTTTGTTTATTGGAGAATTGGATATTGCATAAAGAGTTCACAAAAGAAAATATGAAAAGTAATGTAATAAAAAAATGAAAATAAATCATTTACGTTTGATAGATTTTGTGGTGTAATAATAACACAGTATAGTTATTGACAAGTTGCCATTATGCCGTTTAAACTATTGCTTTACTTGCCACAGCAGATGGGTCTGTATGATGCTGCTTTTTTTTTTAATTTCTGTGAGTAAACACTCTCCAATATTCATCTCATGTGTGGCATTTGTGGTAGTTAATCTAAATTATTTTTCACCATTCCCTTTTGTGATTACAAAATCACATGTTTGTCTACTGTCGTTTTTTTAATATTTGTTATTTCAGGTGCTCTGGTCCTCAATAAATGGAATATTCTCTATTTTATGTTTAGTTTATTCATTTATTTAAGCATTTACATCTACTTTTCCTAGGATACAATATAATTTTACAGGGTTTATGTAATTTATGATAGCTGAAGAGAAGAAGTATACAGTACCTTTTTCTAATAATATGGCCCTGGGTTACAGAGCATTTCAGGTCACTCTTGGGCTATTTTCAAGCTTGAAAAAAATGGGCAAGAGATGCCTAAAACATGCAAAACAAAGGTCTTTGCCATGTGTTTAGAATAAATGTGGAGAAATGTGCTGTACGCTTCAATGGAGATATTGCAAATGCCTTTTATTGAGGGGGAAAATAAAGCAGTGCTTTTCAGCATCTAAGCATTCTCAATTACGTGATCATTAATTCCTAAAGGTCTTCAGAAAATATTTTGCTACCCTGTTTTTTGTGTCTTGTGTGTTCTGTTTATTGCGTTTTAGTTATTTTTTGTTTGTGCTGATGATCTATTTTTTCATCTACATAATTAAGTTTGCTTCTCAGCAAAAAACATGAAAAAGAGAGTTAATGGCAATCATGGCACCAGGCATGTACTATACATGGACAGTCTAAGCTGCTGAAAGCCAAAGTAAAGCAAGTTAAAAAGTAGTGCATACTAGCCTTAGCAAAGAGCATGGCGACACCTATTAGTGATGTGCGGGTCGGGTGTTCCCCAGAAAGGGGGTGCGAGGTTGACCCGACCCCGCCCGTAGATATCAGTCCGTCTGCACATCACTAACACCTATGTATTCTGTTTGCTGTTTGCAATCTGTTTACAGACAGTAGGGGATGAGTTGTGCTGATGACCAAGCTAAAGTGGAAGGATGAGGCAGAGCACCTATCTAGGTGGTGTTTGATTCATCTGGAAGTACACTGTTTATTTGTTTTTAACATGCTGTCTGCCTGCATACACAATTTTTGGGGAAACAAGCTGTGGTAAGTAGGGATGGCGCGAACTGTTCGCCGGCGAACTTGTTCGCGCGAACATCGGGTGTTCGCGCTCGCCGGAAGTTCGCGAACGTCGCGCGACGTTCGCCATTTTGGGTTCGCCATTGTTGGCGCTTTTTTTTGCCCTCTCACCCCAGACCAGCAGGTACATGGCAGCCAATCAGGAAGCTCTCCCCTGGACCACTCCCCTTCCCTATAAAAACCGAAGCCCTGCAGCGTTTTTTCACTCTGCCTGTGTGTGCTGAAGAGATAGTGTAGGGAGAGAGCTGCTGCCTGTTAGTGATTTCAGGGACAGTTGAAAGTTTGCTGGCTAGTAATCGTTTTGATACTGCTCTGTTATTGGAGGGACAGAAGTCTGCAGGGGTTTGAGGGACATTTAAGCTTAGGTAGCTTTGCTGGCTAGTAATCTACCTTCTACTGCAGTGCTCTGTATGTAGCTGCAGTGGGCAGCTGTCCTGCTTCTGATCTCATCTGCTGACTGCTGCAATAACAGTAGTCCTTGTAAGGACTGCTTTTATTTATTTTTTTGTTGTTTTACTACTACTACTACTACTACTACTACTATAAGAGCCCAGTGCTATTAGTCTAGCAGTGTTGGGGAGTGGGACTGGTGTGCTAATCTGCTGCTCCTAGTAGTTCAGCAGCACCAACTTTAATTTTTTTTTTTTTAATATTCATTTTTTTTTTATTTTACTTTTTTTTATTTTACTACCGCTGTAGTAGTGTATAAGTTGACCTTTTAGGCATTATTTGCCCTGTAGGCATTTTTTGCCCAGTGTGTTATTCAACCAACTGCCATCTAGCTGTGTGACCTTGTTCACATTCTGTCTAAATATCCATAATATTACCGTCTCCAGAAAAAACACCGGAGTGACTTTTTTCAAGCAGCCATAATAAATTTTACGTAATCCGTATCCATCGCTGTAGTAGTGTATAAGTTGACCTTTTAGGCATTATTTGCCCTGTAGGCATTTTTTGCCCAGTGTGTTATTCAACCAACTGCCATCTAGCTGTGTGACCTTGTTCACATTCTGTCTAAATATCCATAATATTACCGTCTCCAGAAAAAACACCGGAGTGACTTTTTTCAAGCAGCCATAATAAATTTTACGTAATCCGTATCCATCGCTGTAGTAGTGTATAAGTTGACCTTTTAGGCATTATTTGCCCTGTAGGCATTTTTTGCCCAGTGTGTTATTCAACCAACTGCCATCTAGCTGTGTGACCTTGTTCACATTCTGTCTAAATATCCATAATATTACCGTCTCCAGAAAAAACACCGGAGTGACTTTTTTCAAGCAGCCATAATAAATTTTACGTAATCCGTATCCATCGCTGTAGTAGTGTATAAGTTGACCTTTTAGGCATTATTTGCCCTGTAGGCATTTTTTGCCCAGTGTGTTATTCAACCAACTGCCATCTAGCTGTGTGACCTTGTTCACATTCTGTCTAAATATCCATAATATTACCGTCTCCAGAAAAAACACCGGAGTGACTTTTTTCAAGCAGCCATAATAAATTTTACGAGATCCGTATCCACCGCTGTAGTAGTGTATACGTTGATCTTGTGGGCAGTATTTGCACAGTGTTTTCTTCAAACCGCCATCTAGCTGTGTGAGCTTGTTCACATTTTGTCTAAATATTGATAATATTATCGTCTCTAGAAAAACCACTTGAGTTACTTTTTTTCAAGCAGCATTCATATATTTTACGTAATCCGTATCCACCGCTGTGTATACGTTGACCTTGTGGGCATTATTTGCACACTGTTTTCTTCAAACCGCCATCTAGCTGTGTGAGCTTGTTCACATTTTGTCTAAATATTGATAATATTATCGTCTCTAGAAAAACCACTTGAGTTACTTTTTTTCAAGCAGCATTCATATATTTTACGTAATCCGTATCCACCGCTGTGTATACGTTGACCTTGTAGGCATTATTTGCACACTGTTTTCTTCAAACCGCCATCTAGCTGTGTGAGCTTGTTCACATTTTGTCTAAATATTGATAATATTATCGTCTCTAGAAAAACCTCTTGAGTTACTTTTTTCCAAGCAGCATTCATATATTTTACGTAATCCGTATCCACCGCTGTGTATACGTTGACCTTGTGGGCATTATTTGCACACTGTTTTCTTCAAACCGCCATCTAGCTGTGTGAGCTTGTTCACATTTTGTCTAAATATTGATAATATTATCGTCTCTAGAAAAACCACTTGAGTTATTTTTTTTCAAGCAGCATTCATATATTTTACGTAATCCGTATCCACCGCTGTGTATACGTTGACCTTGTAGGCATTATTTGCACACTGTTTTCTTCAAACCGCCATCTAGCTGTGTGTATTATCGTTTCCAGAAAAACCAACTGAGTTTTTGTTGTTGTTGTTTTTTTAAAAATAATGCCAGGCAAAGGCAGGCCGCCACGCAGAGGCCGTGCTAGGGGCCGTGCTGCTATGCAATCCTGTGGCCCTAGCAAATTGCCCAGTTTTAAAAAGCCAATGACCCTGAACTCCCAAAATGCTGAAGAGGTAGTTGACTGGCTTACACAGCACACCCCATCCTCTACCGTTTCTAACTTTACCACAACATCCTCCTCATCCTCCACTGCTATGGCCACCCCACGTAACACTTCCTCCACCACCGGTGCCCCTTCTTCACTGGAGTTATTTTCCCATGAGTTTCTTGAACTGAGTAATGCGCAACCATTATTGCCAGAAGAAGATGAAGGAGATGAGGACGTTACACCAGATTTAATTCTGGCAGAGAACACGACAGAGATGGACATAATGATGAGTGATGAGGAGGAGGTCCCCGCTGCTGCTTCCTTCTGTGATGTGTCAGAAGAAATTGATGCATCTGAGGAGAATGATGATGAGGAGATTGATGTTTTGTGGGTGCCTAGTAGAAGAGAGCAAGAGGAGGGTAGTTCAGATGGAGAGACGGAGAGTCAGAGAGGCAGTAGGAGAATAAGACTTAGAAGAAGCAGGGAGGACAGCCCGCAGGGATCAGTAGGGCAACAACATGTATCGGCACCTGTGTTCAGCCGGCCAACGCACCCGCCATTGCCGCCAATGCCGCCAACTTCTACTGTTACCGCCAGATCGCACACTTCCAAAAAGTCAGCAGTGTGGGATTTTTTTAATGTGTGTGCCTCTGACAAAAGCATTGTAATTTGCAATGAGTGCAGTCAGAAACTGAGCCTTGGTAAGCCCAACAGCCACATAGGTACAACTTCTATGCGAAGGCACATGAGCGGCAAGCACAAAGCACTTTGGGAGCAACACCTCAAAGGCAACAGGCAAACTAAAAGCCACACTCCTTCTGGTCCAGCATCTTACTGCTCTACCTCTGCTCTCCTTGACCCGTCTGAACCACCCTCCACTCCGCCTTCCACCTTGACCACCTGTTCCCATTCCCAGTCATCTGCCACCAGCCAAGTTTCTGTGAAGGCCATGTTTGAGCGTAAGAAGCCAATGTCTGACTGTCACCCCCTTGCCCGGCGTCTGACAGCTGGCTTGTCTGCACTCTTAGCCCGCCAGCTTTTACCATACCAGCTGGTGGACTCTGAGGCCTTCCGCAAATTTGTAGCAATTGGGACACCGCAGTGGAAGGTACCCAGCCGCAATTTTTTTTCTAAAAAGGGAATACCACACCTGTACCAACATGTGCAGAGCCAAGTTACCGCATCTCTGTCACTTAGTGTTGGGCCAAAGGTCCATATGACTACTGACGCATGGTCAGGGCAGGTATGTCACCTACACTGCCCACTGGGTGAACTTGGTAATGGCTGGGAAGCAGGGAATGGGTAGCTCAACAACAACAACAGTGGAGTTGGTGTCACCGCCACGGATTGCACGCGGTTCTGCCACCACCTCTACTCCTCCATCGCTCTCTACCTCGTCTTCTTCCTCTTCTTCTTCTTACTCTGCTGCTGGGTCCTCCTTCATCTCCTCCACACCTGTGCACCCCCAGCTCCCCCTAGGCTATTCGACGTGCCAGGTACGCCGTTGTCACGCTGTCTTGGGGATGACGTGCCTGGAAAGCAAAAACCATACCGGATCTGTACTCCTGTCATCTCTGCAGTCACAGGCCGATCGGTGGCTGACCCCACACCAACTGCAGATCGGAAAAGTGGTGTGTGACAATGGAAGCAATCTGTTGGCAGCGTTGAGACTGGGCAATTTAACACATGTGCCCTGCATGGCACATGTGTTAAATTTAATAGTCCAACGTTTTTTCTCCAAGTACCCAGGATTCCAGGACGTTCTCACCCAGTCCAGAAAGGTGTCGGCCCATTTCAGACGTTCCTACACAGCCATGGCACACCTTGCTGACATTCAGCAGCGCTACAACATGCCAGTCAGGCGTTTGATTTCTGACAGCCAGACTCGCTGGAATTCAACGCTCCTTATGTTGGAACGTCTGCTGCAACAACAAAGGGCCGTCAACGAGTACCTTTTTGAACTGGGTGGTAGGACTGGATCTGCAGAGCTGGGGATTTTTTTCCCCCGTTACTGGGTGCTTATGCGCGATGCCTGCAGGCTCATGCGACCTTTTGAAGAGGTGACAAATATGGTCAGTCGCACCGAAGGCACCATCAGCGACCTAATACCCTTCGCTTTCTTCCTGGAGCGTGCCGTGCGACGAGTGACAGATGAGGCTGTAGACCAGCGTGACGAGGAGCTGGAAGCGCACGATTTATGGTCGGAATCACCAGAACGAACCCAGGCACCTGCTGCAACGCAGGGAGAGATGCCAGAAGTGGAGTCAGAGGAGGAAGGTGGCTTTGTGGAGGAGGAGGACCAACAGGAGCAGGCTTCCCAGGGGGCTAGTGGTGACCTTTTGGGGACCCCTGGTCTTGTACGTGGCTGGGGGGAGGAGACCGTGGATGATGCAGTCCTTGATAATGAGGAAGCGGAGATGGATAGCTCTGCATCCAACCTTGTGAGAATGGGGTCTTTCATGCTGTCATGCCTGTTGAAGGACCCCCGTATCAAGAGGCTTAAGGAGAAGGACCTGTACTGGGTCGCAACGCTACTAGACCCTCGGTACAAGCATAAAGTGTCAGAAATGTTAACAACATACCACAAGTCCGAAAAGATGCGGCATTTACAAACCAGCCTGCAAAACATGTTGTACAATGCTTTTAAGGGTGATGTCACTTCAGGAACTCATCAACATTCCAGGGGCAGAGGTGCCAGTAATCCTGCCACGAGCACACCTGCAAGGACAAAGCCCTTTGGCCGGTCTGTAACATCAGACATGCAAATGTTTTTCTGTCCAAGGCAGCGCCACAACCCTTCTGGATCCACCCTCAAAGAACGCCTCGACCGGCAGGTAGCGGACTACCTGGCATTAACTGCAGATATCGACACTCTGAGGAGCGATGAACCCCTGGACTACTGGGTGCGCAGGCTTGATCTGTGGCCAGAGCTGTCACAATTTGCCATGAACCTCTTGTCTTGCCCAGCCTCAAGTGTGCTCTCAGAAAGGACCTTCAGTGCAGCAGGAGGGATTGTAACTGAGAAGAGAACTCGCCTAGGTCACAAAAGTGTCGATTACCTGACCTTTATTAAAATGAATGAGGGGTGGATCTCGGAGGGTTACTGCACGCCGGAAGACTTGTTCTGACTTCTATGCAGCTGTCCTTCTCTTCAAGCCTCATGACTCCACACACAGCTGTCCTTTAGCGTCCTCCTCCCTCCGCCACCGTTACAAACTAGGGTGCAAACCGTACTGGTTTAATTTTTTCTGGCCTCTGTGCTTCAGTGGCTGCAACCAAAAAAACGGGGCAAACAATGTCTACAAGGTCAACGTATGGCGAAAAATGACTATTTTCAGCATTTATATGGCATATTTTTTCTGGCAACTGTGCTTCAGTGGCTGCGTCCAAAAAAATGCATATTTTCTGCATTTATATGGCATAATTTTTCTGGCCTCTGTGCTTCAGTGGCTGCAACCAAAAAAATTTATATTTTCAGCATTTATATGGCATAATTTTTCTGTCAACTGTGCTTCAGTGGCTGCGACCAAAAAAATGCATATTTTCTGCATTTATATGGCATAATTTTTCTGGCCTCTGTGCTTCAGTGGCTGCAACCAAAAAAATTTATATTTTCAGCATTTATATGGCATAATTTTTCTGTCAACTGTGCTTCAGTGGCTGCAACCAAAAAAATGACTATTTTCAGCATTTTTATGGCATATTTTTTCTGGCCTCTGTGCTTCAGTGGCTGCGGCCAAAAAAACTGGGCAAACAATGCCTACAAGGTCAACGTATGGCAAAAAATGACTATTTTCAGCATTTATATGGCATATTTTTTCTGGCAACTGTGCTTCAGTGGCTGCGTCCAAAAAAACTGGGCAAACAATGTCTACAAGGTCAACGTATGGCGAAAAATTACTATTTTCAGCATTTATATGGCATATTTTTTCTGGCAACTGTGCTTCAGTGGCTGCGTCCAAAATAAACTGGGCAAACAATGTCTACAAGGTCAACGTATGGCGAAAAATGACTATTTTCAGCATTTATATGGCATATTTTTTCTGGCAACTGTGCTTCAGTGGCTGCGTCCAAAAAAACTGGGCAAACAATGCCTACAAGGTCAACGTATGACAGTTGTTTAAAGAGAACAGTAGATTACTAGCCAGCAAAGCTACCTAAGCTAAAATGTCCCTCAAATCCCTGCAGACTTCTGTCCCTCCAATACAGAGCAGTATCAAGCAGATTACTAGCCAGCAAACTTACTATCATCTGTCCCTGAAATCACTAACAGCTCTCCCCCTACACTATCTCTTCCAAGCACACACAGGCAGATTTTTCAGATACATTTTTGCCCTTGATCCCCCTCTGGCATGCCACTGTCCAGGTCGTTGCACCCTTTAAACAACTTTAAAATCATTTTTCTGGCCAGAAATGTCTTTTTTAGATGTTAAAGTTCGCCTTCCCATTGAAGTCTATGGGGTTCGCGAACCGTTCGCGAACCGTTCGCGAACCGCTCGCATTTTTGCGCAAGTTCGCGAATATGTTCGCGAACTTTTTTTCCGACGTTCGCTACATCCCTAGTGGTAAGCAGGTTAGGGTAGGATCAGTAGCAGAAACAAAGGGACACCACATCTTCAGGTAGAACACAGGCTTATTTGGCAAACTCTTCCCACAACCCCCTCCAACACAAGGAGGAGTCCAAAGAGTCCTGAGGTGTAATGCTCACATACAGACTATTGAGACAGCTATCAATAGCTGGGCAGCTTAAAATGCCAAATAGATAGAGTATGGAATGGAGGACCCATCCTACTTTTCCCCCATTCCAGGGATCCATTTATCCAGCTTTTCCTAAACCAGTAAAATAACACAGTCTTGCCTGCTGCAACAACAGATGTTCTCCCTGGAGTTAACTGTTTACCGTTTAACACTGGCAAAAAATGTCACGGTCGGCACCCTAAATCCAGAACCAATGCTAAGCACCCTGTTCTCGGCTCTTGCTTCTGCCTTTTACAGCCTTTCACCTCGGGAGGAGCCCTCGGCTAATCGGATGCCGCCAGGTCTTATTAAGAAAGGTGCCAAGTGAAGGGTTCTGGATGAGCAAAGGGGCAGAAGGTCACAGTACAAATTAAGTAATGGTACCAGTATGGTTGTAACAGATACATAAAAGGCAAATGTGTTAAATCAGTTCTTTTCTTCAGTGTATACAATAGAGGAGTCTGGGTTCACAGGCTCACTTTATAACTGCACGAATGGTTTAGCTCAATCTAGTCAGTGGCTGACTCAGGATATGATTCAAAAAGCTTTAATACAAATTAATGTAAACAAGGCTCCAGGGCCTGATGGCATACACCCCCGGGTTCTTAGCTTAGTTCAGTTTTAGACCAGCCCTTATTTCTGATTTTCTCAGATTCACTGTCATCTGGTATGGTGCCTATGAATTGGAGAAAAGCTGATGTTATTCCAATATTTAAAAAGGGATTACGATCTCAGCCTGGCAATTATAGGCCAGTAAGCTTGACATTTGTGGTGGGCAAATTATTTGAAGGTTTGTTAAGGGATCACATTCAAAATTTTGTCCTAATGAATGGCATTATGAGCAACAATCAGCATGGCTTTATGAAGTATAGGTCATGTCAGACGAATTTGATTGCATTTTATGATGTAAGTAAGATTCTGGACAGTGGGGGGGCAGTAGATGTGATCTACATCAAACGACTGTGCCCCACAAACGACTGCTTTCTAAACTAAGGTCTGTTGGGCTTAATGAATCAGGTACAGAGGAGGGTGGTTGTTAATGGGACATTCTCTACTTGGAATAAGGTTCTTAGTGGGGTCCCCCAGGGCTCAGTATTGGGTCCACTTTTATTTAACTTGTTCATTAATGACTTAGGGGAGGGTGTTGTAAGTAATGTATCAGTGTTTGCAGATGACACAAAATTATCCAACCCAATTAATTCCATGCAGGATGTGGCATCCTTGCAACATGATCTTGACAAACTGGCAATCTGGGCAGCTAAGTGGCAAATGAGATTCAATGTTGATAAATGTAAGGTCATGCAACTGGGATGTAAAAATATCCAAGCCACTTATACACTTAATGGCACTGCACTAGGCAAATCCATTATGGAAAAGGACCTTGGAGTCCTTGTAGATGATAAACTTGGCTGTAGCAAGCAATGCCAGTCGGCAACATCAAGGACAAATAAGGTATTGAGCTGTATTAAAAGGGGCATAGAGTCACGGGAGGAGGGGGTCATTCTTCCACTGTATAGAGCACGTGTAAGGCCCCTAGAATATGCCGTACAGTTTTGGTCTCCATCACTCAAACAGGATAAGCTGGTAAAAGGTATTGAAAATCTTAGCTATGAGGAAAGACTGTCCAAATTGAGGATGTTCATGCTGGAGAAGAGGCGCTTAAGGGGTGATATGATGACTATGTATAAATATATAAGGGGATCATATAATAATCTCTCTAATGCTTTATTTACCAGTAGGTCTTTCCAGCTGACACGAGGTCACCCATTCTGAGTAGAAGAAAAGAGGTTCCGCCTAAATATTCGGAAGGGGTTTTTTGCAGTGAGAGCTGTGAAGATGTGGAATTCTCTCCCTGAATCAGTTGTACAGGCTGATACATTAGATAGCTTTTAGAAGGGGTTGGATAGCTTTTTAGCAAGTGAGAGAATACAGGGTTATGGGAAATAGCTCATAGTCCAAGCTGATCCAGGGACTAGTCTGATTTTGGAGTCAGGAAGGAATTTTTCCCCCTCTGAGGCAAATTGGAGAGGCTTCAGATGGGTTTTTTGCCTTCCTCTGGATCAACTGGCAGTTAGGTAGTTAATAAAAAGAAAAAAAATTACTATGTTACTATGTTACAAAGCGTAGACAGAAAGCGTAGTCAAATCAGGCCGGGTCAGGGCAGGCAGAATTCAAATGGAGTCAGACAGGCAGGGGTCAAAGCCGGGAGATCAAACAAGAATGGTCGAGACAGGCACGGGTCGGAATACAGATATCAGAATAGTCGGTTACCAGGCAGAAGTTGGGATCACAGAAGTCAGGAAAAGTCAGGTAGGCAGGGTCAAAACAGGTATCAGAACACAGGATTTACAAAGGAATAGCACCAGGAACTCAGACAAGATGAACCTATAACGGGCAACTAGAAAATACAAATTGTCCCTTTAAATCCATTTGAATTTCGCGCCATTGCGCGCTGGCGCCTATAAATAGAGAAGATGCGCACCACGTGCACACTAGGTTACTGGCAAACAGTAGAAGAGGAGCAGCGTGGCGGGCGTCCCCGCCGCACCACTAGCCCACCAGGGTGAGTTGTTACATTACCCCTCCTCGAGGAGGGGCCACCGGACCCCCGGGTCTCTCAAGAAACTTAAGATGGAATTGTTTCCTGAGACGATCAGCCCTAATGTCATAAACAGGAACCCAAGAATTCTCCTCAGGGCCGTAACCCTTCCATTGTACAAGATATTGGGATATGGACCAATAAACCTGGGTCCCAACTTGAGTGAAGGAACCTTAAGTTTGATATTTTTTGTGGATAACCATACCGGGTCTCCTACCTGATATTTGGGTGCTTCCCTACGAGACCTATCAGCTGCCCATTTTTGAGCGGTCGTAGCTGCGGAAAGGGACTCGTGTACCCAAGACCAGATCTTG
This sequence comes from Xenopus petersii, assembly GCA_038501925.1. Lineage (NCBI taxonomy): Eukaryota > Metazoa > Chordata > Amphibia > Anura > Pipidae > Xenopus > Xenopus petersii. The sequence goes on along the minus strand of CM076681.1, from coordinate 68,739,196 downwards.
GCAAATTGTTTAAAAGAAAAATTAACAGATGGTACATAGGATAATGAACCAGAAAAAGAAAATGCTTTAGGATGTAAACCATTAACAATAAAAAATGGAGATTGACTAGTAGAAGCACGAGTTGCATTATTATAATCAAATTCTGCCCAAGGTAATAGTTCAGCCCATGAGGATTGGTTATCAGAAAGATAACACCTTAAGAATTGTTCAAGAGACTGATTAACCCTCTCGGTTTGACCATTGGTTTGTGGGTGGTATGCGGTAGAGAATGATAAATCAATCTCAACCAAAGAGCAGAATGCTCGCCAAAATTTAGAACAAATTGTACCCCTCTGTCAGAAACAATATTGACTGGAAAACCATGTAATTTGAAAATATTAAAAATAAATAACTCAAAGTCTTAGCAGATGGGAGGTGTGGGAGGGAAACAAAATGACTCATTTTGCTGAACCTATCAACCACCATCCAAATCACAGTTTTCCCTTGAGATGGAGGGAGGTCAACAACAAAATCCATAGACAGATGGGACCAGGGTCTGTCAGGAATAGGCAATCCCTGTGACAGGTTTCTAGAAGACTTTGATCTCTGACAGACAGGGCAGGAATTAACAAAAATTTTGACATCTTTCTTAAATGAAGGCCACCACACGTTACGGGACAATAAAGACAAGGTTTTAGAAATACCAGGATGTCCCGCCATCTTAGAATTATGAGCCTCACCCAGAACCAGTTCCCTTAAGTCCTCAGGTACAAATAACCTCCCAGGAGCAGGGATGGGCGAATTTGACCCGTTTCGTTTCGCCAAAAATTCACCGCCAGCGAATTGTCGCAGACGCCCATTAAAGTGTATGGGCGTCAAAAAAAATATGTTGCGCAGCAAAATTATTTTGTCGCGCGTCTTTTTTTTTTTTGACGCATGTCTCCATACAAGTTTATGGGCGTCATTTTTTTGGCGAAACGAGGCGAAAAAATTCGCCCATCCCTACCCAGGAGGAGTATCTACAGGGGCAGAAGATTGTACTGAAGACAGTGTGGCAAGATCTGATCCCACAACTGCCACAATCAACTCACGCCAGAGCGAATGCGCCTATAAATAGAGAAGATACCGCGCATGCACTAGGTTACAGGCAAGAACATATTTGCCAAGGGTCTAAATTGAAAGTAGACAACACTTATGGAGAAAAAATGAAAGCCTTTTCAATAAAAAGTTATATCACATACACTGCACATGCATGCAAGCTATAACTTTGCAATCTTTTTTTCACTGACAAAATAGATTCGGGGTTTGCAAAAAAAGCTGAAAATTGAAGCAAAGGAAAAATTCTTAATGCAACGTTCTACATTTTCGCTTCCCAAATATTGTTTCCTTTAACAACTTTTATCAAATTTCACTGTCACTATTTTGTTTACGTTTGTGCTATGACGCCTAGGGGCAGATTAACTAAGGGTCGAAGTGAATTTTTGAATTTCAAAAACTTCGAATTTCAAAGTAATTTTTGGATACTTCGACCATTGAATAAGGACAGATTCGACTTCGATTCGAAGTGAAAAACTTTGACATAGAAAATCGAAGTACTCTCTCGTTTTGAGAAAACAAAGGATTGATTACGATTAAATTGTTTGATTCGAAGAATTTCATCATACGATCGTATGATTTTAAACACCCTTTGACTTCGAATGTCGAACTAACCTATTTGATGGTCGAATTTCGAAGTTTTTTGCACTTCGAAATTCGACTCTTGATAAATCTGCCCCCTAGAGCAGGGGTGTCCAAACTACGGCCCGCGGGCCAACTGCGGCTCGTGGTCCATTTTTAATTGGCCCGCAGCAAGGGCCGGATTACCGTCAAGGTGCCTTAGGCACTTGCCAGCAATGTTCTCTCGACACTTTGTACTCGGACTGTGCTGCCATCTGTCTCCCAGGGGACAGGGGAAAGGGGGGAACTAGAGCAGACAGCGGGCACCCTGGATATGCAGCTCAGCAACAGCAGCAGGTGCGCAGCCTCCTTGGGCTGACACTGGGATACAGGAAAGGAGATGCCAATGCGATGCTGCCTCCATTGAGCCGGGGCCACTAAACACAAGTGCTCCAATGTGGCCTCGGCTTCTTACACAGGGGCCTTGTGCTGCCGTTGGGTGACAGGACGGGACTTGGATTTGTGAGGCTTCTATGCTCTCGCCCACAGCTGCTGATGGCTGAAGCCTGGCTGGAGAAAGAAGAGGAGGAGCTGTGAGATATCAGGAACAGCTCTGGGAACAGGAGGCACAGGAGGTCCAACCTCAACCAAGCGGCAGGTAACTGTGTGACAGGGCCTGGCAGTGAGGGTCTGAGAGTAAGAGCCTGGCAGTAAGGGTCTGGCTGCTCTACACTGGGGAGCTGGATTGTGTATAATCCATCCAATGAAAAAAGATGAAAAGGGGAAAAATGAAAAAAATGGATAAAAAAGAAGAGGAACAAGAAAATGATTTTATAGTGTGGCAAGTTCACTTCACTTAACAACATATATGTGCAATCAACGTGCTTAATTTGCAAAAATGTTGCAAAGTGCTATAGTGCATTCAGAAAACAGGTATGGGACCTGCTATAAAGGATGCTCGGTAACGGGGTTTCCAGATAAGCGATCTTTCTGTAAATTGGATCTTCATACCTAATGGTTCAAAGAATGTCATCCTGAATGGTCGGCCCCCACACATTTTCACCTCACCAAATCTGGCCCTTGTTGCAAAAAGTTTGGATACCCCTGCCCTGGAGTAATTAGGCTGCCTCATCCGTTTACTTTAGAGCCCAAAGAATATACAGTACAGCTACAAATATTTAAAGATATTTTCTTTGAAATTTTTCTTCTGTAGGCATTTATCCCACTCCAGAGAATCTCTCGCTGAGTACATGAAACAGCAATAAACCCATCAACTCTTACTGTATCATCAACCATAAGACAAATGACCTAATTAAAATTCTGTGGTCAAGTAGATTGGCAACTCAGAGATGTGGAATTCAGTTAAACTAATAGGTAAGGGGGATCTGTATTTCCCTTAAGTTAAATAATTAAGTTAATTATATGCAGTGATGCCGTTAATGTAATGTTAAACCTGTCTTACAGTCATGTCATTTTCTATAATGATTACGGATTGGCCATTAAAATACCATCAGCTGAAGATAACATAATTTTAAATGCTTAAAATGGTTAAGTGAAACTAATTTTGATACAGACAAAATGAAAAAAGTTATAAGTCATATACTGAGGTGTTTAAAGTAACTGACAGTTCGGGGCCCATTTACTTAGCTCGAGTGAAGGAATAGTATAAAAAAAACTTCGACCTTCGACTACGACTTCGACACAAACGATTCCAACTAAAAAACGTTTGAATATTCGACCATTCGATAGTCGAAGTACTGTCTCTTTAAAAAAAAACTTCGACCCCCTAATTCGCCACCTAAAACCTACCGAAGTCAATGTTAGCCATTCACCAGCGTATAAATAATTCACCGCCTGTGTTTGACATACGAATATACTCACAGACATTTTTAAATATTTGCTCGCATTAAAGGTGTTTGTTGTTGCTGTTCCGTTGAGCTGAGCTCAGTCAGTCTCTCCGCTCCGGTTCAAGCAGCTCCCGGTTTCCATAATAAACGGAGCAATGGCGGGTTATGCACAGATCTAGTTTTGGTGAAGAAGAAATTATCTTGGATACAGCTACTATCTGGCATGAAAGTGAAGGACATCTATGCCAAGGGAGAGATGGCATCCCCAGCTTGACTAATGATGCCAAAACGAACGGAACAGCAACAACAAACATCTTTAATGCGAGCAAACATTTAAAACGTCCGTGAGTATATTCGTATGTCAAACACAGGCGGTGAATTATTTATACGCTGGTGAATGGTTGCGGGGTGATTAAACCGCACAGGTGGAAAGACACTTCTTATCTTTAACAGTCACAGGGGTGCCATATACCTAATAAGGAAATACTACACTATATATTTGTATCTCTTCTTTCCCCAAGCTTTTAGCGCTGGTTTATCTACATTTAATGCCCACTATATATCCGAAGGAGAACGGATTTTTCAACCAGCAGAGGGGCGTGAACTACAGAACCTGGATACCTTTTTTTCATTTTATTGTAGTTAAATGAGGTGACACCTAAAAACAAGTTGTATAGAAATGGAAATATAGGACATTTAATTAAAATTATTCCTATACATGATTCATAGCTTTGGCTAAACACATTTAGAAGTATGGCACCCTTAAAAAAATTATTTACAGCTATCTAGATATACTATCTCTCTACAAATATCTGCATACACCAAGAGGACCACATCATATGGCCTAACTGTACATTGATATACAGTATCATCCATACGGTACCAGTAAAACTCAAACACTTAAAACAAAATTACAATATAGGGCAAAAACGTCCAACCCTTCAGTTTAGATGAAATCTGGTTATCAATATGATTTCAATGTAAATTATTGATGCAATGATTTAAATGCATTATTGTGAAATAGCTGAGAGATAATTCTATAATTCATGAAGCTTAAACCATTGAATAATAGACACACACATATTGGAAGAGGCAGAGGTGAGAAGAAAGGCAAAAATAAATTATATGGTATGAAAATGGGAAATAAGCAAGGATTTGAATGTCAGGCGTTTCCATAATTATTTATTTTCCTTATTTTCTTTCATAATAATGCAACTGTATTATATAAAAACCCTACATTAATATATATTAGGGTTTTATAAAACTGAAGTATAGTGTAATGCAAGAAACACTTGTTAGTAATAGTGAGAGCAACTTGTGAATAATCTTAGCAAGATATATTTGGGGGAACCTTATTCATGGAGTAACTGTCTGGGACATACTGTATGACACTAAACACATCATTTATATTACATTACAGGAAATGTGGGCCATGAAACTATATTGTAAGCATTATATAACTTGCTTCCATTATTATTACCTTGACATTTTAGCCAATCCCACATTACCCAATAATATTAATATATATAGTACCAATGTTGTTTAATCAATTTTGAATTAAAAGGGACAGCTGAAAATGAATTTCAATAATTGAATTATCATGCATTGATACATTCTACATTTCTAAGAAAACATTAGAGCACTTCTGGTTTGTCATAAATCTGTAAAAGCAAACAAGAATGTTAAGACTGCGACTGCTGATGTTGTAAAATGTAAATGTTGTTTGTTTCCATGCCAACTTTTAGTTAGGGCAGGCTACAGTAGCATCTTTGTGTGCATTGTATCATCTTGCCCTTGCAAATAAAAAGGTTGTGATCTTTCATTATAACCACACACAGAAACTCAGATGGCAACATGCAGGGATGTATTATGAATAATAATAAAATGAAAGGCAGAAAATTCAATAGTGAAGTAAATAGTTTTATGCATTATTTTTTGTATTTCTGTATTTCTGCGTGCTTTATTGTAATTAGAATCAAGGTAGTTTATAACAGGCCTTTGGAATGCCACACACATAAAATAAGCATAAACTTTGATAATACAATAAAAGTGGTAAGCCAGCCATCAGCTGATGCCACTTGTGCTTGTGCCCAACCAACATTGTGCCATGACAGGCCTGTACCTACAGTTCATAAATCACTTCCAGTTTCCTTCTGCAGAAATGTATATGAAATAATAAGATGGAAGACAATGTAAAAAATATTGTACAATGTACTAAGTGTGTACATAAGAGCATCCCACACACAGAAAAAGGCAATTGATTATTATTTGCATTTTTTCAAGTTACTCTTCATTAAATAGATACACAAATGATCAATTATAAATTGGTGGTTTGAATGTAATACTTGTGTTAAGCTGGAAGTAAATGTAGAAGGACTCAAATGTAAAAATATTTTATATAGCATATATTCATTGCTTTAGTAGCCGTAGATCCACGAAACTGATATCCAATGGTCAGAACAAGTAATGTTGAGCAACATTGCAGAAGAAGGGACCTCAGTTTTTATGTTATATTTCCAAGTTAATCCTTCATTCACTATAAACATCTTAGAAAGATCAATTTTTTTTAGATGTACTTGTATTAAACTGTGAAATCTGTAGCCTTTTGTTTTTTTTTACACCACACCAGATCAGCCTTCATTTTCAAACTTGTAGTAGTCCAGTCATAACTAATTGCTATTTGGCTGCTATTGTTAACTGTGTTTAATGAATTGATCCTTGAATATGCTTATTAAACTGTGGGTTAATCATTCGCATTACCATTTTGGAGGCACCAACAGAACTCATTGTATACTGAACTAACTTGAGTTTTACAGTTGGACATCATTTATTTTAACATATTTTTTAGACTGTTGCTAAAAGAAATCAAATAGCAATGGGCAATGCAGCGGAAGTGGATCCTGGGTTAGAACTTGTTCTTTGCAGCCCTGAGTTTGTTCTTCAACTTGGGCAAAGAGTTGCACACCCCCTTATGCCTGCACATTGTTTTTCACAGTGATCTGCCCAAAGGAACCCCTCTAAATATTTGCTTCTGATATCTACTATACTTGCATCGTGACCAGTGTTCTGCATTATGCAAACAGCCTCATACTACTGCAAGCACTGCACATGAAAGGAAACAGACTTGCTACAAAACAACTGAAAACATTATTGCAAATAAGCACAAGCAACTGCTACTGTAGTTGTATACTACCTCTACTTAAATAAAGAAGCATACAGTGTCCTCTATAACCCCTCTGCATACCCTCATTATTAGACACTGCTGGGAGATATTGCTAAAGATTTAGAGTGAATTTTAATGTAAGTCAATGGCAATAATGGCCTCACTTCTTGATAGTTTAGTAAAATTGTCAGTGCTTCATTCATTTGTATCTCTAAGGTACAGTATTTCAGGTATTATGTAGAGCAGGTACTTACACTAATAGACCTTGACAACTAACTTGAAGTGAAGTGCATATAGATTTTTGAATATATTTACAAGTAAGACCCCTGAAGGCAAGCAGTAAATAGAATGTATCTCACAGCTTTGGTATTCAGTCAGAAACATGCACAGTCCTCATAGATGAGTCAGTAATTATAGTAACTACAGTACTTCATATTGCTAAAAAAAGTTGTGCACAGGAAATTAACATTAGTTAATTGATCAATGTCTGTATGATAATTTTACTGGATATATATATATATATATATATATATATATATATATATATATATATATATATATATATATATATATATATATACACATACTTTGAGAAAGGCTAGATTGCTAGTCTCCAAATAATAAATCTTGTTTTCTATTTTTATCCTTTGAAACCTGTGAGTGGGCTTAATTTCATTGTATTTCTGGTGCTAAAATTGGGGGGACATTATGAATTGCTTTATATACCTATGACTGGATTTGGTTTGGCCATATTAATTGGATATTTGTCCAATGGAATGTTGTGGTCTAGGCCTATTATATATTATTTCAGACTTCCCCTGTAGATGTGATATACCACTCTAATTTGGCATAATAGAAGACACAAAAGGGCCATACAGGCCGCATGCTGCATTGTATGGCATGAGAGACTGGTAAATGCAGAGATTATTACTAGATGTGTATGCAAAATTCAAATGATTATAAAAGAACTTACAGTATCATGCACATTTTGGATAGTCTGCCATTATGAAGTTGGTTTAAATAAATAAATGAATGAAATAAAGCAAATATTGGCATTTTAATTTGAATGCATACAGTATCTGTATGGTTAATCCATTCCTATTGCATAGTGGTGTATTACAGTTAAAGAAATTACAAACATTCAACAGATTTTTTTTTTTTTTTACAATAAATAGAATTATGATTAAAAATGTATTTGTATAAGAAAAGATTTTAGAAAAGGTTACATTGTGTCAATGATTTTAGAAAAGGTTACATTGTGTCAATGTGATACTATAAGTAACATGTATTTTAAGAGCTCCAACATATTGCGCAGCGCTGATATATATAAAAAAAATATATAATGATATATAATATATATATATAATGATATATAATAAAAAAAAAATATATATATATATATATATATATATATATATATATATATATATTTTTTTTTTTTTTTAAATTTTATTTTTCTTTGAAATGGTTCCATTAAATTGTATGTCTAACAAAATAACTGTGTAGTAATACAATTACTTTTGTTATTTCTTATTTGGAAGCATACAGCCATATCTGCATGAAATACAAAGTATATTTATCAGACTGAAATGCATTTCAGTCCTACCACAAATAAAAAAAAAATCCAAAAAGAGCATCACATTGACATTTTTACTAATAAAATCAGTTGATTTCTTAAGCTTAATGCTGTTGCAATTCTAATGAAATAAACCATGAGCAACAGATTAATATAACAAAGAATTGTAGTGACATGGCACAAAAGGCCTACTAGATATACATTTTATTACAATGGATACTATATCTGAGACTGAAAAAGCAAAAGTCTTAAAGGAATAGTTCAGTGTAAAAATAAAAACTGGGTAAATAGATAGGCTGTGCAAAATAAAAAAACGTTTCTAATATAGTTATTTAGCCAAAAATGTAATGTAAAAAGGCTGGAGTGACTGGATGTCTAACATAACAGAACAGAACACAACTCCCTGCTTTGCAGCTCTCTAACACTGAGTTATAACTCCTGTTATAAAAGAAGCACACACAGGAAGGACAAGTCACCTATATTATATATATATAGGTAAGGAGCAGCAAGATATAAAGGTTTAGAATGAGAGGTAACAATAAATGCGAATTGTCTGAAAAGAAACTGTCTCTGAGACGACCAGAAGAAACAGCCAGGAATATACAGTGGGACAAATGAAGAAATGTAGATTGGAGCAGAGGAGTGAAGGGCTTTGAATGCTTGCAGAACAATTTTATATGCTATGCTTTGCTTAACAGGCAGCCATGCTAAGGATTTCAATTGGGGTTTAACAGGTTCCCTCTTAGGAGAGAGCAGGAGGATCCTGGTAGCAGGATTGATTGGAGGGGAGAGAGAGTCAGAAATGCTGGCTAGTAGGAAATTGCAATAGTCTAAATGCGATAAGGGCATGGATATGTTTTTTGGTTGTTATGTGTGAAAGAAAGGGGTGTATCTTGACTGTATTGAGGAGGAAGAAGCGTCAGGTTTTGGCAGTCGTATTAATAGGATTAGAGAAGGAGAGAAACTGGTCAAAGATGACCCCCAGGCAGCATGCTGATTTAACAGTGTTAATGGTCATGCCGTCAATAGTAATGGTGAAAGGAAGAGATGGGCTCAGCTTAGGTAGGGAAACCATTAGCTCCATTTTAACCGGGTTGAGTTTAAGATGCCATTGGTTCATCCATGAGAAGATGCCTAGTAGGCAGTTTGGAATCTTGGTCTGATGAAGGGGCGTCTAAATATATCAGATACATAATAATAATAATAATACAGATTATATTTAAGGCCAAATGGAGACAAAAGGCCTCCTTAGAGGACAAGGAAAGTTAAACTAAAAAAGTAGGCAAAAAATGTTGTACATTATGTTTTGGGCTCCTGTGCCAGCCCCAGATAACCAAAGCCCATTAGCAGGGAAGATCTGTGCCTCCAAACATGCCCCAGTAGTTCCCAATTTTCTTTTCTGCTGATTCACTGCACATGCTCCATGGAGCTGCAGAGTGAGTCACCGTTTTCCAGTAGACAGGAAGCAGTGCTTTCTAACAGTATTTTTTTAATAAACTTTATGCAGGGTAGATCTATCATTAGTGTGGGTAGAATTTTTTAATAAATAATTAATAATAATTAATAAAATTATTTGTAGTGTTACAGTTCCTTTAAAGGGGAAGGAAACCTAGTCGGCGCAAACCCCACACCCCCCCTCCCGTTTGTTGCCCCTCCTCCCCCATGGCCTACCCGTCCCGCTGGGAAAATTCCCCTAACTTGTTACTTACCCTTCTGCGCAGGTCCAGTCCAGGGAGTTCACAGACGACATCTTCTTCCATGCGATCTTCTTCCTGCTGTGAACGGCAGTAGGATCATTTCGCCGCTACGGATCTACTGCGCATGTGCCAAAAGTCACGCGCATGCGCAGTAGATCGAACCGGCGAAATGATCCTACTGCGCATGCGCCGTTCAAAGCAGGAAGAAGATCGCGTGGAAGAAGATGTCATCTGTGAACTCCCTGGACTGGACCTGCGCAGAAGGGTAAGTAACAAGTTAGGGGCATTTGCCCAGCGGGACTTGTATGCCAGGGGGGAGGAGGGAGGGTGGGCAACACATGGGTGGGGGGGTGGGGGGTTTGCGCCGACTAGGTTTCCTTCCCCTTTAAGAAGCTGAAACTTTAGGCTGGTGCAATAAGTTCAGTATATAAAACATTGCATTTTTAGCCCTATTCATTTTTAGGGTTTAGTTCAGATCTGGACTGAGAATTAAAATAGGCCCTGGCATTTCAGGTACGCAGAGGTCCAATCAGCCCACATAGAGGCCCAAAAGGCCTTCACCAGCCCACTAAATACTGACTTTCTATGGGATCTTATAGCAGCCCCTCAGATTGCCAGTCCAGGCCTGGCTTAGTTCTTCTTTAACAGAAAGTGTACAAGGAGAACAATAGAGGGAGTTTCAGTGGAGTGTGCAGGTCGATAGTCAGAGAGAGAACAGGGCATAGTTAGTGTAGGGCCCTATAGGGATACAGGCCCTATAGAGTTAATCTTTTCACCATTTCCTTGGGTTATTGGGTAGAATCCCTGTTACAGAATAACCTTTACAGTGATAGGCTGAGAGATTTGATGACACTGCTCTGACACACTCCTATATAGTGTGTGCAGGGAGTGGCCACTTCCTCTTTTGCCTCTGGATGTGATTCCAGCTGGATGTGCTCAGGGGGACTGAGTGCAATAGGCCCAGAAGAAGGCATTTGTCCAAGTCGGGGACCAGGAAACCCCGTGAATGAGGAACAGATATACTAGGGCAGACTTGTCATAGTCTCTCTAGGAGAGAAAGGCAGATAGGATAGAGAGAAAGAGCAGCTGAAGCTCCAACAAGGATTTGCAGAAAGGGAGTAGCTTCCCAGAGGCTCTGTGTGTTGCCTCCAGTCAGGGACCTCAGTGAAGAGGGACTGTAGGGTAGAGGCTGCTTTCCTGACAACTTCCAGGAGGGAAAGGTTGTACTGCATTTGCCTGTGTACTCTCTGTGTGAGCCTGCCTTTGATCTGTGTGAACTCTCAATATGCTGTTTTGCTCAACTCCTGCGTGAGTACTGAACCTGTGGTCATTTGCCCTTTTTGGCATAATAAACCGTTCCTGATTGCTAAGAACCTCCTGGCGCCCAAGTTGTTTTTGTGTGCACAGTAGCCTGGGGGGATGTAGTTGCACTACACCACAGAGGAAACACTTCCACTTAGCGAAGGCCCTGCCCTGGGTGTAAGTCGCATGTAACCCATGCTCTAGTGTTCTAGCTGGTGGATTAACCCAGGGTGGCCCAAATAGGTGTTCCATTAGTTAAACAGGATGGGTCCAGTGTAGCCTTTTTCAAAATGGACTAGACACAGGCCTGTTTGTATAAGGAGGGAAAGTCCCAGATGTTAGCAAAGAATTAAGTACTGGAGTAAGGAGTAAGGACGAGAGCATACTGTATTAGTAATGGCATGAGATCAAGCGAGCAAGTTGTTGATGGATAGGACAGGAGACGTTTTGAGACTTCAGACTCAGTTACAAGATCAAAAGAGTTGAAGGGAAGGAGGATATTTAGGAAAGGTAACAATATTGGTAACTGAAGGATGGAAATGTTGTTTTAGATAGAATCTACTTTACTTTTTAAAGAAGTCCGCAAAGTCCTGGGGGTTATGTTCAGATGTTGACGTTTCATTTGTAGAAGAATGAAGCAGTGAGTTGTATATGGAAAACAAGTGTAGTGGGTTGAATTTTTTATGAGTGTTCTATAGTATTCTTGTTTGGCCTGGTATAGGGCAGTTCCAAGACAGGCCATAATGAATTTATTTCCTCCACATGGACTCGCGTACAGTAGCACAGAAATCTTGTCTGAGTGTTCATCTAGGGATGGGGATTGTGGGTCCAACAACATTGTGGCTACATAGGTGCATATATCTATTTATTAACATCTGTTAATACATATATTTTCATTTACATTGTGTTTTTTTATGTGTTTATCAAACCAGCCTTGTCACACCCGGCTGTGCAGGCCCGGGATCCCACACACACTCAGCATATAGACACACAGCTTCTGACAAAAGCACTTGAGTGGAGTTCCGGGTTTATTTCAATTCTTTATTGAGGTGAAGTCCAGTTGGCTGGAGGCCTGTAAAACAGCAGGGAAACACATAACCACTGTCATGTATACCACAAGGCCACCGGCCCACCTCTCTCTTAGATCTTAATGCACTGGGTTTTAACATAAGTAAACCAGTGATCGTATAGTGGTAACAAAATTTACATAAAACAGTATACAACAATTGAAATAGCATACCAGTAACACAGTAGGGGAAACACACAGCAAGGCCACCAGCCCACCTCCCCGATAGATCTTAATGCACTTGGGTGGGACCAGACCATTTGGCAGTACTCTCTAGGGGGTTTAGGGAGAGCCCATTACAGAGATATAGTCTGGTATAAATATATGCTTATATACATCAAACAATCGGGTTTCGCTTCTGTCAGAAATCACTTGTAACCTGTTTTGGTCCTAATAAACAGTTGCATTAACTGTTAAAATATCTGAGGTAATAAATCAAATCAACTGGACTTTCTCATTCTTAATTGAGAATGACTGGTGAACCGTCTTCAAGAAAAACAAAGCAAGTCCAGTTGATTTGACTTATTACTACAGATATACCATGACCTGGATAAATGAGAATCTTCACAAACATTAACTGTTAATTAGTGCAAGCATTTTCATTGTAAATCCTGTTAAGCGTGTTGGTACAGGCCAAAGATTTTCCTTCCTATTATTCTTTAAAGTAGAAGGAAACCCTATTGCAAATAACCCAGTACCCCCCACCCCAGGTAGACCCTCCTCCCCCCAGGCTAACTATCCCCTGGGGAAAATGCCCCATACTCCATACTTACCCCTCGGCACAGATTCTTCCAGCGGAATTGCATGCATCCATCTTCTGTGTCCTTGCTAAGCTGACTGGGAGATCGGCAATTTCCATGTACTGTAATTCCGTGCATGCAAAGTTGTCGCAAACCAGCAAACTGCCCCAACTGCGCATGTGCAGAAATACTGATCTCCCAGTCAGCTTACAGAGGACATGGAAGATGGATTCGTGGAACTCCGCTGGAAGAATCTGCGCCAAGGGGTAAATATGGAGTAAGGGGCAATTCCCCGGGGGGGAGGAGTTAGCCTGGGGGAGGAGGGAGGGGGGTCTAGCTGGGGTGGGGGGGGATTTACAGGGTTTTTTTGCAAAAGGATTTCCTTCTCCTTTAACCTTTAAAAAACCAGAAATCTTTGGTGAAGATGTACATGCATACATTAAGAGGCAGATTTACTAAGCTCAAGTGAAGTTTCGAAGTTAAAAAAGTTCGAATTTCAAAGTAAATTTTTGGGTACTTTGACCATCGAATAGGCTATATTCGACCATTCGAGTTCGATTCAAACGATTCGAATTAAAAATCGTTCGACTATTCGACCGTTCGATAATCGAAGTACTGTCTCTTTAAAAAAAAGTTCGACTTCATACTTCGCCAAATGAAAGCTAACGAAGTGCAATGTTAGCCTATGGGGACCTTCCACTTTTCTATGTTTTTTTTGATCAAATAGAAATCCTTCGATCGATCGCTAAAAATCGTTCGAATCGTTCGATCTAATGATTTTTATTTGATCGAATACACTAAAATCCTTCAACATCGATATTCAAAGTCAAAGTATTTTAATTCGATGGTCAAATTACGAAGTATTTTTTACTTCGATATTTGACCCTTGATTAATCTTACTGTGCTACATTTACACATGCTGAAATATAGCCAAGTTATACTGAAACGAGATCCCAGGACATCTCAATTAGTTATTGTTTCTGGTTAGCCTTTGGGAAGCCCCATATTATTAAAGTGAGATAATAATAGCCTGAATTGCTATTGGCATATGTTGGCTATATCTGTATCAACACAAGCACTTGAACTGTTCTCTTCCCCTTGAGGCGTGCAGTCTTCTTTATTCATTTATGACTCTGGGTTGCAGTTTTGATAAGATTTCTGTGTGTTTTCAGCTTACATTATATCGTAATGCACTGCTGGAGAAACGAGAGAGTTATATATGACATTGAAATAAAATTCAATCAAAAATAAAGACAACTCTCAAATTAGTTGTTTTTTATGTTCTCAATATAGAGACTATAAATGTTGATTCTATACTAAATGATTTGTCATTAAAATCATGCATAAATAATAAGGTTCATTTGTGTTATTGTTAAAGCTATGCAAATCATCCCCAAGCATTCTTTTTGGCAATGCACTAATCATGTTTAGCTTAACAAATCAAGTTCATTAGAGCTGATTGAGTACAAACTCTATCTATCTATCTATCTATCTATCTATCTATCTATCTATCTATCTATCTATCTATCTATCTATCTATCTATCTATCTATCTATCTATCTATCATCTATCTATCTCTCTCTCTCTCTCTCTCTCTCTCTCTCTCTCTCTCTATCTATCTATCTATCTATCTATCTATCTATCATCTATCTATCTTATATCTACAGTATAACAAAATTCAATACACATCATCCCAGAATTTCTGTAATAATCCTATATTCAGTCACTCAAATAGTAGTTGCACATGTGTTGTAGAGTAAAAAGCTGAAACTTTAAAGAAAATGACGACTATTTCACTCTACTGCGCATGCGTCTGCCCCAGGAAATTTAAAAACCAAAGAAGCAGGAAGAGAATCACTCCATGGTGCTCGCTAGAAGAACCCAGGGCTGGGTGGTTTTCTGCTGATAGGATCACCGGCCCAGGGTGTCAGGTAAGTAAAAGTAGTCACTTGGAGGTGTCTAACTTTTGGCGCCCCCTAGTAGAAAATGGTATTCCTTTTCCTTTAAGTCCTTGAGGGTATGTTGCAGATTTACTAAAGAGTGAAGTGGCTTACGATAGTGACTGCAAGCACATCGCTAACTCACTAACAGGTGCAGGTGCCAATTCACTAGTGAATGGGACCATCAATAGCGGTCATTCGCACTCTATCAAATGAACATCTTCCTCAATCTTCTGTCACTTACATCATATCCTGTGTGCCGAAAATGCATTAGCTGACAAACTTTTTTTGGCTACCTTAAACTTTTTTTGGGTAACCAGTTTTCTCCAGACAAACATATGGAACATTCATTTTACAGTGGGCTCATGTGTAGGGCATTATATTTACTCACTTTATTAAGGTTCCCTGGACATGTATTTGAAAAAGTGGTAACTTCAAGCATTTGCACCAACATTTATAAAAAAGACCTCCATACAACTTTAAATTACCTGCCGTATGCAAATTGACCTAAGCGCTAGATCACTAGCATATTTCACTAGGCCCAAACGAACGCTAGCACATCTTTGCTATGAAATGCTCACACAGCAGAAGGAACGCTAGCGGAAGTCGCCAGCGTTCGACGCTCGGGATGAAACTTAGCATTTTAGTAAATTTGAGTATCCGTAGCGCATTGGCGCAGTTTATAATTACTCTTGTACCAATGAAAATAATGTCTTCACCAAGTCTAATCAGCATTAATAAGAACAATGGTGCACATTTTCTGGACAATAGGAATTTAATTGTATCAAGATGTTGTTTGTTTGTTCTCACAAAAGCTTTGCTATTTACAATGTAAGCTGAGTCTGAATGTTTGTTTTTTTTTTTCAAACCTGCAGGGGAAATAAAGCTGCAGTTCTATTACATTTTGTAGAATCTGGATAAAAAAAATTAGGTGAGGATTTTTTTGAAAATATAACTATACCCTCATAATCCATCCACTTGAAAAGCTGACTGATAACTTTCTATTTGCACCATTTCATTCATTAAACAATTAAGCTATTCACTTAGAGGTGTAATGACTTTGTACAGTATGTTAATGGGAAAATAAATGCCTTTAACAATTCAGTAAGCACAAAAAAACAGGAATAGAGAAACTGCTTCTAAGTTGCCGCCAGCTGTTTTGCTTGCAGACTACAAGGCAGAATAATTACTCTACAAATTGAGTTGTTTAGTATACCTCTTTTAGCTTGAAAATATGACTTGCTTATATTGATCCTTGAGGAAGTTAATTAACATATTAAATTATGAAACATGAAGGTCAACAATATTCCCAAAATGTATTCATACATCTATAAAATGTGCAGTAAAATGTTTTAATTCCTTCTTTGTGTGAACATGATTTTAAGTATTCGGTTCAGCCAGGAACATGGATTTGGCCGAATCCTGGCCGAATACCGAACCAAACCCTGGATTCGGTGCATCCCGATATTCTAATATGATCTAATTTATTAAAGAAGTCACATTGGAATTAAGAGTATACCTATATTTAGAATAGATCAATTTTTAATATATAGTATGGGGTTTAGCATATGTTCCATCACTTTATCTAATACAATTTCCACTTAATCACTGTACAATATACATTATTATAGGTAACAAATCCGTTATCTACTTTTTTTTTATCATCATTAGGTTTATATTTTGCTATATACTGTTGTACAAAACATAATTGGAAATCAATTATATTTATGTATATATGCAGTATATATGGGTAGTGCAGGATTTTAAAACATGTACAAGGTGCATGGTAATTTTAAAGCCCCTTCTAAGATTTTTTTTAAAAAATGTTTTCTCTATGTATCTTTCCACCTGAATTTTAAAGCGATTAATACATTCTGATGTCCCTGAGGAAGTACTTAGTGTGCATGCTCATAATTAGCTTTTTAGTTGCAAGGGCTGGAAGAGAACTCTTTCTTATTTAATATGGGAAGGCGGGAGAAGTATGTGAGAAGATGTTTTGAGGTTAAGGTTTGTTTTATAGTTTGTTCAGCTTAATGAATCTATCCATGGGAACCAGAAGTACCAGTATTTTGCAATTTTATTATGTATCACAGCTGTTATTTCCTGCAGTTTCCCAGCTTCTTCTAGGATGTGGATACATTCCTGATAAGAGAATATAGTTTTCCATTTACTAAAGATAGCTACGATAAAGGATATACAGTTTTTCAAATAATTGCCTGTATTCTTTCCAGTACAAGATAGGCAGATTTGTCAAAAACACTTGAGTGACTCTAAGTTGTTTCTGTAATGTTTGGACAGATTGCTGGAGATGTAGACAACCAGTTGGGGGATCAGCTTTATTAGCCTATTAATTTGGCGTATATTTTAAGGTCAACGTTTATTAAAGAACTGGATCTGCAACAGCAGAGTGAACCTTTGTTTGAGTATGGTAGTGTGAGCCTTTTGGGTTTGCTTGGAAATAATATTTTCTTCCTTTTGCATTAAAGTATGATAGCAATGGGATGGTGAATGTTTTCTTAAAAGTCTTGTAAAAGTGGTGATTTCAAATTAATAATGAACCCCACCATAGACCATAAGGGCCCTATGGAAAACACTTCCGAGGCATCTCCAAATTGTTTAAAACAATTACTTTCTGATACAGTACATATGCCCTTCTTGATCAGTTTACCTTTTTTTTCAGGGGGAAATCTTTAAGTTAGCAACTCAGGAAAAAAACAAACTTTCACACTCAGTTGGCATCACTAGAAGCACAGGTTTTGCACCTTGAAGCACAACATAAACAGATTCCTACCTTTACCTTGTTATTGAAACTGATAGAAGCTAAGCACCAGTTAACCTCTTTCTTTTATGATAACACCAAAAATTATTATAAATGGCTTAAATAAAAACTCTTTCACTTGCTCACGCAAAAAAACTGCAATTAGACAAAGGTTTCAGACCTACTGAATATATTCCATAGAATCAGATAGTCCAAAACCCTCTCCCTAGATATTATAAAGGTATTCCAAAACATTTTACACAGCATTATATTCAGTTCCTAAAACCGGCCCCTCTGTAATAAAATAATCTCTACTAGAGGGGATTACTCTTCCTAAACTATCATCTGAAGGGAAAGCTTCTTAAAAGCCCCCATTGCTATAAAATAAATTGATAAAGCAGTAAAAGTACAAAAAAATAACCCTAGTTCTGGCCCAAATTGCTTCCCAGTCATTTATAAAAAAAAATGACTGGGAAGCATGTAACACTACTCCCATACTGAGAAGAATTATTTAATTTAATGCTTCATGGTCACTCTGTCCCTGTCAGGACTTGCCTGTCTTTGAACCCTGGTCTGCACTAATCTTTGCAGCCACTGGGGGTTTTAGACTATCCTGATGGTCATGGGTCGCTCTCTTCCTGGAATTCATTGTACTAGACTGGAACTGCATGACATTTCATAAAGAAAGAGGGTACAAGCAAATGACCTATTGTTTGCAATCACAGGAAATACTTTCTAAGGAGCACCTGGAATGCCTTTTGGTAAATCTTCTTTCTAGGGCAGATTTTAAAATATGCCGTACCACCCACGGCTTCCAAATCCTACTACTTATTGGCAATACATAATTCTTACCAAGATGCAAAGTTATTACATTGTATGTACCAGTGGTACCACAGATTCTGAAAGATAAAGATAATTTAATATTCTCGTGTTCAACAGTGAAAAAACAGAAGGTAATACTCCCTTGTCTATGTAATTGTTATTAAGTCACAGGTTGTTATCTTAAGGGCAGAGACACTTTTGTTGCCCCACAACAAATCGGCTCTTCCCTGGGCAACTAATCTCCCGAACTGCCTTCCCGCCGGCTAGAATCTAAATCTCCGGCAGGCACTTGGAGCGTTTTGTTTTCCGAAGTCGGCCATATTGATTGGGAGACGTTTCATAATACAGATGGACAGTGAACCAAAACATACAGCCAAAGCAACCCAGGAGTTTATTAAAGCAAAGAAGTGGAATATTCTTGAATGGCCAAGTCAGTCATCTGATCTGAACCCAATTGAGCATGTATTTCACTTGTTCAAGACTAAACTTCAGTCAGAAAGGCTCACAAACAAACAGCAACTGAAAGCCGCTGCAGTAGCATTAAAAAGGAGGAAACTCAGAATATGGTGATGTCCATGAGTTCTTAGACTTAGAAATGAACATTTTATTTTCAGTTTTTTAATTTGTCCAATTACTTTTGAGCCCCTGAAATGAAGTGATTATGTTACTTAAAGGCTTTAGTTCCTCACATTTTTATGCAATCTTTTTGTTCAACCCACTGAATTAAAGCTGAAAGTCTGCAGTTCAACTGCATCTGAGTTGTTTCATTTTATATTAATTGTGGTAATGTACAGAACCAAAAAAAGAAAAAAGTTGTCTCTGTCCAAATATATATGGACCCAAATGTATATGAGGCTGTACACCTGTTTTTCTTATGCAACCAAAATTTACCTCCAAGTCAAGAATTTAAGAACAAGCACCTGCATTAAGACCACTGGGGGCAACATCCAAGGTGCTGGTGTGCAACATATTGCTCACAGGCCACTGGCTGGGGAACACTGGACTAGATTAACTGGCAGAACTATTATCCAAGGGGTTTTGTTTTTTAGATTACATAATATGTATCAACCAATTTCATATGAACCTACAGATGCATAATACATGATGAAATGTTTTTATTATGCTAAAAATTAATTTATAGGATAAATAAATATACACATCAGTGGGTAGCTTTATGAATAATTTAGTTTGAATTTTTACTATTTTTTAGCAAGATTTTTTTTAAATATGCAATAGTGGGGGAAAAATAATCACGGCAAAAAAAAACATTAACAAATCTTACTTAGATACAGTATCATAGGTAATAGGCTTCTAGTATGAGCATAAGTATAAAGAACATTTTTCTGCATATTTGTATTATCTGAATAAATACCACAGACCTTAGAAAATCTTAACAGACAGCACAGGTTCTTCTTTTTTTATTTGGATGCATTTCAAAATGCTGCCAACAGTATGGAAATGTAACTTCCTGAATATATAATAATTTGGAATATGAACTTTTTATGTTAAACAGTCCTATATTGTTTGAGTTATAAATGCAATAATATTTGCAATTGCAATTGCTTGTACTTGCAGTGTAATTCTATTTTTTAAAATACATTTTCTGGCTGCTTTAATTAACCTTAGGTGGTTTCTGAATGGCTGGTAACCAGCATTTTTAAAACGTATTTTGCTTGCGTTTCTATATGTCAGATTCCTGTTTGATTTCTAAGAAGCTGAAATTGTAATTTTACTCTCATTCCACATATTAGGAGAAGTAGACATGATGAGCCTTTCTATTCCTCTCATTTCACTTTTCATTTATCAGATGGTGTCTAATTACATTGGCTAGTTGTATAATTTATATGGTTTCAGTCATTTCCCTCTTCTTAATCCAGGGGCTCTTAACCTTCTTAATCTAGTGGTTGCAACAAACGGACTTCTTAATCAAGGAATTGTTGTTTGGAGGGAGTCACCACAATATAATTTAGTAAAGGTATACACGTATATTAAATATGACATATTATTCTTTCTAAACAGAAGAAGTAGTTTCACAGATTTTTGAACTAGATAGAGTTTTATAGCTGACAGTTGCTAACAAATTGAGATCTGTGCACAGGTATTTTCATATATTTGAATAATGTAAACATATAACAAGTTCTGACAACCTTTCTGTCTAAAAATAAAGTTTACAGAATATATTCCTGCTGAATGGGCTGGAGCTCATTACTAGGCTCTTTAACCCTGATGAGAATGGTTGGTTCACATGTAATAAAAAATGCCTTGGGGAGAAGAGCACTTCCTAACTCATGTCAGTGTTGTTAGGATGTAGGAACTAATTTATGGTACAAACTCAAACTACACCAAAACTTCTCCAAAGCACCCACTTCAGTATGGTCAGGCAAAATTCTAAATATATTATTTTCTGAATCTGTATCTGAAGATACAAAGAAAATATTCTAATATCATTTTCAGTACCTACTGGACATGAGCCCAGTCTGACGACATGACATTGTCTAAAATGTGGGCAAATATGTTTATGTTAATATACTAAGGTAACCAGGTCCGGACTGAGAATTCAAATAGGCCCTGGCATTTCAGGTACATAGAGGCCCAATCAGCCTACACAGAGGCCCAACCAGCCCCCACCAGCCCACTAAATAGTGAGTGTCTATCTCACCTTATAGCAGCCCCTCTGGCATTTGCCAGAACCCACAGATTGCCAGTCCGGGCCTGAAGGTAACCAGAACTACATTATGAAAAACCTGTAATGCTGCTGTCAGGGTGTTTAAAATGAATAAGAAGGTCAAGAAAAGACTCACTGTTTTCTAAAAAATTCTGTAGAGTTGTCTCTGAATTCAATCTATTACAGGATCTCATAACCCAGGCATTTTTTAATGCAGGTACTACCTCTTAAACAACAGCTATGAAAATGCAATGTGCATATGTTGATATGGACGCTAATTGCTACGTTGTTTCCCCTTAATGTAGGGCAATTTTCTTACTGAATTTGTACACAGTGCAAAGCACTGGTAATGACATTGCAAGATACTAGATCCAAGTAAATTGCATGCACAGGCGAAAATTACCTTAGAAAAATTACCTCCTTAAGTCAAGTGTTCATTTCAGTGCTCCCTTACCATTGACCATGTAGTTTGCACTTACTGCCTGCTTCAATGAACTGAGCACAATAAACAATCATCAATGTAAGCAGTATAGGATATAGACCCAGAGCCTTGGTGCTACAGCTTTAAGGAACAAAGCACCATCCAATATGGAGACTACAACCTAAGAGAAATTGTATTAAAGAAAAGAAATCAGAAGCATTCTCAACAGTTCAATCTAAATTCCTTTTTATTCAAATAGGAATATGAATCTTTTGTGGAGGATTCAGTAATTGTCCAAATCCACCAATTATTGTGCATTTCTACTTTCACTTCAGGAACAATGTGTAATTGCTTCTAGGGCATATCCTATGTTAGCCAGTTTTCTATGTTCTCTACTTGTCTTTTGAAAGGCCCATTCTTATTAGGGGTAGGTATTCAGTGATGTGGGTACTTGGCACAGGTGCTGTTAAAGCCTTTTTTTTTTTTACTTCATATTCAATATAATGTGTTGCTCAGAGTTTTGCCATTGTTAATACCTTGCATCTATTAACTTTTAGTTGACTTTATCCCTTAGCATATGGGGCATATTTATAATGTCTTGTAAAATTAAATTCGCCAAAAAAAAGCTGTGTAAAATATATGGCAAATATATCAAGGTGTGTGTAATTTTAAGCCATGCAAACACCAGATTTGCCGTCATTATATTATACTGCTTCTGACAGACGTCACTCTTAAGAAAAAACGCATAAAAAATATGTGCCGTTTTTTACAGGCCGAAGCCTGTTGATGTGTGGTGTATGATCCCACTGTTTTTTATGCAGCATAATAAATATATCTCTAAGTGTATTAACAGTGTAAGCAGTGGGAACTCTTGGCTCACCAACCACCTTCTCCTGCATCATTAAATGTATTTACATTAGAATTAGTACCCCCAGATTGTACATTTTCAAGTAACTGATGCCACGTTGTTGTGGTCTCCTGCATTATTGCAGATTTAACCTTTCCCAGAATTAATGCTTTGACACAGTCCCCTGGGAAACACAATATCAGGGTTCCACTTTACATGCAATTCACCTAGGTTAGGCAAGTGAAATGGCAATTGGCCCGCATATGAACAAGTGCAGGGAGCATGTACAGTCAAAATTCTTTAATACATTTTAGAGATGCACCGAATCCCCTATTTTGGATTCGGACGAACCCCTGAATCCTTTGCAAAAATTCGGCCGAATACCAAACGGCCAATACCAAAAATGACAAAACGTCATGCGATTTACCACCTGCCCTAATTTGCATATGCAAATTAGGATTCCGTTTGGTCAGGCAGAAGGATTCGGCCGAATACTGCTGAAAAAGGCTGAATCCTGAACCGAATCCTGGGTTCGTGCATCCCTAATGAATAGAGTCAGTAGCCATTGTTGCCTTGCTACAACTAGTGTGGAAGGAAATCAGCCCTATAAGTAGTAAATGAGAGATAAAAGAATATATACTATACGAATCCAGAGAGAGGATGTTTTCTTTCGCCACTTCTAAAGACAAAGTTACAAAACAGGTGAGTTGAGAAGCACTGACATTTTGAATTGGAAAGATGCAGGACAGGATTATGTTCTGTAACTCTATAAAGTTAAGACTCAAGCTGAACACTTTAATAAATTGCACTGTCACCTTCAGTCAAGGATTATGTCAGTCTTCTTAAAAATATCAAACTCAATACAGGACTCTTGATTTCAGGGATTTTATCTGGGCAATTAGGCAATTATCTGCACTGTAAAAGATGTGTGCTTTATGCAATATATATGTGTGTCTGTGTGTGTGTGTGTGTGTGTGTGTGTGTGTGTGTGTGTGTGTATATATATATATATATATATATATATATATATATATATATATATATAAAAACAAAACCAGATGAAGCCGGCACTCTCGATAAGATGCAGTGAGTTGCCTGGGTGCCCGATCAACAAACTTCTCCATACAATCACAAAAAGGGTATCAGCACTACTCAGGTCTTTAAAATTAAACAGAATTTATTGAATAAAATAGCAGCAGACTGACGTTTCGGCTGACTCCTCAGCCAAAGTCAACACTAAACATGTCTTTTAACCACACACTGGCGAGAATCCACCAGCTACAGCTTAGTCACATGACTAGGTATATATCCAATCCACATATATATATATAGAGAGTATATCAGTTTGTATTAATCTCTCCTAGCAGAAATGACTACATTAAAAACAACACCATAATAGCAATAATATAACAAAATGTGTCCAAGTGTTTCACACAAATCAGGGAATGTTCCTACATGTTACTACTTTTATCTGTTACATTAATACATTGTTTCATTACTAGATTACTCTCAAGGACACCATTTTCGTAAATTATATTATTCATGTGAAAATCATTAAGCCTAATACAACGATCTCTCCTTCCTTTGGGCTGTTAAACTGTCACTTGAAATGTCTCACTGATATATTGGCTCTCTATTGTTAACCCCATTACTCTATAGCACAGGGGTCCCCAACCTTTTTTATTAGTGACCCACATTTAAATGTAAAAAGAGTTGGGGAGCAACACCAGCATGAAAAAGTCCCTTGGAGTCCCAAATAAAGGCTATGATTGGCTATTTTGCAGCACCTATGTGGACTGGCAGTCTACAAGAGGCTCTACTTGGCACTATACTTAGTTTTAATGCAATTAAAACTTGCTTTTAAGCCAGGAATTCAAAAATAAGCACCTGCTTTGAGGACCCTGAAAGCAACATCCAAGGGGTTTGAGAGCAACATGTTGCTCACGAGCTACTGGTTGGGGATCATTGCTATAGCACTACAGGGAGTGACCCACCTCGGGGGTAATCATATGTATGGACTCAACTAGTATCCCCAAATATTGGTACCCCTCAATTATTTTCTTAAATATGTGTATGAGACTAGCAGAGCATCTCTGTTGCATGTTATATTCTATGTCGTTACTAATATCAAACAGGTAGCAGGTGATCACTATTTCAATGAATAAACACTACCCACAATGTGTATTACCCACTACCACCAGTAGGTGTATTCCCAAAAATTAGAATTCAACTACAACTTCCATGTGTCCTTTGTCCTGATGTTTTTGCACTAGGGATCAGTTAACCTGTTTTAACAACATACCTCTATATACACTTACATGTATATAGTTCCTTAAGGGAATAATATGCCAGTTTCAAATGATTTGCAAATGATTATTTTTCCCGTTCATGTTCTGTAAAATTTTGGAGTTTTTAAAAAGTGAAACTAAGGAGTTGCTCTGACAAACACACATATAATTTCAGCATTATGCTCTTATGTCCTCGGTAGTGGAAATCATTGAGCTTGCTGTCCTAGAATTCACGGTTACACAGGAAAATGAGAGTGAAGCAATTTTGCATTTTCTCTGTATAAGATAAATTCTCATGCTGAAATATGTAGTCACATGACGGAGAAGCATGACCAATTAGCCTTGTGACACACAAAACAAGCTATAGCTATTTGATATTGTACAAATAAATCAAATCTGCTTGCATGTTACTGATCTGCGAACCTTGCCTTTCATTCGCTATCATTTTCTGCTAATACATTCTTTAAATGACAATGCAAGCTACTTTACTATATTTTGTCCTTGAATCTTCTCTCCTTTCTGAATCATTAGAGTTAAAATATGTTTTCATACTTGTCAGAGCAGCACCAGTACTTTCCCTTTCACTGACGTTGACAACCATCATGGACTGTCTGAATCACCAGGTTATG
This sequence comes from Xenopus petersii, assembly GCA_038501925.1. Taxonomy (NCBI): domain Eukaryota; kingdom Metazoa; phylum Chordata; class Amphibia; order Anura; family Pipidae; genus Xenopus; species Xenopus petersii. The sequence continues at coordinate 68,713,800 of CM076681.1, read as the reverse complement.
GTACCATGGTAAAGACTGCAATTTTACAGTACAATTATATAAAATTCAAGATGGTGGTCACAAAGTTGTAACTGGCAAAAAAGTATTCCAATTGTAGCGTTTTTGGGAGTCAAAGGTGGCATTGTCACAGAGCAGTGATGGCAGGCTACTCAGGTAATTCTAATCAGCTTTACAATATATATTCATTAAAAAAGTTGAATGGTTTAAAGCGTCATTTTAAATGTAATTGCTATTGAAAGCAGTATCTCTCATTTTTATTTACAGTTCAGGTTCTGACAGATGATTAACAGACCTGTAGGGGGAACTGATTTTTGCTACTTTGTATCAAGATTTAGAACCAAAGAGAAACAGAAAGGGATAACTAAATACTTATTTCAACTGCAATTACATCAATAAATACTTTTAAAACTGTTATAATTATTAACAGCTAAAGTTTGAGCATTTTGTGTCACAGGTTACATACAGTATCTGTCCACCTGTGAGTAGAATTAGGGAATCATATACCAATGATTTGAACAGCAATTGCCTGGTACAGACATGAGTCAGGATATAGTTGCTCAGAAATGTTAGTCGTTCATGAGCAGGTTTGGACTTGAGGGCCCGGGGCTCACCAGAACTGCTGGTCCAGGGCCCCCCTGGCCCCCCGCTGTGAAGTGCCAAGCTCGTTGCACCTGTGTGAAGGCACCGCTCAGTGCGCTTGTATGATCGGCGCCGGAAACTTTTTTTTTCCAAAAATGTAATTATTAGAGAGGGGGCCTGGCCCGGCAGGGGCCCACCGGGTTTTTTCCTGGTGTCCCGCCAGGCTAGTCCCACACTAATCATGAGAAGCCCCATGAGAAAGACTTGACACACAAGCAATGAAAAATACATTTACTTTTTACATTTAATAGTGCAGTACAGTACATCCATTTTGGCAGGATGAAGTACAACCCATGTATCAAAATAACTGCCACACCTCAAGCAAGGTGTTAGTGAAAAATAAATTGTAATAATTTATAAAACTTAAACAAATGTAGACTTATCTCTAATAGAAGCTAGATGAATTAAACATTCAAATATTATGGGCAATAGCCTAATATATACTGCTGATATTTTATAAATGTCTGCATGATCTCTATAAGAGGATTCTAATCATTGCTGTCAATTTTGTCTATGCATAACTATTATAACAGGCAGTTATTTCATGTTTAAAAGGGTTGTTTACCTTTTAGTTAACTTTTAGTATGTTATAGAATGGCTATTCTAAGCCTTCATTTTTTTTTTTTTATATAGTTTCTAAATTATTTGATTTCTTCTGACTCTTTCACTGGCTCTTAAAAACAAATGCTCTATAAGGCTACAGATTATTGTTATGGCTACTATTTATTATTCATATTTCTATTCAGGCCCTTTCCAATTTATATTCCAATCTCTTATTCAAATCAATGCATGGTGCTTGGGTAAATTCGACTCTAGCATCTACAAACTGGACTTAGAATATCACTCTCTACATCATATTAAGGGGGTTATTTACTAAACTCATATTTTATAATAAAAAAAAAGAAAAAACACAACCAAACTCCCATGCCCAATTTGACCTTATTTATTAATTAAAAAAACTCAAATTAATCGGGTTGGGAAAGAACAGATAGAGCTATAACCTGAATCTTCTGATTTTTTAACTTTTTTTGTGAATCTCTTGATTTTTTCCGGTTTTTGACTGAAAATCTTGAAATTTTTGGATCTTCGGGCTAAACTCAGAGCAAACCACAATATCTTTAAAATGAGATTGGAGCTTCCCTCATTGACTTATACAGGACCTTGACAGGTTTGAGATGGTGGATTTTCAGATTCAGGATTTTTGTAGCATCAGGGTATAATAAATCTTGAAAAATTTTAGGTTTTTTTTCCAAGATAAATTCCAGTTTTTGCCCCAAAAAGTCCAACCATTTAAACTCATTTAAACACTTACTCGTTTTTACACCTGCAAGGTTTGCTTACGCTCATATACAAGTGTCACGTGCCAATTTGCTGGTTTGGTGCATTTGGTACAAGAAGCAATATGGGAGGCCTGTCCCTTACATCACTTGCCTTAGCCAGGCAATAAGTTCAAGGCTCCCTTTATGTGTTGGGGTGTATAAGTACATATCCACGCAAAACCCACTCAGATCTTTATGACTCCCTTATATGGTGCAATATATGGTGCAAACTTCTCCCCTAAAAACAGGGGGTCAATTTTTGTATGTTAAGGCAAAGACCTCTTAGCAAATAAAATGTAATTACATTTTTCTTGTGTATTTCATGGCTTTTTATAAGCTGTGTATTCTTTGCTTCCCTGTATGCTTATTAATATCACTGCAGGTACTAAAGCTTGTGAATAAACCAATGGAAAAATACTGTGTACACTGACGCACAAAATTTAAATTGTTCTGGATTTATTATCTGATATAGTCACAGATAGAGATGGCGCGAACTGTTCGCCGGCGAACTTGTTCGCGCGAACATCGGGTGTTCGCGCTCGCCGGAAGTTCGCGAACGTCGCGCGACGTTCGCCATTTTGGGTTCGCCATTGTTGGCGCTTTTTTTTGCCCTCTCACCCCAGACCAGCAGGTACATGGCAACCAATCAGGAAGCTCTCCCCTGGACCACTCCCCTTCCCTATAAAAACCGAAGCCCTGCAGCGTTTTTTCACTCTGCCTGTGTGTGCTGAAGAGATAGTGTAGGGAGAGAGCTGCTGCCTGTTAGTGATTTCAGGGACAGTTGAAAGTTTGCTGGCTAGTAATCGTTTTGATACTGCTCTGTTATTGGAGGGACAGAAGTCTGCAGGGGTTTGAGGGACATTTAAGCTTAGGTAGCTTTGCTGGCTAGTAATCTACCTTCTACTGCAGTGCTCTGTATGTAGCTGCAGTGGGCAGCTGTCCTGCTTCTGATCTCATCTGCTGACTGCTGCAATAACAGTAGTCCTTGTAAGGACTGCTTTTATTTATTTTTTTGTTGTTTTACTACTACTACTACTACTACTATAAGAGCCCAGTGCTATTAGTCTAGCAGTGTTGGGGAGTGGGACTGGTGTGCTAATCTGCTGCTCCTAATAGTTCAGCAGCACCAACTTTAATTTTTTTTTTTTAATATTCATTTTTTTTTTATTTTACTTTTTTTTATTTTACTACCGCTGTAGTAGTGTATAAGTTGACCTTTTAGGCATTATTTGCCCTGTAGGCATTTTTTGCCCAGTGTGTTATTCAACCAACTGCCATCTAGCTGTGTGACCTTGTTCACATTCTGTCTAAATATCCATAATATTACCGTCTCCAGAAAAAACACCGGAGTGACTTTTTTCAAGCAGCCATAATATATTTTACGTAATCCGTATCCATCGCTGTAGTAGTGTATAAGTTGACCTTTTAGGCATTATTTGCCCTGTAGGCATTTTTTGCCCAGTGTGTTATTCAACCAACTGGCATCTAGCTGTGTGACCTTGTTCACATTCTGTCTAAATATCCATAATATTACCGTCTCCAGAAAAAACACCGGAGTGACTTTTTTAAAGCAGCCATAATATATTTTACGTAATCCGTATCCATCGCTGTAGTAGTGTATAAGTTGACCTTTTAGGCATTATTTGCCCTGTAGGCATTTTTTGCCCAGTGTGTTATTCAACCAACTGCCATCTAGCTGTGTGACCTTGTTCACATTCTGTCTAAATATCCATAATATTACCGTCTCCAGAGAAAACACCGGAGTGACTTTTTTCAAGCAGCCATAATAAATTTTACGAGATCCGTATCCACCGCTGTAGTAGTGTATACGTTGATCTTGTGGGCAGTATTTGCACAGTGTTTTCTTCAAACCGCCATCTAGCTGTGTGAGCTTGTTCACATTTTGTCTAAATATTGATAATATTATCGTCTCTAGAAAAACCACTTGAGTTACTTTTTTTCAAGCAGCATTCATATATTTTACGTAATCCGTATCCACCGCTGTAGTAGTGTATACGTTGATCTTGTAGGCATTATTTGCACACTGTTTTCTTCAAACTGCCATCTAGCTGTGTGTATTATCGTTTCCAGAAAAACCAACTGAGTTTTTGTTGTTGTTGTTTTTTTAAAAATAATGCCAGGCAAAGGCAGGCCGCCGCGCAGAGGCCGTGCTAGGGGCCGTGCTGCTATGCAATCCTGTGGCCCTAGCAAATTGCCCAGTTTTAAAAAGCCAATGACCCTGAACTCCCAAAATGCTGAAGAGGTAGTTGACTGGCTTACACAGCACACCCCATCCTCTACCGTTTCTAACTTTACCACAACATCCTCCTCATCCTCCACTGCTATGGCCACCCCACGTAACACTTCCTCCACCACCGGTGCCCCTTCTTCACTGGAGTCAGAGGAGTTATTTTCCCATGAGTTTCTTGAACTGAGTAATGCGCAACCATTATTGCCAGAAGAAGATGAAGGAGATGAGGACGTTACACCAGATTTAATTCTGGCAGAGAACACGACAGAGATGGACATAATGAGTGATGAGGAGGAGGTCCCCGCTGCTGCTTCCTTCTGTGATGTGTCAGAAGAAATTGATGCATCTGAGGAGAATGATGATGAGGAGATTGATGTTTTGTGGGTGCCTAGTAGAAGAGAGCAAGAGGAGGGTAGTTCAGATGGAGAGACGGAGAGTCAGAGAGGCAGTAGGAGAATAAGACTTAGAAGAAGCAGGGAGGACAGCCCGCAGGGATCAGTAGGGCAACAACATGTATCGACACCTGTGTTCAGCCGGCCAACGCACCCGCCATTGCCGCCAATGCCGCCAACTTCTACTGTTACCGCCAGATCGCACACTTCCAAAAAGTCAGCAGTGTGGGATTTTTTTAATGTGTGTGCCTCTGACAAAAGCATTGTAATTTGCAATGAGTGCAGTCAGAAACTGAGCCTTGGTAAGCCCAACAGCCACATAGGTACAACTTCTATGCGAAGGCACATGAGCGGCAAGCACAAAGCACTTTGGGAGCAACACCTCAAAGGCAACAGGCAAACTAAAAGCCACACTCCTTCTGGTCCAGCATCTTACTGCTCTACCTCTGCTCTCCTTGACCCGTCTGAACCACCCTCCACTCCGCCTTCCACCTTGACCACCTGTTCCCATTCCCAGTCATCTGCCACCAGCCAAGTTTCTGTGAAGGCCATGTTTGAGCGTAAGAAGCCAATGTCTGACTGTCACCCCCTTGCCCGGCGTCTGACAGCTGGCTTGTCTGCACTCTTAGCCCGCCAGCTTTTACCATACCAGCTGGTGGACTCTGAGGCCTTCCGCAAATTTGTAGCAATTGGGACACCGCAGTGGAAGGTACCCAGCCGCAATTTTTTTTCTAAAAAGGGAATACCACACCTGTACCAACATGTGCAGAGCCAAGTTACCGCATCTCTGTCACTTAGTGTTGGGCCAAAGGTCCATATGACTACTGACGCATGGTCCTCCAAGCATGGTCAGGGCAGGTATGTCACCTACACTGCCCACTGGGTGAACTTGGTAATGGCTGGGAAGCAGGGAATGGGTAGCTCAACAACAACAGTGGAGTTGGTGTCACCGCCACGGATTGCACGCGGTTCTGCCACCACCTCTACTCCTCCATCGCTCTCTACCTCGTCTTCTTCCTCTTCTTCTTCTTACTCTGCTGCTGGGTCCTCCTTCTCCTCCTCCACACCTGTGCACCCCCAGCTCCCCCTAGGCTATTCGACGTGCCAGGTACGCCGTTGTCACGCTGTCTTGGGGATGACGTGCCTGGAAAGCAAAAACCATACTGGATCTGTACTCCTGTCATCTCTGCAGTCACAGGCCGATCGGTGGCTGACCCCACACCAACTGCAGATCGGAAAAGTGGTGTGTGACAATGGAAGCAATCTGTTGGCAGCGTTGAGACTGGGCAATTTAACACATGTGCCCTGCATGGCACATGTGTTAAATTTAATAGTCCAACGTTTTGTCTCCAAGTACCCAGGATTCCAGGACGTTCTCACCCAGTCCAGAAAGGTGTCGGCCCATTTCAGACGTTCCTACACAGCCATGGCACGCCTTGCTGACATTCAGCAGCGCTACAACATGCCAGTCAGGCGTTTGATTTCTGACAGCCAGACTCGCTGGAATTCAACGCTCCTTATGTTGGAACGTCTGCTGCAACAACAAAGGGCCGTCAACGAGTACCTTTTTGAACTGGGTGGTAGGACTGGATCTGCAGAGCTGGGGATTTTTTTCCCCCGTTACTGGGTGCTTATGCGCGATGCCTGCAGGCTCATGCGACCTTTTGAAGAGGTGACAAATATGGTCAGTCGCACCGAAGGCACCATCAGCGACCTAATACCCTTCGCTTTCTTCCTGGAGCGTGCCGTGCGACGAGTGACAGATGAGGCTGTAGACCAGCGTGACGAGGAGCTGGAAGCGCACGATTTCTGGTCGGAATCACCAGAACGAACCCAGGCACCTGCTGCAACGCAGGGAGAGGTGCCAGAAGTGGAGTCAGAGGAGGAAGGTGGCTTTGTGGAGGAGGAGGACCAACAGGAGCAGGCTTCCCAGGGGGCTAGTGGTGACCTTTTGGGGACCCCTGGTCTTGTACGTGGCTGGGGGGAGGAGACCGTGGATGATGCAGTCCTTGATAATGAGGAAACGGAGATGGATAGCTCTGCATCCAACCTTGTGAGAATGGGGTCTTTCATGCTGTCATGCCTGTTGAAGGACCCCCGTATCAAGAGGCTTAAGGAGAAGGACCTGTACTGGGTCGCAACGCTACTAGACCCTCGGTACAAGCATAAAGTGGCAGAAATGTTACCAACATACCACAAGTCCGAAAAGATGCGGCATTTACAAACCAGCCTGCAAAACATGTTGTACAATGCTTTTAAGGGTGATGTCACTTCAGGAACTCATCAACATTCCAGGGGCAGAGGTGCCAGTAATCCTGCCACGAGCACACCTGCAAGGACAAAGCCCTTTGGCCAGTCTGTAACGTCAGACATGCAAATGTTTTTCTGTCCAAGGCAGCGCCACAACCCTTCTGGATCCACCCTCAAAGAACGCCTCGACCGGCAGGTAGCGGACTACCTGGCATTAACTGCAGATATCGACACTCTGAGGAGCGATGAACCCTTGGACTACTGGGTGCGCAGGCTTGATCTGTGGCCAGAGCTGTCACAATTTGCCATGAACCTCTTGTCTTGCCCAGCCTCAAGTGTGCTCTCAGAAAGGACCTTCAGTGCAGCAGGAGGGATTGTAACTGAGAAGAGAACTCGCCTAGGTCACAAAAGTGTCGATTACCTGACCTTTATTAAAATGAATGAGGGGTGGATCTCGGAGGGTTACTGCACGCCGGAAGACTTGTTCTGACTTCTATGCAGCTGTCCTTCTCTTCAAGCCTCATGACTCCACACACAGCTGTCCTTTAGCGTCCTCCTCCCTCCGCCACCGTTACAAACTAGGGTGCAAACCCTACTGGTTTAATTTTTTCTGGCCTCTGTGCTTCAGTGGCTGCAACCAAAAAAACTGGGCAAACAATGTCTACAAGGTCAACGTATGGCAAAAAATGACTATTTTCAGCATTTATATGGCATATTTTTTCTGGCAACTGTGCTTCAGTGGCTGCGTCCAAAAAAATGCATATTTTCTGCATTTATATGGCATAATTTTTCTGGCCTCTGTGCTTCAGTGGCTGCAACCAAAAAAATTTATATTTTCAGCATTTATATGGCATAATTTTTCTGGCCTCTGTGCTTCAGTGGCTGCAACCAAAAAAATGCATATTTTCTGCATTTATATGGCATAATTTTTCTGGCCTCTGTGCTTCAGTGGCTGCAACCAAAAAAATTTATATTTTCAGCATTTATATGGCATAATTTTTCTGGCCTCTGTGCTTCAGTGGCTGCAACCAAAAAAATTTATATTTTCAGCATTTATATGGCATATTTTTTCTGGCAACTGTGCTTCAGTGGCTGCAACCAAAAAAACTGGGCAAACAATGTCTACAAGGTCAACGTATGGCGAAAAATTACTATTTTCAGCATTTATATGGCATATTTTTTCTGGCAACTGTGCTTCAGTGGCTGCGTCCAAAAAAACTGGGCAAACAATGCCTACAAGGTCAACGTATGGCAGTTGTTTAAAGAGAACAGTAGATTACTAGCCAGCAAAGCTACCTAAGCTAAAATGTCCCTCAAATCCCTGCAGACTTCTGTCCCTCCAATACAGAGCAGTATCAAGCAGATTACTAGCCAGCAAACTTACTATCATCTGTCCCTGAAATCACTAACAGCTCTCCCCCTACACTATCTCTTCCAAGCACACACAGGCAGATTTTTCAGATACATTTTTGCCCTTGATCCCCCTCTGGCATGCCACTGTCCAGGTCGTTGCACCCTTTAAACAACTTTAAAATCATTTTTCTGGCCAGAAATGTCTATTTTAGATGTTAAAGTTCGCCTTCCCATTGAAGTCTATGGGGTTTGCGAACCGTTCGCGAACCGCTCGCATTTTTGCGCAAGTTCGCGAATATGTTCGCGAACTTTTTTTCCGACGTTCGCTACATCCCTAGTCACAGATTTGTAGAATGCCTTTCTCTCTGTTTACCTATGGGCTTTGTTACAACTTACAAGCATGCATTCTGATTCCCAGTAATACTGAGCTGCTCCATATGCATGTTACCTTAATAAGCAAACCCACATATACTTGCTTTCAGTGCAGTTGTGGAGGTTATCAGAACCCTCTCATGACAGTATGACCAAAATTATAAAATACTTTCTGGAGCAAAAAATATTGATTACAGAAATACAGATGCCTAGACCTGGGCTGCAAACAATTCAGTGAGTGTTACCCAGATGTGCAGTACTGCAGATTTCAATAAGAAATGTCCATTCAATGTGTACTCTGGGAATGTCAAAATAGCTACAAGAGCTGTTACAATGTGAGTACTTTTGATTTAATTAAGCGACACTTTGGGGGTTATTTATCAAGGTCCTAATTTATCTCAGTATTTCTAATATCCAACTCCGTATTCCCGAATGGACCTTATTTATAAAGAAAAAAATAGGGTCGGGCAAAACTCCGAAAACTTCGGAGCTTTCCCCAAAAACTCTGAGTTTTCAATGTTTTTTGCTCCAAAGCCCTGAAATCATTGGATATCGGTATGGACATCAGCGCAGACACTGGGACCTTCCCCATTGAATTATATAGTACCTCAAGAGCTTTTAGATGCTCAAGAAATTAGAGTTGTTTTTTTCCACGACAAATTTGTGTTTTCCCCTTTATAACCCCAACCAGAAAAATTTGAGTTTTAGTAAATAACCCCCTAAATGTGATGTTTGGAAAAGAAACAATTCAAACAAATTAATCTAATTATTCTAATTCAAGGGAGGCTGAATTGAGGTGGTAAGCCTACAACTATAGAATAGTATCCTATGAAAAATATCGTTTTAGAATTTAAACATAGCTCTGTTTCTGAACAAATGTTACTAATCTGATGGCCAAAAATGAGTAGGACCTGAGGTGTCTTTGTTGATGGTAGAAGAAAAAGCTAGATTTAAAAAAAAGTAAAAACACATGGTTGTTATTTACTAAGACTCAATTTTTTTTCTGGTCAGAGTTTTAAAGGGAAAACATGAATTTTTGTTGAAAAAAAACACTTGAATTTTTCAAAATTTATTATACCCCTGAGGCTGCTAAAAGCCCAAATCTGAAAATCTCAAACCTGTTGCAGTCATGTTCTGAGTTTTCAGGTGTAAAATTTGTACTGTTCGAATTTTTTCATGATTTTTATCTACTCTTTTCCTGCACCAAATATTTTGGATTATTTTATTGATAAATAAGGTAAAATAATGGATGGGAGTTTGGTGAAATTTGTTTTATTAAAGTAATAAGAACATTTTGAGTTTTAGTAAATAACTTATAATAAATAAGTTATTTACTTAAATTCAATTGTAGTTTTTTCACTAAAAAAGCTAGAATTTTAAAAAAAACCTTGAATTTAAAAGAATGAATTCAAAAATGCTCCATCTAAAACCTGTCAAATTCATGTAAAAGTTAATGGCAGCTGTCCCTTTAACCATTTGCAGATTTTTTGACCTTCATAAATTTTCTGAGTTTTGTTGTATTTGGCACTGGGTTTTTCTCAAAAATGTGATAAATTAGAGGTTTTTATGCCTATATAGTTTAAAAATTCAAGGTATTTAAGCATTTAAATTTGAAAATTTCAATATATAACTCGAGTATACAGATGCAGCCACTTTGGTTTGTCTGTTTGACACAGAATAACTAAACACAGATATCCCATTTATCTCATTTAACACAGAAAACTGTGTCACAACATCCCATCTAATTAAAGCATTAGCATTGTGAACAATGGAGCTTTGGTATGCTAATGAAAAGGTTAAATGCATTAAATGAGTTAAGATGACTTAAGATAACACAGTTTCTTCAATTACCCCTGAGTCATGACGCATTTAACTCACAAATCCAAGTGGCTTCAGCTGTATATATATATATATATATATATATATATAGATATATATATATATATATATATATATTTTTTTTTTATTATTATATTTATTATCAGTACATTTGTCAAATTTGTTAGATTGAGTTAGGTTGAGTTTGTTTCTGGTAAAATATGAGAAAAATAAATACGTATCAAATGTGAAAAAATGGTTCTCCCACTAATACATTTCTGCAGCAGTGATCACAATATTGCTGACCTTTGAGTCACCATCTTAATGGGCGTATGACTATGTAGATTTTCATTCATCCAGGTCATGGTATATCTAATATAAGTAATTCTAAAACAACTGGACTTGCTGAGTAATCGTTGCAGACATTTCACTACTCATCTGGGCAGCTTCTTCAGTTCAACTGACTGGAGTGGGAAGTCCTCGGCATATAAACTCTTCCACTAATCAAATCACAATGGCAACACTGTTTCAGAAAGGTGATATCTGAAACTCACAGAGGTGGATACTGTGGGGTTACTATGATAGGATTACCAAGGTATCATGCAACTCCTAGAAACAGTTGTTATTTGTAAAGAGTTGCATAAATGGATTTGTAAAGCGTTCTGAAACCGCCAGGGAACAGATGTTAGAACAGCGTTGTATGTACCTGACAGATGGTGTTGGAGGCCCCTGCCTCTGTTCAGGGAAGGTTTCTCCACCTTGACGCGATTCATGTCAAGGTTTAGTAACCATCCCTGATCAGAGGCAGGGGCCTTCGACAAGGGAAACTCCATTAAAGATAACAATGTCCAAATCTTGGATAAAGAAGACCATTGGTTTGAACGAGACGTGAAAGAGGCGATTCATGTCAAGGTGAATAATTTTTGGTTTTGAACTTCAGTTAACACAGTCCAACACTCTGCTACTACAAATATTAAAGAGTAGAGATATAATATTGTCAGCAAGGGTTCATATAGTTCAAGTTGTTTAGTCTTCTCAATGTCAACATATGGCAGCAAGAGTTGGACCATCAGAAGGGTTGAGTGCTAGAAAATGAATATAAATGAAGAAGACTGTGATGCTGGAATAGATTTTAAGCAGACAGTGAGAAGGAAAACAATTGTGTATACAGATATACAGTACTATTGAAGCAACAAACAGTAAATAAGAGAGAGCTGCTGAAAGACAAGACCTTGTATGTTGAATTTCATGAGGTCACACAAACACATCTGAAACTATGCAATGAAGTATATATAGGAAAAGATATTAATAATTTCCATTTTAAGAATGTTTTTGCAAAGGCTTTTAATTCACATAACAATATTTGGTTAAAGTGCCTTCTAAGATCTACACACTGGGCATTTCAGAACCATATTATGCACTGTTGTAACATAAGGAATTTTTCTCTTTATGTTGAGTTAAATTATTCTGGTTCTACCCATGTTATTGAATCAACAGCTCTACATACAGTACATAGTTGATTAAAGGGTGATTTACGGTGATGTATATGTCTCTGTCCACAATCCATGATGCACAGATTTTTCTTTCATTTCTTGCTTTGCACATTGCAAAGCTGAAATGTTTTTCAAAATGGGTTTCATAATACAATACATGTTATGAAATATAATTTATTTTTCTGTATGTGACAAACAGATGGAATATTATATGCAACATAACTTTGTCTGGCAAAAAATGTACTTCAATAAGCTTAGCATGCTTTCATGATTTTGCTGGACACAATTTTTGCCTCTTGTTTAAATGACAATTTCCTTTTTGAGATTTCTTTATATAATCAGGTCAAACAGATAGAGTGAAGCTACTCCATGTTTGGTCCTTGAAAGGTAGATAATTTGATTTCCAGTGCACAGATAATTCCCCTGCAGAATGGATTCTGCTAATAAAACAGTAACAACAAAGGGGGAAGGGTTTTTATACTGTTAATCAAATCATCTACCTTACAAAGACCAAACGTGGAGTAGCTATTGGTCTGTTATATTTTGTTCTTTGTATAACCTGAGTATCTGTTGAATAATGTGGGCTATGAAAAATGTCTCTCCTTTAGGCATGTATTCTGCCTTATTAAAAGATGCTCTCTATCACATTGAGTGATTAAGGAAAACGGAGCTCAAGTAACTTCTAATAGGAAAGTACTGAAAATATTCCCTAAATCCTTAATATTTAATAGGGCTATTTATAATTAATACTGTGCTGATTTTTTTTTTAAATGTCTGTAGATGCTTTAAAAAAAGAGCATCCAATTTACTGAGCAGCTTGACTGCAATCTGCAGGAAAAGAAATACTGCAATAAGCTAGACATTAAGGGGCAGATTCACTAAGGGTCGAATTTCGAAGTTAAAAATACTTCGAAATTCGACCCTCGAATTGAAATCCTTTGACTTCGAATATCGAAGTCGAAGGATTTAGCGCTAAACATTCGATCGAACGATCGAAGGATTTTTCGTTCGATCGAACGATTAAATCCTTCGAATCGATTAGAACGATTTTAATCAAACGATCGAAGGAAAATCCTTCGATCAAAAAAAGCTTAGCAAGCCTATGGGGACCTTCCCCATAGGCTAACATTGACTTCGGTAGGTTTTATCTGCCGAAGTAGGGGGTCGAAGTTTTTTTTAAAGGGTAAGTACTTCGACTATCGAATGGTCGAATAGTCGAACGATTTTTACTTCGAATTGTTCGATTTCGTTCGACTTCGATCGAATTTAACCAATTCGATGGTCGAAGTACCCAAAAAAAACTTCGAAATTCGAAGTTTTTTTCATTCGAATTCTTCACTCGAAGTTAGTGAATCTGCCCCTAAGACACTGTGTATATCACTTGTACATAAATTAATTAATTAATTAATTAATTAATTAATTAAATAAGTACATTTCAAAATCTTGACTAAGTATTTTTTTTAATTAAAGCAAGTTAAAAAGTGAGATTAAAATAATTTTTAAATCAGAAATGCTAAAGAAAAAAAATCAATTGCCTGGAAATGTAATGATTGTCATTGTCTGCAGCAGTGTAGCTTTATTTTTATAACATGATAATATGGAGCAAATGTGAAGGGAGGAGATGTAATCTATACCTTGAGGGGGGGGTTTTACTCTTGGCCCAGGGGTAGTTATTATAGTTCTTTCATCCTTATCTATATAAAGGGAGGGAGCACACAATGCTGCCTCTTTGGACTCCACCTTGTTCTGGGGTTGGTTCAAGGTTGTCCTGGGTCACACATACAGTAAGGTACAAGGTCTCAGTAAGAAGATGGTAAGCCCTTAGTGAAGTCACGAATAAGGGACATTGTGAATAAAACAAAACAAGACAAGAGACAAAACCATTGGCAGGAGTACTCATATAGTGAGCTCTCGGAGTGAGCTAATATAAGTATGTTAAAGTTAAAAAATACGTACTGTATATGGCTCTGATGGCTGTGGCCAATACTACAAATATACAAAAGAGGGGATAGTAATTTTGTATCTGTGCAAGTGGGCAAATTTTCAAATTCAGGGGTTTCAGTAACAAAGTTATGATCGTAAAATTGTCAAGCCACCATACTTCATCATGGTACATCCCATACGGTTGTTCCAATTATTAACCAACGATCATATTTTTCATTGGTTGGCACCTCCCTGCATGGTTGCATTTCTTGGCAATATTAGCCCAAAACAGTGAATCATATTTCTCTATAAAACAAGTTTCTTGAAAATCCAGGTACTTACTGTATCTGTAACTGTAATAAATGTCTGTAGATAACAAAAGATGAATAATAATAATGAATATTATTTTCGTTTGGTGGACACAGCCATATGTGCACATCATTTTATTTGGTGTGCCAAGCCTGACATCATTGCTCTTGATCCGAAATTCATATATTTAAATGTGTCCCATCCATTTTCCCATTGCCCAATGTAGGTCTATTCTAGTTCCTGGGTGCAATTCTTGACTGACTACGCTTCTGGATCCTGATTCTGTACCATGCTGACTGTTTGGTTTGACCCAGGCCGTTTCCTCAACTATGATCTGTTTATTCCCCATTATACCTGTCAAGTTTAGTTTCCCTTGACTGCCCAGAATCCTCACTTTGGTTCTCTCACTTTAAAGGAAAACTATACCCCCAAACAATGTAGGTGTCTATAAAAAGATATTGCATGAAACAGCTCATATGTAAAACCCTGCTTCATGTAAATAAACCATTTTCATAATAATATACTTTTCTAGTATTTTCAATATTGATAAATGCAAGGTTATCAGGGGCGATCCTGGCCCCTCTGCCGCCTGAGGCAACAGCAGTTGCTGCTGCCCCCTCTCCCGGAAATTCGCTCTTAAAGTACCTGGAGCTGCATTTTTTCTGCCCCTGGTACCTAGCGGGGCGCTGCCGCCTGAGGCTACAGACTGCAAGTTATACAATAAATGGCAGTGTGTTGGGAGTTTCCTTAAATGAGAAGGATCTAGGGGTTTTTGTAGATAACAAGTTGTCTAATTCTGGGCAGTGTCATTATGTGGCTACTAAAGCAAATAAAGTTCTGTCTTGCATAAAAAAGGGCATTAACTCAAGGGATGAAAACATAATTATGCCTCTTTATAGGTCCCTGGTAAGGCCTCATCTGGAGTATGCAGTGTTATTTTGGACTCCAGTCCAGTTAAGAGCGATATAAATGAGCTGGAGAGAGTGCAGAGACGTGCAACTAAACTGGTTAGAGGGATGGAAGACTTAAATTAAGAGGGTAGACTGTCAAGGTTGGGGTTGTTTTCTCTGGAAAAAAAGGCGCTTGCGAGGGGACACGATTACACTTTACAAGTACATTAGAGGACATTATAGACAAATAGCAGGGGACTTTTTACCCATATAGAAGATCACTGTACCAGAGGCCACCCCTTCAAACTAGAGGAAAAGAACTTTCATTTGAAGCAACGTAGGTGGTTCTTCACAGTGAAAACTGTGAGGTTGTGGAATGCACTGCCGGGTGATGTTGTGATGGCTGATGTAGTTAATGCCTTTAAGAATGGCTTGGATGATTTTTTGGACAGACAGAATATCAAAGGCTATTGTGATACTAAACTCTATAGTTAGTATAGGTATGGGTGTATATAATGTATGTGAAAGAATGGAGGGGTGTGTATGGATGCTGGATTTTCATTTGGAGGGATTGAACTTGATGGACTTTGTCTTTTTTCAACCCGATTTAACTATGTAACTATGTAACTAGTACTATGTGCCATTGGGTAATCATAAATAGAAAACTGCCATTTTAAAAAATAAGGGCTGCCCCCTGGGATCATACGATTCACTGTGCACACAAACTTACCAACAAATCATATTTGTTAGGTCACATGAGCCAATTAACAGACAAAGGTGTGTTTTTTACTTCAACACTTCTTCCTGTTACAGTTAAGAGTTGTAGTATTTCTGGTCAGGTGACCTCTGAGTCATTACAGAGACCATCACGAAATGGTGGCTGAAGGCAAGAGATGTAAAAAGCAATATTTGCTTAAATATATATATACCAGTTTGGTAAGATTCTTTAATATGCCGCTTAATATGATATAAACTATCTGTTGCTTAAGTGTTAATTTTGGGGGTGTAGTTTTCCTTTAAGACCTGGCGGCATCTAAGTAGTAAAGGGCTACTCGTGATGTGAAAGGTGGCTTTTATAGGCAGAAGCATGAGCCGTGACTGAAACCTCATCGTCTGTTCTAGGTTTTGAGATACCGAATGTGATAGATAACAAATAGATATATACTAGATAGATAGATACTGCTTGCCAATAGACACTTCTTTCCATATTTAGTTATAGAATTGCTACTTTGTGCCAAGGCAATTACCCATCACATAAAATCACCAGTTAGTATCTCTGAGTCCAGTGTAAAAGAGGAAATAGAGGTAAAAGTCTGGCTACTGTGGTTTATTGCACAGGAAGTTGACAATCCACCTATCTAGTGGCTATGGTGCCTACCAATGTGTGGTGCTAATTACACAAAGAGTACTTCTGTTTTAAAATTTTATTCAGCAAGGTAAGATGGTTTCCAATATACAGAAACTATCATTTAGTAGCTATGAAGCTGCAATTGCACTACTTTGACATGTTCTAAAAAGCCGAGATGAAAGAAGTATAAAGTTCTAAAGCTATATAGAACATAAAGCTTGCACGCAATATAACAAAATGATTGAACACTCCTTTAAATGAAATATTTCTATTTTTAGATACCTGTACCTGTAAAATTTACCTATTTACATATTCTCCAGAATCTCTACTTTCTTAAGTTTCTGTAGGCATATGTGACATTTTTGGGTTATTTTATATTTATGTAAATGCACTTTTCAACTATGAAAACCTTACTGCGCTATTCATATTTCTGGGTCTCTTCATGCTGCATAAATGGCAAACCATATGCATATGTGGTATCAAACTATTCAGAAGGCTCATGGTATTCATATTTATGAAATTTTGTTTATGCAGCACTGGAAGCAAAGTAGATGCTGTTTTGTCTTTTTGCAGTAGAACATATGTGATGAAAATGCTGCACAGTTAAAAATATATAGTTTTGTTGGATTGCTTTACTTATAGAGGCTTTTGAGAAAATATGTAAGTGTTATTCATTTTCTAGTCATTTTCAAGTCTATGCATTCCTTATACCATGGGTAATCATTCATATTTGATATTTAATTATTCAAAAAGCCTTTGGCATTGATATTTATGATGTTTTGTATTTGTGTCAAAAGGATGTGGGAGATATGTTGTATATGAGAAGTTTTGAGAAATGTTGGATATTTTGTAGATTTTAGCTAACATTTTTAATTTGGCATTTCAAAATAAAAAGTACTTGTAAGAAAAACTGGTTAATTTTGCCTCATTGAAATTTAAAACAACTGCAGAAATATTTACAAAATGGCAACATTGAATTATTACCGAATGCAAAAGTTCCAAGTTCTACAGGGAAAACTATACAAAGTCACATGGGAATTTCACCAAATTTCATTGGAGTCATTGGGAAGTACAAATTACATTGCTGTTAAAGCATTTACATATATATACATAAATATCACTGGTGGTAAAACACATGTGTTGCTCCAGTCTCCCAAAATCGCTTGAAGTTTCCTCTTGTAGATATTTTCGGAGACTGGAACGACATGTGTTTTACCACCAGTGATTCACATTAGGGAAAAGCTTTTTACTGGAGAGTGCAGGAGATTAGTTGCCCAGAGAACCAGCGATTTATCGCTAGCGATTAAACTCCTGGTGTGTCACTGCCCTAAAGAGGTGCCCACTGGTCATGCTCACTGCCTCTGTTCCTCCTTGAGGTCTTCATAGTTGGAGAGAGAAGGAAAGCTCAGGGGACAGAGCTTCAATGAAGTAGTTATAAAAAGCTGAAGTTAAAGAGATATTGACACCAAAAAATAAACTTTTTTTATTTCTATCATAACATTATCTTTGAATGCTATTTATAATTTTGCCATACAAGTATTTGCCTGATGCTTTTACATCAATTTAAGCTGCTTGTAGTTTAGAAATGCAACAATACTCAATGCAGGGAGAAAGCTATGTTCTTTTGAGGGATCTTTAAAAAAACTGAAGAGATGAAAAAAAGGTTTACTTATTCCTTAAAAGTTTTCATGATTTTATATTCCATCAATTTGTACCCAAGGGTGTGTGTGTGAGACATTGTACAGTATATTTTATACTATTTGTGAGTTATAATAAGGTAATCTCCCATTGTTTCTTTCTTGGAACTCAAACTGTCTTTTGGCCTTCGATGCAAAGTATGTTTATCTCTGTGTGCTTTGAACATCTTTCTTGCTTTCCTGTGAGTTTTTGATCATATTTGTTATTGCTGTGCCTTTGGGGCTTATAGGGCTTTCAAAATCAGTTGTGTTTTTATGTGTATGAAACAATATACAGTATCTTCATTAATAAAAATGAGCTGTTTTCAACAGATTCAGTCATAAATTTGATGTCTTAAAACCCCACTAATGTATATTACAGGTAACTAATATATGCCTCCAGGAAATAACCCTAAATTAAAAGAGGACAACATTTTGAAAATGTTCTTCATAACTATTATGCACATACAGTATATGAAAAATAAGCTCAGGCTAAAAGTGTTAAACAGGTACAGCTATGGGATCTGTTATCTGAAGACCCATTGCAAAATATCACAATTGCAGAATGGCCATCTCCCATAAATGTCAATTTAATCAAATAATTTGTTTTGTTTTGTTTTTACTTACCCTTTTCTTTGTAATAATGTAATAAACAGTACCTTCTATTTGATCTCAACTAAGATATAATTAATCTTAATTGAAGGCAAAACAATCAAAGTTCTGATTAGTAGAATTACAGTATAGAGATCCAAATTACGAAACGATCCCTTATTTGGAAAACCAAAGGTCTCGAACATTCTGGATAACCGGTTCTATACCTGTATTAGCAAAATAAACAAGATACATTTTTAAATAACCCTGTGTTTTTCTTACACTTACACACTTACACTTACACTGATGAAACCAGGAAAGAAATTACCAGTATTGTGTACATTATAGTCCATTAGCACTTGAAAAACATATCTGATCTGTTTATGACCACATCATTATTCACTTTGCAAACAGTAACGGACAAGACTCTATCAAAAGCAGCAACAGGGAGAGTTGATGGAACTAAGTATCACAGTAAAATGTGAAAAACAGAAATGTATTCCTATGGGATTTAGAAGTGTAGAAAGCAAATGGTGAACTCTAACCATCACCCACTGATAGTTAGTAAATTCTAGATATAACCCTGATCAGAAAGAGTTTTGAGTGTCTAGTAGATGTAACTTAGGAAATGCTGCCTGTAGCTTCCCCTAATCTTTGTTCTTCGGGAGGATGCCACCTAGCAACAGCTGTTGGGTTAGGCGGCAGCCTCCCGAATTGATCGCTGGAAACTTCTAATGCTCTGAAAAGAGCGGGAAGAAGTTACAGGGACAGGATCTCTTAACTCTCGCGAGATCTTGTTCCTGTCAGAATTTTTCACAGCGCTGTGATGGACACACTCTCTGTAACGGCTACTGAGTCGTTAGAAATTTCTCCTCACAGACAGTTTAAAAATGTTAAGCAAAGGAGACGAATTCAGTCTCCAGATAATTCTTCATCCTCGGAAGAGGAATTCATAATAAATAAGAAAAAGAAAAACTATAATATTCAAGACTCTTCCTCAGACTCTGGTAAGAGTTCAACAGACAGCTCTCCTAAGGCAAAAAAGTCTCGTTTGAGACAGAAAGGAAAGGAGAAGAAAAGAAATTTGGTCCCGTTTGGGATTTCACAAAAATTACCCAGAAAGGGTCATTTTAAACATTATGATAGCAGCAGTCATTCTTCATTATACTCTGAAGCGGTTGCTTCTGATTCTGAGCCTGTAGCTGGCAATTCAAAAATCTCTGAGGTGGACTGGGATTGTGAAAAAACAATGAAATCTTCAGCATCCTCTGTTAGAGGGAAAATAAGTGACACACAAATGTCAAGAGTTGATCTCCTGGGAAAAACACCTCCACCAAAGTTATTTAATGCCAGATGGGCACTTAATGATAAATCTGAGGTGTATGAGTTCACAAAGTATGCCTTTCACTCTTCTTTAATGAAAGAAGATGACTTGGTTTTAAGAAACCATATTGGAATCCCTGATATACAGGCTATGTTAGCACCAGAAGTAGACCCTGCACTATCCTCTATTACTGGTACAGTAACCAATAATGACAGGATGGATCAGTCCTTGCGCAATATACAATTTAAAATTGCAGATGCAGCCGGTCCTTTGTTACTCATGCTTGATAAAGCAGAACAAGAAGGACAACAGTCCAGAAAGAATATTCATTCCTTGCAATCTTCAAAATTAGCTCTTCTTAAAGCATCCACCAGGGCTGCATTGATGATTGGCCAGGCTTTTAACCATGTCACAAGTGTGAGAAGAGCTTGTTGGTTACATACTATGGGCATGTCAGACCTGGCTCCAAAATCACATGAATTTCCAAATTTTGAGGACTCTAATTTATTTGGTCCAGATTTTATTAAGGAGGTAAAATCACGCTATAAGGCAAGAAAATCATTTGGGGACTGGAAAAGACCTTCCTTTTTCAACAAAAAACCCTTTCGTGGAGAGGGACGTCCTTACAGAGCTCAGGGGTCGTCCCGTGAAGCCTCACAGAGCTATAAAAGACCTTTCTTTGGCCAGAGAGTCCAGTCCAGTGGACGAACAACCAACCCTAAGTGGTCTACTGGTTATAAGAAAAGAGTGCCAGGTAAACAAAACTCAAGCATTTTCCCAGTCAGAAATTATACCTTTATGGCAAACAATAACCACAGACAAATGGGTTTTAAACATAATAAGAAGAGGCTTGTACCTTCCTCTAAAATCTTTCCCACTTCAAATTTCAAACAGATACAGAGACACCAGTGCAGTTCTAGACGGTGCCTTAGAAAAGGCTTTGCTAGAGGGAAAGATAGAACTCTCAGACCTTTCACAGTCAGGCTGGATAAGTCATCTTTTCCCAATACCAAAGCCAGATGGTTCTGTCAGACCAGTCCTGAATGTGAAGTCTTTAAACAAATTTTTAAAAAGGAAAAATGCTTATTGCATAAAGATAGATCTAAAGGATGCATTCCATGCTATAAAAATATCAAAAAATCACAAAAGGTTTTTGAGATTCCAGTGGAAGCAAAATATTTACCACTGGAATGTAATGGTGTTTGGCCTCTCCAACACTCCATACACATTTTCCAGAGTAATGAAATCAGTAATTTCTCACATAAGACAAAAAGGGATAACATGCATCTTTTATCTGGACGACATTCTTATTCTAAATCCAGATATTTCAGTTCTCATAGACCAAAGACAGATGTTCATCACTTTAATGCAAAAATTAGGATTCACAATAAATTGGGAAAAATCAGTACTAAACCCTTGCCAATCAATAACATTTCTGGGATTCACAGTAGATGCAACAAGGTTAACCCTTTCCATTCCCAAAGAAAAGTGGGAACATATTCAGGTTTTCATAGCCCAGTTGCTACCACTTCATCAAGTTTCCCTACGTTTAATTGCAGCAGCAATAGGGAAAATAATTGCTTTGTCCCCAGGATGCACTCAAGCACCTCTTCTGTGTCGGCACTCACAAATGTGGCTAGCACAAAAATTAAGGGAAAATATTCACTGGAACAAAAAATTAACACTTCCAAACAAAGTAAAAAGGGAACTCGCTCTGATAACCTGGCAAACCCAGCCTTTCCCAAAGCCACTAATAAAAAACGATTACGACATTATCATAACAACGGACGCCTCCTTAAGAGGTTGGGGAGCTTACACTCACGTAGGAGCAGTCAGAGGTCTTTGGTCAGGAAAAGAAAAGACACTTCACATAAATGTATTAGAGCTAAAGGCGATGTTTTTAGGCTTAAAGGCTCTAATATCCCCAAATATTCAAAAGTCTGTGTTAATTCAGTCAGACAACAAAACAGCAGTTTCATATGTAAACAGAATGGGAGGAACAAAATCAAAAACACTTTGTTATTTGGCGTTAGACCTTTGGGATTGGGCTTTTTCCAATCAAATCACATTACACGCCACATATATTCCCGGAGAGGAAAACGAATTAGCAGATGCTTTATCGCGTCAAAAGATAACACTATCACAAGTCTCACTAAAAAAGGACATTTTCCACAAAATAGAGACACAACTGGGAGAAAGATCAATAGATTTATTTGCATCCCAGACATCAGCTCAAACAAAGAAATTTGTAGCCAGAACCTGGACAAGCAATGCATGGAGAATGGATGCACTTTCCTTCCCATGGACAGGTTTAACGAACCTTTATGCCTTTCCCCCTCCGTATATTCTCCCGAATGTTCTCCAAAAAATTCAAATAGAGGGAGTCAAAGATCTAGTCCTGGTGTATACAATTTGACCATCCAAACCATGGTTTCCACTGATACAACCCCTAATTTCAGGCAGGAAGGTTCCATTGGGGTTCACTCAGGACTGTTTTCAGGGTACACAAGAGATACTGAAGAACCTACCAACACTAATGTGGATTGCAGCTCCAATTTCTTATACCAAAATCCTTCATTGAAACATTCTACCATAAAGCTGATAAATTCTTCCCTTCGATCTAGAACATGTAAAAAATATAATTCCCTCATTGCGAAATTTAAAACTTGGATGTACCCTCATTTACAAGACTCAAATAAAGGGATTTCACTACACTAGGCATTAGATTTTTTAGCATATAAGTTTGAACAAGGGACAGCTTCTAATACCCTAAAATCTTACGGTTCAGCACTAAATTTCTTAATTCCAAATTTCACGGATAGTAAACTCTATTTGAGATTAATCAGAGGAGCTTGTTTATCAAGACCAATTTGTCCCAAATATGACAACACTTGGGACACCGAACCTCTGTTGCAGTACCTATCTACAATAGATAATCGGAATGCAGACTTGAGAAGCCTTACTATAAAAGTGACTGCTCTCTTAGCTTTAGCTCTAGCAGCAAGAGGGGCAGAACTAACTCTCATCCACATAACAGACCCATGGTTTTCTTCAACCCCAGGTGGTTTCCACATTATTCTTAAAGGTAGAACTAAAACGCTAATTGAAAACTCATCTCCAGTGGAAGTGGACTTAATAAGAGACGAGGAAGATACATCTTTATGTATTGTATCGGCTTTATCCACCTACTTAGAAAAATCTAGGGAGGTAAGAGGTGATATGTCGCAATTACTCTTGACAACAAGAAATCCTTTTCGTCCCGCTAAAGTAAACACAATAAGAGGGTGGATACTGCATGCTATGAGTCAGGCTTCGATTGATACTACCATATTTAAAGCACACTCACTAAGATCAGCCACAGCCACAAAGGCAGCATCAAAGGGTATATCACTTCCCATCATACTTAAAGCTGCCAGGTGGTCTTCTCAGAGGACATTTGCAAAATATTATTGGAGACCTACAGAGCAAGAAAAACTCAATTTCATTTGGGCAACCACCAGGTGTGTGCTATTCTACCCAACAGCTGTTGCTAGGTGGCATCCTCCCGAAGAACAAAGAGGAGTTTGCAGGAATCTATGATCTGCGAACTCTATTTGTTCTAGGGAATAAGGATAGCCACCTAGCAACAGCACCCATCCCACCCACCCAAGTTAACTGGTGGTTTAGTTTTACATGTGTTAAATTGATAAATAGAAAATAATCAAAGATTTTCTTTTCTCTACAGGATTCAACAAGCCAGCTAAGGTGGATAATAACTCATCTACTAAAGATACAAAGTAGAAGATATTTCAGTCAAACAAGATACACTGAAATTGTATTTCAATTGAATTACAAAGTATCTCATACCAAATGTCACTAAATAATGTAATTTGTTACAATTACAAATATCTTACATAAAAGTTTCATTATCTCTTCAAGGAATAAAGAGTTACACTGTTTATTTCAAAAATGTGTTTTTTCACTATTATTTGAAAACAGGTATACTTAAGGATAGTCATCACCAGTCTTCCGAAAAATTCTGACAGGAACAAGATCTCGCGAGAGTTAAGAGATCCTGTTCCTGTAACTTCTTCCCGCTCTTTTCAGAGCATTAGAAGTTTCCAGCGATCAATTCGGGAGGCTGCCGCCTAACCCAACAGCTGTTGCTAGGTGGCTATCCTTATTCCCTAGAACAAATAGAGTTCGCAGATCATAGATTCCTGCAAACTCCTCTTGCCTCTTATGACCTCAATTTATTTGTAGTACAGCAGGAACATTGCAGGTTATTTCTCAGTGGAGTTTAAGCAAACTAATATGATCAGGTAACAGTACGAAATATCACTGACTAAAAGGTAGTTTGAGGTTTCAAAGGGCTGCATAAGGCAGATTTAAGGCAGAGTTAAAGCTCATTGGGGGTCATTTATCAACACTGGGCAAATTTGCCCATGGGCAGTAACCCATAGCAACCAATCAGCTTGCTGCATTCATTGTTCTACTCGCAGCTGGCTTTAAAAAGCTAATCACTGATTGATTGCTGTAGGTAACTGCCCATGGGCAAATTTGCCCAGTGTTGATAAATGAGCCTCATTGAGTCATCAGAGATCAAAATGAATATTAATCCTTATAATGTTATTCACTCTAAAAAACTACTTTTTAAAATATGAATGTGCATTAAAAGTTACCTATAGGTAATGCTGATTGTTTTTTGCTGAGAAGTAATTGTTAGTTCTAAACCTGACTCTTTTGCCAACCTGACTGTCCCATCTGGCCTATCAGAATTTCTAATGCTAATGGACTCCTGCTGCACAAATATGGCAGCCCCCTCATCGACGAACACAGGGAGTCAGACAGGTAATGAAAAAGTATTGCATAAATACTTTATGGCAAAATTATAAATAGCATGCAAAGTCAGTTTTATGGTAGATGTAAAAAAAGGTTTAATTTCTGGTGTCAGTATCTCTTTAACAGATATCTTTAACAGATATGTAAACCCTGACAACAAATTCATGTATACTTTTGCAATGTACATTCCTTTTTCTGTCTAAGATAAAGACGGTTTTAATTGTTGTTCATTTTAATTCAATAATTTATGTTGTTTATTTATTAATTTCAGAGAACAGGGATAGTAAAAGTCTATTTCACATTAAATTTGGGCAGTACTATATCAATTTTCATGTACTATTCCATCACATTTTAAAGTCATTAGCTTTCCAAACTGTATATCATCAATATGCATATTCAGACAGTTCTTATCCCTACATTTCTTTTCAGGCACTCTATCCAACCCTGCACAAAATTCTTATTAGTACAAACATATTATATGTTTACAATCACCCAGCTTTGGCCAAATCCAATCTCACTTGCTATTTCTGAAGAAGAGACAGATGTTGCAATTCGTTGTGGTGGCTTGCTTTACAATATATATGGATTGTCCCTTTAAACTCCATAGTAGACGTTCTAAAGCCCGTCTTTCAATCAGCCTTCCGTTATCTTTTAGCACCAGGTCATCTAAATCAGCCAAGCCAAACATGGAAGTGGAATTGGAATCTCTGAAGGGTGCAGAGGAATTATGGAATGACACTGGGAAGAAATTGGTTACATGATACTAATGGTTTAAGAACAAAGACTTCAGGCACACAGTTTTAGCTGAAAATGACTGTGTACTTTTCTTTAAGGGGTTGTGCACCTTTGAGTTAACTTTGAGTGATATTCTGAGACAATTTGCAACTGTTATTTATGTTTTATATTTTGTGTTTTTTGAGTAATTTAGCTTTTATTCAATAGCTCTCCAGTTTGCAATTTCAGCAACCATGCATTGATTTGAATCAAAAGAGACTGGGATATGAATAGGAGAGGGCCTGAATAGAAAGATACTGTAAGTACGAAGTAGCAATAACAACAAAGCTGTAGCCTTGAAAAGCATTTGTTTTTTAGATTGCTGGAAAGTCAGAAGAAGAAGCATAAAATAATTAAGCTATAAAATAAATAATGATGATAATAAAACAGTACCTTGTATTTGATCCAAACTAAGATATCATTAATCCTTACTGTAAGCATAACCAGCCTATTGGGTTTATACAATGTTTACATGATTTCCTAGAAAACTTATGTATGAAGATCCAAATTGTAGAAATCCGGAAAGCCCCAGCTCCCGAGCATTCTGGATAACAGGTCCCATACCTGTACTTTATATTGTAAGTGGGTCTCTAAGATCAGTAATTGACTGGGGGCATCTTCAGAGGCACAGATCTTTACTGCTAAAGGTTTGTGCTTGCCTTGCGCTGGTACAGAAGCCCAAAACATAATGTGCAACATTTCTAGCCTACTTCTTCCATTAAACTTTAGTTCTCATTTAACAGCATAACAATGGTTCTCATTATCAGATATTTCCTTCACTAACAGTGCTTAGGAGAATAAAGTGCTACATGGAAGTACAATACCCTTTTTGAGATCTTAGTTTCATAAATGCTCACTCTTTTCTAAATTACAGAATACCTTTTGCTTCTGGAAGGGTTTTGTGGTGGAAACCAGTTGCAAATAAAGTGATTTTAAAATCTCAATAATTTTCATATAATTGAAACTACACATCTGCTGAGGGCATTGGGTGGTAGCCTTCTTTAACACATTTGCTATTTGATCAAGTTAGACGCACTTGATATGGGTATTCCCCACTTTTATTTAAATTGATATTTTCCAATGTTTTGTTATGGATTTGAGAGTGCTAATTCATTGAAATAATAGGGGAATGTTATATTCATTTTACATAATATCAAGGGGGGGTTGTGGTTAAAGTCTATGGGGGCAAATTCCTTAAGTGGTGAAAATTCACCAGCGACAGCTTCGCACCCATCGCAACACTTTGCCAGGTGTAAATTCCCCATGACAACGCTAATTCCCTAAAATGTGAAGTTGCGTCCAGAGCGCAGAACGCTGGCGAAGTTGCGCTATCGTTAATTCTGCAAGCAAAGCATAGTTGCGTTAGTGTTGGCTAATTTGCATACTGCAGGAAGTGAAAGTTAAATGGACGTAAATATGTTGCAGCAAATACATTATACTACACAAGCCCAGGGAACCTTAATAAAATAAAATAAAGTTGTTATAATGCCCTACACATGAGCCCAGTGTATAGTTTATGTGCCATACAGTATGTTAGGAAATGTAGGGGGGAACCTGGTTACCCCCCAAAAAAATATGGTCTTTTGCAGGCTATTACCCTGAAAAAAGTAAGACACCAGCGTTTTTTGGGACTTTTCAACAATTTTCAACAAATTTTCAAGAACAAATTGAGGAAGTCCTATTCACTCCATTGCACTTTGCCTTGTCTGAGGTGGCGAAGGCAAGTCTGGCGCAAGAGGCAACGTTCATTAAAATCCGCATCTTACTGAATTTGTGGAGTTACGTCCCTTTGCCAGAGCGAAAATTAAAAAGTGTGAATGATGACTGTGCCCATTTGGGAATTGGCGAAGTACCAAAATGATGTCACGCTGGCGAATTTTCACTAGCGTTAATCACGTTGCCCTTTAGAGAATCTGCCTGTAAATGTTATTGGTTATGGTTATGCTTTGGTTTTTGTCTAGTAGAATAAAGGCCTGTGTTCATCAGAAATGAACTATTGTTTCACCTGGATGCTTATGTTTAAGAAATTTGCCAGTCTTATATGGCAAATAATAATGCACCAAACCCTTGATACAGGGCAGGACGAATTCATTGAGCACTCTTACTAAGTTTTCCTCTACTGCTTGATTTTGCTGTGATTTCCTCGCAGCATATCTCCTAAAGGATTTGTTTATTTTAGTGCTATGGGTATTTTATTTGTCAATATCTGTCTACATATCAACTACTTTCTGTATCATCTTTATATTTGACTGTATTAATTCCCAGGGAATTTTATTAAAAAACCAGTTTGACACAAAATAAATTAATAATGAAGCAAGGGAGTAGATACTGTACATCAATCCACCTATTTTGTTTAAAGCAATGCTAGCTAGTTCAGTCGTACTTCCATAATTAATTTATCATTTATTTAGCCTTGG
This sequence comes from Xenopus petersii, assembly GCA_038501925.1. Taxonomy (NCBI): domain Eukaryota; kingdom Metazoa; phylum Chordata; class Amphibia; order Anura; family Pipidae; genus Xenopus; species Xenopus petersii. Next base: position 68,685,840 of record CM076681.1, on the reverse strand, counting down.
TCCTACTACCCCACCTTTTTATTACTTTTAGTCAGCTGGAAGGCCAAACTTTTATGTGTTTGGCATGGCCCCCATGCACCATTAATGGTGTTGGCCTTGTAGATCTCCCCCCATATATAGCAGAAGAGGTTCAATCTGTGGCACCAATGATCTGAGACACTTTAGCCAGAAAATGCAACCCAGCAGGCAGATACCAGATACATTTCCTATGGAATGTTATTGAATTGGTCAATTTAATCAAGCAAAAAGTAAACCAAAGAATTACATGCACTCTTTGCTAAATATTGATAAATCCACAAAGCCTATGATATATGTATACAGTATATATATAACGAAAATGCAGATGATACCCGCACTCCTTCACAACATGTCGTTTTGCTGGGTGCTTGGTCAAAATGGTATATAAAATTGTAGAAAGGACCAGCACTCCATTTTCCAAAAAATCAGTAATTTATTATAATATCACAGTGTCTCCAACGTTTCGGCCCACTTTGGTGACACTGTGATATTATAATAAATTACTGATTTTTTGCAAAACGGAGTGCTGGTCCTTTCTACAATTTTATATACAGTATATATATATATATATATATATATATATATATACATACAGACAGCATGAAAATATAATATAATGGAAACAGAGAAGGAAATAATTATTATGTTCAGTTTCCACTTTGCTGTCAGTTGCATAAGTGAATGATTTTCATTTACACACATTACCTTTGATGCTGTATACTGTATGTGCATCTCTAATACTAAATGGTGTCACACCACAGTTGTTTAGTTAGCAACATAACTCTGGATTCTTGCTAATTTAGAGTGTGAGCCATCACTGAGCATAACGTGATTGTGCTTTGAATTTACAAAAGAGCTAAATCCATTATAAAGAGTCCTGGAGCATGACATCCCTCAGCTGCGGAGCTGGAGAATTGCAGTCTAGTAATAAAGGTAAATAAGTAGTTTAAAAATGTACAAAAAAAGTCCTCATTTCAGTTTTGTGTACAGTGTTAAATAGTATATGTATATTACTCATAGTTTGTCAGAAGCTCCATACTATTATATGTATAATAAGACTAGAAAGGAAGAGGATGCATAAACTGTGAAACGTTAATGTTTACATAAATGAATCCTTATTATGATCAGAAACACCCAGTAGATTATTAATATCATATGATCACCCCAATGTAGGCATTCATTTGTTAAGTTGGTTTTCCAAGCTTGCAGTCTACTCAGAATTTGTAACATGGCCTAACTATGAGTTTATAAAAGCATGGCTTTATTTTTTATAACTTCACAAGAAAAGTTCTAGCATTAAATATGATTGGTATATCTACAACAAGGCTGGTGAAGTTGTAAGAAATGTAATATTTATTGCAATAGAGTACTAAGTAACAACATAATGAGTATGCCAATGATTGAGGAAGACAATTTTGTTTGAATATAGCATCCAGTAATGGGAAAGCTTATAGCATTAGGATGTCTATGAGAGCAGGAGTAATAGGTATGGGCTGAAAATAAGGATTTGCGGTGCTGTTGGACAAACTGTACTTATTTGTTATACATTATTGAACAGCTAATAGATCTTCCATCAGTTAGACTATGTAATGAATGTTAAGGCATTTTATCTGAATGCAGTAGATTTAGTTGAATCTAAACCCCCCTGTGCCTCATTTATTTCTGAAGAACTGATTGCAGATCAAGTAGAAGCATGGTAAGGGCTCCTTAGGAAGCCGCCTTAACTGAGGGTAAAAAGTGTATAATTATACAAGAAGATTGGCTTGCAAGTGTTTTTGTATAAGTTAGAAACTCTTACTACTGTATTCATTTAGCTATTCATAGAATTTGAATAACTTGAGTAACATAGTAAGTTAGGTTTAACACATCCATCAAGTGCAACCTTTTAAGTCTATTATATATTATATAACCTGCCTAACTCCTGCCTAACTACTAGTTGATTCAGAGGAAGGCAAAAAAAACAAAAAACATTTGAAGCCTCTCCAATATGCCCCAGAGGGGGATATATTTCTTCCTGACTCCAAAATGGCAATCGGACTAGTCCCTGGATCAACTGTATCAGCCTGTACGACTGATTCAGGGAGAGAATTCCACATCTTCACAGCTCTCATTGTAAAAAAACCCTTCTGAATATTTAGATGGAACCTCTTTTCGTCTAATCAGAATGAGTGACCTTGTGTCAGCAAGAGTAAACAACTCTTGTTGTAACTGCTATAAGGGGAAGTATTGCACGGAAAGTAAAAAAGAGGTTTGGGTGCGCACGTGAGTAGACTTGCAACATTTTGTTGATATATAGTCCAGTTCATCATCAGTTCATTTTAACTAATTAAAATTAAAAGCTTGATTATTATGCAGATTCCCCGGATCTCATTTTACTGAATCCCTCTTAATCAATAAAAAATGTAAATAAAATGCACCACTCACAATAAATCTGCCAAAAATGCATATAGGACTGTGGGCACATACTATAAACAACATATCCTTCTCCTTATGTTTTTGGCCATGATTAAAGACACTGACATTTTAAGCAAAGCTCACACATACACATACTCACACTTGACAAACACAGATAATGCAGACACATCATTTACATGGTGAGAATATACTGACTTGTGTGCAATCAGCTGCCAGTCTCCTCCACTGTTCACTCCTTACTTGCCGTGTTGAAAGCTTCTGTTCATCTCCACACCCCCTCCTCCACTCCCACAGCAGCTTCTATGTCATATGCAGCACCGGGAGAACTACTATTGCTGCTGCTGCCTGCAAGGAGTGAAGACAAGGAAGGGGAGACATGAACATCTCTCAGTATTGGTACATCTGCATAGAGCTGAAGGATTCTCCTAGCTTTCCTGGGAAACTTACAGAGAGGATATCACAAGCTACCTAAAGTTGGGACAGCTTCTTCTCCCCCTCCCTTTCCTCGATGATGAACTATGCACTGGGTATATAAAGCCTGGCACTAGGGCTAACCTGGGGCTCCTCAAGTATTTCCAGCATACAGACTGAAACATCCAAAGCAACTTTTTGTTTCTCAAAAACATTAAGGGACATTAGAAGGAGCCTGAAATTCCATCTGCTCCGCAGGACAACTTGTATAAGTCACAGATAAGGACATGATTATAGTCAAGCAAGGTGCAGCCGATACAGTTCTATATGTGAATGTAACAGGGTATATCGTCTGTGCCTAGGCAAAGATTCAACCAACAAAATGCAGGTGAATATAAAGTTATACCTATATTCCATAAAAAAGCAATAACTGGAATTTGTTTACACAAAGGGGAAAATAATGAAGCCAGAAAATATGTCTTCACTGGAATAATGGTTATATAATTAAACAGCTAAATTAGCTAAACTTCAGCCATATCTATATTTTTTATTGCCAGATTGTTGATGTATTGGTATGGATGTTGCACACAGCAAACGAATGAAAAATCAGTAGAACGTACTTGAAGCCAGCTAAAATAAACAGCCAGTGTCACTGTATAAGTGAAATCCATTTTCCACTTCTTTGTTCTGAATATTTACTCTTTTATTAATATTTGCTCAACTTTTGAATCTTTGAGCTGTTCTATAGTCTCCTAAAAAACCTTTGTTTACTGGTTCGAAGAATTAACTCAGACATATTGTGCATGAAGATAATATTTTACCAGGAGCTTTAGGCAGTGTAATATAAGAAATCATTGAATCATAAGATTCCCAGAAGCTCAAAGAAACATCCCATGAGATTACATTTTTACTTTGTGCTGTAATGATAAAAATGGAACACCTGACTGAATGTCAAGAAGTTACTGACCATCTGAATATGTCTCAAACCAATAACTCCTTTGATGGAAGAAGTTGTGTTACAAGTCTAGACAGCTATGAACAGGAGGATGTGCTGTCCTTCTCACAGATCGTCTTGACAGTTGTATTAGCTCTAATTACTTTAGCCACTTTATTATCCAATGCATTTGTAATTACAACAGTCTATCAAACCAGAAAATTGCACACACCTGCTAACTATCTCATAGCTTCACTGGCATTTACAGACCTTTTAGTATCAATTCTGGTTTTGCCAATTGCTATTGTATATACTGTAACTGGGAAGTGGACCTTAGGGCAGATTATATGTGATATGTGGTTATCATCGGATATCACTTGTTGCACAGCTTCTATCTTCCATTTATGTGTCATAGCACTGGACAGATACTGGGCAATCACTGATGCAGTTGAATATACCAAGAAAAGGACTCCTAAAAGGGCAGTTGTCATGATAGCTCTTGTGTGGGTATTCTCAATCTCAATTTCAATGCCTCCTCTTTTTTGGCGTCAGTCCAAAGCAGAAGAGATAGCAGTTTGTGCAGTAAATACTGATCATGTTTTGTACACAGTCTACTCCACTGCTGGAGCATTCTATATTCCCACGTTACTTCTAATTGCTCTTTATGGAAGGATCTATGTTGAAGCCAGATATAGAATTCTGAAACAATCCCCTAAAACCACTGGCAAGCGACTGACAAAAGCTCATCTAATTACCGATTCCCCTGGTTCTTCATCAGTGTCCTCCACAAACTCAAGGACTCCTGAGATGTCAAGTGACGCAGGATCTCCAGTGTATCTAAATCAAGTCAAAGTTAAAGTATCTGATGCTCTCCTAGAGAAAAAGAAGATTATGGCTGCCAGGGAAAGAAAGGCAACAAAGACTTTAGGAGTTATACTTGGAGCCTATATTGTCTGTTGGTTACCCTTTTTTATTATTTCATTGGTTATGCCAATTTGCAAAGATGCCTGCTGGTTTCATCCTGCAATATTTGACTTTTTCAATTGGCTGGGATATCTCAACTCTTTAATAAACCCAATAATATATACCATGTCCAATGAGGACTTCAAGCAAGCTTTCCACAAACTGATCAATCGTTTTAAATGCCCATCATGAGTTTTGTTTCCTTCTTTTTATTTCTCTGTGAGACACGAATGCACTTGTTTGGGTTTGACTTTCCAGGTATGTTTGTTCTATCTTCATTTAAAAATCTATGTTAAAGTGACACCAGCTTGATTGGATACTGGCAGCAATTACTGAGTTCCTATGCCTCATTCTTGCTGTAGACTCAAACATTGATGAGTGATAGCTTTCTTAAATTTCTAACCTATAATATACTTTTTTACTTTGGGTCATTACTTCTTAATGATAATATTATGATGTGTAACAAGTAAAATTAGGTTTTGGTTGGCTAACACAAATTACTGATGGTATGGAATACGGTTTGTTTCATCAGACATTACATTCTAATTTCACCAAAATTCCCAGCACCAGATAATATATGCAACTTTTTCCAGACAGAGGTTCTACGTAGGTATTACATGCTTATGTCTTTACTATAAGAGTTTATTGGATCGATGAGCAGATTTGCTTCTCAGTTAATGAAATTCAATCACCTGAGTAAACTAAACCGATTTGCTGATTAACTGTGTAATTGAGATTCAATATTCAAATTGACATTGACAAATCAGTATAAAATGGGCAGTCTATAAAGCCACTGCACCATGAAGAATTCTTTGAAAGACTAAGTAGGTGAGCTACTGTAGATGTTTTCTTTTTAACTGCAAATGTTCATTCAGTGTTTGGCTGAGGACGTGAAATATATGGTAATTTAATTACCAATGTATGTATATCTGTTGTTTGAGTAAACTTTAAATATATATTTGAAACTCGATCTTAGTATATGTATAATGTAATAGATATATTTGAAATGGGTATAGCATTTAATCACATATGTACTGATTGCACTAGTAGTTTTCATGGCTCTTTAAGAGTGTTATTCAGAGCAGAGGCTCCAAATGGATGTGTATTAATCAAAGCACTTACCCGAACCTTTAACCCGAACGGCCACATAATACTTTAATATACAAAATTTGACTATGCTTTAATGAATGCCAGTGATACAAACTGGAGGTGGTCACTTATCTAATTGTTAAGAAAAAGCTGAACATAGCTACATCTCTATTTGAAACTCAGCCTTTCATTCAAAAATTTAAGATGGCTGTTATAACACAAGTAGCTATTATTTTAGTAAATATCTAAGTTGACACATTGCCAATAATGCTCTGAATGTTTTCCTTTTGTCTGCAGAACCAAGTCGATATTGTAAAGAATCACTGCCTGCAAAACACCCCATCCTGAGTTGACTCATGAATTCTGCTCAGCGCAAACATCAATACATACTGCCATCCAACTGTTCAGCTCTGCATTTCACTCTTATGACTCTTGCAATGATACTGCTTAAATATTCACTCATGTCAGATGCAAAAGGGAGACTTCAAATCCATGCTTTCAATTGTCAAATGGATAAACAAATTGACTAATCAGAATCCTGTTTTGCTGTTCTGTTCCAGCCCTTGGAGGTTGTTCTTTTGTTTTGAATTTTTTTCAACATATCATGGGAAATTCAGCCATGCACGTTCTATGGGAGTGCTTAAGAGTACAAAATATGTTTTGCCTTTGATTCTAATATGTCTGTGTTTGCTTGTGTTCTATGTCTGCAGGGAGAAGGATGGTAGATAGGATATTTTCTTAAAATCAAAACTAGTAAATCAAGGGTGTGCAATGCTATTTTTGTATTTAAATATCAGGAACGGTTAACACTATGTCCTACGCATAAATAAAATTCATTGCGAATAAGTATAATTTGCAGATAACATTTTTTTTTAAAGAAATCATACTTTGGGGCATATTTATAAAGTTTGGTACATAACCGTTTTAAGGTCATAGTGCTTTGTGTAACGTAGCAATATATGCGTTTAATTATTTTATGTTAATGTTTAGCTAAGTGTAAAAATTTAGCAAAAATAAGGTGTTAGCTTAAAAAAGAAAAAAAAGGTGTAATAACTGGTGTAGAATGATGTCACTTTTTACACAGCATTTTACATCTTTTTTTTTTTTTACTTAAAGGGACTCATGTTTTTTCAAACCAAGTCAGTTCATAGTGTTGCTCCAGCAGAATTCTGCACTGGAATACATTTCTCAAGAGAACAATTTTTTAATACTTAATTTTGAAATCTGACATGGGCTAGACATGTTGTTAGTTTCCCAGATGCCCTTAATCATGTGATACACTTCAGTCACTCTTTACTGCTTCACTGCAAATTGGAGTGGTATCACCTTCCCTCCCTTTCCCCTCAGCAGACTGTTAGAAAGTAACCAGATAACAGCTCCCTGACACAGGATAACAGCTCCCTGGTAGATATGCGAATAGCACTCAATAGTAAAAATCCAAGTCCCACTATGACTCCTCCAGTTACATTGAGTAGGAGAAACAATAGCTTATCCGAAAGCAGTTCCCTTTAGAAGAGATGGCTGTTTCTGAAAGCACAGGATCAGGCACATTGACACCAATACTACAGCTAAAAAATACAATTGTTGGTTCATGAATAAATTTGTGCATGGTACAGTATATGAACTAACAGACACTATACCATAAAAATCATGACAGAATAACTGTAATCACTCTGTCAGAATTTGATTCATTGACTTCAGTGTATGCCATCAGTTTAATATTGCTGTAAAATAATAGGATACGATTGTTAAATGGTATTAAAAACTACAACACTTTTATAAATACACAAGGACTTATAATGCATGGACAGAAATAGAACATTTATTTTACACCTTTTTTCTTAAATGGTTTACATACCTTTATAAATATGCCTCTTATTGTTTACATCAGAAATATCCAAACTGCAGCCCTCCAACTGCTGTAGAACAAGTTGTTGAATGAAAGACATTATTAACATTGTTTATTGCTTATTTACTCTTCTCAAAGCTCAAAACATTTTCTTTTTCCAATTTGGGTTTGTTGGTAAAAGTACTGCCTAAAATATCTTCTGCTTGTCCAGTATGCATAGCCCAAATTAAAATGTTTGTGTTTAGTTGTCTATTTGGTGCACTAAAGGCTATGGGCTATGGGCAAAAGCAAAGCTATTTGTAAAGTGCTATATATTCCACTCTTATGAAGACACATCATGGGAGTGTATATATAAATGTGTAGATGTAGGTTGGGGTTATGCATCTTTTGAGAGACTTGGCATAGCCCATTGTTAAAATGCAACTCCCACCACCCAAATTTACTGTTGAAAGTTGCTGGCAGTTGCAGTTCAGCAGCTGGAGGGCCACCTTATAGTTTTTTAAGTCCCATTGTATAAATTAAACAGTAATATGTTTTTTCCAAAACTGACTAATGCATACCCCTACCAGACTGAGCACAAAAAGAATGTATGGATATTTTGCCTGTTTTTATTTTTAAACTACCTATTATATATTTATTGTAAAATGTCCAGAAGATTACAATGGAAATATCTTTATAAAAAGTCACACACTTGCAAAATAAATGGCTAAAATTCATAATAAATATCTGAATATTTAATTTTGTAAGTATAGCTCCCATTGCGTTTTTATTTTTTGCGGTTATTTTCTATGTGAAAATTACATTAGAAGTACCAGATAGCTTCTTATAGAATTCATACAATTCTGTTTCATGAGCGCTATTCCCTTTGGCATTGCAAACAACAATAGATGAAGTTCAAAGTTGAGAAAATTTCCTGCAGCAGTTAACCACCAAGGAAATGGAAAGAGAAATGGATGGAGACATCTTAGCTTGCCTTCATATAAGACCTGAAACCCAACAAGCTTCATTTTACAAGATTATTACCTACTTGCAATCATTCCTGTAAGCAGCCAATTGAAAGAGGCAACTTTAGAGATCAGCAACATATGCCATGCATCCCATGGCCACCTCCAGTCTATAAAGTGACATCAATAAGCTAGCTCATTTTATCATATGTTTGTGCTTGACTACTCCCTCTGAAGCAAAAAGCAAACTAAATTCCACTTGTAAGGTTTTCAAAGCTAGTTAGTTTTCATTTTAATTTAAAGATTGAATCAACTTAACTTTGTGACCGTGATCAGGGGACAGCCTAAATGGGGAAGCAGGCCAAGGTTGGTGGAACCCATGAAGGCTGGTACCCATCATGATTTTTCTTGATGTCCTATTGGCCCAGTCTGACACTGATTAAGAAAAAGTTTGGGGCCTGGGCAGTGTGCCTGAGCTTTAATCTGGTGCGTTAAATCCAGGCAGTTGTTCTTGTTCAGACATAGTAATGATGGTAGTCTTTACATTTTTCAGGTTTTTCATACATATTTTTCTATATTTTAAGCAAGTCTGGAGTAGTGTATATTTGTAGATATGTTTTGAGAATTGGCCCTTGTTCTATTTCATTCTGGTGTTCAGCTTTTTGCCAACTAAAGTTAAAGTGAATGTACTTTAACTATGTAGATTATGCCAACTATAAAACGTCATAATAACCATAAGGTATCTTCGTTGAGCAATAAAGAAACTTTGTCTTTATTTGCTCCTCCCACTGCTTTACTGTACTGCTTTAGAAATTTCAGATTTTCCGAAATAATGGCTGCTTTAATTTTTGGCCTTGTATACATTATGCCACACTTTTATTTTAAAATATCCCAATATTGCCCATATCTGAAATCACCTAATAATTATTACACGGGAAACCCATGCAATTTCAGCTCTGTTGCAGGTCCTTACTTTGCTAACGGAAAAATCTTTCTTAATTAATTTTCAATATGAATAAAAGTTCACAAAGTGAACAATTTTGCTTTTGTGAACACTTTTTCCCTCACACAAAAGTAGGATAGCAACTACGAATTTTATAGTTTGCAAAATTATGCAGTGTATGTAATAAAACGTCTTAATGAAAAATTTGGTATGTTTGCTCCAAAAGTTTATGCCACCTTCAAGCAGGAGTTAAATGAGAATGAAAGTCTAACTAGAGAAGTAGAAATGTTGAACATTATGTTTTGGGCTTCTGTGACAGCCCAAGGCACCACAGTCCTTTAGCAGTAAAGATCTGTGCCTCCAAAGATGCCCCAGTAGCTCCCCATCTTCTTTTCTGCTGATTCACTGCACATGCTCTGTGCCGCTGTCACTTACTGAGCTTAGGGATCCTCTTACAATATACAGTATTCATAGAACATAAATGTCACGATATAAGGCTAATTAGTAATTAATACAAATAATTACCACATGGCACCATCGAAACCAGTGTAACTAGTATCAGAATTGTAATATTCAGTCTTTTATATTACAGGCCAACCTCATTTTCTGCTTGTAAATTTGCAACGACCCCTTAGCCTAGCTTCTCAACAGCTGCTCAGAGCCCACTGAGCATGTGAGTGTCACAGAGACTCTCCAAGATGGCGACCCCCTGTGACAAGTTGAAGTCCTGGATCATTGCTGCTATTGACAAGCTAAAACTTTAGACTGGTGCAATAAGTTCAGTATATCAAATATGGCATTATAGCCATATTAATTTTTATGGTTTAGTTCTCTCTCGTAAAGGTTCACAATGCGTTATTAAGATTCACAATGAAAATTGTCAATAAAAAGTCTAATGAAGAACATTACATTGCAACGTGAATTTTTATTCTTATTTGTGCAAATGTTATTGCATTTTCCCTTTAGAGACATATTTTTCAAAAGGTTAGAGCAGTTTTCTGTTTTCAGTTTCCCATTGACTACCCCAAATGACCATTGATACAATATCTGTACCTATAACTGAGCAACACTGTCACCACATCATGTTGCTCTTTAAAGGGCCTGTCACACATGGAAGTAATGGTATCTGGCACACTTCAATCAGCAGTATTTGAGAGAGGCAATCACAAGACCTTTGAGAATTGTTGGCTCCTTTCCATTTTACTAAATGGAATTGGCATGGTCAATCATCTAAGGCAGCTCCCTATTGACCATAATCAAAACCAAGGCCTCACTGCATTGCTTCCAAAATGACAGGGTTGCACATGCCCTTGAAATTATTCTATTATACAATCTTAAGACTAGAACAATTTATATGGAAAGTAAGGAGTCATTAGAACTGTAAGCTAGATTCACTGTAGATAATGACTTCAGAGACTGAGAAACCCTGCTTAAAGGAGGCCATTTATCAGCCAATACTGTTCATTATATGTCTTATTGGCTACGGTGTATAATAGACACATACCATACAAAAGGCCACTGGCATGGGGCATCAGCAGATATCAGTTGGGATTATCTTCTGAACATACACATCAGAACTCATATGAAGCTTCATTTTGCTTAATTTCATGTGTGTGTGGCTATATTTAAACAGTTTTTTGAGAAAACATATTAAAGATGTATGCAGATATCAGAGCAAAGGCAAAAAATGCTTTAATAAAAAGGAATTGAGCTTCAAAAACACTTTTTCATTTACTGGAAATAAACGGTATATAAGTTAATTGAATATCTTATCTAACAACAGGCTTCAGAGGATTCCAAATTAGCCATGTTGCTCAGTAGCCAATACAAATAGAATAATGCTTATATGGGTTACACAACGTGAACTGACAAACTAAACATGTCTGATCGACCAAACGACCGATCTCCGCCAGACGAAAAATGTCAGGACTCTCCACACACGGTCCGAAAATCATACGTATCCATGATTTGTACGATCGGATTGTTGTGTCTATGGCCATCTTAACACAGACACCATTATAAGCACCAATCCATGCTCCAGTAAAGCTTGCAATCTAATTATCTTTACAAATGCATATACTGTGTATACTAGAGCAGTTTCACAAGGAGCCAATTCATTATTTGTATCTGATGCCATAAGCAACAGACATTGGGGTAGCTATATCCTGGGAACCCCCCAAGTATTATAGTAACAGTATAACAATGGGAATCATCAAAATAAAGGTTAGATGCACAGTTGCAACTAATAAGCTCTTTATCTATAGATTTTACAGATTTCTACATTAAAAAGTTACACATTTAGGAGGTTATTTATAAAAATCTGAAATGTTTTCACTATTTTGTGAAAAGTAAACCACTCCGACCAAATCCATACTAACTTCCCCCCCCCCCATTTATTAATACATTTTCACAATTTTTTTTTGTGCAGGAAATCATATGAGTTTTTTGGATTTTGTGCTCGAAACCTATGTTTTTTTTTGTAAAATCGCTCAAAAGCTATTTTTTTTGGAAATCCAGTGCAACAGAAAATCTTCCAATTGTTAACAGGACATCTGCCATCTGCCATTTAATTTTACATGTTCTCGACAGGTCTGAGTTGGAGTACCTTTATCATTAGACTTTTAAAACCATCGGACTTTAATAAATCCCAAAAAAAATTATCTTTTTTTACTACGTAAAAAAATAGTTTCCCCTTTAAAAGGACAACCAGAATAATTCGGACTTTAGTTAATAACCCAACAAAAACTGTTTACAAAAAAGGCATACAGTGTCTGAATGATGTAAGTTGGGGGTAAACTTACCCAAATAGATGGGGGTCCAGGTGCTCAAGTCCCAGACCTTCAGCTCAGGGAGGCAAACAATTGCAAAATAGCAAAAGGCTGGCACAATCCGGATCACACACCACAAGTTGATAGAGTAAAAAAGTATTTATTCAGCAAAAAACATCACAGCAAAGGGCCCTACGCGTTTCGTGCCTAGAGGCACTTAATCATAGGCTGAACAAACATAACAACATGTGGTCATATTTAAACAAAAAAGAACCAATTAACATCATGCATTGAACTGCCAATTGAAAAAAACACTGCTCTATTTTTTCCAATTGGCAGTTCAATGCATGATGTTGATTGGTTCTTTTTTGTTTAATTATGACCACATGTTATGTTTGTTCAGCCTATGATTAAGTGCCTCTAGGCATGAAATGCGTAAGGCCCTTTGCTGTGATGTTTTTTGCTTAATAAATATTTTTTTACTGCATCAACTTGGGAGTGGGATTCGGAATGTGCCAGCCTTTAGTTAATAGCCCCCTTAAAGTGTAAATTACATAAAAAGGGGTTTAATTGTCACTGTGTGGAGAACAAATAACTGCTATCTGGAATTAAACATTTAAATAGTTGCACTACAAAAATAATTTCTAAAGTTAATGTAAACAAGGACTAACATGTTGTAATTCCAATCAGCCACTTGGTTTTAATATTAATCATGAATAAATAGCTTACTTGGACTGCTTTGCAACGTTATTTCTTATTTTCAATGGTATTTAATACATTACTTCTCAATGTGGTAATATTTACAGTGATGAATATGCTATTTTTCATATACAACTCAGTATGTATTAGTATTAGTATCCAAAACAGAATTTAATGTAAACTTACATTCATTTGTTTATGTGTGTAAACTATACTGAACACTGTTCAGTCTAGCTGGCAACCAGACAATTAAAGGAGAAGGAAAGCCCCAGGGCGCAAAACCCCTCCCCCCTCCCCTGTGTTGCCGCCCTCCCTCCTCCCCCCTGGCCTACCTGTCCCCCTGGGCAAATGCCCCTAACTTGTTACTCACCCCTCTGCGCAGGTCTTGTCCACGGAGTTCGCAGTCGCCATCTTCTCCCACGCGCGTCTTCTTCCTGCTCTGACCGGCGTTTTCTGGCGCATGCGCAGTAGGAACAGTTACCGGTACGGCTCTACTGCGCATGCGCATGCGCAGTAGAGCCGTACCGGTAACTGTTCCTACTGCGCATGCGCCAGAAAACGCCGGTCATCGCAGGAAGAAAACGCGCGTGGAAGAAGATGGTGACTGTGAACTCCATGGACAGGACCTGCGCAGAGGGGTGAGTAACAAGTTAGGGGCATTTGCCCAGGGGGACAGGTAGGCCAGGGGGGAGGAGGGAGGGGGGGAGGGGTTTTGCGCCCTGGGGGTTTCCTTCTCCTTTAAGTTCCTGAGGAAGGGAGCAATTCCAGGCTCAGTTTTATCACTCCTGTCACTAGGGCCAGGAGACACTTTGATTTGAGACAATGGTTGACCAATTCAATCAAATTAATAGAACAATTTGTTATGGTTGATCAATCGTTATTAATAATTATACATAATCTTCAAGAAATGACTGTTCCAGATCCCCAAAAAACTAGTCTGAGATGCTGAATGTTATAGTAGGAGATAGGGAATGCTTTTACTTTTAGTTTATTCTCAGCATTACTTATTTTGAGAATAATTTGAAATGATAAAAAGTTGGGGTGATGTCACACAAAGAAAAATACTTTCCACAGAATAACACTGAGATTGCCACAAATACAGTAAAACCTGTTACTCTGGGCGATCTGGCTTAACCATGGAAATAAGCTTTCCTTTGGCATTCTTGTGTGCCATCACCCTTCAAAACCAAATTAAAATCATTATGAATCAATCACAAATGATTGGTCCATAAAGATCTTTATTGAAACTACCTCTAATAAAGAAAGTAAACTCAAGCTACTTTAGATCATTGCTTCATTACATTTATTAAGACGTGAAGTTGTAAGTTAACAGTGTAAAACAATGGTTTCATTTTCCATTATGTTAGATAGTTACTGTCCTCAAGTTATTCTCTTAGGAAAATAAAGTAAAAGCATTAAAGGAATTGTTCAGTGTAAAAAAAAATACTTCTTTCATATTACTTTCTTTCACATTGGGTGTTCCTAAAAGGAACGGTTCAGTGTAAAAATAAAAACTGGGTAAATAGATAGGCTGTGCAAAATAAAAAATGTTTCTAATATAGTTAGTTAGCCAAAAATGTAATGTATAAAGGCTTGCGTGACTGGATGTCTAACATAATAGCCAGAACACTGCTTCCTGCTTTTCAGTTCTCTTGGTTTCCACTGATTGGTTACCAGGCAGTAACCAATCAGAGACTTGAGTGGGGCCACATGGGTCATAACTGCTTGCTTTTGAATCTGATCTGAATGCTCAGGATTAATTGCAAACTCACTGAACAGTTATGTCCCGTGTGACCCCCCTTAAAGTTGCTGACTAACTCAGAAAAGCTGAAAAGCAGGTAGTGTTCTGTACATCCAGTCACTCCAGCCTTTATACGTTACATTTTTGGCTAACTAACTATATTAGAAATATTTTTTACTTTGCACAGACTATCTATTTTCCCAGTTTTTATTTTTATTTGTATTGCCAATAGATTAGCTGTAATATTGCAAGCTAGAAAGCTTTATTTATTTTGTAGAATGTTTTACCATACCTGAGTAAAAAGCTTGAGAAACTCTCTGTTTGTTTAGGATAGCAGCTGCAGTGTTAGCTTGGTATGACATCACTTCCTGCCTGATATCTCCCTGCTCACTTATAGTTCTGGGCTCAGATTACAGCAGAGAAGGGAGGGGGAAGGGGAGCAAACTGAGCATGCTCACGCCCGGGGCAAGGAGGTTTAAGCTGAAGGCAGGAAGTCTGATACAGAAGTCTATGTGTACACAATAGAAGGAAAGAAATGCAGTGTTTCTTTTGACAGAGGATGCAAAGCAGCACTACTTTGAGGATTTACCGTTATATTTAGGTGAACCTTTCTGATAAGGCTTACTTGGTTTTAACCTTTGCTTCTCCTTTAAATCATTTAAAACTACAACTCAGAGGGGATACATATATCCCTGACTATTTTGAGTTTTGTTCATGTACAAGGGCCGAGGGTCTAATAAAATACACCCCTAACTACTTTGACTACTTTGACTACTTTGAGTTTTATTCGGTTTTTAGGCAGGGCACTATTTCAGATTTTCTCTTTATTCTCTTTAGTATGCTGTCAATGTACTAAAGTCTATATAATTCCAGTAATAAAAAGGTTCATTATTTTTTAACCTGGCAATTATAAGCATATACATTTAAGACATGTAGGAGGCAGTTCTGGGGAATGTTATTATAGCTAAAATTGTGATGGTGGTGCTTATGCACACTGCATTAGCATCAGGGCAAGTATGTATGTGCTTCACACACATTGCACTGGATTTTAAAAAAAAATTGTGTATTTCTGTAAAATGCAAAGAAGCTCTGTACCTCATGCCTGCCATAGAGAGGTGGTAAAGCAAAAATCTGCTACTGCTTGTACCCACTTCCTAGCTCAAGTTAGAGAATGTGACAGGACTCGCTCACTTTCCACCTACCTACCAACAAAATCTACACAGTGGCAGCAAGCATACATGAAAGATCCTCAACTCTTTGATCTTATTTTGGCAAATGCAGAGATTTATATTATATGCATAGCATTTGAATCGACAAGGGCTTCAAAGCACAAAACACATGCATACTTCGTTTCTGAATTTTCCACATTCCATACTGCTTGATAATAATAAACAAGCAAGCATTCATAAATAAAACAAGGGAAAACAGGAAAAAATGTTGCAAAAAGTTTTCAATTGTTTTAAGTCATACCAATGGTCTCATAAACCTTCAATATAATTGATTAAAGTCCAGACAAACAGATGCATATTTTATTTGGTGCCTGACAATCCATTGCAAGGTTCAAAGGGGAGATTGCATTATGCAAGGCCAATGCAATAGTTTGTTGTGTATAATGCTCTAAGGGTGATAAGCCCTTGATAAATGAGTATGTTTTACTGGAGATTTTGCTACCATTTAATTGACAGTTTGATATTTGCTATAATTTAACGTAACAAATTGCCACAGCAAACAGAATTAAATCATGAATTATTTACAAAGGGCTAGCAAGCACATCAGCAACTAATTAACCAAACTTTTATAAAATTCCCTTTCATTTATTATAATCTCTAATATAAGCATGTTATATTTAACAAATAAAATGCATGTACTGCCTGATCTTTGATTCAGCTCAGTAAAATGATTATATATTATTAATATGTATGATTATTAGATTGATATAAGTCTTATTTTTTCTAAATCCATAGTTTAAAGAAACAGTTGAGGTTTTTTAGTCACTGAAGTTGGCTTGTGGGTAAGGCCTCTACTGATTATAATACCAGCTAAGTCATGCACGGATACAGTAGGTCCAGTGTTACCTAAAAAGCTGTAAATGTAAGGATAGTACCTGAATTGAATTTGTGCTAAGCGCCTCGTATGTACTACTTGTTTTAGTGGAATGTGTTTATTGTTTTAGTTTCCATTTCTAATTTTAATTATACGTTCATTACAACAAATATTGTCCAAAGGCAATTTGTTAATTTTTTTCCCTTCCCTATGATGCCTGGGATATTGGTGTTTACAAATATGGTAAAAAAACAGGGACAAAGAAAGGGCGCAAGCAATGGAGAGACACAGAAGTAAATCGAAAGGTTACAATGGCTACTGATCTTTATTTTTACCTACAATAGTTGCACTCAAGCAAAATTCTATTTCTTTTGAACATGTTCTAGTTCTCATTAAGTGTATATAGCATAGGAGTGGCCTGATTTTTAGTAGTTGGACTCATTTTGCTTCTTTAATCAGCAGTTATACTCCTAAAACAAATAAATCACTCATAGTGCAGATCTTCCAAACATTTAACTGGGTATTAGCATGTTACCTTTACCTATACATTCCAGCTGCAACCCCTCCCAAGCAGCCATATGGTCTGTTCTTTCTATTGTTATGCTCTCTGTATGTAAATTAGCGAAGGACGTTAGTTATTATGAAGGTTAGGATTGGCCTGCTGGGATACCTGGAAACCTTTCCAAGTCCCTGGTCTGGGTTGACCCTTACCCCTTTGTGATGCTTGCAGAATAGGAACAGTGCATGTAATTCACTTACAACATTGGTGCATCATCTAGCCCAGAGCTATTAAATACCTTAAATTGGTTGGTTTTTATATTTAACTCACATTTGTCATATTACTAGACACACATTAAGAGCGTTATTTATCAAAAATGGAGTTGCCAATCTATTGGAGAAAAAAATAGAGGAAAAATGAGAATGCAAAAATGTGTGTATTTACTTTAACCTCAAATAGTGAGATTTATTAAAGAATAAGAAGTGAAAAGTTACTTTTTCTAGTGAGTTTCTTTCTTTCTTTATTCTTTTTTCTAGTTTATTAAAGCATTTGAGTTTTTTCAGCCTTCATAGAATGAGTGGAACAATATAATTCTTGCTTATGTGTGAAGGAAAAAGTTGTGTGCATTTTGCTGCCATTTTTAATACAGTCACATTTTTTTTCCTTCAACCTTGAAAATAGACCTCCCTAGCTATTGTATAAAGTAAATGTTTCCAAAAGCAATTGCTATTCTTTGTATCTTTTTCCAAGATAATGTAATGTAATGCTAAATTATTCATCATTACAATCACTTAATGTTAATGAAGAAAATTTACCATGAAGCAACCAGTAAATTGTCTTTACATAATATTTAAACAGATGCAAAGGCATTAAGGTTTCTTTCTCATTTTCACTGGTAAACAAGTCCCACCTGGGATTCAGAGTGTGATAAAGAAGCACAATCAGAAAAGCAGTTTATTTTGCATTAGGGCAATGAAATCCGAGGCATATGGTCATTGCATGCTTGATTTGACTGACTAGGAGAAGGTGGCCCACAGCTATACTTTTTACAATATGCAATGGTGGGCTGTGTATTCCATGTTGTGGGTACCAGATTTGTGTTTGACAAATGGTCCATCACTTGGTAAGTGTTTGTACAAAGCAATACAGTCAGAGGTTCCTTCTTAACATTGTTTTCAATTAGTTTTATTTATGGTACATGTTTGTGAATTTCTGTTCTCATACTGGGTTCCTGACTCTTCTTACTAGCCAGCAAGTTGTTTTTGGTTTATTTTGCTGCAGATTTAAGGCTACTACTATCTTTTTTTATTCAGACATTATTATAGCTGGATGGTGTTGAATAGTGATGGACAAATTTGTCCTGTTTCTCTTAACTGAAAAATTTGTGAAATTTGCGAATCGCATTGAAGTCAATGGGAGTAAAAATAATTTTGACGCTCGTCAATTTAGACGCCCATGACAATTGTTATATGCGCACCTATTTTGGCCAAATGCATTAAAGTCAATGGGCGTCTGTATAATTTTGACGCTTGACAATGGTTATGCATGCAACTATTCTGACGTGCACCCACATTTTTTCGACGCAGCAGATTTTTTCGCCGGCTAATTTTCACAAATTTATTCTCCAATGGCGAAACATGGACATTTTATGCAAATTCATGCCTGCCAAATTTATTCGCCTATCACTAGTGTTGGGCGAATGTATTTTGCAAGTGAAAAAATATGGTTTGCATGCTGAGAAGCTTTCTGTTCTGAAAAATATTTTCTTTGCTCAATTATATCAATGTGTGAAAAACTTATTTTCTGAAAGGGAAATTGGCAAACTACATATTGAAATATGCAAAATTTTTAAATTATAGCAATACAATGCCAGCCTTTGTAGAAACACGAAAAAGGCATGAAAGTGCTTGAAATATATTTTACACCTTAAAGATTTCAACCCAAATATCAGCATCTGTCTTAACCAAATGAGATAGACAGGAAAGGTAATACTGAAACAATGAAACCTACCAAGTGAAAATTAAATGCACAAAGGGAATAAGCAAAATGCTAAATCTTTTCTATGTGAAAGAAACACAGAAGGAAATGATTTGTTTAGTAGACAGAGGAAGTAAAAAAAAGCAGAGAAGACAAATCCACAGGGGCAGATAAGCATGAAATGAAAGCATATAGTTAGATCTCATAAAAGTAGAAGCAAACACAATATTTATTTTAGTGGTTGTTTGTTTTTTTAAAAACCATCAAACAAACTTTGCAACCAAGTTGCTCTCAGACATAGCAGTGACCAAGTGGCAAGTAAACAGCATCTACAAAGAAACCATTTCTTCTCTTCAAAAAAAAAAAAAAGCCTTGTTATTTATTTGCAGAACAAAATAACTTAACGTTAGGGCTAGTTTAGATTATATTGATCCTGAAAGCAATCTCTTCAAAGAATGAAACACAAATTGGCGTAGGTTCTCTAAACCAAATTACATATACAATCTTGCAACCGTTCTGATCTAACTGCCCTGCTAGCCTCTGAAGGGTCCTTTTTGAAGAAGTGAAAATGAGTTTACTAACATATTGTTGTTTGCAGAAATACATTATTTTTATAACCAAATTTTCTTTAAAGTTGATATCCACTTGAAAGATAAGAACATCATTTCAATTGCTCTTAAAAGGCAAAACTTGTTAGGAAATGTTATATAATCAATAACTAGGGATGTAGCGAACTGTTCGCCGGCGAACTAGTTCGCGCAAACTTCGACTGTTCGCGTCCGCCGAATGTTCGCGAACGTCGCGCGACGTTCGCCAATACGAGTTCGCGTTCGATTCGAACAAAAATCGTTCGACCATTCGACCATTCGATTCCTTCGACCGCTAAAATCGAAGCCATTCGATCGAATGAAATCATTCGATCGAATGGCTTCGATCGTTCGATTCGAACGAAAATCCTTCGATCGAACGATTAAAATCCTTCGATCGTTCGAATCGAACGATTTTGCGGATGTTCGAAGTTCGCGAACTGTTCGCGAACTGTTCGCATTTTTGCCGGTGTTCGCGAACGGCGTTCGCGAACACATAAACGGCAGTTCGCTACATCCCTATCAATAACTCATTAAGGCCTCATACTATAGAGACTAAATAGAATCCATGAGCATTTTCACTATGACTGGATGAGTTAACCATGTGCCAAAAACATGAAGAAGTCTATGGCGATTTTCATTCATCCAGTTCATGATGTGAAGTATCTAGTAGAAATAGTAACATAGTAACATACATAGTAACATAGTAAGTTACTGTAGGTTGAAAAAAGACAAACATCCATCAAGTTCAACCTTTTAAGTCTATTTATATATAACATGCCTAACTGCTAGTTGATCCAGAGGAAGGCAAAATACCCATTTGAAGCCTCTCTAATTTGCTCCAGCATGAACAACCCCAACTTGGCCAGCCTTTCCTAATATCTGAGATTTTCCATACCTTTAACCAGCTTAGTTACCCTTTTCTGCACCCTTTCTAATTCAATAATGTCCTGTTTGAGCACTGGAGACCAAAACTGTACAGTACATTCAAGATGGGCCTTACCAGCGCTTTGAACAGTGGAAGAATATCTCCCTCCTTCGGCAAATCCACGACCCTTTTAATACAGCTCAAGACCTTATTTGCCCTAGAAGCTGCTGATGGGTATTGCTTGCTACAGCCAAGTTTATTATCTACAAGGACTCCAAGGTCCTTTTCCATTATGAATTTGCCTAGGGCAGTCCCCTTAAGTGTATAAGTGGCTTGGATAATTTTACATCCCAGGTGCATGACCTTACATTTATCAACATTGAATCTGCCACTTACCTGTCTAGATTGCCAGTTTGCAAGATCCTGTTCCAAAGGTGCTGCATCCTGGATGAAATTAATTGGGCTGGATAGTTTTGTTTCATCTGCAAACACTGAAACATTACTTACAATGTCATTTATGTTTAAGTTAAACAAAAATGGACCCAATATAGAGTCCAGAGGGACCCCACCTTACTCCAAGTAGAGAATGTACCTTTAACAACCACCCTGTTTACCTGATCCTGTAGCCAGTTTCCTATCCATGTGCAAACAACTTCATTAAGCCCAACAGACCTTAGTTTAGAAAGCAGTCATTTGTGGGGCATTGTATCAAACGCTTTGGCAAAATCCAAATAGAGACAAGAAGGTTTATTGTCATCTCTGCTACATACATAACATACATAATGAGACAAAATTACAAAGTCACCATATTTTCCCTCCCAACTCCCACCCCTGCACACATCCACTTACATTTTCCACACCCACTTACATATTACTCATTACTCCCCCCACATACACAGACATATCCTGCCATATTGTGCAAATTACTTATATTCTTATATATGTAAAAGCTATGCAACATTTTGTGCAAAATACTTACATACTTCCTTTGGCTAATAATTTATATATTACACTCCATCCCTAAACCACCACCCAATAAAGTGCATCTTGTGCATATTGTGTATAGTGAGCATATTTTGAATATTATGCTTAAACCCCTTTTTATCTATCTAGACTAAAAAGGACCAGGGTCAAAGAAAATACTTGTTCATTCAAAAATCTCAAAACACAAGGTAAAAAAATATTACAGATCATAGCTGTGCGAGCATGAAAGCTACAATACCTCCTGCCAGATGGCAGGAGATCGAAAAACTTGCAGAAAGGATGAGAAAGGTCTGTCACTAGACTAGTAACCTTGCTAGCACTCCGTGCCAGCAAGGTAACTATCCTAGTGGCTAGCAATTGATGGTAAGATCTCATTGATCACATCTACTGCTGCCTTGCTGTCCAGCATCTTATTTACCTTGCTGTTTGCTGCTCATAGTGCCATTCACTAGACAAAATTTAGAATGTGATCCCTTAACAAACCTTCAAATAACAAATAATATACTGGTCTATAATTTCCAGGCTAAAGATCTGAATCTTTTTTTAAATATTAGAATGACACAGATTTTCTCCAGTCCATAGGTACCATACGAGATGAAAGAGAATCTGAGAAAATCAGAAATAGAGGCCAGTCTAAAACTGAACTAAGCTCTCTTAGAACCGGGGTGGCCCTGGCACCTTGATCACATTCAAACTAAATCAACCGAAGAAGCCATTTGGATGAGTGATGAAAAGTTTTTATGAAGTCCAATTGATCTAGACTTATTTCTACTAGATACTTTAAATCAAGAACAGCATATTTCTAATTAAACTTGACTTCCAGCTTCCCAACCACTGGCCAGAACATCAACAGCCATTTTTCAGCATCACTCAACTATATTTTTTGCATTGGTTGAGCATTCATATTCAGAATTCAATGTGGCTGCTGTGTGTCTTCTTTTTCCTGTCTTGTTTGCCCTGTATTTTGCTTATGGCCCTAATCTTGTCTCTGGCCATTCTTATTTGTTTGTGACTTTTAAAGAGCTATTTACTGATTTTCAAGGTCGAGAAAAAAAACTCGATAGCTCCAAAACAAAACTGTAAAAAAACTTGTGCAACGCTAGGTTATTTAAGAAAAGAGAGACAGAATATTTCTGTGTGCATTTATTCTCAGAAAAAAATGTTGCATGCCGGCTAGAATCACATTGCTCCATTAATTTTCAATGAGGCTAAAAAAACCTTTTTAATTAACTGGGAAAATAAATATATAATTAAAGTTGTTAGAGACGATTCCTATTGACTCCAATTGAACCTTGCCAGCTTTTACAAGCAAAGCTTTTTTTCAAGAGACTTTTCATTGTTTTATTCTTTAATGAATCCTGACTATTTGAGGTTTCAAAAAATATTCTAGAGTATATTTATATTTGCATTTTTCTAAAACCCGACTTTTAATAAAATGGCCCCAGGTCTACAGTATTTCTTGAAGGTCAACTTTCAATGGTTTCAGAGGTTTTTGAAACCACGATTAACCTTGTTTATTGAAAACCATGAATGCCATGAACGTTTTTAAAAGATTTTTCGGACAATTTCTAGTGAACAAAAATCAGAAAATCTCTAAACGTCCGAATTGATTAAAAGTGCTCCAATAGGATCAGTGCAGCTCGCATTGACCTCTATGAGTTCTCAGCAGCATTTACTTGGCACAGTTTTGTATTTGAGTTTTTTTGTTTTTTACACTTAATAAATCCTGAATTTTTAGAATCTTAGAGATATACAAAAAAAGCCATGAATGTTTAGAGAAAAAATATGGTTTGTGGAAAACATTTAAATTAAAATTTTAGTAAATCAGCTCCTTAGTCTCATGAAGCTTATTTCTAGATATTGACTCTTGATCTGTTGATCTTTTCAGTCACCTGACCATGGTCTGCTTTTAGCTACCTGTTAGCAACCAAACTCCCAAGGACATTACTTGATGGTTAGACAGCTCCTTCTTGGTTTTGGGTTGCCTTAGCTATTTTCATCATGCCCCTTAATAAATGTTCTGCGTGGATCCAGTTGTATAGCATGCTGAATGTAATATCATAATAATACAAGTTTAAATCAGTGCAGTTTATGTTATAGATCTGTCATTTGGCAAAGCATAGAACATATGACCTTTTCTCTTGAAAGAGAACCCTTCCTTTTCAGGTTTAAATGTTAATTTTATAATGATTCCAGCATCTGAATTGGCAATGGATAGAGAATTCAGTTTTTTCACTATGAAGTATGTATTTTTTGTGGTGTTGTGTGTGCTGTTACTTACTTTTTACATTAACTTCTAATAACTGATATTTGCATAGTTATTACTATCCTTCCCAAAAGTGCACACCGAGGGATAAAATATGTGAAGAAGCAAGCAGCTACTGAGTTACAACTGATTTATTGCAAATGGTAATTTCCTAAGGGAAACCCCTCTCAACGTACACACTGACACCAAGATCAATAACTAATATTATCCAAAAAACTCAAACTAGCAAACTAGTTTTACTACCTACTGGGAACGTAATATAACAAAAAAAATTGATATTCCGGGCAAATAAATTATCATTACATTATCCAAAACATGCCATTATATAACCAATATTAAATCACTCTACTCAACTAGTAACAATAAGGGGGTTGAAATATAATAAAAAGTGATATAATTAATAGTGAAAAATGCACAAATAACAGTTTGCAAAAACCTTCTAGTAGTTTGTCAGAAATCTGTTAAATCTTTCAAAATACATATTTTATATCACCTCTGTATACCTTCCCAAGGTCACCACAAATGAGAATGATGAAACAAGATGCATGCAGTACAATTACTGTATTAAACAATGTTTTCCAGTGTTGATTCTTTAAAGGCTGAATGTTTAATGGCAGGCCACATGCCTAAATTGTAAAGCTTTGTTCTCAGCTCTCTAATAGCAGCCACATGAAGACAAAAAGGTTTTGAGGGAAGTACGATAGTGAAAACACTTAATCAATACTCTCATGACAGAAAATTTACCCTTGCGATGAAACATCAACATTTTAGTGACACTTTTCATTAAACATGGGGGGGGGTCAATTGGGACACCTTTAACTATCTGGCCTTATGTCTAGTCTCTAAGCATTACAATAGTGAGTTCAGAGGAAAAACACATTACAAGCAAAGGTGAATTACAAAGATTCCTATGAAGAATTGGTTACAAATGATGTGGCTGGACTTCTGATGATATTCCTTTAATGTCCTGTCTGATTCTTAGCTCTTAGGCAAGGAACTGTACACCATGACAATATGGGAATCCAGCTCTCATATTCTGAACCCAATTTATCCTTAACCAGAGTTAATGCAAGAAGGTAGTTAGTGTAAACAGATATTACGGTATATATGCATTTCTAAATTATTTTCAATTTCACACTTCCTTAAGGCTTGTTTTAAATAAATTTAGTCAAAAATGCAATAAAAAAGGCTGGAGTGGCCGGATGTCTAATATAGTAGCCAGAACACTACTTCCTACTTTGCAGCTCTCTGGTTTCAAATGTTGATGCTGAGAATCAAACTAACTGAACAGTAATGTCCCATGTGGGCCCCCTTCAAGTCACTGACTAACTCAAAGTTAGAGAGCCGCAAAGCAGTAAGTAGTGGTGTGGCTATTATGTTAGACATCCACTCACTCCAGCCTTTATAGTATTTCTCTATAAAAACAGTTGCACAATCACATCTTTTACAATGTGTAATTCCTGCACATAGAACTTAGTGGCATAAAACACTTTTTATATCGATAAAGGGTCACTCTTAGAGTTCCCCATATGAATCCTTTAATTTGCAGTTTAATGTAGCACTAAAGAACCCCCCTGTAAATAAAACACTTTAACTATATAAAAACGCATTCAAAATATTTTTATGCATTTTTTCTTATGTGACTTCCACCCGAAGTGAAGTTTCGTTTTACACAGCATAAAAAAAAAATGGCCCCTTGGTGCAGGAAGGAAGGATTTGGATTCCTAGAGCACTGGGCTGATATTTCCTTGGGGTACAATCTATTAAGTCATGACGGATGGCACCTCAGTGGATGGGGTCTGCTGTGCTAGGGAAAGAATGGGTAAGAGGTTAGGAAAAATTTTTTTTAAGAAATGGTTCTTAACGGTGAGAACATTGGGGTTGTGAAATGCCCTGTGGATGATGTTGTGATGGCTGAATCAATTAATATCCAATATTATTATAGTCTCTTCATTATCACATTTTTTTAAAACATGGGTGTTGGGCGTTGGTTTGGGCAGTCTCTCTTTTAAAAGCTGCATATGCAGGTGGTGGGGGAGGATCTAGTCCACAGATTGAAACCAAGCTTCAGGAGATTTTTACTCTGAGTAATGCTGTTAAGCAGAGAGGTATATGATCTTTTATATTTTGATTACAGGTAAACAAGTTAGGGACCACTGGATGGGGTTTACCTTAAAGTGGTATGGTGGCTTTTCAACTTTATGATCATAACTTTGTAACAAAAAACCCTGTTTTTCTTTTTTAAATACAGTCACTTGCATATTCATTGAATTTTTTAGACAGGGGATTATTGTACTTAAATATGTTTTTATATGGCCTTAGGAGGGCATCCACAACCCTCCTTTTTTGTATTTAATATCCATATCCAAGGCTATAGTGGTACTAAAATCTACAATAAATATAGATATTGGTATAAATATAGTTTATGTGAGTTCATGGAGGGGTTGGTGTGAGTCTATGTACAGTATGTATGGATGCTGGGTTTCATTTGGAGGGGTTGAACTCGGTGGACTTTTTTCAACCCAACCCAACTACATTATGTAACTATGTATCACTGGGGAGAGTCAGTTTATCTTAAACACACTGATTATTTGTACATATAAGTTTAGCATGGATTGGGTAAAACTTGATCAACTAACTATATTTGAAACTTTTTTTATTTTAAACATACAATTTACCCAGTTTTTATTTTTACAATGAACTGTTCATTTAAATAAGCACTCAGAAATGACAAAATATTTAAATGTTGATTATGCATGTTAGCAAAAACTCAGCTCCTTTGGTCAAGACAGACTGTGCTGTTTATCGGAAGTATACATGAAAACCTACAGTACAGAACTGCTCCCAAATATGTATTGATGGCCATTAAAAAGGAAATAATATTCTCTGTAAATGTGATGTGGCTTTTCTTTCTCTGAATGCTGGATGACTTTCAAACATCTAACATGGAAGCTAAGCTGGTGTGTGCTACCATACCAGTAAATATACAAGAAATATTCTTGTTTATCATTAGTCAACTGGCTTTCAAGCAACTAATGGACCTTACAATAAATAGCAATAATACTACAGTGGAACTTGTCACAATCCAGATACAGATTCATAGCACAACAGTCAGTACTTACACTACATCAGTTACCAATACAGGTATGGGACATGTTTTGCAAAATGCTCGGGACCTGGGGGTTTTCAGGATAACGGCTACTAAGAGAGTGTTGCATGTGATCTAAGTGTTGCATGTGAATTAAGGGGCATATTTATCAAGGGTAGAATTTCGAATTGAAAAACTTCAAAATTTGAATTCAAAAAGACCAACCGAAATTAAGTCATAGTTTTTTTTGGTTGAATAAGTCAGTTTTTGAGCGAGTAGGCCCATATTCGGCCAAATTCGAATCGTACGAATCGAAGGAATAGCTCATTTGCTCAAATTCGATTTAAAGATTTTCCCAAGAGTCCACCAATTAAATCCAAATAGGTCATAGGAGGTCCCCCATAGGCTAAAACAGCAATTCAGCAGGTTTTAGATGGAGAATCGTCAAATTTTTACAAGATAAATTTTCATATTTGAATTTTTTAGTTTTTTTTCAAATTCAAATCGAATTTGGACTATTCCATAGTCGAAGTACACAAAAAATGGCTCGAAATTCTAATTTTTTTCATTTGAAAATTCACCTCAACCTTTGATACATCTGCCCCTCAGTGTTTAGCAGCGTTAAAAACCTTAAGGCATTTAAAAAAAAGTGTTTTTGAGGAATTGCACCTGGAAGACTGTAAGTAGCCAGTGTAAATATGAGTGCAAGTGGGTTTGCAGGAATCACTCAGTGTGTGTCTTGTCACATATATGTGCTGTTGGAGCAGCAGTTCCATGCAGTATTTACATGTGAGAGATGTGTTTTGGTTTTCATTTTTTATTTGAACTACAGACTCTAAGGGGAAAACTTGCAGCACTGAGGATCGCCACAAACGTGGGGCAGGAAAGGAGGGGGCAGTGTAGTGGGGGCTGGAAAAGAGGCAGGGGAGGCTAATAAGGAAGATAGGTTTGTGGCAGTCAAGAGGGAAGTAGGGGACGGAAGTGTAGGGGCTGATCCAAAGCTTGTACAAAGCAACAGATTCACCATTTTGGCTGAAGATGCTGGGGAGGAAAGCTCTGAACTGTTGTGTTTGGAGCAGGCTGAACACCCTCGGAGGCAGTGTCTCTAATACAGGTGGTGGGGGGAGTGTAAAGAAGCATAGGCATGCTTTATTATTAAAGGTGGATAGTGTAATCTGCCGTAAGGACCCTGCATGCCGAACAGTCTGCTGCTTGCCTAGTGCTAGAGTTTGGCATGTGGTAGAATGAGTGGACAGGTTATTGAGGGGTTGTGGTACCTTAGTGTACCAAGACCTGGCAGTCTTGGTACACTAAGGTACCAATGATAAAGTTAGCATGGGGTGTTGGAGTCCTTAAAATGATTTTAAAAAACTAGGTGTTAAGCTGAGGGCAAGAAACTTCCAGGGTAATTTTATCAGAGATATTACCTGTGCCACGACTAACGCTAAGGAGACAGAGGGAGCTTAGGGATATTAATTCATGGCTGAGAGATTGGTGTAGGGAGGAGGATTTTGGTTTTTTGGAGAACTGGGCTGATTTCTCAATCGGCTACAGACTCTTTGCAAGGGATGGACTGCACCTCAATGATGATGGTGCAGCTGCTTTCAGGAAGAACATGACAAGAGGGTTGGAGGAGATTTTAAACTCATGGACATGGAGGACCTCATATTATATGTTCAATATGGTACCAGTATTAAATGTTTGCAGATGCAAGGAGTCTGGTAAATTGGGAGAGCTGGAGGTGGAAAAGGACCTTGGAGTCCTTGTTGATAATAAACTCGGCTGTAGCAAGCAATGCCAGTCAGCAGCATCAATGGCATAAGATCTTGAGCTGTATTAAAAGGGGCATAGATTTGTAGGAGGAAGGGGTTATTGTTCCACTGTACAGAGCACTGGTAAGTCCCATCTAGAATATGCGCACAGTATTGGTCTCCAGGGGATCATATAATGATCTCTCTTTCGCTTTATTTACCAGTAGGTCTTTGCAACTGACACAAGGTCACCCATTCTGATTAAAAGAAAAGAGGTTACGGCTTAATATTCTGAAGGGTTTTTTTTTACAATGCGAGCTGTGAAGATGTGGAATTCTCTCTCTGAAGCAGTTGTACAGGATGATACATTAGCTTTAAGAAGGGGTTGGATGGGTTTCTGGATAATGGATACCATACCTGTAATATTTATCAATATTGTGATATTAGTGGCTCACTACAGAGTAAATTCACATAGCAGTCATTGATCACAAGACCAGCTTATCAATGTAGTGGTTTATTTGTATGGTAAAATTGTCATAGTGCGCCCAAGCAATGTTTTACCCTTTCTTAAGACAGGGATTTGCGTGGCAGTTTACTACACAAATAAACCACTAAAGTGATCCATGTGTATTTTTTCAGTTTACTGGTATAGGTATAGGACCTGCTATCCAGAATGCTTAGGACCTTTTCTAGATAAGGGTTCTTTCTGTAACTTGGATCTCCATACTTAAAGTATATTTTAAAAACTTTGAAACATTCATTAAACCCAATAGGATGGGTTTGCCTCCAATAAGTATTAATTATATCTGAGCTTGGACCAAATACAAAGTATTGTTTTATTATTACAGAGATGACCTTCCCATAATTTCATTCACTGAATAATAGGTTTCCAGATAATAGTTCCCATACCTGTACAAAAGAAAACACTCATGAAAAATGGATGGCAGTCATATTTAAGCTGGAGAGGCAGAAAATCACTGCAACCCAAACATATTATAAAATGGGAACTGGTAGTGCACAAATGATTTGACAAAATCCCCATTGATCTAGACATGCTAAATATTTAAAGAAGAATGTTGAAAGGTATTTTTAACCTATATAAGAAACTGTTTAAGAAGTGAGGTTCAATGTTTGATCATTTATTAATCTATCTTGAAAGTTAGATTGAATGATTACATAGGATTGCAGTCAAATCCTCTTTAACTATAACCTGTAAAGACCAGATGCTAATTACAGATACAAGTAGGTGTCTGCTTCATATCTGGAATTTATGGAAACATAAAGCATGTACCTGAAGGGAATACTTATATATTGTATGAATGTCCTGCAGCAAGTGCAATTCTGTGGTGTTTAATGTCAATCTGTTAAACAAAAAAAAACAAAACAAAATGAAAGCTAAGAGTGACTGCTTAGCCTGATATTTTCATTAACACCCCAAGTGTGTTATTTTGTAAACTCACACTGGTTAGAACTTCAGGCTTTTATTCAGAGTAGTATTAGTACACATCAGTGGAGCCTCATGGCTGTATCTCAGTTCCTGAACCAACAAGAGTCTAATGATAAGAACTACATAAACACTTATTATTATCGACTGAAGCCCTCTAGTGGCTGGAGGTAAACACACCACATCTTCCCCTTTCAGCCTGTGAAAATAAGAAAGTTGAAAAGAAAGAAATACTGTAAAATTAACAATTATAACATGCATACATTTTTTTAAAGTGAACTGAAAGTCTCAAAGAGTCTAAAATGAGAACTTTAGCATTGTTCAATTAAATGCAATGGTTTGCAAATAACTCGTCCAGATGAAGTTACTTCATGGCTGTCTTGCTCTGGTGTTGTACCTGTTGTGCTATCATTGGTTTGAATGACCTGGGTAAAAGGTACTTGTTCCTCTGGAACTTGTAAAAGATGTCTGCGATTCCTACACAGGGTCTGCCCATTATATGAAGATTCTGACAGAATGTCCACTTCAGCACCTGTATCTGCTTTGTAGGGAATATCTGTCCCATTAGTGGACAATGTAAGGTACCATTCTGTTCTGCGTGCATTAGTTGCATGTATGCTGCCTATGTGGAAATCTTCATCACTGTCTGTGCCAGTTTGTACTGCATGTATTTGTGTGGTTGATCTACACATTTTCTGAAAGTGATTTGCTCTGCCAACAACAATTGTTACAAGTTTTTCCATATGCAGGGCATTGCATGTATGCATGTGACTGCCCACAACGCTGACAATTGGAGCTTGTAAATGCATGAGCTTTCTTGTTTTTAAAGCCAGAAAAGTTAGAGGTTTTCTGCACCCTGCCTTTGTAGTGGTCTTTCAGTGGGGGCTGCTTGGATGACACCTCCATAACACAGCAGCTTTCTCCAGGCTGTTCTATTTGCTTGAGCTGTGCTTGTGTGATTTCAGAGGCTTTACAGATTTGTATAGCATGGTCTAAAGTGAGATCTGTCTTTGTAAGCAATTTCTCTTTCACTTACATGTTATGTATACCCATAACTAATTGATCTTTATTTAGAGATTCAGCCAGTGCACCAAATTCACAGGAATGACTCTTTAACCTGAGGTCTGTCACATATTCATCAATTGTTTCATGTTCTTTCTGCAATCTAGAACTGAACACATGTCTCTCATAAGTGATGTTTTTTCTTGGAGCACAGTAGTTCTCAATTTTTATAAGCACTGCATTAAAATTGTCCTTCTCTGCCTCTGCAAACTGAAAAGTATTATATACATCAATGGCTTCCTGCCCTGCTACTGTAAGAAACAGTGCAATTTTCTGTACATCCTCTTCTTCATGTGCCTTAATTGCTCTCTGATATAATAGAAATCTTTGTTTAAATCTGGACTAGTTCTGCTCTAAGTTACCTTGCATGCTCAGTTCAGGAGGCTGTTTCAGGAGATCCATGCTGACACTGTAATGACTGGAACTGTAGCTTGTACACAAGTGCACTTCTGACACCATGTGTTATTTTGTAAACATTTTTGTAAACACTGGTTAGAACTTCAGACTTTTATTCAGAGTAGTGATAGTACACATCAGTGGAGCCTCATGGCTGTATCTCAGTTCCTGAACCAACAAGAGTCTAATGATAAGAACTACATAAACACTTATTATTATCGACTGAAGCCCTCTAGTGGCTGGAGGTAAACACACCACACCAAGCTTATCTAAAGCTTATAAAGAGGAATAGATCAAATTATCCTCAGAAGAGTTCTCACAGAATTCTAAAGTCAGGCACCTTTTTCAGTATGAGAGATATAAATAGCTTCGATTAAAAAAAAAAAAAAAAAGTTTCCAAAGATTAAGGGGCAAATTCACTAAAGGACAAAGCGCCTAACGCTAGCGTTAATTTGCTAGCGTAGCGCATTTTCATTAATTCGCCGATTCACTAATGGACGCTGGCGTAAATTCGCTAGTGTTACTTCGCACCCTTACACGTGGCGAATTTGCTCAACGGACGTACTGTAACTATGCAAATTCACTAACGCGCAAATTATTCTGAACGCTACCTTTTACGCAAGACTTCCTTTGCCACCTCAGACCAGGCGAAGTGCAATAGAGTAGACAGAGATTGCTTCAAAAAAAGTTAAAACGCTGGCGTTTTTTCTTTTTTTATGGGTGATAGGCTGAAAAACATCGAACATTTTTTTTGGGGCTACCCTCCTTCCCCCCTACATTTCCTAACTCATGGTACCTTAACTATACAGTGGGCACATGTGTAGGGCAAAATAAAAAATGTATTTGCTGTTTTGAAGGTTTCCTAGGCTTGTGTAGTGATGCTACATATACCTCCATTGTAACTTCAATTTGGCACCGTATGCAAATTAAGCATCGCTAGCGTAACTTCGCTTTGCTTGGCAAATTAACGCTAGCGCAACTTCAAAACCTTATGCTTTCCCTGAGCTCAACTTCGGATTTTAGTTAATTTGCGTAGCGCTGGCGAAAATACGCCTGGCGAAGTGCGGCGAAGCGGACGCTGGCGCAACTACAAATCTTAGTGAATTTGCCCCAATGAATCTTGTTTTTTTTCCAGAAAATAACTTTTTCCAGAATCAAGGTATCAATGCTATACTGATGCTACTTCTATAAGTACTGTGATTTATGGTATACAGTAGATAAGATAGAAATATCAGAGAGATGAGTCAGTTCATAATTATATACTGTAAACTGCAAAGAAGTCAAGTCTGAATACTCTGTTCTAACAAATGCCTACAATTTAGACAGGTAGATCATAACTATTCAGTAAAAGTGTACAAATAACCACCTTCAGTTTGAGCTGAGAAAGCATACAGTGAGTACCTTATTTATATCCATTTCATGTCGTAATAAAACACTGCTTCAATTTGCCTCCTTGGACAGGAAATGTAACCATTCCCAACACCATGCATTTACAGAGTCCACACTTGAGTGACATTTGAATTCTTTACTGCAGTTTAAATCACTCAGTTTACTTTACATTTGTGTACACTAATCATTACTGTAAAAGCTGCAGAGGTTTGCTCTAAGCACATCAAGCCACAGGCCTCGTGGTCATTTAAGCATATAAATTACCTATTTTCTGGTGCCGGTATCACAGTCTCTTAACTTAATAAAAAGCTACTTTGATGAATTATTGCCCTTTTATAATAATGCTGCAGCTGTTGCTGTTGAGATGAATGCACAGGGTTTTTCAATTCTGCAGAAGGTCTATACTAATGAAATGATTGCTAGAACTGTTTCCATAAAAATAATTAAGAATCACAATGCTGTATGATTTCAGCTCTCCTATATACTTTGAGGCTTAAGGTTTCTAAGCCTTCCTTACAGAAAAACTCTGTAATTATTTTACCAGTGGCATAAACCAGGGGTGCTGGCCCGTACTCCCTTGGGGTTTGTCGCAATAACTTTTATTATTTGCGGCAGATCAGGAAGAAATCTTTCACCACTTTGTGGGCTGAGATTCACATCTAAATTGCAGCTATTCCTGAATATTGCATCACTGCTATGAAGTCATGTGGTATATTTATCAGCATTCTCAGTTTTAGTCCTTTTAGAGGTTTCTGAATCCACAAATAAACATTATTTCTCTTAAACCACAAATGTCATGGCATTTATTAGAAAATCTGAATATAAAAAGCATGATAAAAAAAAGGGCAGAGCAATCAGAAAAAAATACCTCTAAAACCTTGATTTTTTAAAACTATTAAAAAATTGTTCAATAGGGTCAGCGCAGCTCCCATTGACATCTATAGGACCTTGACAGCTTTTACTTAGAGCAGTTTTGTATTAGAGTTTTTCATGCTGTTTACAGTTAATAAATCTTGAATTGTTAAAGGTTTACAGAAATTACAAATATTCTATTTTTTTTTGAGATTCGTGGAAAACAATAGAAATATGAATATTAGTAGATAGGCCCCTAAGGGTTTCAAAAATGGGAAATAACAAAAACATAAATAAATCTTAGCGGCGTTAAAACTTTATTTTGTTAGCTTTTTTGTGTGCTTGGTAATAATGTATGAATGTTCTACAAGAACTAGAGCTTGTACTTTCATGTATTTCTACCAGTGGCGAATTAGAAGTTCCAGGGACACACAATATACACAGATAGATTTACATTTTGCCTCACTCACGTCTTCCATTGGTTTCTCCATTGAGTCAGCTGCCTATATAGTTGCCTTACTGTAGGTTTTTAACCTAGAGTAGACAATGTCTTAAAGGAATATTTCAGTGTAAAAGTAAACTGGGGTAAATGACCCATGTGGCCCCTCGAGTCACTGATTGGTTACTGCCTGGTAACCAATCAGAAGAAACCAAGAGAGCTTCAAAGCAGAAAGTAATGCTCTGGCTATTACGTTAGACATCCAGTCACTCCAGCCTTTATGCATTACATTTTTTGCTAACTTACTACATTGACATTTTTTTTATTTTGCACAGCTATTTACCCAGTTTTTATTTTTATACTGAACAATTCCTATATTGCTTCCAATATGTTGACTTTGACTTTGATGTCAAAAGTTGTTTCTTTAAAAGCAATCCATAATTCAAACACATCATCCATGTTTCCTGGGTATAAGGAATTAAATCTCAGGCTGGAGTAATGTTTTGAATTCAGCTAACGTTATATTGATGATACTGGTACAGGGTGTTTGATCTCAAAGCAGCTGCAGAAATCTGAAAAAGGCCCAGCAATAACACCACAAGTAAAAAGAGGGCAGGAGCTTACCGTTAATACCTACAAAAGAATTACCTATCATTCTTAAAATTCTTAACATCACAGTTAACATTTACTTATGTGATATCTAAACTTTAAATTAGATATGGCTCTGGATATAAGGCTGTACAATTCAACCAGAGATTACAAATACCTAGTTATTCACATGTTGGGCATTTTGTTTTTGTTGAGTCAAGGTGAAATCTCTCTGGGTACTCTCTCACCTAACAAAAAAGCCTGTAAATATAGATTTATGGATGTGAATACATTAACATTTACTAATGTTTACAGTTCAGTTTAAAAATACAAACTGGGTAAATAGATAGGTTGTGAAAAATAAAAAATGTTTTTAATATAGTTAGTTAGACAAAAATTTAAATGGTGGAGTGAGTGAGTGTCTATCATAACAGAACAGAACACAACTTCCTGATTTTCAGCTCTCAAACTCTGAGTTAGTCAGCGACTATAAGGGGGTTCATATGGGACATACCAGTTCAGTGAGATTGTAATTGATCTTTTGCATGCAGGTCAGATTTAAAAGCAAATGGTTATGACCCATGTGGCCCCCTCAAGTCACTGATTGGTTACAGTGGAAACCAAAAGAGTTGCAAAGCAGGAAGCAGTGTTCTGGCTATTATGTTAGACATCCAGTAACTCCAGCCTTTATACATAACAGTTAGCTAACTAACTATATTGAAAACTTTTTTATTTTGCACAGCCTATCTATTTACCCAGTTTTTATACTGAACAATTCCTTTAAAGGGATACTGTCATGATTTTATGGTGTTGTTTTTATTTCCAATTTACATTGCAAATATTACCCTCTATCATATTAAATGTTATTCCATAAGTGAATTTACGGGGCACATTTACTCAGTTCGATTGAAGGAATAGAATAAAAAAAACTTTGAATTTCGAATGGTTTTTTTTGGCTACTTCGACCTTTGACTACGACTTAGACTTCGAATCAAACAATTCAAACTAAAAATCGTTCGAATATTTGACCATTCGATAGTCGAAGACTAGTACGAAAAAAACTTCGACCCCCCCTACTTCGCCACCTAAAACCTACCGAACCTCAATGTTAGCCTATGGGGAAGGTCCCCATAGGCTTTCTAAGGTTTTTTTGGTCGTAGAAAAATCGTTCGATCAATTGATTAAAATCCTTCGAATTGTTCGATTCAAAGGATTTAATCGTTCCGAAGGATTTAATCGTTCGATCGAACTAATTGCGGTAAATCCTTCGACTTCGATATTTGAAGTCGAAGGATATACCTTCTGAACCCAACAACATAGGACAATTATAATTAGAAAGCCAATAAAACTTGAAATAATATCCCTAAAAGATGTCGACATACAGAAATGTATCCCTAATACCCTTGCAATGTTGCCACCTTTCACCACCACTTTTAACGTTTGTTGTATATTTTTCAAGGTGGGCAAATCTGTATTTTTGTATTTGTTATTTATTAAATGATATAAAGAAAATCACAGAAAGGATGAACAATGCCATTAAATAACACATGGAGTAAATTCACCTGGCTGTACTGTCATTGTGCCCTGGCAAATAGCTTTACACTTGAATGAAATGACTTTAAGCACAGGCTTTAGGCATTATTGACTGAGAAATAGAGAAAGCCCTATAAAGTAAGGTATAACAATGAATTACAGCTATCATGATATGGAATAATATTTCTGTGAAAAGTCCAGTGCAGTGCCATTGAGAAAGGCAGTACTTAAATAGGTGAAGCATTTTGATGAACAAACATATTTTACTTGTGTAAATTTTAACTGGACTAAAACTACTTTATATGAAGTAAAAATATTAAAAACTGTGAAAACAGCATAATAGTAGACCTCTAATTTACTGGCTGACCACATGCTAACCATTGTAATTGTCTTTTAACTTGTTTGTTTTAAAGCCTTTAGAAAATAAAAACTGTGGTAGGTTGCCTTTACATTAACTTTTTAGTATGAACAGTTTTAAGCAACTTTTTTACTGGTCTTCATTATTTATTTGTTATAGTTTTTGACCTATTTTCCTTTTTTTCTGACTCTTTCCTGTGGGAATCACTGACCCCATCTAAAAACAAATGCTCTGTAAGGTTACAAATGTATACAATTCAAATGAAACCAAACTTACTCTTCAGTTCGATTCTCAGACCGGGTGCACGTCATGAAGCCAGTTCACAGGGCTTCTCCCTAACAAATGTAAATCTTCCAATAGATAGCACTCCGTTGTTCCATAAAAATGCCTATATTTTATCTTATCTCCTGGCAACAAAACAAAGGGTGGGGTGCCACTCAAAAGGCTACAAATGTATTGCTATTGCTACTTTTTATTACTCATATTTCTATTTAGGCCTCTCCTATTCATATTCCAGTCTCTTATTTATAACAGTGCATCATTGCTAGGGTTTGGAAATTGCTATTTGGAGAGTTGCTGATAAAAAGATAAATAAGTCAAAAACCACAAATAGTAAAAAATGAAACCTCAGAAAATCATTCTCTACATCAGGGATCCCCAATTTTTTGAACCCTGTGAGCAACATTCAGAAGTAAAAGGAGTTGGGGAGCAACACTAGCATGAAAAATGTTCTTGGTGTGCCAAATAAGTGCTGTGATTGGCCATTTGGTAGCCCCTATGTGGATTGTGAACCTACATTGAGGCTCTGTTTGGCAGTGCACCTGGTTTTTATACAACCAAAACTTACCTCCTAGCCAAGAATTCAAAAATAAGCTTCTGTTTGAGGCCACTGGGAGCAATATCCAAGGGGTTGGAGTGCAACATGTTGCTCACAAGCTACTGGTTGGGGATCACTGCTCTATATCATACTGAATGTTAATATAAAGATGACCAACCCCTTTAAAGAAAAAAAAAAATAATTTTTTTACATTTACACACACATTTGTTTTTGTTATTATTTCTTCTCTTTAAATATTCTTATAATACACTAAAGAAAACACAATCTAGTGGACTATATTACTAGGCTTAATAAAGTGGACACAACAAATATAATATCACCTTTACAAGCAAAAGCTGTAACAGAGTTCCTCCATGATATATAAAATTATCAGCAGAAATGCTACATTGCTGATTAGGGGCTTTATCATGTTTAGTTCATGTTTAGGGAGAGTAATGCAGTTTTTAGTTTATTCTGCCTTTTAAAAAGATTTACAGTACAAAACATTTTCCTTTCTTAAATTCATAATCAGGGGTGTCTGCCCCCCAAATATGAACAATAGTCCCAGCATCAGCTATCCAATGGATTTTCACTAACTTTGCTCACTTACTTTTCATATTCACACCACCTTGAAGCATACTGACTAACAAAGGCACTAGAATCAGAGTTCAATACCATATAGGTAATGTTACCTATTTCTCAGTGATCTATGCCCAGGACATGGGCAGGAATAAACATTTATATTCAGTCCTTGCAGTCTATTAGAATAACAGTTGTTAAATGTCCTTGGATTTGTTGCTTATTTGTAAGGAATAGTGCACTGAAGCTAAATTACAGCAAAACTGTCTTTCATAGGGTATGAGTTCAAGCAAATCTAATTGCTGACAAAAAAAGATTTATTGCTAATTAGCTGGTTCATCTCAGATTTTATTAAGACGGACTGGAGTTTAGATAGCAATGCAAAACTGTTTATACATATGTAGCGCTATAGTAAACTGACACTACTGTGGTCAGTTTTAGCTACTTTCCATGTCATGTGGAACCACAAATGAGACTCTCTTTACACAGGGGTAAGTCCTCGCAGCGGGGTGGAGGCAGGGTGTAGTGAAACTGTAACCAGGTGCAATCGCACAATAAATGGGCGCCAGTAGTTCTTTAATGCTTAATCAGAACAGTATATTTATTTAAACATAGCACATATCAACAAAGGAGTATTCAGAACAATCAGATAGCATAAAGGAAGCACATACTCACAGCACCATGCATTGGGCTGGATCCCTACAGGCAATGGTTCTTGTCAGCAGAGGTAGCAGTAATGTGAAAGGTACAGCCAGCTTTCAGGATCTCTTTAGTTGGCATCTAGGGGAATTCCTATCACCTCTAGTCTCAACACTTTGTCATTACTTCTGGGCTATTAGTACCCAGGAACTTAATCCCTCTGATGTCTCCTCGTCAGAGCTTTGAGCTGCTCAACTACCTAAGCTATCTGTGACTCCTAGAGTGATCTATGACAGAGTATGCTAATCTATTTACTAGGGCCAAGGCTCCTAGAATTACAATACCCATTCCATTCCATTCCAGCCTGCTTGGCTGGGCTAAAGTAATGGACACAGACCGCATGGTTCCCAAGACCTTTAGACTACTGCACAGTGCCATCTAGTGTACACTGTAAGATCTACAGGGGTTACATAAGCACCAGGTCCCCAAAAGGACCCACTTAGGCATCCATATTACTAGGGATGTGCCTGTCAATAAAGTGTAAGGGTGTCTAAATTTTCACATCCCTACATTTATATTACATATATATACTGCTATATGTAAGTTGTATCTCTTATTGTACTATAACAACAGCAGTTCATTCAACTGAATTAGAGTATTTAGAGTTTTTATGTAGATGTGCTAGCAGTCGAGAAAAAAAATTGTGAAAAAAACTCAGTTGAGTTCATTTAAATTTTTTTCTGCAATGTAGCTTCAGAAAAAACTGGGATTCAAAAATTTGTAAAGCAATACCCCCTGTACTAATTCAATTTATTGCTCAGGTGTACCTAGTTCTGGGTGTAAAAGACTTTCCCCCATATATAATAAAAAGCACTATGTGCAGGTGTGGTTACCCATAGGTACCTATAGCAACTATTAATATGTTCAAACAGGTGATCTATAAATGCTTCCTGCAGATTGATTGCTATAGGCAATAGATTTGGTGTAATATAATTGGGGTGCTCTCACTTGTACTTGGGCACAGACACCACATCACTACATCCTCCATTTACTTTCCAGAGAATTTGTGAACTGGCAAACATGGAAAGCAGTGGGAATTCATGTGCCAGGATCCAAAAGTTTGAAATAGATCAAGGTGAGCGAGGCATACTCTGCCAGCCTAATGGAAGATTTATTCTTAATCAGAATGTGTAAAAAATAATAAATATGTGTTAATTTCTGACATTTCTTATATTGCGTCTGCACTTATGGCCCATCAATATGTGTTATGCAATATGTGCAATTTATTGCTCACTAGTGCAATAGGTTAAGTCAAATCTGTTACACTGCATACAGGGAAAATAGGTACTGTATATATGAATGTTTCCTCGATCCCTGTCCTGTACTATGTCTGTGCAAATCAGTACAATATTATTCCAAATGTAATCTGTGCAGTCAACCAGACATGACATGCTAAATTAGTAATCTATGATAAGTATAAATCTATTTATATACCACAATTCCAGTTTGTTTGAGTTCCAAAACTCATATTTTATAGATAAAGGGGAAGATTTCCAAACATTCATACTTCATTTTCATGAGTCATATTTTTTAGCTCTAAAAATGGTGGATTATACTGATTATTATAAACCACAAAAATATTAATAATTTATGAAATGGAAATACCATGAAAAGCACTGATACATAATTTTGTGATCTAAAAGCTATTTGAGGTCATGTATAAGTCAACTACAATTGTAATCTATTTTTAAATCTATCTTTTGAGGATTTCAAAGTTTATGAATTATTATTCAGATCAGTTCTGCATTTTTATTCATTTGTGATTTTTATATTAGATTGTTGTAATACATCTTTTGGCATTCGTGGCTTTAGAGAATTTTTTTTTTGTGGTTTCTAAAACCTCTAAAACCATTAAATGGAATGTTGGTAAATGGGCCTCCCCACGTAGAAAACTCAAATATAAAAATTTGGCATCTAAAAGCTGAAATTAATGAAATTTGGTAGTTTAATATGTGATTTTGCTGCATTTGAGTTATTTGTGTATAGTTTTATTACATTTTTGAAATTCAAGATTATTAATAAATAAGCACACATTCAAGATTCCACATTTTTTCAATATTAGAAATATACTCAAAAATAGAAAAATAATAACATTTTTGATATGTCTGCTTCTGTGTCTGAATGTACTATACTGGTTTGTATGTGTGAGAATTTGGTTTACATGTGCCTACTGTATGTATGTATTTGAATGCTGATGGCATATTTATCAAAGTTTAACCTTGTTTGATTTCCACCTCAAATGGTATTTTCATAAGGGTTACATTTCTTTTTTTAACAACCATTAAAAAAATTACTAGATTGTTTACTAGTTTGGAAGGAAAAATCAGGCAAAAAGAATAGTTAAGAAGAAAAATGTGTCACCAATTGTTAGGGATAGATAGGGGGTGCTAAAGAAGAAGAGGTAGGGAAGGCGAGTCCTACAGGCAGCATACACATAAATGAGACAGAGGGACAGGATCAGAGTGATGAGGACTTCAAGTCAGAGTCTGGACAAGTAAGGATTGAGCCAGTGAAGAGAACTAGATTGGAACGAAGCAGGTGGGGGACTGGAGTGGGATGGTGAAGACAAAGCAGAAACAGGGTAGTAGTGGTATGGTGAGGGTGAAAAACAGTCAAAGGATGGCAAGGGAAAGAGCGAATGAAGACCTGGGACAGGATGAAACGTGTGTAGAATAGGTCCAGATAGGAAGTGAGCAGGAGGATTGGACCAGGACAAGGACAGGACTAGTTGCAGGAACCAGAAGAACATGGAACAGGATAGAAACTTACAAGACAAGGAGCAGACGGAGGCCAGAGCAGGGATGGAGAGCCAGGAACGGTGCCTCTGTGCCCAAGTAAAGTCATTGTTCAGGCACTGCATTTGAAGGCAGGGTCAGCCCTGATTGAGCTCACAACCAACAGACCAATAATGATGCCCCAGCATCATTATTGGGTAAGACAATTAAACCAGGGACCCAGGTGAAAAGGAAAATAAAAATATGCTGGTTGCTCTCCCGACATGGTGGTTAGGAAGAGCAGACAGCAACCAGGAGGTCTCAAGATCAAACCCCAAAAGATTCAGAAACGCTTAAACATTTATAATTGATTAGATCTAAAAAATTCTTATTACCAGAAGATAAAGCTTATACTACATTCCCCTTTACAATTTGGCCATTTCTGCCCAGACTGTATGCTTTTTGGGCCATATGTGACCCCAAGCAAGCAATGTATCTAATTAAATAGTATCACACGCTTATCTGAATTGGTCAGTGAAAATTGAGATTTGATCTACATTACCCAATTCGTTTTTTAACATTCAGAAGGGCGTCCTTATGTAAGATGTTAATGCAACTGAAAAGCCATACTTTGAGTTTTTCACATTTAGCCATATTTATGAGGAAAATATAGCCCATTGATTTATATTGTAGTCATATGGCCTATGCCTTGAATGTTAAAAACAATGGAAACCTGGGAGTATTCTGTGCGACATGTGTTAGCACCCCCCCCTCACAAATCAAATAGCAAAAAGACAATTAACGAAGCACCAGAGTTTAAGCTGTATTATTAAAAATAGTGACTTTTATTATATTCCATTAAAAACATATCAGGACATATATCCAAATAGGACCATCGCTTACTCATTTCATGGCATTTCACCACTTCCATTTGTTGTTTTGCTACAGGTATGTCTTCAATGGTTAGACCTGGATGGAAGTAGGGGCTTGTTTGTCATTCCTCTAACTTCCATATCTGTGGAAGCATGACAGACTTTACTCACTGGAAAGTGATTTTGGTTGATTTCAGCATAAAGTAGAAACAGTGATTGAATTGAGCAGAAAAAAAGGTTTCAGTCAAAAGTGCAGACCATGTTGGTACATATAATAGCAGATGTTAATAGGGAAACTTCTAGACCATAATGGTACATGTATGAAAGATCCTATCAAGATCCATTGGTATATGTTTTTCAGATATCAACCACACATGTGTCTGCGGGCCCCGACAGGGTGCGGGTCCGGGTACGCTCCCACAGCTCCAGCAGTTCCGCCACTTCACGACAGCTAGTACAAAAAAAGTCATTCAGCATCTAAAGTGTTACAATAACTTAGAGCCAGAAATGACATGCTATGGCTAATGTTGATGAATAATTGTTTTGAATTGTTTCCTATTTTTCATTATATTCTTATTCTACTGTATTTCTTGATGTTTAAATTATTTACTGTTCTATCCTATAAACATATTTCTGTTCTACCAGAAAAAATTAAAATTTTTTAACAGTACTAAACTACTAATTTCAAATATTTACCTTTGCTGAAAACAACGTAATACAAAATAAATGAAACCCTATTAAACATGACTATCATCAAAAGCTAGAGATTGCTGCACAGATTAAAGTTAAACATACATATTAGACTGTGAAGAGAGATGATGCTATAGATATTCTCTGTAATATTTCACTAGACATAATAAAAGAGAATATGGATAATCATATTGCTTGACAGCAGTCTTATCCTGCTTAATTAAACTAAGCGCAGTTAACGGCAGGAACAGAAGACTGGATTTTATAGCTGATATTGGCTCATGGATTAAAAATGTGTGGATTTTCAATGCGGT
Source organism: Xenopus petersii (assembly GCA_038501925.1). Classification (NCBI taxonomy): domain Eukaryota; kingdom Metazoa; phylum Chordata; class Amphibia; order Anura; family Pipidae; genus Xenopus; species Xenopus petersii. The sequence goes on along the minus strand of CM076681.1, from coordinate 68,642,257 downwards.
TGCAAATCCTTTTTAAATGAGCAGGAAAAAAAGGAAAAATAAATCCTTTGCAAACAAAGCAAACTGTTTGATGACCATTATAAAAATAAAATGTAAAGTTTGCAATGGCCTTATTCATGGAAAACTATAGAAATATAAGTGGCTATTTAGAAAATCTACTGCAGCAAGTGCTACAGCATCAAGGAATGCAAAACCATGCCTGACTACACAAAACAATTTAGCAGTAGACAGTTCTATTCCAGCCAATAGCCAATTTTTCCATAATGCATTGCACACTGTTGCATTTCTCTTTACAGGTCTGGTGATCACAGAACATGCTAGACTTTGTGAAAATTGAAGTGTAGACACTATTTCAGTGGTACATGAAGTGAGAACCAGCAATGCAAGATATAGCAAAGGACACATCTTCCAATAGCATTTATGTTTACAAACAAGCTTAGAATCATTAAAAAATACAATTAAGGTACAGCTAATGTAGAATTAAACCTGTTTTCGTCCTGCAGCATTTTCTATTTGGGTTTACAACCCCGTTAATTGTTTTAACTCTGGTAAATAATGATCAACAATTTTCAGGGTTACTTTTATACTTTTATGCGGACAATGCCATTGTCTCTGATGTGCTTCACAGTTGCAAAGTACGCAGAAAAACTTGCAACGTATAGAACATTTTCCATTGACTTGAAATTCTGTTTTACGGCCTATTAAACAATTATTTATGGATCAGCAGATATATTATGCAGTAATTATGGTAAGTAAACAAGATCCAGTTTGCTTGACAAAATCATAAACCAGCCTTTCTGCGCAGTAGGTGTTTGGTGCTGTAGAGTATTTACCTTATTTTTGTTAAAATGAATCATACATTTGACTAAGTTGTATTTCTCATATTTTCATTTTGTTCTTTCTTTTAGAAGTATACTTGCATTAGATATTGTGAAATCAGTTGGTTACCCAAAATCAGAGACACTTGAACACCCTCCTTAGATGTTTAATCAGAGATGGAAGCTTTATTGGTTTGATGCACCAAGCATAGATCACATCCACATTCTATATCATCAGCACAATTGTCTGCCCTGCATACCACTTACATATTTTCGAACATGGAATCAACATAATCAGCATATTACAATTTTTGATATTTTGATTGGTCACTTAACATTTTACTTAATTAACAATTTTGTCGTTCATTTTACATGCAATTACTTCTTACCATGTCAGCATACCTTTCAACCTGTCCATGTTCTTACTTATGCATTCCCCAAGGTTGTGTTAACCTTATGTTTATAGTTTGTTGGAACTTCCCTATTTCACATAAGTTGTGTGCTGTCTAAGCTTGATATAATTATCATCTACCAGAAAATTCTGTTTAACCTATAAGTTTCCTGTTTAAAATATAGATGTGATATTATAATCTATTTAGCTGGACGCATAACTGTACCACTGGCGTAGGCATGACTCAGGGAGCGCCTCGTAGAGCTAAACCTATGTTCAGAAATTATGTGGAATAATGCCAGTTCTATCTAAAATTTGGATTAAATTGGGAGATGTTAATAAAATTGTAATGTCATGTTATATTTAACAGTGAGCCCTTCATTTTTTGTATTGCAACCTAAAGGAATAATAAAGTTTAAAAAGAATAAGGCTAGACATGCTGAACATTATATTTGGCTTTCATACCAGGCCAAAGCCACCACAGCCCTTTAGTAGTTAAGATTTTTGCCTTTGAATCAGCCCCAAGTAGCCCCCATTTTCTCAGCTAATTCACAGCATACAGTAAGGGGCCGATTCACTATGGGTTGAATATCGAGGGTTAATTAACCCTCGATATTCGACTAGGAACTAAAATTGTTCGACTTCGAATATCGAAGTCGAACGATTTAGCGCAAATCCTGCGATCGATCGATCGAAGGATTTTTCATTCGATCGAACGATTAAATCCTTTGAATCGAACGATTCGAAGGATTTTAATCCAACGATCGAAGGAAAATCCTTCGATCAAAAAATCCCAGGCAAGCCTATGGGGACCTTCCCCATAGGCTAACATTGACTTCGGTAGCTTTTAGCTGCCGAAGTAGGGGGTCGAAGTTTTTCTTAAAGAGACAGTACTTCGACTATCGAATGGTCGAATAGTCGAACGATTTTTAGTTCGAATCGTTCGATTTTCGTAGTCGAAGGTCGAAGTAGCCCATTCGATGGTCGAAGTAGCCCAAAAAAACTTCGAAATTCGAAGTTTTTTTAATTCGAACCCTTCACTCGAATTTAGTGAATCGGCCCCTAAGTGTAAGAAACTTACCCTGGTGGTCTAGTGGGCAGCGGGGTCCACGACGCGTCCTTGGCGTGGACGCCCGCTGCGCCGCTCCTATCCTTCCCTTGCCGGCGCCATCTTCGATTACTATCGCGCTGGCGTGATTGCGCTGGCGTGATTGCGCCAGCGCGCAACGGCACAAAATTGCGCACGTTTTGGCGCCAATTGGTTCCCTATTTAAGGCCCATTCAGACCTGTAGCCATTGCCCGTTATAGGATCATATCCTGTGGTTTCCTGAGCTTTTGCTACCTGTTTCTGAATTTGCTATCCTGACTGATTATCCGTGTTTGACCCAGCCTGTTCCTGATTATTCTGATATCCGAATCCTGACCTTTGCCTGCATCTCGACTACTCTTTCTGCCTGACCCCATCTGTTTGATTACCTGGTTTGACCCTTGCCTGCCTGACGATTCTTAATATCTGCCTGCCTCGACCCTGCCTGTCTGATGATTCTCTTGCCTGCTCCATTTGTACCGTGACCTTCGGCCCAAAAGACTATCTACCTGCCGTGCCCCTCTGCTAGCCAGAACATCTCGCCTTGCACCCCTCGTTAAGTCCAGGTGGCACCCAAGTAAGCTGAGGGCTCCTCCCGAAGCCCAACGGTGGTCACACTACTGGTGAAGCCGAGACCAGGGTACTTGGCACCTGTTCTGGTATTGGGTGACAATATGTTCTAGTATGTTGTTTAAAGAGCGACAATACACAGTATATAAAGTCATAATAGTAATTAATAAAAATTCACATTATATGGGAAAGCAGCCCTGTATAGCATCAACTTCTATGATTAGTATCAAATCTGTTCAAAAGCAGAAATTAAGGTAATGAGATGCAGAGAACAGAGATGTGCAGCAATAGTGGCTAAAGGGATGGAAGATTGAAATTGTGAGAGTAGACTGTCAAGGTTGGGGTTGTTCTCTCTGAGAAAAAAAGAGACTTACAAGGGGACATGATTAATCTTTACAGGTACATTAAAGGACATTATAGACAATTAGCAGAGGTATCTTTTTTCCATTAAAGGGATCACCGCACCAAAGGCCACCCCTTTAGACTACAGGAAAATAACTTTCATTGGAAGTAGCATAGGTGGTAGGCTGGGTGGTTGGTTGATTCTGTTAATGCTTTTAAGAGGGATTTTATTAATATAGATATTGGTATATATAGTTAATGTGAGTGTATGGAGGGGTGTGTGTGATTGTGTGTATGTATGGACGGATACTGGGTTTCATTTGGAGGGGTTGAACTTGATGGACGTTGGTCTTTTTTCAATCCAATACTCTATGTAACTATGTAAAGTTACCAGAGGCAGCTTTTTTCTGCCCCTGGTAACTGGCTGCTCCCTACCACCTGAGGCAAGGTTCTTACCTTCCCTCATGGCGTGCAGCCCTGGAGTGGCCCTCTTTATAATGGAAAAACCTTGTTATCTGTTCTATGATTTCAATCAACCCTTAAGATTGGCTTCTCAACAGCTCCCCAGAGCTAAAAATTATAACTAAATAAAATACATATTCTAATACAGGTATGGGATCTCTGTACAGACCAAATCATTTATTTTGCCTAGTGATTAAATATGTGCTTTTTTATGCAAAACAGACTTTGCGGTGTTGGCTAAGGTGGCCATGTTTTTGTTTTGATCTGTGGCAGAAATGTGTGTTTATCAGAAGAAAAGAAACCTCGGCACATACGGCTTTGTTTATTGCTTTCTACTGAAGTGTGCAAACAGCCGATAATCTGTTTACAAGTAATAAAATTTTCATGTAACTCTTTGTTTTCCCAGTCAACCCTCTGCTATTTTCATTAGTCAAATTAAAAAGTTATATTTTGAGTAGTTGTTTTTTTAGTGTCAGTATACAAAAATCGACAGTATGTCCTTATTCATGATATCCAATTTAAATTTTTGCCACGATTTTTTTGCCAAATTTTTGGTGAGTTCATGTAGAAGTCAATGGGAGTTGTCCTAGACAAAATTCTAGCCATTTTTTTTAATTCAAGATTTTTGAGTTTGTAAACGTACAATTTTGAGTTTTTTTAAAACTTATATAGTAAACTACAAAAATTTTAGGTATTCCAGTTTTTTTTGCGATTTTATTAAAACAAGTTTTATGCATTCTGATTTTTTCATAAACAAGCAACCATTCAAGTTTTTTTTTTAATTGTGAGTTTTTTCGACTTTACAAACCTCACAAATTAGATTTTTTATAAATAAGGCCTACAAATGCAAAACATCTCTGGCAATTTACCAATGCTATTAGCATCATTTTATCATCAAAAGATGTTTAAGTGTCAGGATAAGAGATGGTATTGATACTTTTAACATCTCAGATGAGGTTATTGGATTTTATCATTTTGAACTTTTCCTCCTCTGTAAGGTCATGTCTATTGCCAAGATCTGCAAGACTTGATGACACCATTGCACCAGCAAGATTGCACTGCTATTTTGTCAGTTTTTTAATTTTAAATGCCACTTGTTTTCCACTATCTAGAGCAGGTGCAGCAGATGGTGCACATGTGGTATAGTATTGATTCTTTTGAAGCTTCTCTGTTATAGTCTACTCAGTAGGTTAGTGGGTTTTCAAGTCTGCAGCTGCCATCTGTGACAAATTATTATTCATCTGTGTGGATACTGGATGTAATTTTAAATATGAACTTGTATTCAGTATTTATTAGAAAAATATACAAAATACTGTATAGTTTGGTCTTAACAATACAAATATATAGAATATTATTCAAGCACAGCTGAAAGTAAAGGCTCATATACTACTTTGCCACTCTTCAGTCTCTGCTCTGGTGCATGCTACAGGGTTGCCATTCTTTGGGTTTTGACCTGGACAACCAGTTTTTCGGAAGTGCTGTGTGGATCAAAACTACCTACTCGATTTTTCAAATTTGGAAAACCATGCAGGATTACCTGAGATTGGCACTGTAATTGGTCAATCCCTGTTGACCACATCATAGCCCCCACAATACACCCGCCCTGCCCCCGCAACTTCAGTCCTCCTGCCCAGAGTTAGCAGTGGGAAAAGGTGGCAAACCTAGTCTGTGGCCATTCAGAATAGAATTCAAACTAATAACACTGACATTTAAAGCAATTCAAGTTCTACTCCACCTTATCTCTTGTTGTGCTTTTCTACTCCTTATTCAAGAACTTTCAACGTCACATTTTCTTAGAGAAGTTTATTCCGATCTATCTTAGCATTCCTTCAGTAAAGATTTTATGCCATTGCCACCTGTGGCTCAAGGATCACCTCTCTTGCTTTCTTGCCAACTTAAGGCTCATTTATTGGTGCAAGGTCACTAATGTATGCAAAATTGTGTCTCTTAATGCTCATTTCACAATATACATGTGCCCTCTCAATCTTCATGCCTTCAGAGATAACTTGTGGGGGAGTTGGATGAAATATCAGACCCTGTCTCAATAGATCCCTCTTGAGAGGTAACTCCAATGGTTTGTCCAACATCATTGACCTGAGTAAAGGATACCAATATCTTCTTAGCCAATCTGGAAGAATTGCATCCATAGTCATTGCTTGAGCACAGTGGCTTCGAGAGTAAAACCTGTCCACTGTGCAATTGGTCTGTGAAGCCATCAAATCTATGTCTGGCCAGCCCCATCTTTCTACCACCTGCAGAAAGTCTTCTTGACACAGTTCCCACTCATGCTTGTTCATGGTTACTCTGCTTAAGAAATCTGCTGCTACATACTGTACTCCTGAAAGATGGAGGGCTGATAAATTTTGTAAATTCTTCTCCGCCCACTGCATAATTGGTTGCAGTTCCTCCATTAATCTCCAACTGCGTGTTCCTCCCTGCTTCTTTATGTAAGTCACAGCCGCCAAATTGTCCATCCTCACCATCAATGATGTCCCCTTCAGATAGGTATTTAATGACTGAATCACCTTCCAGACTGCTCTTAGCTCCACAACATTGGCTGGGAGAAATTGCTCCTCCTGTGTCCATCTCCCTTGAGTGAACTTGTCCCCGAAATGGGCTCCCCATCCCCTGGGGCTGGAGTCTGTTAGAGTTTCCCATTGAATCTCTCTTAGAGTCTGACCCCTGTCTAGATTGGAATTGATTAACCACAAACTTCTGCAAATCTTTGAAGTCTTCTGGGTATTCCTGAAGCTTGAGGTGCTAAAATTTCAGAATGGTTTCTTTGTGAATTTAGTATTGTCGCCCTTTTTGCGTTTGGGCTCTAAACAATGAAGTCTGTCCTACTCTCCACTAAGACTGTCTATTTTCACCTGCAGATCTAAACTTTTGTTCCTTAAAAGAAGGACTCCCCTGAAAGGAGCATGTATCCCATGTCGAATCTAATGGTCTTCCAATTCTCTCTGTTGCGGCAAGAAGACACTGGCATTCCAGTCTTTACTTTAAAACACCTTTATTTAAACATGGGCACCGATCCAGAAAAACACAACATTTCAGACCAACATTGGTCTTTTATCAAGCCTATCCGCATTCCAGGCCATACCAGGCCAGGCTATTCCAACCATAATGCTCTTCTAGCAGCTACAGATAATGCCATTGCTCTTGATGAGGATCTAACTAAATCCACTGAAGATTCAGTTATTCAGATCTTGATAGTCACGATACTGCTGCCTCCACCTTTGGTGCCTTATACCAAATCTGTTCCTCTTCCGTTGATAAAGGGTATGGCCTTTGCACCTTTGATGGGACTGGACATTTTGCATCTCTCTTTTCCCACTCCTTAATAATCATTCCTTTATTACCTCATGCAATGTAAAAGTTGCTTTCTCCTTCTTAAAAAACTTAAATGGATTTGATGATGTTTGCTGAACAGTAGTTGTCTCTGGTAAATTAAGTTGCACTCTCACCGCTTTAATTAGGGGCTCCACCAATGATGCATCAAAGGAAGAGTAATTTTCATCTTCCAATGTCTGCTCTTCTTCAGAGTCCTCTATCTATTCCCATCTTGAGGAGATGGCTCGATCTGGACTACGTCCCACTTCCTCTCTAACGTGTTTTGCTGCATTTAAGCCTTACTGCTTCATTTATCTGCTGTATCTGCTGCTGCATCTCCCGACAATCTTCTCGTGCATCTCTGACACAGCCTTGACTGCTTCATTGCTGGATTTTCACATGCTAAACAATTGTTGTTATTTTCCTTACTGGTCCTCTTCCTGGGGTAGACACACTAAAGAAAATAAAAAAATAAATAAACAGCCATCTTTTTTCCTGCCTCTAAACATTACAAACTTACTGTTACTCCTCCTACTTTTATTGGCAGCATTGTCTTGGTTACTGGGCACCTGGTCATCCATGCCTATCCTAAAGAAAAGTACCTCCGTGAATTCAAAAAGGAACCACCGAGAAAACATACTGGCTTTCCTGAAAATTGAGTTGATCTGAGAGGGAGAAAAACCTTCCACTCGCACTGTGCCAAACACAGGGCTTGAACCGCGCGTCCAGCGCGCTGATCGCTTAATATGCACATCATCCCTGCCTTCTTTTTGCTCCGAAACGAACATGCGCCTATGCACGTTCGTTCCGATACAACATGCTGGACGACGCTCTTACCAGCGTAACGTCATAGCTCCTGCTATCCAAACCCGGAAGTCAGTCTGAACTGCTGTAAAAAGATTTTAAAATCTGACATGGGGCTAGACATATTGCCAATTTCCCAGCTGCCCCAAGTCATGTGACTTATGCTCTGATAAACTTCAATCACTCTTTACTGCTGTACTGCAAGTTGGAGTGATATAACCCCCTCCCTCCCCCCCCAGCAGCCAAACAAAAGAACAATGGGAAGGCAACCAGATAACAGCTCCCTAACACAAGATAACAGCTGCCTGGTAGATCTAAGAACAACACTCAATAGAAAAAACCCATGTCCCACTGAGACACATTCAGTTACATTGAGAAGGAAAAACAGCAGCCTGCCAGAAAGCATTTCTCCCCTAAAGTGCAGGCACAAGTCACATGACCAGGGGCAGCTGGGAAATTGACAAAATGTCTAGCCCCATGTCAGATTTCAGAATTGAATATAAAAAAATCGGTTTGCTCTTTTGAGAAATTGATTTTAGTGCAGAATTCTGCTGGAGTAGCACTATTAACTGATGCGTTTTGAAAAAAACATGTTTTCCGATGACAGGATCCCTTTAAAAGATCCTATCTAAGGTGCCACCCTGCTGACTGGTCTAGGACACAGTCCCCGCACCTCACACCATACTGAGTAACCAGGCGTGGTAACGCAGAAATATAACCCCCAGGCTGCCTAGTAACGGGGATCTGAACTGCTGATCTCCTCTAAGAGGAAATACACTGTACGGCCCTTCCAGAGAGAGAGGCAGAAGTCTCCGTGTGCAGGATCCCAACAAGGATCCAGGTGAGGTACAAAATAAAAATCAATAGAGTATTAAAGCTCCCAAAAACTTGTTCTATCCTTTGGTGAGGACAGAAAAAAAGATGCAGCAGGCAGGGGAAATGAGTGCTATATAGGTTGGGTAATATGGAAACAGTTTTCTGTCCTATCCATGGTAGAGGGCAGGGAGAACCCATATGTGTGAAGGCTGCCATAGTGACCAGAGAAACATATATATCATTTTGGTGCAGTGTTTTTAGCAAGAAAAAACATGATGTTAAATTCTCAAAGCCTGTGGTTTTTCTGTGATGCAGTTCACATTAGATTCTATTTGAATGAGGTGATTTCAGTCATGATTTTGTGAGCGCTAAAATGATATAAGCAAAATCTTGAAAACCTTTTGTATGTCATTGTCATAAGGCCCTAAGGGATTTGGGCTGCCCTTATGGTGCTGTCAAGAACATGCATCCACTGATCAGCACATAACTCACAAGTTACAAGTCACATCTCACAATTTCTGATCAACGGATTTGTGTTGCATTGCATTTGAAATGTTTTTCAGCATCCTTTAGCCATACTTGTAAAGTCTTATTTTATGTAATGTATTTTGTCTTCTCTCTGTTTTGGATATTATAATAGTGTTTTATATTTTTTTTTATGGAACAACTTTAAATTCCCTGCTGTTTTGTAATTAGAGTAAGGCTTATGTTTCAAAGAACTCTGTGCAGAATTCTAGAAAAACAGGTAGTGCTGTTAATGTGACAATGAAGTTACTTAGATAAGGAATAATGAAAAATATCCCTTGGATTAAATTTTCTTTTCATGCAAGGAAGCTCAAGCAAAAGAAGTAGAAAAAAGAAACGGCATGTGGTTTATTATATTTTTTGCAGTTCTAATTATACCGTATTATAAGATGAACACCTGACTATGGCTCATATTTACGCTTAAATTAAGGAAATTGAGGTACTTTTCTACGCATACAGATATATCATATAAGTTTAGGAAACACAATGTAAATTAACATTAACATGTACAAAGGTGCTCATATTTGGCATTGTTTACTATCACAGAAGTACATTTGCACGTGTACTATAAACTATGTTAGTACTTTGAAGCACAGTAATCTAGAACATGCACAAAAGGGGCACCCACACTTCAAGTACAATATTGTGGATTTTATATGGACATAAAAAGGGTGTCATAATACACAATCTTGTGCTGCAGTGTCAAAATAAAAAATTACAAAAAGGCACATGAAATGTGTGTGCACCCTTTTGTCAATGTAATATAATTGTGACAATAGTGAAGTGTAAATGATGTACAGAGAGTGGATATTTATTCTCATGTAGTAAAACTGATCAATACAGTCAGTCCAACTGTGATGTGATAACTCCATACCTTATTGGTCAAGACAGAAAAAAGACTTGGTTCTACACCTGTTAAAAGGAATTGAGTTAACCCAGCTATGAATGAGTTTGCATATCTGCAGAAATTCAGTTTGACGATTTTGCAATTTTATTGGCTGCAAATTTGCGCGATTCACCGCGAATAAAATTCGTGAAATGGCCGCGAAAACTCGCCGGCGTCAAAAAAAATTGGACACCGGCTCATTTTTTGCCAAAAAAACGGACGCCGCCATCAAAAACCAGACGCCGGCGATGTTCCACGAAATTTTTGCAGTTTCGTGAATTTCCTGCAAATTTTTCAGCGAAATGAAACAGCGCAAATTCGCCCATCACTATGACCAAGCTGAAATTAGAATTTTTTAATGAATAAGTACACATTTGGGATTTTCACATTTACCTTATTAATTAGCAAACGAGTGCCATCAAATTGGCCCCCTTGTACTACCTTGTTGTACTTCCTGATCCTTATGCATTTCTGAATGAACTACTATATCGTTTTTATGTAATCATGTAATAAATAATAAAATTATAAATAAATATATATATATATATATATATTTTTTTTTTTTTTTATAAACATCCTTAAATTTAAAAGCACCCTTAATCTAAGGTGTTTTGACCAACTGCAAAATAAATGAAAGCAATTAAACTAATAAAAAATTTTAAAAGTTTCGTTTAATGAAATAGAAAAGCTTTAATGCATTATCTATTTTCTTTGTGGAAAATGCTTAAAAATACAATTCTTAGAATGCATTTTGCAGTTTTGTGGAGAAATGAAACTTTGATTTGCACTGCAGTGACACAGGCAATAAAAAATGTATCCTTCTGGACTTTTGCGTGCTAAACCTTCTAATTTATGAATATGCTACAAGGTGTGTATACAGTAGAAATAGACAGCAGATCCCAGCAGAAAGCTTGAAGAAATATGAGTTAAGTAATGCCATAAGGCATGGGCACCATGGGCTATAATTTTTAGAGAAATGCTGATTATACATAGTGCAAGATTACAACCAAAGGCTAATCGGCACATCTCTTATTTTGAGGCCAATTCTTTTATTTAGTTTTAGATGGTCAGTTTTTAATAAGGTTATATGATCTCTTTCCTGAAAACCTAATATCCAGAAAGCTCAGAATTATTGGAAGAACGTGTTTATTGTTACCACCTGTAGTTTCTACTGATTTGTACTTAAGGTTCCATAGTCTGAAGGTCATTTAGACAGACTGAATTGTTACTAGCAGAAACTCAATAAGAGAATTAAAGAAATATGACTGAATTATTGTCATTGCTTAAAGGAGAACGGAAGCTTAACTAAAGAAGTAGCTAGAAATGTTGTACATTATGTTTTGTGCTTCTGTACCAGCTCAAGGCAACCACATCCCTTTAGCAGTAAATATCTGTGTCTCCAAAGATGCCCCAGTAGTTCCCCATCTTCTTTTCTGCTGATTGACTGCACATGCTCTGTGCTGCTGTCACTTACTGAGCTTAGGGACCGACTCACAATCTACAGTACACATAGAATAGAAATGTCACAATATAAGGCTGATTAATAATTAATACAGATAATTACTACATGACAGCACAGAAACCAGTACAATTATCATCAGAATTTAATAATCAGCCCTGTAGCATCAGTTTATATTACAGATTAACCTCATTTTCTGCTTGATAATTTGTGACAACCCCTAAGCTTAGCTTCTCAACAGCTGCTCAGAGCCCACTGAGCATGTGAGTGTCACAGACACTTTCCAAGATGGTGTCCCCCTGTGGCAAGTTTGAAGTCCTGGATCATTGCTGCTATTGACAAGCTGAAACTTTAGGCTGGTGCAACAAGTTCACTATATAAAATATGCCATTTTTAACCACATTCATTTTTAGGGTTTAGTTGTAATTTATGAAAGCAATTTAAACATATATTCAATGATTAAACACTTAGGCCAGATGCATAAAAGGCTTACATGTATGATAAAAAGTATACCCAGAATTATTCTGATAATTAGGGCTCATTTTCTAATGTCAAATGCACAAGTACTTGAGAACTAAAATATGCAAATTAACATCTGTAGCCTTAATTAGAATTCTGGTGCAGACATTAAGTATAGGACTCTCTACAGCTTGTTTCCCCTGGAATACCCCTACTGCAGAAACTATCTAATATATCTGCCACTACAACTGGAGAGCAAAAGTTCACAGAATCATTTAGAGTGGGCCATACCACTGCCTTCTATTTCTATTAATCTATACCCATTTAAATGCAGGACTGTACTTTGCTGGCGTATCCTCTTGATAACTGCCATTGCTGATTACAGCTAAGTGTATTATCTACAAGTAGCCTTGTTACTCTCCATCAAGGATTTGCCTAACTTAGTCACAACAGTATAAGAAGCTTGCACGTTTTTGAATTCCAAATGTATAATCTTAAATTTTTCAACATTGAATTTCATCTTAGAAGTTCAGTTCAGGCATTTGTACATATCCCTCGACACATCCTAAATGAAATTAATTAGCCTGTACTTTATATTTGTGTCATTGGCAAACACTGATACATTACTTCCAATACTCCTCCAAGCCATTAATGACCCAATAAAATAAGAGTGGGTCAAAATATAAATCTGAAAACCCTACCAGTAGAGTAAATACAACTGCCAACCATGAAGCTTTAGTTGGTTTCAAATATATGTACAACAACATTACCAAGACCACAATCTTAGTTTAGAAAGTAAAAGTTTAGGTGGCATTGTGCCAAAAGCTTGGCAAACGCCAAATAGATCCCATCTACTGCAGCCCCGCAGTGTAAATTGCTGCCTACTTCATTATATATATATATATATATATATATATATATATATATATATATATATATATACACATATAGCAATCAAATTCCTCAAACATGATCTGCCCTTCATAAAGCCATGCTAATTACTACTAATAATCCATTCCCCAGAACATAATCCTGAATATGATCCCTCTACTGACAAAAAAAAGATAAGGATCGTATAAATCATCTTGTCCTAATGGAGACTTTGCCTAATCTGCATGGCAAAACATAATTGTGCTGATAAACACTTGGGCATGCCCATTAAACACATAAAACAGATTCCAGGAGAAACATCTTGTAGTTGAGCTTGGTAAATTGTTTAATAAAGACAGGGTTCTGAAGACTGAAAAAGATACTGATTTCTGAAGGCAGCTTTTGGCGCTTTACCAAACTGTAAATATCGGTTTCTGATTAATGTAGCCCGAAGAAAAGTCAACTTCTGCCAAAAGGTACCTGCTGGGGTGCGAACCCCAGGCCCATATGGGTTAAGAAACCAGGCAATTAGCAGCATGCACCACAGTATAGACATGGAGCGGTTCCTGTAATGACAAGTCAAAAGTAGCACTACTTTTGAATGCAGCATGAAGAATGCTGTGTACAGGCATAATCAACCCTGAAATGCCCGGGGAAATCATCCACCCGGGATTTGAACTCAGAACTCCACGGGCAGACACCAGCGCTTAAGCTGGCATGCAACAGAGCCTAACCCTGCTTTAGAGCAGTTCCGGATGACTATATTGGCTGACCTAGGGGCAAGCTGTCTGCCCCGAAGTCAGTCAATGGGATTGTTAAGGTTGGGGGGAAGGTAGCCTGCCTGTGATGGACGGAGGGGCCTTGCTGAAAAAGAACATGTTGGCTGGCTGCTTCCTTTGCTAAAGAGCTGTCTTGACAAAACTCCATTTGAATGCACTTTATTTTTACAGGGGTTGCCTGTGAGAACTCCTCTGCTGTCTTTGGGGGTTGTGGTGTGCCTTACATCAGTGTGCAGTTGACCTTGGTAAATTGTTTAACGAAGACAGGGTTTTGTAGACAGCTTGAAAAAAAAATATTTGAGAATGGTTTAGTGGTTAAGGTGCTTGCCTGCCATCCCAAAGGTCATGAAAAAATTCCTGCCTGTGCTGAAAACTTGGTGCTTCAAGAATACTGAATGGACAAATGAAAGTCTCTGGAGAGAGATGGAAGGGCAAGTTGCCTGTAAAAAAGTGGGGACAAATCACAATTTCTGCCTGTGTCGAAAGCTCATTGCTCCAGGTGGTGGTGGTGGCTTGAGTCAGTCGGAGTGATGAAAGGGCAAGCTGTCTGCCCATTGCATATAAAACCCTGATGGATCTGCAGGTTGCTATGATGTTAGTAATCCATCCTAATCTTAACTTGCGCATTATTTTGATATGTATCATTTGCTTTCACACAATACAGAATAAATATATTCATGGAATTGGAAAATAGATTTTATTAACAATTCATGAATGAACCATTTCCTATGGATCCTTGTAAACAACAAAAAGTGAATGAAAGATAAAAACGTGTTAGAATTAATGGTGTACTTGATAAATTGCATTGATCCTACATTGCTTTAGTGCATGTTCACCAGAGATGTATAAATAATAGAAATTGTGCCCTTTAAAAGGTAGTGTGAAATGAAGTTACCCTCTCTCAGCCTGTATGCTCAAATTTGCAGAAAATAATTGTAGGTATGCATTGCTTCCTTAACATCAGGTTCCCACAGCAACTAGGCTGGGAGACACTTCTATGTTATGGGGTAAACTGGTGTTAACTTGCTGGTAGAATTATTTTGATGAAAATGTTACTCCTTCCTAAAATTCTATACGGTTATGCACTCTCTGATATTCTTGGCATAAAAATTCTTTTGGACGCTTACATCCCATGTGCTCACACTCCTGTGGAAAGGCACTAGAGAGGCTTAGATTGCCCCTACTCCCTACTCCCTCACTTTTATTTGTATTATATTTCCTCACAACTAATGCAACTTTCACATTGGTTTCACATACAAAGTCAAAACATTGCAGAAAAAATGGGATATATAGGCCCCATGCCACTAGAGTTTGAGTGTACCAACTACTTAAAGGATATCAAGCATATCTCACCCCAAAATCCACCAACACACTCATGGTACAGGCGCTACAGATCTGCGCCAAAGCAGACAGACTGGCACCCTTACCAAAAGGGATAATTGAGCACTTCACACAACTATGGGGCAACAATACCCTACCTGAATGCTGTAAGATACAGGATACCATGCTCTGGAAAGAGAAAGACATATGGTGCCTAGGCCAAGTCCTAGATAATGGTAATATTAAGTCATTTGAACAACAGAAACTAGAATATAGCCTCCTGAATCAATACTTATTCAGATACCTACAGTCACACAATACCCTCAAGGGTACCCCACCCTGGAAACTAACGTGTATATTCACTGCATCCAAACTGAATACGCTGAACTGAATACAGAATAAGGGTTTGATAGCTAAGTTATACAGTACTCTATTAACACCTGCTTCTAACACACATACTGAGCACTCCAAAATAGCATGGCAAGACAATGTGGCCAACTAAACCAAGAAGAGTGGGAAGAAGCCTTGGAGGCCCCTAAGTACGCCTCCCCATACGTACACCAACATACTATATATACTTATGTCTTGCATAAAGCATTTCTTACTCCTCTGACCCTTAGGCACTTTCACAGAAACACAAACCCACAATGCCCCAAATGTTATTCTGAAGGTCCTAACTTTTCCCACCTAATATGGGCCTGCCTAGCGATTGCCAGATACTGGAAACAAGTGATTAAGTTTATACACAATGTCATGGGCCCTCTGGACCCAAAACTCTGCCTATTGGAGGACCTGTACCCCAACACATATCTACGAACAGTGATGGCAGAACTACCCCATTGTGTAAGGAAACACAGTAAGTGGCTGTAACCACAGTACCCAACGCTGAATGGCTGGATTGCCCTAGTGAACCAAGCACTCCCACATAGGGAAATTACCTGTAGAAACAGGGGATGCCCTGATAAATACAATTGGATATGAAACCCTTGGCTAGAGAACCCCCAAACTACAAGACGTCAAGGTTAGTAGCCCCAGCACAATGGAACTTACAAAATATACACCTCTGCACAACCATGGTATCCTGTATCTTTACTCAAAACTTGCAATATGTATGAGTATAAGTAAAGATGTAAAATTAATATGACAATCTACGCTCAACGACATAACTTGTATGAGACTTTGTAACCAAAGATATCTTGCTATCTGAAGAACTGTAAATGGCATACTGTATGTCTGTGCCTCACCAACCAATTTATTTTTGTGAAACAATAAAAATGTTTGAATCAAAAAAAACTGGCATATAGGGGCCGATTCACGAATTTCGGGTGAAGGGTTCGAATAAAAAAAAATTCGAATTTTGAAGTATTTTTTGGGTACTTCGACCATCGAATTGGTTAAATTCGATCGAATTCGATCGAATTCGAACGATTCGAATTAAAAATCGTTCGACTATTCGACCATTCGATAGTTGAAGTACTGTCCCTTTAAGAAAAACTTCGACCCCCTACTTCGGCAGCTAAAAGCTACTGAAGTCAATGTTAGCCTATGGGGAAGGTCCCCATAGGCTTGCCTGTGATTTTTTGATCGAAGGATTTTCGATTGATCGATCGCAGGATTTGCGCAAAATCGTTCGACTTCGATATTCGAAGTCGTACGATTTTAGTTCCCAGTCGAATATCGAGGGTTAATTAACCCTCGATATTCGACCCTTCGTGAATCGGCCCCTAAGTCTTTGGTAATCATATACAGCAAATCCTAACTTCAAAGGAGGGTTATTCGAAAAAACGCCCTCATTTATACAGAAATAAATGAAACTCCTGGATCATAACATAGTCCTTGAGATATTCATAATGCGATTTCGGCAGTAAATCCAGCTTTACCATGGAACACACTCCATTGAGTTGTAACAAAAATAGAGGAAAAGAGGAGTGCAGCTTTGCATGACATATTTTTAAAATGTTTTACTATGCATTATTTAAAATAAAGCAATTAGGAATTTAATCGGGCAATTATGATTATTTATACATAAGGGATCCCATACATGTAATAAAATAATTATAACTGATTTTATTATGAATTATAATTTAAAATATAATTATAATGAAATTACAAAGTTACTAAAATTTTTAGCCTTTCACACATTCACTTACATGTTCATATCCACTATTTGCACACACATAGGAATATAGTGTTACGTGAACATATACTTCCCTAAAAACTGTAGTAACCCCCATACCACGTTTTGTGCAAAAAAATTATATGCTTATATATCTATATATCCACAATAATTCACAAAATATATATTTCTGTACAATGTTATGTATTATACCCCATCTTTATACCATTCATTAAGGAAAAGTGCATCTTGTGCATTGTGCTTGTTTATACATTTTTTACTTTGTGCATTAAACTAACACATGCAATAAACCAGTTCCCAACTCATCTCTCTCTATATTCTCCTTACTGCCATGGGCTATGGTAGGTTTGGGAATTATAATAAGCTACTTTATAAAAACTCCTCTTCTTACAAAGACATATAAAAAAACTAAAATCCAATAAAATACAGTTTAAAAAGGAAATAAGAGTCCATATGCTATCCTCACAGAAAAAGAGACGCTTGTTCATTCAAGAATCTCATAGCACAGGGTATAAAACTACTACAAAACCTAGCTGTGCGAGCCCGAATACTACGATACCTTCTGCCTGAAGAATTTTTAAAAAGGATGAGTTGGATTTGTTATATTATATATATATTAGTTAATTTACTGGCACACATTTCTTAAAAACATCTTGAATCGATGGTAAAGTCTCACCAATAATTTGACCTGCTGTTTTCACAATCCTTTGCAGCCTATTGCGATCATCACTACTACAGTTTCCATACCACACCATGGTAAAATATCACCATATCAGTTAAAAGAAGTAAACAGAAGAGCCGTCGTTGTGCCTTACTAACTAAAGCAGAGGAGTTGAGATGCCACATAAGATTATCTGAAATATGGAGCCCTAGAAATGTAGTGTTCTCTACACTCACATTCTCTACAAAAGAGCCATTTATGCACAATACCTTGTCTGTTAGCCTATGGGGACCTTCCCCATCACTTTTCTAAGGTTTTTTTGATCGAAGGAAAATCCTTCGATCGATCGATTAAAATCCTTCAAATTGATTTCTCCTTCGATCGTTCGATCATAGGATTTGCAGTAAATCCTTCGAATTCGATATTTGAATTCGTAGGATTTTACTTAGAGGGTCGAATTCGAGGGTTTATTAACCCTCGATATTCGACCCTTAGTAAATGTGCCCCATAGTCCCATATCCTAAAATTAATGAATAGCATACTCACATAAGCGTTGTTTTTCCTCTAAATGTGACAAGGACAGGTGGAGGGCTATTAATATAGCATCATCAGAGAATTGATTCTGAAGGTAAGCAAACTGAAAAGGATCCAATAAATCGGGAAACATGTTTCTACATATCCCTCTGCAACCATGACACATCCTAAATAGAATCAATTAGCCTGTATATTTGTGTAATTGGCAAACACTGATACATTACTTCAAATACTCCTCCAAGTCATTAATGTACCAGTTAAATAAAAGTGGGTCCAAAATAGAAATCTGAGAACAATACTAGTAGAGTAAGTACAACTGCCAACGATGATCCTTTAGCCAGTATACTGTAGATCCTATCTACTGCAACCCCTCAGTGTAAATTCCTGCCTACTTTATTATAAATAGCAATCAAATTTGTCCAACATGAGCTGTCCTTCATAAAGCCATGCTGATGACTACTTCTAATCCATTCCCCAGAACATAATACTAAATATGATCCCTCTACTTTAAACTCATTTAAAATAACATAAATATATGATAACACAATATATGCTTAGAATATATATATATATATATATATATATATATATATATATATATATATATATATATATATATATATATATAGTGGCTTTAGAAAGCCTTAGAAAATATGAATTCAATCTTCTACTTTTTGTATAAGGATATTTTAAAGGATAGCCTCAAGACTTCAGAAAGAGGCTTATCATCCATAATGTCTCCAAGCAGCTATGGTAATATATTCCCATACAAATAACAAAAAAATTGGCATTGTTTTCTATAAATATTTAGGGATGACACTAGAGATGTGATCATGTTTTCCTGAGATACCAAAATATTATGATATAATATTATGAACACCTACATTATATATATTTTAAATATATAAAATCCAAGAAAAAGCAATATCTATCCCAATGCGCACATTTTTGTTATTAAAATATTAATATTTTGGGCTATAGGTCACATATGTTAAATATGTATTCATTGTTATACCAATATGTATTCATTGTTATACTGTATAGTATTTTGGTTTGAATCCACATTTATTGACTCCATTTTTTGGAAAGTTTTGACAGGTTTGGGATCCGTTTTCCGGAAACCCGTTATCCAAAAAGCCGAAATACAGAAAGGCCATCTCCATAGGGGCTAATTTACTAAAGGGTAAAGTGGCTAAGGTTAGCGAAAATTCGCCAGCGTGACGTAATTTTGCCTCTTTGCCGATTTACTAACGGGTGTTGGAAGTGGACCTACTCTAGCGCTACTTTGCACCCTTATGCCAGGCGAAGTTGCGCTATGGCGAAGGGACGTAACTATGCTAATTCATTAACTGAGGGATTTTACTGAACGTTACCTCTTGCGCCAGCCTTGCCTTCGCCACCTCAGACCAGACATAGTGCAATAGAGTAGATAGGACTTGCTTCAAATAAAGTTTACAAGTCCCAAAAAAGCTTGTGTCTTTTACATTTTTAAGGGTGATAGGCTGAAAAAGATTGTAAATTGTTTTGGGGGTACCCTCCTTCCCCCCTACATTTCCTAACATATGGCACCTAAACTATACAGTGGGAACATGTATAAGGCAAAATAACAACTCTATTTTATTTTATGAAGGTTTCCCAGGCTTGTGTAGTGTAATGTATTTGCTGCTTCATACTGTATACCATTGTACTTTAACTTGGTGCCGTATGCAAATTAGGCATTGCTAGCGTAACTTCGCTTTGCTTGACAAATTAATGCTAGCGCAATTTCGCTACCTTTCGCCTCCCTGGGCGCAACTTCGGATTTTAGTGAATTTGAGTAGCCCTGGCAAAACTACGCCTGGTGAAGTGCGGCGAAGCCGTCACTAGGGCATTTTCGGCGCTAAGTGAATTTGCCCCATAGACTCTATTTTAATCAATTAACACAATTTGTTAAAAATTATTAGAGATGGCGCGAACTGTTCGCCGGCGAACTTGTTCGCGCGAACATCGGGTGTTCGCGCTCGCCGGAAGTTCGCGAACGTCGCGCGACGTTCGCCATTTTGGGTTCGCCATTGTTGGCGCTTTTTTTTGCCCTCTCACCCCAGACCAGCAGGTACATGGCAGCCAATCAGGAAGCTCTCCCCTGGACCACTCCCCTTCCCTATAAAAACCGAAGCCCTGCAGCGTTTTTTTCACTCTGCCTGTGTGTGCTGAAGAGATAGTGTAGGGAGAGAGCTGCTGCCTGTTAGTGATTTCAGGGACAGTTGAAAGTTTGCTGGCTAGTAATCGTGTTGATACTGCTCTGTTATTGGAGGGACAGAAGTCTGCAGGGGTTTGAGGGACATTTAAGCTTAGGTAGCTTTGCTGGCTAGTAATCTACCTTCTACTGCAGTGCTCTGTATGTAGCTGCAGTGGGCAGCTGTCCTGCTTCTGATCTCATCTGCTGACTGCTGCAATAACAGTAGTCCTTGTAAGGACTGCTTTTATTTATTTTTTTGTTCCAATACAGAGCAGTATCAAGCAGATTACTAGCCAGCAAACTTACTATCATCTGTCCCTGAAATCACTAACAGCTCTCCCCCTACACTATCTCTTCCAAGCACACACAGGCAGATTTTTCAGATACATTTTTGCCCTTGATCCCCCTCTGGCATGCCACTGTCCAGGTCGTTGCACCCTTTAAACAACTTTAAAATCATTTTTCTGGCCAGAAATGTCTTTTTTAGATGTTAAAGTTCGCCTTCCCATTGAAGTCTATGGGGTTCGCGAACCGTTCGCGAACTTTTTTTCCGACGTTCGCTACATCCCTAAAAATTATTTCCTTTGGGAATTAATATGGGTAGAGGATAGGAGGGTGGCAAGGGGCATTCTGATATTTTCTTCTTTGGCGTCCAGTCCAGTTGATATGTTGTTGCCACTTTAAATCCTGAAATAAATAAAAATTATTTTTTTAAGAAATGATTTCCTTTTTCTTGTACTTCTACTTAATCCTAACTAAGATATACAGTAACGGATCCTTATTGGAGGCAATGCTATTAGGTTTAATAAATGTTTAACATATTTGTTAATAGACTCACAATATGTAACTATGTAACTATGTTTGCAACTTATAGAAAGATCCCTGGAAAACCCCAGGTCCCGAACATTCTGAATAACAGATTCCAATACCTGTACTTATGCAAAAAGGTCTTTTGTGAGGCTGAAATATCTTCTATTGAGCCATGAGCTTTCCCGGTAGAATGTCTTTCCCTCTAAACCAAAAAGCTCATCTTTCAAGACCAATGTCTGACTTGAAAAACCATCCACGTTAGATCATAGATAAAAACCTGAAACATTCACATGTAAAAAAATAAAATCATATAGGTACTGTATATATTAAACAAATAATTTGATTATTTAAATGAATGATAATGAATTATAAATACACTCTGACCATTAAAACCAGTGATGGGCGAATTTGTCCCATGCATGGCAAATTTATTCGCCCATCACTACTTAAAACATCAGGCCACAGAGAAAGATGAACCCCTTCACTAATCCAAAGGTTGATTACTATTAAGCCACATGGTTCCCAAAAACTAAACTTATGCATGCAGTATTAGTACAGTATATTCACTCTGACTGTGTAAAGGCATAAAAGAATAAATGTGAGCAAAAAGATCAGTAGCAAGCAGAATACTACAGACATAATATCAGATTCTGTTGTATCAAAGAAGTATAAAATACTAAAGGGAAAGTATAATATTAAGGGGGTATTTATTAAAGTAAATTAAACTGAATGGTAAAAACTCAAAAAATTCGAATTTTTCGATCAACAATCCGAAAAAGTCAAGGTTTTCATGCGACAATACGAAAAAGTTGCAGTTTTTGTCGATCTTATTTTTTTTTGCTTTTTTAATGATAAATAAGGGTAAATCCTGTTTTGTTTTTTTTTATTAATTAATCAGAAAAATTTGGATTTTAGTAAATAACCCCCTAATGTGTTTTGCTTTGCAAAAATATTACCTAGTAAATGCTCAACACTAGTTTTTTATTGTACACCGACTGTATGTAATGATATCAGAATAAAGACATTGGAAGAAAATTTATGAAAAAATGTTGGCCAAAGTGATTTTTTTCCAGATGAAAAGAAGCATGTATACGTGTATAAAGAGTCAATACAATAACTTCTCTGTAGATCTTTTTCCTTGAAAGTTCTTTACAAAGGACACGAGGAAATCTCTTGTGACTATAAGAATGATACTTTCATCTTTGGCTCTTTCAGTTTCTGCAGATTTATTGGAGACTTTCAGAAATGGTTTAGATAATAGCTTCTTAAGGTATCATATACAGTGTTACTGAAATCTTGCTGTTAAAATGTTGCAGAAAGAACCATAATACCAATGTGGAATTAGAAAGAATTTTCCTAAGACAAATGATAATGCTCTTGTCTCTATGAGGTTGATTATTGGTAGCAAATGAAGATCATTGGTTGACCTTCCTATATGTTATTCTAATTTTGTACAATACTAACCGACTTCTTAAAATGCAGTGGTTCTATGTGGCAGTATAGCATGGCACTCTTCAAAGTACAGCACTGACCAGCAGAGATATTGTTAGAGTTTGGCAAAGGTCCAAGGAAATCTCTCAGAAGAATACCATTGGAGATGCATTGAGGCTTCCTACTTCAAGGCTGTGTTCTGACTCATCCTAGAAGCTTGAAGCCTAGCTGCATCTTCAACAGAGACACACGGGAATCTGTAGGTAGATGGAAAAGCATGCATTCTCTATCACACATAAACACAAACACTTGCAATATATTTTGCCTCTAACAAAACAGATTCCCTTTGCACTGATGATAATAAACAAAACATGGTTACTTTCCCTTTAATTACTTTAGCATGCTTTAACAAATTGTAATGGCTTTCTGCATTATGTACAGCTTTTACAGATTCTATGACATTGTTGTAATATTTCAGATTTCCATTTTCCAGCATTGCTATCTTATCAAGGACTATATAAAAAAAACAAGGACATTCAGTAGAAAAACAAAATGAATTGAAGAAATAGAAAAAAAGAAAGGAACTAGATGGCGTGTATGAACTGGGTGATGTCATATAATCCCCCCTTGTTGTATACCTCTCAACATTTGAAAATGGAAAAAGATCTGCAGCCCTGCGAAATTTTTTGACCATGCCTATTTTATGGCTACACTACCCATTTCTATGTCTACAAAATTTGGCCAGTTATAACAGTTTTAACACATTTCTGGCGGTTTAAAGACTGTCAGATACAGTATTTATTGACAGTTAGATTCATATCTAATATGGGGGCTCCCTTAGGCCTAGAAGATGTATTAGAGCTCACTTTATTAAAATCACCAGACATCATGTCTCTCTACATGCAGAATTTGTGCAAAAGGCAGTTATTTTGTTACATTTTCTTTGTACTGGAATCACTTATTTGAGTAAACTCTAATACATTTGCTTGGAAAGGGAGCCTCCCCCATATGATAGATCAGATCATTCATCTGACACCCAACTGCTCTATGAAGAAAGTATGAAGACAAACAGATGCAGAGGAATATAAACGTGATTATTTGAGAAACAATGCAGAATATTTAATTGATTGTATTTAAAAAGTTTCTGACTCCGGTATGAGGAAGCTTATTGTAAATGTTCATTTTTGTGATAGTTCCCCTTTAAGGACCATGTTTTATAACAGTTTTGCTAATGAAGGTGAAATTGACCTTTGAGTTGTGAGTCACAGTTCTCCCAAGAGACCTGCTTATCTTAAATAGTTACAAATGCATCAAAGTGCAGGTGCTGAGTATTCTGGTCTTTTTTGCCAAAAAGCATCTTATTTTATTAAGTTTCACAAACGTTGTATTATTTTTATGGCATCAGTGCAGGAGATCAAAGAGAAACTCTGGACTTTTTTTTTTAATAAAATTCCAAGGCTGCGGATTATCAAAATCTAGACTGCCAGAAAACGGGACAGTTGGGAGGTGTGTTGAAGGGTATTGTTGCTTTGTTAATCACTGAACTGGCAGAACACTCATTCTTTATGGGTTTTTAGATTTATAGCTTTTGTAAAAATACGTGAACATCAGGATCTGGCATAGGCAAGTGGTAATAATAGGTGAAAATAATTCATATTCAGTGTCATTTTAAGACATGTATGAAACAAAGTGAGTCATTGTAAGGTGCAAATCAGTGGTTATGCACTAGACATATAATACAGGTAAGAGACCTGTTATCCACAATGATAGGGACCTGGGGTTTTTCTGGATAAGGGGTCCTGTAATCTGTCATTTGGATCTCAATTAAGTTTAGTAAAAAATAATGTAAACATTAAAGTGATACTGACACTAAAAAATTAATTTTAGCATATGAATGTACATTAAATGTTACCTGTAGGTCATGTTGATCATTTTTTGCTGAGAGGTTTGTTTTGTATATAATTGTTAGTTGAAGTTCCTAAGCCAGACACTCTGACACTCTGACTTTGCCAACCTGACTGTCCCATCTCAGCCTGTTAGTTACAGTTTCTAATGGTAACGGACTCCTGCTGCAGAAACATGGCAGCCCCCGCATACAGGAACATGGGGGATCAGACAGGTAATGTAAAAGCATTGTGCAAATACTTTATGGCAAAGTTAGAAGTAGCTTGCAAAGCCAATATTATAATAGATGTAAAAAAAAGTTTAATTTCAGTTGTCAGTATCTCTTTAAATAAACCCAATAGGTTGGATTTGACTCTAATAAGGATTAATTATATCTTAGTTTGGATCAAGTACAATCTACTGTTTTATTATTACAGAGAAATAGAAAATTATTTTGAAAAATTTGGATTGTTGATTAAAATTTAGTCTATGGGAGATGGATTTCCCTTCATAACAGGTTTCCGGATAATCAATTGCATACCTGTAGAAGAATATATTGTACTTGCTACCAGTGTACAGCAATCCCCTGTTTGAATAGCAGTCTCAGTTTCTTCCTCACTATAAGTACAAGGTATGTGTTCACAGCATGTCATCTACAACCACTAACTATGCCACACCTTCCACAGTTCTTACCACCTGTGGACACATAGCATAGGAAGTATTAAACATGTGATAATAAATTGCAAATTAATTTGGAAGGGAAACGACAATATAAGGAATTGGTGAAATATGAAAACATAAAATAAAAATCAGCTTGCAATTAAAATTATCCAGAAAGTTCAGATTTATGGGAAGGCTGTCTCCCATAGGCTTTATTTTATCAAAATATTCCAAATTATTAAAACATATTTCCTTTTTCTTTGTAAGAATAAAACAGTAGCTTGTGCTTTATCCAAACTAAGATATTATTGATCCTTATTGGAAGCAAACCCAGCCTATTGGGTTTATTTAATGTTTAAACAATTTTCTAGTATGGGTATGAAGATCCAAATTACAGAAAGATCTGTTATCTGGAAAACTTTAGGTCCCGTGCATTCTGGCTAACAGGTCCCATACTTGTACAAGAAACTTGTACGTTACAAAATTTGAAAAGGATTTCAGATTTCATAAGTAAAATGTACTGTTTTAATATGACAGAGAAAATGGAAATCATTTTTAAAAAAAATTAATTATTTAATTAAAATTAAAAACATTGGGGGTGGCCTTCCCATAATCCAGAGCTTTCTGGATAATGTGTTTCTGGATATGATATCCCATACCAGTATTCTTATTATCGTTATTTAAATAGCACTGACTTGTTAAGCAGCACTCAGATTGCTCATCCTTTGCATCAGATCAATAGGTAATGTGCAATACATAAGCTGTTTTATTAGCATGCAAAACTCTTGCATATTTTTTATAATAAAAGAAAGAGAATATGGGTTAACGTGTTTTTTTTTTTGTTTTAAAAATGAATTTGACTGTGGAACACTTATTATAACTTAATGTTTGTAAATCAGGCTTCCAAAATTTAAAATGGACGATTCTACACTTGTTTTTTTTTCCAAATGACCGAATTCCAAATAAAGGACAGGTAAGTTCTGTGTCTTGGATAATGACTTCTCCTGTATTATATTTTGTCATTACTGTAAAGATTTTTTGGGGGTATTTTATTTATACTAGGATTATATATTTTTTGCTGATGGGCTCCCTGAAATCTAAGATATATATTTAAACAGCAAACAAAATTTCCAATTTTAGACGTTATCATTTCATACATATACTGTCCCACATAAGCAGCAAAGGTTCTTATATATGTAGACAACATAAGTATTAAATCAGGGTTATTCATTGACTTGCTACAATGGCTGAGTCTCTTGCAAGCCTTAATCAAAAGGCCAGAGACAACACATACAGGTTGAAGTAGTGGCTAAGCCAGTAGGTGAGCTAAACCTAAGCACATAGCTTGTATGAAAATCTGCATTTGTCGTCAAGTGACAAGTATTGTGAAAGGGTGGTCCAGCTGTTATGTCACAATTTGTTTTTATCTGTAGAACTGTTTACCCATACTCATATTATTTCATTTTCTTTTACCGGTAAACTAGATTTAAACGTCTTTGGGAATAGCGTTGGCTACAGTAGTGCTTCTCAGAGCTAATGCTTTTGGCAGAATAATGCTGTTGCTGAAAAGCTAATACTGCCCGAGGCAGTCTGAGCTCACACAGGAAGAAAGGAAAACATACCAACTATATACAGAATTCAAATGAGGATAACATAACAGCAAATCTTACCTTCCAATGGAACAAGAACAACAAGGAGTCTTCTGAAATCTTTGTTCGATGGACATCAAAGCAGATAAGAATAAGCTTTTGAAATCATTGGTAACTTGTTTCAAATACATATAAACATTCGTTTTATTTTCTCATAAAAGGGAATAAATCAGTGACTGTGTCGATAAAATAACATGGCCACGTTACAATGGATCTCAAAAAATCTTTAGCAGAAATAAGTTCTCTTCCAGATATGTTATATAGTTACATAGTTAAATAAGGTTGAAAAAAGACAAAGTCCATCAAGTTCAACCCCTCCAAATGAAAACCCAGCATCCATATACACACCCCTCCCTACTTTCACATAAATTATATATACTGATACCTATACTAACTATAGAGTTTAGTATCACAATAGCCTTTGATATTAATCAGCTATGTAATGTTTATAATTGTGCAGTTATCAGTTTGTAAAATGCCTACACACCAGCTGCATTTTGGCAAGAAACACACACCCTGTGTTGCTTAGCAAATGTTTTGCAGTGTAGAATTTGCTGTTATAACTGATTTTCTTCTTTTCAGAGATGAAGCAACAGATGCTGTATAGCCGAAATTTTCTACAGTTTCTGCTTACATTGTGTATTGTTATAAAACAGAATAATATAGAAGGCAATGCATTCCCTTTGTAATTATCATATGGAATATATGCCCAATATTGTATAATAGAAGGATATAACATGTCTATGATGACTTGCACCACCAATAAAAAGATTTATGAGGACAGACGGGGTGCTTTTATACATGTAGTGGAACGCCAAGGGGAGCTCTAATGTCTATTAGCTCTAGTATCTAATATCTATTATATCAAATAATAGTATTTTACATTAGGTGGTGTGTTACTTTTTTTTATCATAACTAGGAATCTCTAAGGGGCAGATTTATCTAGGGTTGAATATCGAGGGTTAATTAACCCTCAATATTCGACTGTCGAATGTAAATCCTTCAACTTCGAATATCGAAGTCGAAGGATTTACCACAAATAGATCGAACGATTAAATCCTTCGAATCATTTGATTAGAAGGATTTTAATCCATTGAACGAACGATTTTTCTTCGACCAAAAAAAGATTGCAAAGCCTATGGGGACCTTCCCCATAGGCTAACATTGACTTCGGTAGGTTTTAGGTGGCGAACTAGGGGGTCGAAGTTTTTTTTAAAGAGACAGTACTTCGAATATCGAATGGTCAAATATTCAAATGATTTTTAGTTTAGTTAGATTTTTAGCAATTCGATGGTCGAAGTAGCCAAAAAAAACATTCGAAATTCGAAGTTTTTTTTATTCTATTCCTTCACTCGAGCTAAGTAAATGGGCCCCAAACATTCTGACACCTCTTTTGAAATGTTGTCACTTGTTATCTTTAAATTCTAACTCAGCACACAAACTATATGTTGGGAGCCTTTTTTATTGACAAAGACAGCCTCACTCAAGCCTGACTTCACTAGACACAATGCCAAGCTTCAGCTAGAGTGGTACCTATATGGTACTTTGGAGCAGTGCACATACATCTCTGGAGTGATAAATTGTGTTTCACAATACAGCAGTCTGGCAAAGAAGTTTGAGTCTGGCAGGAGGATTCTACCTATCTATATATGTAATGTTAACTATAAAAGTTTGGTAGGAAAAATAATGATCTTATATTTTTTGGGCTAGGGCTCAATAGTCTCAATAAAGTTCTATTTCCAATTTTGTAGCAGCAAGTTGTGGAGGACCATTTTCTGTTTCAGAGCAACATGCACAAATGAGACCCATATGCTGACATGGTATTGGAAGTTGGATGAACTGAAACACCAGCTGACTGCATCGATACACCCTGGGTTGTGGAATAAGATGTTTGCCTGAAATGCCAGGTATGTATACTGTGTTTGATATACAAGTCAAAGGACAAGTCAATTGGATCACACACAGTGTACCTACTGACACTGAGGGACTGCGGAGATGGATATCTTAATTGCGTGGATCAATTAACCGACTCACTGTGACAATGCAGATTTTACATAGAACCAGAAAAGTATACAATTTTTTGTAAATTTACCATATTTATTGCTGTCTTGCTGCCTGTGCTTTGCCAAAGGCACGCAGTGAGTAGAGGGGAGTGATCTCACCGGAGGGCTGATACTGGAGGGGGGAGCTTGTTTTGTGCATACATACATGGTTGGATTCTTTAGGCTAGGGAAGACTAAATCAAAAACAAAAATCAGGAGGTACCTGCTGTTAAAGAAAGGAGTAGCCCAAGTACTATTAAATGTTGAAAACGAGCCTAACGTGGTTCGTGTCTAGGTGGGCACTTACGCAATGGAGTATATTTATCAAAGAGTGAAGTAACAGATCATCACAGGCTACTAGAGTGAAATTACACCACTCTCCATTCATTTCTATGGGTATTTATCCATGGGTGAAAGTGAAAGTTCATTCATTGATAAATATGCCTTTTGAAATCCAATAGAAATGGATGGAGAGTGGCGGAATTTCACTCTATCAGACTGTGGCGATCTGTAACTTCATTCTTTCAAAATTATACCCCATAGACTGTCTCCCCTTTGCTCAGTCCCTTTAAAGCGGATTATGACCAATAACATCACACAATACCTAGTCCAATAAGAAAAAGGCTTATTAAAGGATTAGTAAACCTTAAAAATAAGTGAATATACAATTGATGAGGTGGCTATACTAAGCACTTTTGTAATTTACATTGATTATTTATTTATTTTTAATTCCAAGATATTAAGAGATACATGTGCTGTTGATATGAATGAATTTTGTTCCAACAGCGCCAACTGCTGGTCATTTTCCCACTAGTCTGACCACCAAGTAGTCAAGGAAGTTGTCAGGAGAAAGAAAGAGGCTGATGTTCTTCTGCTTAGGAAAGATTTGAGAAAGGTTTCTATTTTTATTTCCTAAGCAGAAGAACATCAGCCTCTTTCTCCTGACAACTTCCTTGACTACTTGCTGGCAAGACTGATGGAAAAATGACCAGCAGGTGGAGCTGTTGTAACAAAATTCATTCATATTAACAGTACATGTATCCCTTTATATCTTGGAATAAAAACAAAATAAATAATCAATGTAAATGATAAAAGAGCTTACAATGGTACTCTCATCAATTTTACATTCACTATTTTAAAGGTTTACTTATCCTTTACAAGTTTATAAACCAATAAAGGTGAATTACAAGAACTAAATCACACAGGTAGTGTAATCAACCAAATATGCAATTAAGCTGTGGTGTGCAATTCTACTTTCAAAATACAAAAATGTTAAATATTGAGTCCAGTTAACTCAAAAAGTTCTATGCAGTGTTCACATCCCAGGAGTCCCCAGTCCAAGGGTTGTCCAACATTTAGTGGAATAAATCAAAAACAAAAATCGGGAGGTACCTACTGTTAATGCAAAGGAGTAGCCCAAGTACCAAGTACTACTAAGTATTAGGGCATACATAAGCCTAATGCATTTCGTGCCTAGGTGGACACTTACTCATAAGCTGTTGGTCTCCCCTTTGCTCAGTCCTTTTAAGGGTAAGGCTAAGCCTTCACAAACCTGGCTGATAATAAAGAAAAAAAAAGAGCTTTACTTCTTTTTTTCTCCCTTCAAGATGTAAGTCCTGGTAAAGGCTCAAGAGGGTTGGCTAGGCTGGTGGAAAACATTTCAAGCTTCCTGCAGTCTAGCCAATCCCTTAGTGGCAGGAACAGGACTTGCAATATGAGGGGAGAAAAAGCTGAAGTTTAGTCAGTGCCTGCTGCCATGGGCTGGGCTGTGTGTGTCAGGGCCAGCATCCAGGTACTCTTTTTACTTTATTCCTTTGCTTTAATACCCGTCTGCCCCTTTCCCCACCAGCCTGGAAATAGTAAAAATAGTAGAGCATGCATATCAAGAAAATGCATACCACAAAAATATGGAGGGAGGGGGCCAATGCAAGATTACTAGTAAAAAATGTAAAGTGATAGAAGAGAAGATGGATTGGGTAAATGAGAAGAAACAAGAGAAAAGGGGTAGAAAATAGAATGTTCAGGTGATGGACACTGGAATAATGCAGTAAATTCTGCATTGTGGGTAAAAAAAACACGGTGACTTGAGTCCTAAATTGCACACTACACTTGTGGCCGATATTTGCTTCATTTTTTTGTTAAGCTTTAATAAAGCATATGTGGAAACTGTGCCAATCTCGATGTCTTGATGTTAGATGTAACTATTAGATGAGGCAAAATTGGAGGGCTGCAGGTTGGACACACTATACTTCCTAATGGGATACATACAGTATAGTGATGTGCCACAGTATATTAATTTGCGGGTCGCGGGCAAGTTCGGTTGAGCTCTTCTGCCTGCTCTCCCCACCCGCAACCTTACACTACCGGCTTCCGACTTCTGGCTTCCGGTTTTACAGGCATGTGCCTGGCCGTTCCACCCCTTTTGTGACATCATTGGAATCATTGGAAGGGCATCACAGGTCTGTAAAAGGAAGGCGGAAGTTGGGTGCAGTTGGTCATGGATCGGGGGAGCATGTGTGCAGGTGTTTTTTCACTAATACAGTATTTCCTTATTGCACATTAGGAAATACTGTCCAATATGAACAAAATTTTAAAAAAATTCAACAACTAGTTTGCAGAAAAAGAGAATATAAATAAAATTAGGGACACACTGAATTCAGGATTTGCTTCAGCTGGAAATCTGTCTTATTTCGTCAGGATTCTGATACAGCTGAATCCAAGTGCCTTGCCGCAAATTTGAATCCTAAAAACGTGACTTTTTGTGAAGGAAATTGCATTTTTCCTTTAATTTAAACCATTCTTTACCCTACTTTGCATTGCAAATTGCACTATATCATCAGATTTGCAAATTAGGTTTTGGATTCAGTTCAAGAATCATCCAAATCCTTCATGAAATATTGTAGTGTAGTTGTTGCATCCCTACACAAAATATCACCACCTGCTAGTTTTCCATGGTTGTCCCCGGTTTTCCCCATTTTAAAAGATGGATCTCTCCATTTGAAAGTGATGTTTTTTTTTCAGCAAAGTATATATTTTGCAACCTTTCTGGGAATCCCCCAAG
This sequence comes from Xenopus petersii, assembly GCA_038501925.1. NCBI lineage: Eukaryota > Metazoa > Chordata > Amphibia > Anura > Pipidae > Xenopus > Xenopus petersii. Next base: position 68,610,251 of record CM076681.1, on the reverse strand, counting down.
ACATGGTAGTGTGAACTAATTAACACTATTTAGTAAACGAGTAACACCATATCTAGTTGTGAAATGAATGACACAAAATTAAGTGTTATATTCCTATTAATAGGTAATGACTGAAGCTCTTGGAAACACTGCCATCTCTATAAGACATACCTGAAAAAGAATTATATAACAATGGATAAAACCTTTTATATAGAAAATCAACACAGAAATCACACATCGCCATGCTTCTCAGTGTAAAAAAAAACTGTGTAAAATGTGTATGCATCGGCATAGCGGTCTAGTCCCCCTACAAATAAATCTACCGAGGGGCCCAGCATGTAGCAGATTACCCACCAGACCCATTCCAGTCTACTAGTGTCTGCCTGCTGCAGGTAGTTTGCAGTGGGTGCATTTCCTGGGCACCCCCCTAATGTGGGGTCTGCAGCCTCTATATTTAGTCAGTTGTTTGCCTGTTCACATCTGATGATTGCCTTGCATTTAAAGTGGTTATTTTTTTAATCGTCTAACTTTTTGTGTACTTTCTCCAGTCAGACATGTACTAAGGCCCTACATAACTTAGGAATCAAGCAATTGTTTAAATGGTAGATTTGAAGCTAACTAGGAGAATGCTGGCATATAAATAAAATTATTGAATTAAGTCAAGTCTGAATAGGAATTCAATTAACTAATTAACTAGTTGCAGGGATCAAATAACAATCAAATAACAATCTTTTTACATTTAAGCTTGAGGAAGGCAGAGGAGAAAATATTTTAACACCAAATATATTCATACATCTCTCACTGCTTTCTGTCTAAAGAGCCACAAAGACACCATGACCAGCACCAGAGACCTTTCCTTCTTATTTCTTTCTCACTACTTTTCTATTATAACTTGCCTGCTCTCTGCTGCAACTTACATCTGCCTATTTTGCCTATTATTGCATATTACATTGATCTTTAGATTCTATTTGCTTAGGTCAATGACACACAGGGTGCTATGTTTACTGAATCCTCTATACATGTACCTGTTTTTTCCACACATCTATTTTATTCCAGTCCAGGCGTATTTGGGTGTGTAGAATGGGTGAGAGCCTGCAACCTGAATTTGGGAGCTGATTGCAGCATGCTGATTTTCCTAGTGTTCCAGGTAAAGGGACATGGGTGTAAATAGTAATCAACCCTTTATTTACACTGCACTACTTTACCATTACCATACATAGACTGGTTCTCTGAATTATCAAAGTCTTACACATTGCTAAAAGTCAAGTACCTTCAATGTAGTCGACTCTGCCTGGGGACAGACAAGCAATATTTATGTGGTGTTTAAATCCCACAGCAAAGAATTGCTTTAAATGAGTGAGTGTCACCAGAGGCATTTGCTGAAAAATGCTGCAGGCAACCTTACAGCTACAGTAGGTTTGTTTGTGAAAGAAGCAGACCCCTTATTCTGAATTTTCAGTGTACTTATGAAAAACATGATAATTCAATCTAGTATTCTGCATTTATAGTTCTGTATGAAGAAAATTGTCAGAAGCCAGTGCTATTTGTGGTCTAATAACATTTTAAAACTCTGTGTCTTCCCTGGACTTTTAATATTCCTTTTAGCAACCAAGAGAGCAATTGGGTAGCATGCTTCCATGCATACCCCTTACAATTTCACAGGCTGTCATTTCAATTTGACTCCCCTTCCTCCAATAACGTGTGCAGCAAATTGATGATTTCCGAGTGCTCTGCTTCCCAGACTATTTGGGCAGTGAGCAGTGGCCTAACATAGGGGCTTAGTGAAAGAACAATGAGGAGTGCTCTCAATGTCTGCTTTAAAAGTAGCAAAATAAGAACTTACATTTATTATTATCGAACTGTCTTAATATGTGTATGTCTTTTTTTAAATATAGGTAAATATTTGTGATGTGAATAACAAGGCCACCATACCATGCTTCAAACAGATTTTATTAAAAGTGGACCTGTCATCCAGACATAAAAGCTGCATAATAAAAGTCCTTTTGAAATTAAACATGAAACCCAAATTATTTTTTTTTATTTAAGAATTCATATCTGTTGTAAACTCATATAAAAATATTGCCAGCCCCTCCTCTATGCCTAAGGCATAGAGGCGGGGCAGGCAATTACTTTCACTTTCCATTCAGCACTTACTAGATCTAACTGCACTCCCCACATTCCCTCATGGGGATGCAAGGTTTGTCTTAATAACAGAGTCCACAAAATGGCTCCTGCCTGCTTGTTAAAATTATTAATTCCCAGACGGAAGGAAGCAAGATTCAAATCATTTTTACAGCATAATTAAAGTTCATTTTGCTTGACTAACATGATAAAATAGGATTTGGAATTATGTTTTTGGGTGACGGGCCCCCTTTAAGAAACGTTTCTTCATATTACAACGTTTTTCTTATAGATTGCAAGGACTAAATGACAGTAGACTTATGGGTAGTATGCACATTGGACTAACATCCATGGTGATAACATTTTACATGTTTCCCTTACAACTAGCAAGTCAGCTGTACATTTTGATTGGATATAAAGCACAAATCCTGTGGTGTTTTACCTCTCACTACCAAACTCCCTAGTAACATGTAACATATTTGCTGCACATGCTATAAATTGTCATGCTCGCTGTATCCTCATTTCAGGATCCTTGTGTTTTGTCTCTATTGCATTTTTGTTGTGAATGGTGTATTTGGGCCAATGTACTTTTCCATTACTTTCATGCAATTTTCATCAGCCATCACTCCTCTCAATCGCTTGTATAAATTTTAATAGTTTACTCTTGCCTTGCCTTGTTGGCTTTGTATTTTTCCCCTTTAGTCATGTCACTTGTTTTTGTGAGATTTTTATCAAGTCAAGAGTCAAGAGTGAGTTTATTGTCATTTCATCAATATACATGTGTGAAAAACAGTGAAACGAAACAACGTTCCTCTAGGACCATGGTGCTACACACAACATAGATGTACTGGACAACAGACAAAAAGTGCAAGTGCAAAAATATGCAACTCCTGCAAGACAGGACTGCATAGTGCAGGGACAGGACAAGACAGTGCACACTCAGCAGATGTAATACTGTATGTTAAGTAAATAATGCTAAACAACATGATGGGTATATCATTGTGATATGATAGTAGTAAGAACATGATAAAGAACATGATAAAGTGCAGATGTACTCAAAGAGAACAATTTATACTATCCACATTGAGTTTCTGCATCCATAGTTAATTTCAAAAGTCCATCAAGTTCAATTTCTCCAAATAAAACTCAGCGCACATTCATACACACACTCACAATGACCCCTCCATATACTCAAATAAACTATATATACCCATCCCTATATTGAGTGTAGATTTTGGTATCACAGTGCATTCCACAACATCACTGTCCTCACTGTGAAGAACCACCTACGTTGCTTCAAATAAGAGTTATTTTCCTCTAGTCCAATGGGGTGGCCTCTGGTGCGGTGATCAGTTTAAAGGGAAAAAAGATCTCCCAGCATGGTAGGATCCCACTTCACTCAGCCACTCCCCCTGTTTAAAGCAAGGGTCAACATTCAAGTTGTTGGCGAGCAACATGTTGCTGTTGGGGATCGCTGGATTAAAGGGTCTATTAATTCACTTCAAAATTTGGATTTGTGGAGTTTAGTTTTTTTTATTCAAATAAACTTGAAAACTCACCAGATTTGAATATGTGCTTGTTCATGAAAAACTGGATTGAATAAAAATGTGGAATAAAACAGAAAATGCAGCGAATTAGTATTCTACTCATCAGTTTCAATGTGTACCAACTCTCAAAAAAAAAAATTTAAAAAAACTTGCACTGAAAAATCACTAAAGGGCGCATTATACAATTGTTTATGACTTTTGACATGACAAGGAAATCACATGTGAATTCACTAATCATGCAGGGTTTTGTGCCGGGAAAAAAACCTCAACAATCTTCTTCATTGTACCAAACAGGCTTTTAAAATGATCAAGAACTTCGGCACACATTCAAGTCTGTAACCTTTCAAACACATTCGGATTTGATTAAAAAAAACTTTAAAATTCATAAATGTTCATTTTGATGAATAGTCCTCATGTAGTGAGTTAGAGGAAGTGAATAAATAGGCCTTTAAGCTATTAGGCAGTTTTAGAGGAACACCTGAGTGCAGAAGTACATGGACAACACTACCACATGGAAAAACAGTACCTATTGGCACTGGACAAATGCTGAAGTTGAAGTGGCACTACACAAATATTTCACAGTACTGTTTGGGAGAGATTGTGGGATACTGGAGCTGATTCTCCTTAAATTTTGCCTAGGACAACTCCCATTGGCTTCTGCATGAACTTGGCAGCTTGAATTTTTACCATTGGGTTTTTCAAGTTTTTGTGCATAATAAATCTTTAAATTTTGTATTAAAGTTTTAAAACTTGAATCACAGAAAAAAAATTTTTTTTAAAGTAACTTAACCAGCCCCTAAATTAACCTTCCATTAAGCAGAAAAAGGCAATAAACATAAAATGCAACCAAACATATTTTATGAATTGAGGGCTGATCAGTATCGTTTCTCAGTCTATATTTTACTTAGTACAGACTACTGATCCTGTTATCAGTCTCATGTTATCAGATCTTGCATTTAAATAGAGCCATTTCCTACTCCACTAAAATCTTAAAGGCAAAGTATTACAATCACTCAGTTCATTGAGGGTATTGGAATTTACCTTAAGTTTTTAATTCACTGGTGATCAATGGAGTTTGTCCCTGCTGCTCCTGTTAAGCTTCTCTGCATTGCAATTACATTATGGGGTCTGTTTATTTGGCCTCCAATTTTTTTGAGATATATTATGCTCCAAAGATGCTAAAAATCTGAATCTGAACATACTACAGCTAAAACCTGTCTGGTTTTTCACTCAAAAAAGTGAAAAAATTCAAGATTATTGGGCGACAATTCAAAAAATTTGCACAAATTCAATTGTCGCACAATTTTGTCAAGACTTTTTCCGCACGTACAATTTTTGTTCTGATTTTTTTAAGTAAATTAAGCCAAATCGTGGTTGGGAGTTAGGCTGAATTTTTATTTTTAATAAAAAAATTAGTTTTAATAAATACCCCCTAAGTTTCTAGGCAAGTCAGGGCAGTTTTTGCAAAAGTTTTGCAAACTGTGTACGGTTTAACATGACTTTATATGTAACTTACTTAATTTGCATAAACTCTGCAGTGTTACCAGGACCAGCACCATGACCCACCTTTCACTGTGTTCTTGGTAAACTAGTACCCACTGCTTCTCACTGCATAATATATTTGTTATTAAAGGCCCCATCAGGAGGTTGGGATACTGCTATAGAGAACCTTGTCAGCCCACTCATGGCCCAGTTGACAGTTATACTATCATAATAATAATGCAGCATTATTAAATACTAGCTGACAGTGTAAAGTGCTTACAACTGTGGGATTATTAAATTGCAATGTTAGATTCCACTTTAATACATACATAATACTGACATTAAATACATACAATGTTTTACTGGGCTACTGGGCTACAGGGCCCAGACATGATTTCTGCACAGGCCTTATTTTGTTTAAAACTAGTCTAAATTAAAAAGGTCTCAATTTCTAGGGGAGAAACCACATGAAAGTCCATGAACAAAAGAAATAAGAAGAAACTTGCCTCCTCCTCCAATGCTTATATCCGATATAATGCCCCTCACCTTCAGAAGACTATGAATAATACAGAAATACAACCTTCTCCTCCACCTCACATATTGCTCCCCTCTTACTTTAAACTTTTCTGCTATTCTTCCTTCTCTGTTTATAATATGTTTTCCTTTTTTGAGTGATAAGCACCACGCAACTCCGATTTAAAATGTGACTGTGGTAAATGTAATTGATGCTATTCATTGAATGTAAACAACAACGGCATGAATGACGCCAGGATATCACAATGAACACACAATGCATGGCTTTCACCATATTATTAAATGTATTTTATTGCTTATTTACTTTATCAAAATACAATAAAACAGTTTATCAGAAAAAAAGTCTCAAAATTCAATTTTCACTTGCTAATTGCAATGTTTTTGCAGACATTAAAGCATTTTTTTTTTACCCTTATGTCATGTCCACCATAGTTGCCATGATGCATCAAAATAAATGTTATTGCATATGTTAAGAACTGGGTGCAATTTGCATCTAATATTAGCATTGATTTTGAGTTGGGATTGTTTCACTTTTTTGTTTTTAAAAAAAAGGCAATGGCATGCAATTTACATGACAGAAAATCTTTAGCAGCTGCTGATGCAATTCTTTTTGGGAACATTATCTGCCAAGGTAACTGACAGGCAGTCTAGAGGAATGGTTGGTGCTTAGCAGAACTATGCACAAGTACAAGACGCATGTTGGAAGTACCTTTCATGCATTAATTGTGACAAATGAATTCATTTGGGTCCATTTTAGTGCAATACACTTACATACATGTACTTGCCATAGTGTATAATGTTATTAGCTACAAATATATTTTATATGGCAGTTTTTTTAAGTAGGAATGGCAATAACATAATTGATGGTGGCAGCGGTAGTGATCATATTGATAGATGTCACTATGTGTACTAGGAATTATGCTTGTGTGTTTCAGTAAACTGCTAATTATATTATTCTCACAAGTTCTGCACACCATACTATTGCAGCACAAGTGAAGTGCTCAAAATGGTGTGAAGAATATTTTCATGCATCGGTCATACATCGGACATATTGCTGTCACCATTGGTACAGACCAATTAATGGCAAAAATGTCAATCTCACACATTTCAGTTAGATACTGCATGTCATGGCAAACAATGCTAACAGTTAAACAATCTACTCAAAATATAAACAGATAGAGAGGCAGACTGATAGACAGACAGATAGACAGTTAGATACTGTAGATAGATAGATACCTGTAGATAGAAGCATGACATCTTACACATCCTTGGATAACTATTGCCTCCACTGACAATGGCTGAACCACTTACTACATCAAGGTAATGAATGCAGGTAAGTGTGTAAAATGTATCTGCAACATAAACATAATTTCTTTAAAAAACAAATAAAACAAAAATAAAAGCAACAATAAAAGTTTAGAGCTCTGAGACATTGTATATATGCCATATACTGTACCATCTGCTGAGTTCCTTAATGAGGAACTCAAAGTAAATATTTTTAAAATATTTACTATATAGCTAATAACTGTAACTGCATTAGTGCTGGGAAATAATTAGACTAGTTTACTGCCAAGAATAGCAATTTTGTCAGCAAGCCATTTAAGAGGTAACACAACTATGATGCTTAGTGGTTACAAGAGGTACAGTATACCTACTGTATATAATCCCAGCATTATAGCAAATGTTTAAATTGAGAAAAATATGAACGTTAAAGGAAAACGAAACCCTAAAAACGAATATGGCTAGAAATGCCATATGTTATATATTGAACATATTGCACCAGCTCAAAGCTTCAGCATTTCTATGGTATTAATGATTCAGGCCTTCAGAGTTGTCACAGGAGTTCCCATTTTGGATAAGGTTCGGAGTGTCTGCGACATGCACATGCTCAGTGGGCTTTGAGCAGCTGTTGAGGAGCTAAGCTTGGGTCATCGCAAATCATCAAGCAGAATATGAGGTTTATCTGACATTTAAGCTTACACTACAGGACTGCTTATTAAATTCTGGTGTTAATTGTGCTGGTTTGTGAACTGCCATGTACCAATAATCTGAATTATATAAGAATCAACTTTATATCATGACATTTATATTTTATATATTCAGTACATTGTGCAGCAGTCCCTAAGTTTAGGTAAGTGACAGCAGCACAGAGCATGTGCAGCGAATCAGCAGAAAAGAAGATGGAGAGCTACTGGGGCATCTTTGAAGACAGAGATCTTTACTGCTAAACGGCTTTGGCTGCCTTGGGCTGGTACAAAGCCCAAAACATATATGTACAACTTATCTTCTCTACTTCTTTAGTTAAGCTTTAGTTCTCTTTTAAATGCATGTAATGCCTATAATAAATAGAGCTGTAAAAGATAAGAAAGGTTTCACCAGGAGCAGGGTTGGATTGGGCCCTGATGTGCTGAAAAGAGGCACACGCGTGCACACTCTGGGGGGGGTGCAGAGAGTTCTTTGTGGCTGGGGGAGACAGGGGGATGGTATGGGGGGCCCTGAGGCTGCAGGCCCAGTGGGCCCCCCAGTCCGTCGCTGCCCAGGGATCAGGCAGCTTAAGGCTGTAAATGAGTGCCTGTTGGTTATGGCAGGTTATGGGTAAACTTCATGAACTAATTTCCATTTTACAGTGAAACTAGTCATTTCATGAGACCCCACACCCACTGGCATAACTACCATACAGCAGACCTCCCCCCTCCAGGGTCACGGGGAACAAAAGGTCCAGGGACTCGAGATCTGCTCTATGGAATGTTCTACTCATGGTCCCTTCTGCCTTCTAATTTCCGTTACCCATGCTGAAGAAGAACACAGCACACCAGACCCAGGCCCTCCAAAGTTTTTTCTCATGGGGGGAAGCATATGGTTGCTAAGATTTAAATTTCCCTTGAAATCAATGGTTTGAATGAGGGGAAGATAAATAGAAGTGGGCCTGAAAAGAGCCATACTGTAGGTAACATAGGTAATAAAAAGTAACAATAACACTGAAGCATCTCAGAGCAACCATTTTATAAATGTATTTTAAATGGCTAGCTTTAAAGAGGCAGAAAATTAAGACAAATAATTTGAAAAACTAAAAAATAAAGAGCAACTAAAACATTGTTAAGAATAGGACAGTATAAGACATACTAAAAGTTAACTTAACCAGGAACCTACTCCTTTAAGTAATAGAAAGTGTATACTAGAATTGGTACAATAAAACACCCTTTCTTTGAAGTTAGAAACATCCAAAGATTTTATAAAACCTCTAACTAAAATAAAAATTAGTATTGCCTTCTCTTCTTTAGGGATAGTGAATTATAAAAATGCAAAGCTTCTTGTAGTACATGGGTCACTGAATATTTATTAGACAACGGGGCAGATATATCAACGATTTTACTTTCGACTGCAGAATACACAAATTCAATGAAAAAAGTTTGAATTCGATATTCGAATTCGAAATATTTTAATTCGATGGTCGAATTTCGAAATATTTTTTACTTTGAAATTCGACCCTTGATAAATCTGCCCCAACATGTTACCTGATGGGTTGTCTAACGAACATAGGCATGGGAAATTTATAAACAAAAATAATTACACTTTGTCAATAAAACATATGAATATTTTAGGTGGAAATATGAGAATATTATCCATCCAGTAAAATCAGTCCAAGAAATCAGCTTGTAATATACTGCATTTAACATAAAGAACCAAAGGTGTTATTGCTATTTTGCTATTCCTCATCGTGGCTGGTGAATGTCACCTAGGTCTTGATAATCTATGCATGAGGTACACAGACAAGACTGAATAAGGTGGGGCATAGAAAATTGTTTAAAAAGGGAATTAAGAGAAAACATAGATCAAAAAGTAAGGATAAAATTGAGACAAATGCACCAATAAGAGATCAGGGAGGACAAAGTCAGATGAGGTAAAAGACAGATGAGAATGGGGAGAGGAGTGGATAATAGGAAGAGAGAGAGAAACAGAGAGAGTCAAAAAGACTTACATATAAAGAGCAAAAGAAGGTTAAATAAAAAAAAACCACAGGAGAACAGATGAAATAAAAAATCTAAAGAAAATATATTTGTGATTCTTCTCTGGTCTCTGGTTTCCTGGTGGGCCACATCATGCCAGTATTTCACTCATGCCAAATATAATTAATGCAGTAATATATTGTCTATGCTGAACAGTGAGCCTGATGAAACCTCTTCTCATGTGTTTCAAGGCTTTGAGGGTATCATTTATTATACAGTAACCAGATATTTGGCAATGTTCTTTCTCGATATATTAAGCACCCATTTTAAAGACCCATTTTATATTAAATACTTATAGTATACTAATGCAACTTGTAGTCAATCTTTTTTATTTTTTGTGTGGTTTTTTTAAATGTTTATATTTTTCTTCTGCAGTTTTCAAATTTAAATTCAAATTGCTTGGCAGGGCTAAATTGCACTAGGAACATGGCAGCATTTTTGACAACAGAACGATTAATCAACAGGAGAGGGCCTCAAAAATAATATATGCAAGTGATAATAATAACATTGAGCATTAATGGTCTGTTTTTTTTGGGTGTCATGACAACCAGGTATCATTTTTAGTTACAGAGTAGAACAAGGCAGAATTGCAATGCTAATAATTTGAAGCCATACAAAAAGTAAATAATGACTGCCAATTGAAACTTTGCTCAGAGCAAGTTTATCTATAAACATAGTTAAGCTTAATTTAAAGACCACAAATAAAGAGTAGAAATAAATATACCGCTATACTCCACTCAAATAAATACACAGTACAGTAGCCATTGATTACTTTTCATGTATTCACGTAAAAATCTTGCAGCAAATGTGTGTGTTTTTCTACTATGAGCGGCTAACTTACTTTTAACCTGCTCTATAAACCTTATAGAGACCTGAGCTTCCATCCCTGATATTAGGGCCTCAACCAATGATATCAAGCCTAAACTGTACTGTTTTCCCTTTTATACTCAACTCTACCTTTTGCTTATCCTTAACTCTTGTTTTATCAAGATTCTTGTTACATTTGTCCCTGTCCTATGATTCCATTGAGTCATCTATACTGCAGCAAAAAAAATCCAAAGGGGCAATGAGATCCTAAACACACATTTGGCTTTTGTAGGTCTTGGTGCAGTTCTACCTCTGCATTACAAGTAATTAAGAAGAGTTTAATGCTGCTTCAATTAAAATAAAAATTAGAAATTATTATCTGTAAAGAAGACACTTTGAAAAATTGCAACGGCATATAAGCATCAACAAAAGGTAGGTTAGAAAGAAACAATGCTATTCAAACTGTTAGATCCACAACTCATGTTCCTCTGCACTCTAGCTGTACGTGGTTTATACTGTATGCTTTTGAAAACCTATCATTACTTTGTAGAATTTAGAGAGCTTACTTGAAAGATCATACTTTCCCATCCATTATATGTGAATAGGCTAGATGTAATCTATACAGTAACTAAAATATAGCTTGTTCCTCCATAATTTCATATTTAATCCATACATACATCACAGGTTTCACCATGGCAGAACATTTTAATTGCATGGTCTATTTCTGTTGAGGAAAAAGATCTTTGCTCTCCTGCAAAATAAACGCCTGCTGTGTCTTTCAGTGACTTCTATTGTTAAGTCACAGTTGAAACACAACAAGAGAGAACCCTAAATACCCCTGTACAGAGAAAATTTGTTTCCAATCAACCTGTTATTATGTTTCTGCATGTACAGCCTGATAGAAAATACTTTTCACATTACTTATTTCTTTTATGCCAAACAGATGAAAAAAAACAAGAAGGGGTTTCTTAGCAGAAGGATCTGGTACAGCAAATGTGTTGCACAGGCATTTCTGGATATTGTAGAAAAAATCTCCTCCATGAGAAAAAGGAAATCTAGTGTTGATGCGAGAAGTTACGATTGATTCACAAAGGAATCACATTTGCCACTGCCCCAGTTGATTATAACACTCTACATTGTACCCGCACATTTACGGATAAAATATTCTACTTCATCGCTTGGGGATGACCCCTTAATCCCCTGAATCTAGACAGCTCAAGACCTTATTTGCCCTTGATGCTGCTGACTGGCATTGCTTGCTATAGCCAAGTTTTTATCTACAAGGACTCCAAGGTCCTTTTCCATTATGGATTTGCCTAGTGCAGTCCCATTAAGGGTATACGTGGCTTGGATATTTTTACATCCCCGGTGCATGACTTTAAATTTATCAACATTGAATCTCACTAAGCTTACTAGTTTGTCAAGATCCTGTTACAAGGATGCCACATCCTGGATGGAATTAATTGGGTTTTGTGTCATCTGCAAATACTGATATATTACTTACAATACCCTCCCCTAAGTCATTTAGGAACAAGTTAAATAAAAGGCTTGTGGACACAATACATAATGTACAGAATGTACCATTAACAACCACCCTCTGTACCCGATCCTGTAGCCAGTTTCCTATTCTTGTACAAACAACTTCATTAAGCCCAACAGGCCTTAGCTTAGAAAGCAGTCCTTCATGGGACATGGTATCAAACGATTTAGCAAAATCCAAATAGATCACATCTACTGTTTACCCACTGTCCGGCATCTTACTTACCTCATAAAAATCAAATTCATCTGACATGACCTATCCTTCATACAGCCATGCTGATTACTGCTCATACTGCCAATTCCCTAGGGCAAAATTTTGAATGTGATCTCTTAACAAACCTTCAAATAATTTGCCCACCACAGATGTCAAACTTACTGGTCTATAACTGCCAGGCTGAGATTGTAATCCCTTAATAAATATTGGAATAACATCAGCTTTCCTCCCATCCATAGGTACCATACCAGATGAAAGCGAATCTGAGAAAATCAGAAATAGGGGTTGTCTAAACTGAACTAAGCTCTATTAGAACCCAGGAGGTGTATGCCATCTGGTCCTTGTGCCCTGTTTACATTTATTTTTATTGAAACTTTATTAACCATATCCTGAATCAGCCACTGACTAGCTTGAGCTGAGCCAACAGTGTAGGTATGAAGTGAGCCTGGGAACTCTGACTCCTCTATGTATATAACTGAAGAAAAGAACATTTGCATTTTCTGTATCTGTTACAACCATACTGGTACCAGTTTTTAAAGGAGCAACATGCTCCATCCATATCTTTTTACAATTAATATACTTAAAAAACTTTTTGGGTTAGTCTTAGTCTCTGTCACAATGCGCTCCTCATTTCCTATCTTTGCCTTTCGGATTGCGGTTTTGCAACATTTATCAGTGTTTATATTCATTAAATGCAGCTTCTATCCCCACAGACTTGTAGTTTTTAAATACCTTTCTCTTTTTTCCTATTAACTTTTTTACTTCTATAATAAGCCACATAGGGTGCTTAATGGTGCTTCTACATTTCTTAAATTGAGAACTGTAACTATTTAATATCATTTTAAATGAAAACCATTTCTGATCTGTATTTTTAGCTGAAAACATACTGCCCAAATCTATGCTCTGAAGGGCAGCCTTCAAGGCATTAAAATTAGGTTTTTGGAAATTCAGGGTTGCCCCAGTGTATATTTGATTTTTTTGACCAAACATTAAATGAGATCACATTATGGTCACTATTATCCAGGGATTCAGTTACTTGCACATTTGCTATACATTCTGGGTCATTAGAGATCTCTACAACAACTTGTTGAGGAAGGCAAAGGCCCTAACACCAAACGTTGGTGTTATTCTCATTTTTTGTCAGGTGTATCTATTCTTTGTTGCATTATTGCCTTGAGTACACATTTTGGTGGTATGTATATATATCCAATTGGATTGAACTTTGTATTTTTGTATATTTAAGACAAATTATTGTTCTGAATTAATGTACTGTATATTATTTCTATATAAAGAATTTTCCCTTTTTGGATAACACTTTATGTGTGCATTTATTTTTTGAGTGTGCAAGCACAGTATATGGAAACAGTGTTTAATCTAGTACTCTGAGTGGGGGTACTTTTGGGTTGTTTTGCACCTCGTATTTTAATGCATTGTGATTAGCTGTATTGGAGTGCCCTCCACTGATCTATATTCCTCGACAACTTGTGCCATAAAATTGTCATGCAACGAGTTTATAAACTTGTTCCCATTAACTGTCCTTGAAGTACTGTTGTTCCAGTCAATATCTGGGTAATTAAATCCCCTTATCATTACTTTTCCTCCTAAGTCTACTAAAATTATATTAACATTATATGAACCCAATAGGATTGTTTTGCAACCAATATGGATTCATGCAGCTTAGCTACCATCAAGTACAAGCTACTGAACAGGGCCAGGCCGGCCGGGCGCCCTAGGCAACCTGGCTGGCAAGCCCCGCCCACATGTGTGTGCGTGTGCAACGGAGAAGGGTGTGCGACTGAAGCGAGGGGGCAGGGACGGAGGGGAGAGCAACAATGGGAAGGGAGGGACAGTGATGGAGGGGAGGGTGTCAGGAGGGAAGGAAGAGGACTGAGAGGTGCAGACTAGGTATAGGCAGAAGACAATTTTAGAGGTAGCTGCCCAGCGCTCCCCTATTTTTGTGCTCTAGGCAGCTGCCTCTTCTGCCTACCCCTAGTTCCATCCCTGCTACTGAAAATTGTCTGGAATTCTAAATTCAAAATGGAGTCTATGGGACAGAGCCTTTCCATAATTCAGAACATTCTGAATATCAGTTTACTAGGTAAGCAATCCATATGTAGAATATACAGTATTTCACCTCCTTACATACCTTTGTAAGAGGGTGACATAAAAAATTATGTTGTATGTAGTATATATATATATATTTCACCAATAGATGGCAGCAGAGGGTTTTAGTGTAAAGCAGGAGTGCCCTTACTTTACTAATACGGGGTCTACTTTTAGAGATGTTGTCCCAATATGATCTACATCCATAAAACCACTGTTAGCATTCTGTTCCATGGAAAATATTACTTAAATATTGATTTACGAGAAAATGTATATTGCTATATTTAACAAGCAACTATTTTTTATGTAACCTTGACATAATAAATATCTGAAAAGCATGAAATAGCAGGGTGATTTAGACAAGCTGTTTGCTGACAGTGTCTTGAGATCTACTGATCACCAGCTAAAGGTCTACTGGTAGATCATGATGGGCACCCCTTGTGTAAAGGGTGTAATTAAAAAGTCACTGACAGAGGGAGCTAGAGATCAGGAGGGGTTTCCTCTTCCAAGATTTGTGTGAGGGACCAGAAAGGTATTAAAGGGAAACAGACACCAGGCATGGCTGTCTATGAATGATGGGAAGCAATTGCAGCAGCAAGGGCCTGAGCACACAGGAGGCAGCAGGAAACAGCGAGAAGCAGGAGAACTGTTGGAGTAGCTTTTGTAATAGCTCATCCTAGAAATGTGAGTTAGAAAGGAAACTTAGAGGAAACTTAGAAAGGACAGCACATGTCCACCAAGGAGGTAGCAGAAGTTAGCACCTCTATGGGTACCCTGCATGTTAGGGCCCAAGTGTGTAGTTCAGGGTATGGTGAGAACCCTGGTGTGTCTCCAGCTGACGTTCAGAGAGACCCATGAAGCACCTGACAAGGATGGAACTTTTGGGATAATCACTATTATAGGGGAGTGTGTGAGTCCCCCTGAGGAAAGGTATTGAAGGCTATAGGTGGAAAGGGGTGAACGAACAGTGGGAAGGGCAAATTGTTTGTTATTACTTGGGACTAACTATGTATGGAGATGCATCAGCCTGTGTGGTAGGATTTAATATCTACTGTCCTGTGTGTGAAGACTGTGATCTGTTTGACATAAATGCCTGTACAAAGTTCAGGAATAAAAGTTATGTGTGTTGCAACTCCCTGCACCTGGTGTTCCTTAGTATGAGACTATGAGTAACAGTAATTATGAGGAAATTACTGCCTATACCCTTACATACAAAAACAAGCTATGTTGGAGTTCTTTAATTGTTTGTCAGTGTTTACAAATACATGTGTGCATGTTCCAAAACCATTTTTATATTGGACATCTATTTAAGTTATGTTTAGATTTCTTAGCTCTGTGAAATTGGGATACCGTATATACTCGTGTATAAGCCGAGTTTTTCAGCACCCAAAATGTGCCGAAAAACTCGACCTCGGCTTATATGCGGGTCATACCGTAGCAACAGTAGCCAATCCCTCACCGGCCGCAGATACGCTCCTTCCGCGGCCCCAACACACCTCCCTCTCCCATAGCGCAGGACTGTCTGTGACTGTCTGTGTGATCGCCGCCCGGAGCAGGTCCAGGAGCTCCGGGCGGCGCGTCCTTCCCTGCCGGCGTTCGCTCCCAAAATGGCGGCGCCCATGGCCGCCACGTGGGTAGCGCGCCGCTACCCACGTGGCGGCCATGGGCGCCGCCATTTTGGGAGCGAACGCCGGCAGGGAAGGACGCGCCGCCCGGAGCTCCTGGACCTGCTCCGGGCGGCGATCACACAGACAGTCACAGACAGTCCTGCGCTATGGGAGAGGGAGGTGTGTTGGGGCCGCGGAAGGAGCGTACGGTACCTTTTTTCTGCTTTCCTAGGTGCAGCACCTCATTGATCTTCTGAGCAGCCATGACAGGTGGGAGGTCACAGGGAAAACAAGTGGCAATTGTCCAGCTAATAGTTCTGACTCTTTTACGGTAAATCGTTTTAGATAGATTTCTATGCCATAAAACATGATTACACATTTACACATTCACATTTTGAAATCTGACATGGGGCCCCTAGGCTTATACACGAGTCAATACATTTTTCCAGTTTTCTTAGGTAAATTAGGTACCTCGGCTTATACACGGGTCGGCTTATACACGAGTATATACGGTAAGTCAAAATGGTAGTTGCTGACTTCAGTAAACTAAATAAACCTATTTTACCTATTTTGTGTGTCTCTGGCCATGGCAAGACTGCAATGCTTAGATGCAGCTGTCTGCAGTTGATTTCTCCTTCAGCTGCCTGCTACATTTATTGATTCTTTTTTTACATTCTGTTGGCAAGCAATTGTCTCAGGACACTACCAATTTCATCTGTTGAATGCATAACTTTTAAGAAACCAGACAGCAACTATTGTTTTGACTCTTTTAATATTTTTTCAGATAGTTGACAATATCCTTAATTTATAAAGAGTATCATTCCAGAGCTCCATTAACATTTTAGCAACTGGAACATTTATATCTGTGGTTTAAACAATATGATTCAAGTATATATATATATATATATATATATATATATATATATATATATATATATATATATTTATATATATATATATATATATATATATATATATATTTAATGATTTCCTAATAAAGTAACGTTTATATTAACATCGGTGTGCGTGTAACTACTGGACTTCTATATATATATATATATATATATATATATATATATATATATAGATACATATACTGTATACTGTGTATATATAATTTAAATTATGTTTTAGGAAGCCTGTAACCTCTAACCTTATGCTTATTAATAAATAATGCACTCTCTGCTTTTTTTTAAAGCATGCATCTTTCTTCTTCTTTTATAGTCAGTGATTATTCATATGTTAATAAATATGCTGCACTTTTATCCTATTTTACAGGAAATACTGAATAATTAAAAGTTCAACAGCTTGTCTGATATTGCCCATTATGCCACTGGGATCTAAAATGTATTTCCAGTTACAATAAAGTGTACTTTAGTGAAAATATGCGATAGATTTGCTTTGCTTATGGTTTTTATTTATTTATTGTATATAACAGAGTGTATTTGAGAGCACTCAGCACAAAATTGGTCTAGCCAAGGCAAACATACAATCAGTTTGTATCTACTGTGTGTCTTCATCAATTATTATTTTTAATCACAATTTGCAGCAGCATTCATAGGAGTAAGAAGTGCCTCCTTCACTGAAGTTCAAATTTGTAAGGCTATGTGGGAACATGCGCAGCATTTACACCAGTAAGTTTAGGAGCACTGAAGGGTTAATATTGACTTCAGAGCAGTAAGTATCTAGTAAAGGGGAGGAATGTACTGTTGCTTGTCAGTGTACTGTTACATACTTTCATAGTAAAACATACATACTGTAAATGTATTAATTTTTTGGGGAGCACTAATATAATTCTAGTCCATATATTGTAAAATATATTTTCTACATGGCAAAATGTATCAAATAGGGTGTATGACTACATTACCCTTATTTTATAAAGTAATTTATAAATAACATAACAAATAAGGTGTCTGAAAAGTCTATTTCATAACATAGAGACACTAGTCATTTAAAAAGATTATTAAATAAGTCACTGGGGCTGGGAGAGCACAGATCTATGATCTAAGGGAAATGAATTCAAAGGGAAAATTTAAAAGTTTTCAGAGAATTTGAAAATCAGAGTGAGAGAGAAAGAGAGGAGGGAAGTGTTAGCGCGTAGTTATTGATTTTGAGAATTAGGAAACAGAGATAAATTGATTGGTGGGGGGTAGGAGGAATTTTTAATATGAGAGAATACATTTTGTATTAACATTAAAGAAGATCTAAATTCTGATTAAAAGAGAGCTGAATGTGATGTTTTTAGATTTACCTATACTAGATATACCATGACCTGGATGAATGAAAATTTACATAGTCATATGATAGTTAACTTTTTTTTTTAAAAGTTAGAGGAGGTGGTGAAGTTTTCAAGAACAATTTTAAAAACTAGGTTTAAAGTTGAGGCCGAGGACTTTCAAGGTAATTTTCCTATTACCTGAGCAACGCTAAGGAGACAGCGGGAGCATAGGGAGATTAATGCGTGGCTGAGAGATTGGTGTAGGGAGGAGGGATTTGGGGTTTTGGAGAACTGGCCTGATTTCTCAGTCGGCTACAGGTTTTTTAAATATATTATAGTAAAAAGAGGCAGGTTGTTCCATTAAATAATGGTACCACTATGTTTGTAACAGATACAGAAAAGGAAAAAGTGTTAAATCAGTTATTTTCTTCAGTGTATACAATAGAGGAGTCTGAGTTCCCAGGCTCACTTTATAGCTGCACTAATGGCTCAGCTCAATCTAGTCAGTGGCTGATTCAGGATAGGATTCATAAAGCTTTAATAAAAATTAATGTAAATAAGGCTCCAGGGCCTGATGGCATACACCCCCGGATTCTAAGAGATCTTATTGGATCATTTTAATCAACTCAGACTTTTAGAGGTGTCGAATTTTGAAAAAATCAAATTTTTATTGGTTTTAGAGGTAATATTTTTTTCAGATTTCAGGTAATATTTTTTTTCATTCATGCGTTTCAAATTGAGATCTTATCATAAATTTTATGGCATGAAAATGACTTTAGTCATGGATTCAAAAACCTCTAAATTGATACATAAGCCTCCACCTGTGCCTTTTATACTCTTGCTAGGAATGTGTGGTCATATTGATAAGTAGTGGTTGATCTTATGATTCCCCACAATGTGGTGAGAGGGAATCAGCATTAGTGATGGGCGAATCTGTGCAGTTTTGCTTTGCCGAACAATTCACGAATTTCCCAAGAAATTCGCAAAATGTATCAAAGTCAATGGGCGTCAAAATAATTTTGATGTGCGTCAATTTTGACACAAGTGACAATTTTTATATGCGCGACTATTTGGTCCAAATGGGCATCTGAATCAAATTTCGCCTGCAAATTATCTCCACAGTTTCGCGAATTAATCCTCTTGTGGCAGAACACCGAAATTTGCCTCAAATTCGTGTCTGGGGAATTTAATCACCCATCACTTTCTTTTGTTTGTATGTTTAATAGATAAAACATGTAGGTTAATAGACTTGAGTTTAATATGCCAATTTGAAAGTTTCTTAGAGATGACATGTTTTTAGACATAATTGAAAAATTTTATATTTCTTATTATCATGTGAGGTTCAAGCTAGCAATTGCATTGCCAAAGCAACCTATGTATTACAAATGATTACAAAATGCTGTGGTGCCCACTCTAAAAGAGAAAGAGAATTACTGGGGGGGGGGGTCTAGCATGAACATATAACATTTGAATACAAATTAATTTGTTGTTGGATATACTATTAGCATGGTGAATGTTGCACTATTTTATGATTCAAAACCCTATAATGAGGTAAGGCTGAATGAAGATATGTTGGCATCAAAGCACAATCATGAACTCAAACATTAAATATTTACTTTATAAAGTTGCTTGGTACCAAAGTTTGATGACTGTAGCCAAGGTCACGTTGAACATTGTATTCAGCATATTACAGACTCAGTAACCACTTGACAAACCTCTCTCTGAATGACCCATTGCCTTGTCAGTACATTAAGATGCTCACAAGAATGCAAACAAGGACACACTTTGTAGTAGTAGTATGCACAGTAGGTACCACGGAATAGAGGCATATGAGCATAAACAACCTTCTTCAGAGTGCTTTTATTTGCAAATATTTTTGATACTGCATTAGCTTTATAAATGTACATAGTTACAATACATCTCAGCATATAAAAGAACTGTATATTGTGCATTGGTTTACCTTATTTATACATTAAACTTGCAGGATTATGTATTCATTTAACACTTTATTATGTACTCTTAGTTTGCAGATGAATGTAGGTAGATGCAAGAAATAGTTTGAACGTTTATATGTTTTAGATATTGTACAGGTATAGGGTCTGTTTTCCAGAAACCTACTATCCAGAAAGCCCCAAATTAGGGGAATCTGTCTCCTATAGACTTCATTTCATCCAAATAATGCAATTTTTTAAAAAAAAATATTTCCTTTTTCTTCGTAATTATAAAACAGTACCTTGTACTTGATCAAAATCAAGACATACAGTAAATAACCCTTATTGGAAGCAGAACCAATCTATTGGGTTTATTTAATGTTTAAATGATTTTCTAGTAGACTTTCGGTATGAAGATCGGTTAATCCAGAAAACCCCAGATCCTGAGCATTCTGGATAACAGATCCCATACCTGTACTGCTCAAATGATTTTCGGTCAAAACAGCCTATAACATTGATGCCTATTGAGGTTGATTAATGCAAATAGTTTTCCAGAGGTGGTTAGAACTGTTTGGGATAACCCATACCTTTTACTATTATTTATTCCTGAAACTGAATGTTGTGTTAATCCCTTGAAGTGGTTGGAAAAAACATAGTTGGAAATGAGCTGCAAATTCATTACAAGGCATCCGATAAGGGCTAAACTACCCAGGAGATTTTGTAGGATAATGTTGGAGAGACAGAAGGCATCCTATAATTCAGATGTAGTCCCATGGGTCAATATACTGTAAAATGGGACTGATACTAAAATCCGATGTGTAAAACTACTGTACACAGAAACATTTCCATCCACCACAGCACAACTGTTGGATGCAAACACTGCATGCTTCATCATCATCCGACAAGATAATATCTAATGGTGTCTAACCAACTTTTTTTCCCATTGAAATCCATTTGGGGGGTTATATATACTAATTTTTTCCTAGTATTTTTTGTGAAAAAAACAGGAATCTTTAGAGAAAATACTAACATTTTTCAAGATTTATTATGCCCCAAAGGTGCTAAAAGTCTAAGGGGCCGATTCACGAAGGGTCGAATATCGAGGGTTAATTAACCCTCGATATTCGACTGGGAACTAAAATCGTTCGACTTCAAATATCGAAGTCGAACGATTTTGCGCAAATCCTGCGATCGATCGATCGAAGGATTTTTCGTTAGATCGAACGATTAAATCCTTCAAATAGAACGATTCTAAGGATTTTAATCCAACGATCGAAGGAAAATCCTTCGATCAAAAAATCACAGGCAAGCCTATGGGGACCTTCCCCATAGGCTAACATTGACTTCGGTAGCTTTTAGGGGGTCGAAGTTTTTCTTAAAGGGACAGTACTTCGACTATCGAATGGTCGAATAGTCGAACGATTTTTAGTTCGAATCGTTCTATTCGAAGTCGAAGGTCGTAGTCGAAGGTCGAAGTAGCCCATTCGATGGTCGAAGTAGCCCAAAAAAACTTCGAAATTCGAATTTTTTTCAATTCGAACCCTTCACTCGAATTCAGTGAATCGGCCCCTTAATCTGTAAATACTCAATCTAAAACCTCTCAAATTCATGTAAAAGTCAATGGCAGTTGTCCCTTTTTTATCCTTCCTAAATTTTGATAGTGGGGGGGGGTTTGACGCTGGCTTTCACTTAAAACTCAATAAATTTTAGTTTTTCATGTGGCCATTCGATAAAGTCATACAATTTGTATTGAAGCCCAGTATTTTTGAGTGTTTTATAAACTCAAAAATGTTTTCGTTTTTTTATATTCATATTTTTTTTTTACCTGAAATATTAGTAAATAAGCCAAATTTGTGGATGGGAGTTAGGTTGAGTTTGTTTCTCAATAAAATATGAGAAAAAAGGGTTTTCAGTAAATGAACCCCTGAATGTCGGATGTACAGTAGTTTCATGAACAAACTACACCATCTGACTTTGGGCCAGATTCAATTCAGTGAGAAAAAGTTTTCTCATGGTTTATCATGTGAAACCTCATGGACGAGATTCAGTTCAGGGAAGAAAAACATTTTCCCAAATTCAGTGCCAGATTTTTTCCCATAGTTTTTAATGGAGTTTTCATATGATAACCCGTGAGATAAGTTTCTCTTGAATTGCATCTCAAATTGAGTCTCGTCCATGACTTTTCATGTATAAACATTTTCCCTACTTACTTGAATCTGGCCCAATATCTAATCACATTCTAGCTATAGGGGGATGAGATTTTTGTAGGATCCTACAAATCTCGTGTGTTGAGTGCAGTTGCATGGTGTAAGGAGAGCCCGTTGGCGCTCTCATCTCAGTCTGCACTGCTTCCAAGATGGTGGCACCCATAGCCATCATGTGGGTAGCGGCACCGGCACGATGATGTCATGCGTCTGGCGCGAACATTCAAAATAAGAAGATGCCAAGGTCATGGGTTCAATGCCAGACTATAGGAATTGCTACTTGTGTTCCTGGTTCCTTAATTCGTTCCTGATTGATTCCTGGACTTTTGACCTTGCCTGCACTTAATGACTTTGATTCTTGCCATCTGCCTATTGATCTATTGCCTAAATTCTGACTACAACCACTCTTGATCCACGTACTTGAACTTTGCCCTGAAGCTTCCTCTTTGGTCCAGACTTCTCCGCTAGGAGCCGATAGGCCCCTGACACATGGAAAGATCTGACCCACAAAATTGGATCAAAATCTCTCATTGAGTTTATCCCTTTAACTCCCTTGACCATCATATTCCCAGGCATTCACCTGCACCAGATATGGCAGGAAGCCCTATTACATGTAAACTCCAAGTAGCATTAACTCTTTACAACTGGAACTTATAGTATACACACACTATTCCATTGCTGCATTTTGTGCAGTCATGTGGTATATTTCAAGTATATTCCAGCCGTTGACCACCATTGCTATTTCTTAAGTGTTAGTCTTCATAAGGAATGGTCTGACCAACTTAGGTGCTTCAAAGTTTTCTATTCTTTCATTTGTTGTTCTTTCTTTCATTTTTACTCTTCACACTCCCAATATTCATTGGAATCAGATCAGGTCAGTATGAATCAGACGAACACAAGAGACATGGACTGGTTTCTATCACAGTGGTTAATCATTTATATCCAAAAAAAAAACTATATCAGTAGTAGAGATGTCGCGAACTGTTCGCCGGCGAACTTGTTCGCGCGAACATCGGGTGTTCGCGCTCGCCGGAAGTTCGCGAACGTCGCGCGACGTTCGCCATTTTGGGTTCGCCATTGTTGGCGCTTTTTTTTGCCCTCTCACCCCAGACCAGCAGGTACATGGCAGCCAATCAGGAAGCTCTCCCCTGGACCACTCCCCTTCCCTATAAAAACCGAAGCCCTGCAGCTTTTTTTCACTCTGCCTGTGTGTGCTGAAGAGATAGTGTAGGGAGAGAGCTGCTGCCTGTTAGTGATTTCAGGGACAGTTGAAAGTTTGCTGGCTAGTAATCGTTTTGATACTGCTCTGTTATTGGAGGGACAGAAGTCTGCAGGGGTTTGAGGGACATTTAAGCTTAGGTAGCTTTGCTGGCTAGTAATCTACCTTCTACTGCAGTGCTCTGTATGTAGCTGCAGTGGGCAGCTGTCCTGCTTCTGATCTCATCTGCTGACTGCTGCAATAGCAATAGTCCTTGTAAGGACTGCTTTTATTTATTTTTTTGTTGTTTTACTACTACTACTACTACTACTACTACTACTACTACTATAAGAGCCCAGTGCTATTAGTCTAGCAGTGTTGGGGAGTGGGACTGGTGTGCTAATCTGCTGCTCCTAGTAGTTCAGCAGCACCAACTTTAATTTTTTTTTTTTTAATATTCATTCTTTTTTTATTTAACTTTTTTTTATTTTACTACCGCTGTAGTAGTGTATAAGTTGACCTTTTAGGCATTATTTGCCCTGTAGGCATTTTTTGCCCAGTGTGTTATTCAACCAACTGCTATCTAGCTGTGTGACCGTGTTCACATTCTGTCTAAATATCCATAATATTACCGTCTCCAGAAAAAACACCGGAGTGACTTTTTTCAAGCAGCCATAATAAATTTTACGTAATCCGTATCCATCGCTGTAGTAGTGTATAAGTTGACCTTTTAGGCATTATTTGCCCTGTAGGCATTTTTTGCCCAGTGTGTTATTCAACCAACTGCTATCTAGCTGTGTGCCCGTGTTCACATTCTGTCTAAATATCCATAATATTACCGTCTCCAGAAAAAACACCGGAGTGACTTTTTTCAAGCAGCCATAATAAATTTTACGTAATCCGTATCCATCGCTGTAGTAGTGTATAAGTTGACCTTTTAGGCATTATTTGCCCTGTAGGCATTTTTTGCCCAGTGTGTTATTCAACCAACTGCTATCTAGCTGTGTGACCGTGTTCACATTCTGTCTAAATATCCATAATATTACCGTCTCCAGAAAAAACACCGGAGTGACTTTTTTCAAGCAGCCATAATAAATTTTACGTAATCCGTATCCATCGCTGTAGTAGTGTATAAGTTGACCTTTTAGGCATTATTTGCCCTGTAGGCATTTTTTGCCCAGTGTGTTATTCAACCAACTGCTATCTAGCTGTGTGCCCGTGTTCACATTCTGTCTAAATATCCATAATATTACCGTCTCCAGAAAAAACACCGGAGTGACTTTTTTTCAAGCAGCATTCTTATATTTTACGTAATCCGTATCCACCGCTGTGTATACGTTGACCTTTTAGGCATTATTTGCCCTGTAGGCATTTTTTGCCCAGTGTGTTATTCAACCAACTGCTATCTAGCTGTGTGACCGTGTTCACATTCTGTCTAAATATCCATAATATTACCGTCTCCAGAAAAAACACCGGAGTGACTTTTTTTCAAGCAGCATTCTTATATTTTACGTAATCCGTATCCACCGCTGTGTATACGTTGACCTTTTAGGCATTATTTGCCCTGTAGGCATTTTTTGCCCAGTGTGTTATTCAACCAACTGCTATCTAGCTGTGTGACCGTGTTCACATTCTGTCTAAATATCCATAATATTACCGTCTCCAGAAAAAACACCGGAGTGACTTTTTTTCAAGCACCATTCTTATATTTTACGTAATCCGTATCCACCGCTGTGTATACGTTGACCTTGTAGGCATTATTTGCCCTGTAGGCATTTTTTGCCCAGTGTGTTATTCAACCAACTGCTATCTAGCTGTGTGACCGTGTTCTCATTCTGTCTAAATATCCATAATATTACCGTCTCCAGAAAAAACACCGGAGTGACTTTTTTTCAAGCAGCATTCTTATATTTTACGTAATCCGTATCCACCGCTGTGTATACGTTGACCTTGTAGGCATTATTTGCCCTGTAGGCATTTTTTGCCCAGTGTGTTATTCAACCAACTGCTATCTAGCTGTGTGACCGTGTTCTCATTCTGTCTAAATATCCATAATATTACCGTCTCCAGAAAAAACACCGGAGTGACTTTTTTTCAAGCAGCATTCTTATATTTTACGTAATCCGTATCCACCGCTGTGTATACGTTGACCTTGTAGGCATTATTTGCCCTGTAGGCATTTTTTGCCCAGTGTGTTATTCAACCAACTGCTATCTAGCTGTGTGACCGTGTTCTCATTCTGTCTAAATATCCATAATATTACCGTCTCCAGAAAAAACACCGGAGTGACTTTTTTTCAAGCAGCATTCTTATATTTTACGTAATCCGTATCCACCGCTGTGTATACGTTGACCTTGTAGGCATTATTTGCACAGTGTTTTCTTCAAACCGCCATCTAGCTGTGTGAGCTTGTTCACATTTTGTCTAAATATTGATAATATTATCGTCTCTAGAAAAACCACTTGAGTTACTTTTTTTCAAGCAGCATTCATATATTTTACGTAATCCGTATCCACCGCTGTAGTAGTGTATACGTTGATCTTGTAGGCATTATTTGCACACTGTTTTCTTCAAACTGCCATCTAGCTGTGTGTATTATCGTTTCCAGAAAAACCAACTGAGTTTTTGTTGTTGTTGTTTTTTTAAAAATAATGCCAGGCAAAGGCAGGCCGCCACGCAGAGGCCGTGCTAGGGGCCGTGCTGCTATGCAATCCTGTGGCCCTAGCAAATTGCCCAGTTTTAAAAAGCCAATGACCCTGAACTCCCAAAATGCTGAAGAGGTAGTTGACTGGCTTACACAGCACACCCCATCCTCTACCGTTTCTAACTTTACCACAACATCCTCCTCATCCTCCACTGCTATGGCCACCCCACGTAACACTTCCTCCACCACCGGTGCCCCTTCTTCACTGGAGTCAGAGGAGTTATTTTCCCATGAGTTTCTTGAACTGAGTAATGCGCAACCATTATTGGCAGAAGAAGATGAAGGAGATGAGGACGTTACACCAGATTTAATTCTGGCAGAGAACACGACAGAGATGGACATAATGATGAGTGATGAGGAGGAGGAGGAGGTCCCCGCTGCTGCTTCCTTCTGTGATGTGTCAGAAGAAATTGATGCATCTGAGGAGAATGATGATGAGGAGATTGATGTTTTGTGGGTGCCTAGTAGAAGAGAGCAAGAGGAGGGTAGTTCAGATGGAGAGACGGAGAGTCAGAGAGGCAGTAGGAGAATAAGACTTAGAAGAAGCAGGGAGGACAGCCCGCAGGGATCAGTAGGGCAACAACATGTATCGGCACCTGTGTTCAGCCGGCCAACGCACCCGCCATTGCCGCCAATGCCGCCAACTTCTACTGTTACCGCCAGATCGCACACTTCCAAAAAGTCAGCAGTGTGGGATTTTTTTAATGTGTGTGCCTCTGACAAAAGCATTGTAATTTGCAATGAGTGCAGTCAGAAACTGAGCCTTGGTAAGCCCAACAGCCACATAGGTACAACTTCTATGCGAAGGCACATGAGCGGCAAGCACAAAGCACTTTGGGAGCAACACCTCAAAGGCAACAGGCAAACTAAAAGCCACACTCCTTCTGGTCCAGCATCTTACTGCTCTACCTCTGCTCTCCTTGACCCATCTGAACCACCCTCCACTCCGCCTTCCACCTTGACCACCTGTTCCCATTCCCAGTCATCTGCCACCAGCCAAGTTTCTGTGAAGGCCATGTTTGAGCGTAAGAAGCCAATGTCTGACTGTCACCCCCTTGCCCGGCGTCTGACAGCTGGCTTGTCTGCACTCTTAGCCCGCCAGCTTTTACCATACCAGCTGGTGGACTCTGAGGCCTTCCGCAAATTTGTAGCAATTGGGACACCGCAGTGGAAGGTACCCAGCCGCAATTTTTTTTCTAAAAAGGGAATACCACACCTGTACCAACATGTGCAGAGCCAAGTTACCGCATCTCTGTCACTTAGTGTTGGGCCAAAGGTCCATATGACTACTGACGCATGGTCCTCCAAGCATGGTCAGGGCAGGTATGTCACCTACACTGCCCACTGGGTGAACTTGGTAATGGCTGGGAATGGGAAGCAGGGAATGGGTAGCTCAACAACAACAACAACAGTGGAGTTGGTGTCACCGCCACGGATTGCACGCGGTTCTGCCACCACCTCTACTCCTCCATCGCTCTCTACCTCGTCTTCTTCCTCTTCTTCTTCTTACTCTGCTGCTGGGTCCTCCTTCTCCTCCTCCACACCTGTGCACCCCCAGCTCCCCCTAGGCTATTCGACGTGCCAGGTACGCCGTTGTCACGCTGTCTTGGGGATGACGTGCCTGGAAAGCAAAAACCATACCGGATCTGTACTCCTGTCATCTCTGCAGTCACAGGCCGATCGGTGGCTGACCCCACACCAACTGCAGATCGGAAAAGTGGTGTGTGACAATGGAAGCAATCTGTTGGCAGCGTTGAGACTGGGAAATTTAACACATGTGCCCTGCATGGCACATGTGTTAAATTTAATAGTCCAACGTTTTGTCTCCAAGTACCCAGGATTCCAGGACGTTCTCACCCAGTCCAGAAAGGTGTCGGCCCATTTCAGACGTTCCTACACAGCCATGGCACGCCTTGCTGACATTCAGCAGCGCTACAACATGCCAGTCAGGCGTTTGATTTCTGACAGCCAGACTCGCTGGAATTCAACGCTCCTTATGTTGGAACGTCTGCTGCAACAACAAAGGGCCGTCAACGAGTACCTTTTTGAACTGGGTGGTAGGACTGGATCTGCAGAGCTGGGGATTTTTTTCCCCCGTTACTGGGTGCTTATGCGCGATGCCTGCAGGCTCATGCGACCTTTTGAAGAGGTGACAAATATGGTCAGTCGCACCGAAGGCACCATCAGCGACCTAATACCCTTCGCTTTCTTCCTGGAGCGTGCCGTGCGACGAGTGACAGATGAGGCTGTAGACCAGCGTGACGAGGAGCTGGAAGCGCACGATTTATGGTCGCAATCACCAGAACGAACCCAGGCACCTGCTGCAACGCAGGGAGAGGTGCCAGAAGTGGAGTCAGAGGAGGAAGGTGGCTTTGTGGAGGAGGAGGAGGAGGACCAACAGGAGCAGGCTTCCCAGGGGGCTAGTGGTGACCTTTTGGGGACCCCTGGTCTTGTACGTGGCTGGGGGGAGGAGACCGTGGATGATGCAGTCCTTGATAATGAGGAAGCGGAGATGGATAGCTCTGCATCCAACCTTGTGAGAATGGGGTCTTTCATGCTGGCATGCCTGTTGAAGGACCCCCGTATCAAGAGGCTTAAGGAGAAGGACCTGTACTGGGTCGCAACGCTACTAGACCCTCGGTACAAGCATAAAGTGGCAGAAATGTTACCAACATACCACAAGTCCGAAAAGATGCGGCATTTACAAACCAGCCTGCAAAACATGTTGTACAATGCTTTTAAGGGTGATGTCACTTCAGGAACTCATCAACATTCCAGGGGCAGAGGTGCCAGTAATCCTGCCACGAGCACACCTGCAAGGACAAAGCCCTTTGGCCGGTCTGTAACATCAGACATGCAAATGTTTTTCTGTCCAAGGCAGCGCCACAACCCTTCTGGATCCACCCTCAAAGAACGCCTCGACCGGCAGGTAGCGGACTACCTGGCATTAACTGCAGATATCGACACTCTGAGGAGCGATGAACCCCTGGACTACTGGGTGCGCAGGCTTGATCTGTGGCCAGAGCTGTCACAATTTGCCATGAACCTCTTGTCTTGCCCAGCCTCAAGTGTGCTCTCAGAAAGGACCTTCAGTGCAGCAGGAGGGATTGTAACTGAGAAGAGAACTCGCCTAGGTCACAAAAGTGTCGATTACCTGACCTTTATTAAAATGAATGAGGGGTGGATCTCGGAGGGTTACTGCACGCCGGAAGACTTGTTCTGACTTCTATGCAGCTGTCCTTCTCTTCAAGCCTCATGACTCCACACACAGCTGTCCTTTAGCGTCCTCCTCCCTCCGCCACCGTTACAAACTAGGGTGCAAACCCTACTGGTTTAATTTTTTCTGGCCTCTGTGCTTCAGTGGCTGCGTCCAAAAAAACGGGGCAAACAATGTCTACAAGGTCAACGTATGGCGAAAAATTACTATTTTCAGCATTTAAATGGCATATTTTTTCTGGCAACTGTGCTTCAGTGGCTGCGTCCAAAAAAATGCATATTTTCTGCATTTATATGGCATAATTTTTCTGGCCTCTGTGCTTCAGTGGCTGCAACCAAAAAAATGCATATTTTCTGCATTTATATGGCATAATTTTTCTGGCCTCTGTGCTTCAGTGGCTGCAACCAAAAAAATTTATATTTTCAGCATTTATATGGCATAATTTTTCTGGCAACTGTGCTTCAGTGGCTGCGACCAAAAAAATGACTATTTTCAGCATTTATATGGCATATTTTTTCTGGCCTCTGTGCTTCAGTGGCTGCGGCCAAAAAAACTGGGCAAACAATGCCTACAAGGTCAACGACGTTGACCTTGTAGGCATTGTTTGCCCAGTTTTTTTGGCCGCAGCCACTGAAGCACAGAGGCCAGAAAAAATATGCCACATAAATGCTGAAAATAGTCATTTTTTGCCATACGTTGACTCAACGTATATGGCAAAAAATGACTATTTTCAGCATTTATATGGCATATTTTTTCTGGCAACTGTGCTTCAGTGGCTGCGTCCAAAAAAACTGGGCAAACAATGTCTACAAGGTCAACGTATGGCGAAAAATTACTATTTTCAGCATTTATATGGCATATTTTTTCTGGCAACTGTGCTTCAGTGGCTGCGTCCAAAAAAACTGGGCAAACAATGTCTACAAGGTCAACGTATGGCGAAAAATGACTATTTTCAGCATTTATATGGCATATTTTTTCTGGCAACTGTGCTTCAGTGGCTGCGTCCAAAAAAAACTGGGCAAACAATGTCTACAAGGTCAACGTATGGCGAAAAATGACTATTTTCAGCATTTATATGGCATATTTTTTCTGGCAACTGTGCTTCAGTGGCTGCGTCCAAAAAAACTGGGCAAACAATGCCTACAAGGGCAACGTATGGCAGTTGTTTAAAGAGAACAGTAGATTACTAGCCAGCAAAGCTACCTAAGCTAAAATGTCCCTCAAATCCCTGCAGACTTCTGTCCCTCCAATACAGAGCAGTATCAAGCAGATTACTAGCCAGCAAACTTACTATCATCTGTCCCTGAAATCACTAACAGCTCTCCCCCTACACTATCTCTTCCAAGCACACACAGGCAGATTTTTCAGATAAATTTTTGCCCTTGATCCCCCTCTGGCATGCCACTGTCCAGGTCGTTGCACCCTTTAAACAACTTTAAAATCATTTTTCTGGCCAGAAATGTCTTTTTTAGATGTTAAAGTTCGCCTTCCCATTGAAGTCTATGGGGTTCGCGAACCGTTCGCGAACCGCTCGCATTTTTGCGCAAGTTCGCGAATATGTTCGCGAACTTTTTTTCCGACGTTCGCTACATCCCTAATCAGTAGCTACATTAGTTCATATTATATGAATGCAAAGTGGTGTGTGTCTAAGTGATTTATATCATGTTTAAATATCTAAACATGCCTGTCACATAAAAATGTTTGTATATTCAATTTGTAATCTTTGTATACATTGCAAGACCCACCAAAGGTGGCAGTTAGTATGCTCAGAGAAGATATGATTATATATTAAACATTCTATCTGAGTCAAATTCTATCACATTGTGGTATTCCCATTGAATCAGCTGTACGTTGCACCAAATCAATCATGGAGGTGACCTTGGCTAAGTCTGGTGGAAAACATGCAAATTATTTTAAACAAGGAGAAACCTCAAAAGGGAACATCAAAGTACATTCTTCTCTTTTATTCAGATGCAAGGCTGATTTTAAATAAAGAGTTTGCATTAGATGTAGCAACCCGTAAGAAATAATTTATGTCGGAATAGTTATAAACATCTATCTGTTTATATCTGACAAAAACTGTATATATTACCGAATATTATGGAAAACAAGAAAATCGGGCTAAGAAACTTCATATAATTGCCCCCAAATTCTTGTTCAAATCTGTTTTTGTTGGAATCTGTTTTTGGTTAAAGTGATACTGACACGTTCCTATAAAAATCATAGGAACGTGTCAGTATCAAGTAAATGCTACACCTGGAATAGTTCCCTTCAAAGCCGAGAGCAAAAATGGGGGGGGATGCAAAATGTTCCCTGCAGCACAGACAGACTATCATGGTTTCCTTTCTATAATAATAAAATAGTACCTGGTACTAAGCTGCATAATCTCTATTGGTGGCACAACATTTCTATTGGATTTATTTCACGTTTAACAGTTGTTTTTAATAGGCTTAAGGAATGATGAGCCAAATAATGGAAAAATCAATTTCTGGAGAACACTAGGTCCCACGCATTCAGAATCCCATACCTGTATTTTACACTACTTACAGTATTATCTGCTCATAACCTAAATTAAACAACTTTAAGCTTTCTAATTCTGCCTTTTTTCCTACCTATATTTTGATTTCTATTCGTTCTATTCTATTTCTATGTCATGAAATAACTACTAGACGTTCAAAATAAATATCAGACTTTGTAAACTAACAAGGGGTGCCTTCTTATCTTTTATCATAAAGAAAAACAGAAGCTTAATTAGATATACAACTAGGGAATAGGTGCAGCCAGATCTCTATCAGTATTCAAAGCCTGTGGGGACATCATATTTAATCTATATCCTAAAGATTTCTCAATTTCTTAAACTTCTCCCCTCCTCCACTTTATCATCATTTTTGCAAAGTTTCCCCTGCTTTTTTTTATATGCTCTAATGTCTTAGTTTTTGTTTATGTGATGTTCTACCTATTAGTCTCAAGCAGTGAAAACATAATTTGATTCAAAATTCCACATACAGACAAGGTTTCAAGCCTTCATCTAGAACTCTCATAAGCCTGAATAAATACAGCAAATACAAAACACACTTTATAAATAACATCAGAGAAGTTACACCCTGCCCCCACATAATTACACATAATGCAGTGACCTGCAAAATATCAGACAAAGAATCTCTCAACAAACAGTCCAGGAACTGCCACAGTAAATCTACACAGCTAACTTTGTGTGGCCTGAATACTGTATTTGGTTTTTGACCTGTTTGAAGAAGCCAGAGAATTCTCTGCAACTAGAAACTTGTTTTCACAGAATGAGTACATCATCTCTTCTTCATTCACCCACCTACTTCCAACCTGGGCTTCCTCTACTGCCATTTCAGGTAAAATTCAGTTCAATCACATGTTGTACTTTATAGTTAGTATGTGTAATGCTAACCCAGGGTCGGACTAGCCTGCCGGGGCCCTGGTAAAAACCCGGTGGGCCCCAGCCTTGGTGGGCCCCTAGGCCCTTGGTTTAGTTAATTTGAGATGGCATCATAAAATAATTACATTTGTACCGTGGGGTCCATCTGGCCCACAGCTGCCCGCTTCCTGGGACCCTGGTGTGCGGTTGTCCCCACTGTGCCAGCACCTGCACGTCCTCACTGTGCCTGCATGTAAATTATACGTTTCAGGCAGTGCGCAGCCAACGCGGAATCCTACATGCATACCGGCACATTTGGGCCCTGTTTGCCTAGACCCGCTCCCTGCATTCCCACTTACCTCCCTTCCTGATCGTTGCAACGCGAAGGTTACTGTGGTGTGGGGGGTTGCGGCTGGGGGGCCCGGGGGATGTTGCGGGAGGTGCCTGGGCTGCAGGCACGGTGGGCCCTGGGCCCCACAGTCCGATGCTGTGCTAACGCTTTAGCATTAGACATGTTAGCAAAGAAAACAAAAGCCAACTTTTGGGGGAATGTAATAATAGTCACAAAGATCAAAACAATTTGCACAAATAGGAATACAAATTTGCATTTCGCTATGTAATATTCTTCCTAAAACTATTACATTGCAAATTTTAATTGTGCATTGCCCACTTTTAAGACGTGCTTGAAGGTGTTGTAATCTTCTGGAGCAAACATAACAACTTTTTCTACAAGAAGTTTGATTACGTTCACTGCGCACTGGCGCAAACTATAAGATTTGCAAACTTTCCTACACTGTCGAAAGAGGGCGCTAAGAAGTTTCTGGGTTCGCAAAAGCTATATTAAATCCGTGCAAAGGAAAATTTGTTTGCACGGAGGTTTTCGCATTGCAAATATTGCAAATATTACTGTTGTCAACTTTTATTACATTCCCCCACATTCTCTGTCTGTGTAACACCATCTTACCCCAGATTTTTACACAGGGGTATGCAATCGCTAAAAACAAATACACAGCTTGATAAATATCAGGTTGTTTACACAGTGATGCCTTTTTTACACAGCATGATAAATAGGCTCCTCAGTGTTTAGCTGTTAATATTGTCTGTCCAAGAAGACACCCAATCCCCATTTAAAGGCATGAAGTAAATCTGCCATTACAATATTAGGGCATTGTGCTTGTAATACCACATTCCAGGCATTGACAATGGGGCTGTTGGGAGCCATCTATCATATATACAAACATACCTATTCTAACTTTTGTAATGACAGTCCACCTGAAAGCCTGGACCCAGATATTCTTGTTTCCCCCAAAACCTCAGTTTATCTAATCTCCTGCCCTTTGACAAATCTCCCTCTACTACGATCTACCTAATATAATTTACTGACCTCAAAAGGAAATTAGGTGACCTTCTTGCTGAATTTGGGATGGTAACTAACAGAATAGATTTGTAGATCCTGACCTTGCACTTTTCTCCTGCTTTACAAGTAAGCATATCTTTGTAGACCCATTATTCAACCCCACTCCTGCTTGCCCAACCCAACTTGGTTCCCTTACTTGACATTTGGCCAGCAGATTGGGAGGAGATCTGGGGTTTATAGGTAAAGTATCATTGGCTGGCATGTTGGTCTATGTTTATTGTAAAGTTTTAAGTAAAAAATCCCTTCCTTGAACAAATCTACTTTAGCCATATACAAGAATCTACTAAAACTATTAAAACTTGCCAGCTATAACATGAAACCTATTTGGGTTGTAACAAGAGGAATAGGGTGGCCACTGACTGACCTTATTTCTTTATATCAAAATAAAAAATCTATACAGTTATGGGATTCATTATCCGGAAACTCGTTATCGAGAAAGCTCCGAATTATGGAAAGGATGTCTCCCATAGACTCCATTTTATCCAAATGATCCAATTTTTAAAAAAATATTTCCTTTTTCTCTGCACTGTAGGAATTAAACAGCACCTTGTGCTCGATTCAAACTAAGATATAATTAAACTTATTGGAATCAACACCATCCTATTGGACTTATTTAGTATTTACATGATTTTTTAGTAGACTTGGGGTATGAAGAAGATCCAAATTACAGAAATTATCCAGAAAACCACAGAGCATTCTGTATAACGGGTCCATACTTGTACTGTATAAAATAAGTCACCGCATCAGATATATAGGCATAACACCATAGAACTGTACTCGACTGAACGTGACCTGACTTGATTTTGAGTCCCTGTAGTGATCCTTCTGTTGCAGAAGCTAGTGCTTACTCGTTATTCCTCAGGTTTGTCATTTGGAAATAATAAATGAGGTGGTAGCAGCAGCCACAGGGAGGTCCTATTCCCTATTGCACATTTAAAAAGATGTCATTGTGCACTGTATGGAACTATCTCCATTAATATTTACCAGCTGATTAACATTAGCGCTTCTAGTTTTAATATGAGAGAAATAAACATGATGTTATGGCAAATGATTCACTTTTCAGTATTGTTGGTCCTTTTATGTGAAATAATACTGGGAGGACATTCATTAACCCACAATCCAGAAATTGTGATGGATTTCCAAAATTAATAATGGTTAATGTTTTCAGACTAGAAAATTATTTTCAGTAAAATAAAACACACAGGGTCCTAATGGACGACAACCTCCCAAGCACTCCCAGTGCACGATTGTGCCAGAGCACTAGGGATTCTGCTACAACCTTTGATCAAATTCGCTTGTTTTTTACACTTATTATATTTATTATTACATTTTCCCGGAAAATTGCTTTGCGGGACAAAATCTGATTTTCACCATTTTTTCAGATTTTTTCATCCAATTTTCACAATTTTTTCGGATGTTTCACCCGAAAACTCAGACTTTTGCCCGAATCCCAGTGCACATCAAAAAATTATTGGGACTTCTCCCATTGACTTATTTGCAACATTGACAGGTCTGAGATGCCTGATTTTCTGATTCGGACATTTCCATCCTCGGGATTTAATCAATTCCTAAAAATTCATGATTCTTTAAAAGTTTGGTTTTATAAAAAAAAAATCACCAAAATCATCAAATTTTTTGTGATTTTTGCATTAAGAGTTTCATAAATAACCCCTTAAGTGTACAGGAGTACGCATTCCCAGTGCCTCTTTGATTGTGGCTGGGAAACTTGCCACCCTAGGCTGAGCTTTTGTGGCCTAGCCACTAATCTGGGCTTTATCCATAGGGATGTTAACAAATCTTTTTTGATCTATTATTTATTGTAATTACATATTTTTAATTTAGACAAGAAATACAAAACATTGAAGGAACCATGCACACATCTGGAAGAAGCTCAAAGATTATGTGAAAAACATTTTTCCACCTACCTTTGTAACAAATCTGGTTCTAGAGCATACAACCAAATGCAATTAAACATATACTTGCTGTTATTCAATCTGCCGCACATTACCCTGTAGTAAAACTGTATGTCTACATTTCTGGTCAATCAGATTACAGCTTTTTTTTGGCAAACAACTCAGTGGTTGCATTGTGGCAAAAGACAAAGCATACCTAGCATTTTTTTCTGTGGATTCTAGCTTCTATAATCAATCAATTTATGCCAAAATCAGATGCCTGATCATCTGGCCATTAAAATTATGTCATAAGATAGTATTGGAGAACTAATCAGTAGTGCATTGTTGCAAATGAGAATCTATATACCTAGTAGTTTTCAAGAGCACTGAGCTTTGTTATGTGGTCTATTTTCCTGCCAACCTGATTGATATTAAAGTCAATGCACAAGCCCACCAACATATTTGATTAATTGTATTGCTGCATTACATAATACTAAAACTACTCAGCAGCACAAATATGTGTGTTCTATTTTTATATCTATCTGTTATGTAACAGAAAATTTCCCAGACAACATTAAGGGGCCGATTCACGAAGGGTCGAATATCGAGGGTTAATTAACCCTCGATATTCGACTAGGAATTGAAATCCTTCGACTTCGAATATCGAAGTCGAAGGATTTTTGTGCTATTTCCGGCCGAAGTAAAATTGTTCGATCGAACGATTTATCCTGCGATCGAAGGGATAGTGCCTTCGATTCGAAGTATTCGGTCGTAGCGTACTGTCGAATAAGATCGAAGTAAGATCGAAGTGAACATTGCCCCACTTGTATTCGAATCGATCGATTCGAAGTTTTTATGCCCCACTTCCTTTTTGACATTTTTTTCAAACAGGAAGCCCTCTAGAGGCCATTTTAGGTGCATTTTCGGCCTAATTGCGCACTTGCTATTTAGACTGCACAGGTGGAGGAGGTGTCTGAGGCAGGATTGATTTTTTGCAAAAAATGGCTGGTAGGAGGAGGATTGAGGAGGAGGAGGAGGAGGGGGAACGTCTCTCCAGCCCTGGGGAGGTGCCAACGGCGGCTGGATCCCACACTATGTGGGATCTTAGTCGTCGCAGGAGGGGGAGAGAGGGGGGCACAGGCTGGGGAGTCACTGGGAGGGGTTCCTGGGGGGAGGAGGAGGAGGAAGAGAGTGGGGGGTCCCGTAGGGGAGGGGAAGAGAGTAGGTCAGGTGGGGGGTCCCGTAGTGGGGGTGAGAGTAGGGCAGGGGGGTCCCGTAGAGAGGGGGAGCGTAGGGCAGGGGGGTCCCGTAGAGAGGGGGAGCGTAGGGCAGGGGGGTCCCGTAGAGGGGAGGAGAGTAGGGCAGGGGGGGTCCCGTAGAGGGGAGGAGAGTAGGGCAGGGGGGTCCCGTAGAGAGGGGGAGCGTAGGGCAGGGGGGTCCCGTAGAGGGGAGGAGAGTAGGGCAGGGGGGTTCCGCAGAGAGGGGGAGCGTAGGGCAGGGGGGTCCCATAGAGGGGAAGAGAGTAGGGCAGGGGGGTCCCGTAGAGGGAGGGAGGAGCGTAGGGCAGGGGGGCAGGAGCATAGTGTAGGGAGGGTGTCCCCCAGCCAACGCAGGGAGTCCCCCAGGGCACGCTGCGTGTCTCGCTCGCCATCTGGGGCACCCCACCCAGGGCTCGGAGAGGCTCACCCAGGAGGAGGACACAGAGGCTGCCCAGCAGCGAGGAGGAGATGGAGGCACCACCAACTGCCTCAGAGAGGAGACGGGAGGAGGAGGAGGAGGGTGATGATGATGACGGAGGAGAGGAGGGCCCCACCAATAAAATGGCCAGAAGATTTACCAGTGATGAGAATGGAGCACTGGTGGACGAGGTGGTAGCACGATGGGATGTGCTGTTTGGGAGTCGGTCCCATCGTATCAGTGCTGCCAGACGTCAACACCACTGGCAGCAGGTAACGGACAAGGTGAACACTGTGGGCGCTTTACACAGGGATCGGCCCACAGTGTATAAGCGCTTCAGTGACCTGAAGCGTTGGCTAAGGGCAAAGCTGGTTACCAGGAGAGCTAAAGCCCAGAAGACCGGCGGAGGGCGAGTCCCTCCACTCAGACTGAAGCCCTACGAGCGCCGGCTTCTGGACATTTTGAGCAAAGAGGGCAGTGAAGGACTGGACACAGACTGGAGAAGTAAGTTGAATTTTATAGAAACAAACATCTGACTCCTTTTTTCCACATTCACATCATTTAGATAAATGTCTAATTTCCCCTTTAGCATTTCACTTCTTTGCTAAAATATTGCTCCTGTTTTGCATTAGAGGAGTTTCTTGTGCTTTTCTTTACAGCTTTGCTGTTTGTTCATGACTAGTTATTAAGTGCAGCTGTAACATAGACAAAATGGCAGCCATTTCTTTATTAACCATTTCCCCACTATAGTACAAATGTTTTGAAACTGCATTAAAGGGGTGGTTCGCCTTTAAGTTAACTTTTAAGTATGTTCTAGAATGGCCAAGTCTAAGCAACTTTTCAGTTGTCCTTCATTATTTATTTTTAAAATTAAAGGACTCTTTCCAGCTTTAAAATGTGGGTCTAGAAATGCTCTGTAAGTCTACACATGTGATGTTATTGTGAGTTTTTATTACTCATATTACTAATTAGACCATCCCCTAATTATATTCCAGTCTCTTCTTCAGATGAATGCATGGTTGCTATGCTAATTTGGACCCTAGCAACCAGATTGCTGAGACTGCAAAGTTTAGATCTGCTGATTAAAAAGCTAAATAACTTTAAAATCACAAGTATTGTCATATATTACATTCTCTCCTGCTCGCACCATTGCAAATGTATTTAAAGGAACAGTGACACCAAAAAATATAAGTGTTTTAAAGGAATGAAAATATCATGTAGTGTTGCCCTGCACGGGTAATACTGGTGTGTTTGCTTCAGAAACACTACTATAGTTCATATAAACAAGCTGCTGTGGAACAGGAATTGAAAAAAGTCTATATGGCACAGGTTAAATAGTGGATAACAGATAACTCCATTATGTTCTACAGAGCTTATCTGCTGTGTAACCTGAGCCTTTTCTCATTTGAATGGCTGCCCCCATTGCTACACAGCAGCTTATTTATATAAACTATAGTAGTGTTTCTGAAGCAAGCACAGCAGTTTTACCAGTGCAGGGCAACACTATTTTCATTACTTTAAAACACTTATTTTTTTATGTTACTGTTCCTTTAAGTTTTAACCATTCCATCTCACTTGCTGTACCATTCCATTGGAGTTAGTATTTGGAATGAGAAATAAAATAGATTTGTAGCATGTGGGAGGTCTCTTGCAATTCCATATGATTTTGTTTTTTTAATACTTTTTTTGTTTTCTTTATTCACAATTGCAGTACCGCCGCAAACATCGCGGCCTGACTCGGGCAGTGACCAGGACCAGGACGACGCCGCTCAGCAACCCCAGGAAGAGGGTGAGGCTGATGATCATGATAGAGCCCCGGAAGCTCAAGGTACAGACATGTTCAATGTTGTGGCCAATGTAGTTGCTTCCTCGACTTGTTTACAGCATTACTAATGTCCTATCTCACATTACAGAACACCGAGCTGAAAGCCGCGCCCAGTCACCAGCTGTGATACCTGTGGTGCCCCCCAGACGTAAGAGTAATTTTATAACTAATAACCCCTTACTTTATTTGTCTGTGTGTCACCAAAGATGCCATGTATTGGTTAAGCTAAGCTCAGGAGAGGTGGTTAGGAGAATAAAATAGGATCAGACAGCTAGAGCAGAGTTTCTATGGGAACCAGTAATGATATCTGCTCAGTGGCTGTTAGACTGGAGGGTGTGTTTAGTAATCTGAGCTGAGAAGAACTGAGCATGCTCATTAACCAACAGCCAAAGGGAATTCCTGAGGGAGGGCCAGAGTGAGTTAGAAGAGGAGAAGGAA
Organism: Xenopus petersii; assembly: GCA_038501925.1. Classification (NCBI taxonomy): domain Eukaryota; kingdom Metazoa; phylum Chordata; class Amphibia; order Anura; family Pipidae; genus Xenopus; species Xenopus petersii. The sequence continues at coordinate 68,570,202 of CM076681.1, read as the reverse complement.
TTCTAAGTGATTAAGGGGATACTGCAGACTTTACTGTTAACCTTTTAAAAACCAGTGGCAGGTATCTGAAGCTCCTCCTCACTGGGAGGGAGGGTTTACATGTCCTTTCAAACTTTTTTTTGTCTAAAAAAAAAATAAAACATTGTTTTCCAAGCTACAGACTGGTGTGAAATTTTCACTCCAATGTTGTGTTTATGCCCCCCCCCCAAAAGAAAACACCACCTCCAATCTAAATGTGGCCAAACACGGGCCAATAAAAGCTGCCAACATACCGACAGCTTATTGGCCCGTGTATGGGGGCCCCCGACGGGCTTCCCCGATCGAGATCTGGCCATAAGTCAGCCGGATCTCGATTGGATGGGACTAAAATCCCGTCGGATCACGGCGGCATCTGTTCGTTGATGCGGTCCTGCGATCCGACCGCCCGTTCCTATTCGTTAGGATGCGATCGTTGGTCCCTAGGGCCCACAATCGGATCAGTGCGATATTGCCCACCTCAAGGTGGGCATATCGGAGAGAGATCCGCTCGTTTGTTGTAGGTTATGCACATGTCCAATATATATACTTAGATCTGATTTTTCTTGTAGGTCGTGCTGCTGCCACTGCTGCTGCCGCAGCAATTGGGGGACCACCACAGGAGGAAGGACGGCGACTGGGTGAGCAACCTGCGGCACAACCGGGGCTCGTTGACGCGATGATGGCTGCCATGCAGCCTATGCTCCACCAGCAGCGCCGCCAGGAACTCTGGATGAGGCGGTGGATGGCCCAAATCCATAGGGATATTCGGGAGACCCAGGGGACCATCCATCGTGGATTCCAGGACCTGGTGGCAGCCATGGCAGCCCAGCCTCATCGACCAGGGGGCTCTGCTGAGGGTGAAGTCCCTGGTCCACCTGCTGCTCCCCCTCCACCCCCTTAAGCTCCTCAACATCGGAGGGAAAGGGGGCATAGAAGGGGAGACGGTCCTGTCCGAGGGGACAAACGTCCCTAGCTCCAGTCTGTGTCATTTTCCATCTGACACTGGCCTCTTTGCCTGTTTTTCTCCTGGTAACAAACTTTGCCCTATTGACGCTTCAGGTATCACTTTGTCCGTTACCCAGCAATGGGACTGACTCCCAAACAACACATCCCATTGTTTACACTGTGCTCCATTCTCATCACTGAGGGGTGCCATTTTAACATCTATTGGCACCCTTTCCAATAACACCTGGAAAAGCACTTCAAAACATCTAAGTGCATTTGCTCTAACATATGTATATATGTATGGTGTTATCAGCACCAAGGTGTGCCATATCTAACACCCATTGGCGCCCTTTCCAATAACATCTGGAAAAGCACTTACAAACATCAAAGTGCATTTGCTCTAACATATTTCTATGGCGATGCTGCAGTGTTGCCGAACACATTCACTTGGCCAAAAAATGTAAGGGTCAATGAATTCTATTGCAAGCATATGACTACACTTTTTTATGGTGTATTTATCACTAGTTCAGTGTTGCTTCAAAGGTTCCATATGCTAATCAAGCTCTGTATTTATGTGGTTTACATGTTATATGCATTCATGTAACAATGGCCTATATTCTGCAACTGTCAAAGTGAAAACAGTGTACCTTGTGCTTTGCACTATGAAGTTATGTTGGCTACCTCTGGCCTACTTTGGCTACCCAGCACTCATAATAGGTGCTAACGCCTACCACCTCCTCCTCCTCCTCCTCCTCCACCTGTGCTCATTAAATAGCAAGTCCAAGGTGTATGATATGCCTTAAAGGCACAAAGCATTGTTACTTTGCACGAGAAGTTATGTTGGCTACCTCTGGCCTACTTTGGCTACCAAGCACTCATAATAGGTGCTAACGCCTACCTCCTCCTCCTCCTCCTCCTCCTCCACCTGTGCTCATTAAATAGCAAGTCCAAAGTGTATGATATGCCTTAAAGGCACAAAGCATTGTTACTTTGCACGAGAAGTTATGTTGGCTACCTCTGGCCTACTTTGGCTACCCAGCACTCATAATAGGTGCTAACGCCTACCTCCTCCTCCTCCTCCTCCACCTGTGCTCATTAAATAGCAAGTCCAAGGTGTATGATATGCCTTAAAGGCAAGCATTGGTTGTTACTTTGCACTATCAAGCATTGTTGGGTGTCCAACACTCTACCTGGCCAGCACTAATCTCATATTGTTGATACTTTTAAACTGGCCAAATTGTCATATAGTGACAAGTGTCATTTGTAGATCATATTGATTGTTATATTATTGTTTTGGACACAAGCTTATCAAGGGCCAAATTTTTGGATACTGTTTAATGTAAAGTTGGCCATGATGAATCCTGGGGTGCATTATCAATGTCATGCAACAAATGCTTTGTAAAGCTTTTGCCCTTTAGTGGTCTATAGGGGCTGCTATATTTGGAAATATATGTTGAGACCAAATTCGTCCTGTGGCTTCCAGCTTAGGTACATATTTAATGGTTTAAAATAAATATTGTGTGTTCCAAAAACAAACAAACTTTATACAGATATTTATTGTCTTTTTATTGTTGTTCAACTTTTTTGGATTTTGACAAAGATTGTGTCAGTAAAGCCACTAAAACATTACTGGGTGTGTTTGTTTTTCTTTTTTGCCAAGGCGCTTGTCCAAAATAGTAACATGGGTAATGTCATTTGAAATCAAAAAACAGAAGAAGCCATACGTGTAGATCAAACAAGAAAAATTCATTAACACAAATCAAAATAAATTTAAGTAGCCACACAAAAGCCGGTCATTGCTAAACAAACACTGCCACTTACCGATATGTTTTCTAAAGGTGACTCCACCCAGGTTCAAATGAGCATTGGTCGCACAATAAAAGAGGTAATCCCCCCCCAAATGCAAATAATTGTGTGTGTGCAGATCCATTAAGAAATCATCCCTTTAACACATCTCACCTGTAAACTGAATCAGGTGGCAAGAATTAAAAGCCCTAACAAAGTTAGCTGATTGAACTAAACTACAGGTCCCAAGATGCATAGTGCATCTATTGTAGCCAGACTGCAAAAAGGGAAACAATTCTTGAAAATACATACATATCACCTTTAAAATAATATTTGAAGTGTCTTTGTATGAAATTGAAAATAGAACTTACCCACAAGCCTGCCGTCCGGCATTTCTCCTCGGGTGAAGAGGCCATGGAGAGCTGACTGATGCAGGATAGTGGCATCATGGACACTTCCAGGAAAGCCAGATCTCACACTCATGATGCGCATGTTGGAATCACACACCACCTGCACATTGATGGAATGGGAGCGCTTACGATTTTGGTAGCGCTCCTGGTGATGGCGAGGTGGTGTGAGTGCAACATGAGTGCAATCAAGGCCTCCTAGGCAATTTGGAAATTGGCCAATTAGGAAAAAATCCTGTTTCAATCTTATCCACTCTGCCTGAGTTGAGGGGAAGGAAATGAGCCTTTGCGAGTGCTGCAGTAGTGCCCTGAGCACTTGTGTTAGTATCCTGCTAAAGGTGGGCTGGCTCATGCCAATGAGGCGTGAAGAAACCAGCTGGAAACTGCCAGTGCCCGGGAAATGCAAAACTGCAAGCAGCTTGCACATCCCAGGCACTGCCTGAGACCGTGCCGTCACAGGTTCAATGGCCTCACTGATGAGACCACAAACCTGCACTATGGCACGACTAAGGTGGAACATCCTCACAAGCTCATCATCAGACAACTCGTCCAAACAAAGTACAGGTCTCCTGAAGTGATCCTGCCTGATCCTAGCAGGGACAAGGTGTTCCTGCTCCTCAGCCTGCTCTTGGGCCTCAAAAATGGCGGCTGGCAAAATGTCCATTCTGAAAAAAATCTAAGCCAAATGGCATCTGGTGGGGGTTTTTATAAGTAAGCCAGTGTTTCCCAGCATTCCATGCAGCTTTAAAACATTTAACCATTTAGTGAAGCGTAAGGATAGATAGGGCCAATTAATATTTGAAGTGATGTTTAAAAAAAAATAGAACTAAAAAATAATCTTTTAAACCATTGATACTTGAAAATCTTAGGTTATATTCTGATAGATTTTAAAACAAACATGTTTGTGGTGTCAGTATTTATTTTAATGTAATTCACCAAACCTCTAGTGCAGCCAGAACTAAAAAAACAGTTTATAAAGTGATCCCATAGGTGTCACTATACACCCACTACAGTGGAGAGCACCAGCAAAGAAAATAGTAGGAAATCGAATAGTCGAACGATTTTTTACTTCGACCATTCGATTATTTTTCTTCGGCTATTCGATCATCTTCGAATGTCGAAGTCCAAAATCAACTTCGGTAGGTCAAAGATGGGGTACAAAGAAAACTTCGGGGGAAAATGTGATAAATAAGGTATCCTTCGAGTGTAGTCGAATCGTCGAATAGTCGAACGAATGCATCCTTCGATAGTCGAATAGGTGAACTAATACATCCTTCGATAATCGTACTTGTTCACTTCGATCATCGAATTCGACTATTCACCTGATCGGAGGATTGCTCGACCGTTCGAATCGAAGGTCGAATTCGAAGTAAAAAAACAGTCGAGGCTTTGTGCATCTGCCCCCTAGGTGTCTCCGCTAGTTGTTACGTATTAATAAATTAGTGGTTGAAGAAAAGTAGCTTTAATTTTCAAGTTCGGAAGAAGCTCAAGAGCGTTCCCCTTAGTGCTTATTGATCCAGCACATCTTTCTCTGGTCTGGCAGAGTCTACACCTTGCACCAAATAAAACAATCTGACATGTGGTGCAGACTGAACATCAGTGAGTGTCCTTACGAGGCCAGAAGAGGGTACTATTGCGCCCTGCATCTTCTGACATCAGCAAACTTGAATCACTGAATAATGCGAACATTAAGGATGGGGAATCTCTATGTGCCTCTCCACCTGCCCCAGAACTGACATATGCAGGCAGTATTGGATGTAACCAGTGGTCTTGGTTATTGGTCTAAGTTGAACTCACAAATTAATTTAGATGCTTTTTTCTACATGACCTTCATTTTAAAAAAGTTACATAGTTACATAGTTACATAGTTAAATTGGGTTGAAAAAAGACAAAGTCCATCAAGTTCAACCCCTCCAAATGAAAACCCAGCATCCATACATACACCCCTCTCTACTTTTAATTAAATTCTATATACCCATACCTATACTAACTATAGAGCTTAGTATCACGATAGCCTTTGATATTATGTCTGTCCAAAAAATCATCCAAGCCATTCTTAAAGGCATTAACTGAATCAGCCATCACAACATCACCCGGCAGTGCATTCCACAACCTCACTGTCCTGACTGTGAAGAACCCCCTACGTTGCTTCAAATGAAAGTTCTTTTCTTCTAGTCTAAAGGGGTGGCCTCTGGTACGGTGATCCACTTTATGGGTAAAAAAGTCCCCTGCCATTTGTCTATAATGTCCTCTAATGTACTTGTAAAGTGTAATCATGTCCCCTCGCAAGCGCCTTTTTTCCAGAGAAAACAACCCCAACCTTGACAGTGTACCCTCATAATTTAAGTCTTCCGTCCCTCTAACTAATTTAGTTGCACGTCTCTGCACTCTCTCCAGCTTATTTATATCCCTCTTAAGGACTGGAGTCCAAAACTGCACTGCATACTCCAGATGAGGCCTTACCAGGATCCTATAAAGAGGCATAATTATGTTTTCATCCCTTGAGTTAATGCCCTTTTTTATGCAAGACAGAACTTTATTTGCTTTAGTAGCCACAGAATGACACTGCCCAGAATTAGACAACGTGTTATCTACAAAGACCCCTAGATCCTTCTCATTTAAGGAAACTCCCAACACACTGCCATTTAGTGTATAACTTGCATTTATATTATTTTTGCCAAAGTGCATAACCTTGCATTTATCAACATTGAACCTCATTTTCCAGTTTTCTGCCCAGTTTTCCAGTTTAGACAAATCACTCTGCAAAGTGGCAGCATCCTGCATGGAACCTATAGTTCTGCACAATTTAGTATCATCTGCAAAAATAGAAACAGTACTTTCAATGCCCACCTCCAGGTCATTAATAAACAAGTTGAAAAGCAAGGGACCTAGTACAGAGCCCTGTGGTACTCCACTAACAACACTGGTCCAATTAGAAAATGTTCCATTTACCACCACTCTTTGTAGTCTATCTTTTAGCCAGTTCTCTATCCAGGTACAAATACTATGTTGCAGGCCAACATTCCTTAATTTAACCAGTAACCTTTTGTGTGGCACTGTATCAAATGCTTTAGCAAAATCTAAGTAAATCACATCCACTGCCATCCCAGAATCGAGGTCTTTACTTACATTCTCATAAAAAGAAATTAAGTTAGTCTGGCAAGATCTATTACGCATAAAACCATGCTGGCACAAACTCATAGTATTATGATTTGCTATGAAATCCAGTATCTTATCCTTTAATAACCCTTCGAAAAGCTTTCCTACCACTGACGTCAGACTAACTGGCCTATAGTTTTGAGGCTGAGAACGGGATCCTTTTTTGAATAGAGGCACCACATTAGCAATTCGCCAGTCTTTCGGCACTATGCCAGATCTCAATGAATCCTGAAAAATTAAGTAAAGAGGTTTGGCAATCACAGAGCTAAGCTCGCTAATTACCCTGGATGAATACCATCTGGCCCTGGACCTTTGTTAATCTTAACATGTTCTAGTCTCTTTTGACAAGATATTTTAGCTAACCATGGAATGTTTCACAAATACTATGCTTGCTCCTAATATTATACCTATACATATATTTACACAGTCCCGGAAACTGTAGTGAAATTCCCATATACTCTTTCAATCAAAATGGGATTGTGAGGAATTAGAGCCTTTTCTTTTGGGAGAACTTATCGGTGTCAGTAAATTGTCAATAAATAACCTAATCTTGCATGTATACATGAGTACTGTTAAACTGATCCTATTTCTTTAAGCATGTCCTTCTGTGCTATATAGTATTAATACAAACCAAGCAACAACTGGATATAAATGGTCAATTGCATTGGTAAGAGGAATTCTTACTGAAGGTAGTCACTCTTGAATTGTTTAATATAACAATTATCTGTTGTCAGCATTGCCTGATGGAGTAATGTAACCTTCTATTTTTTTTTTTATTTATAACATTCTTCCCTGCCAAATATACAAAGTAAAACATTGATAAACAACAGAACATAAAGGCTACAAAGTAACTTAAAATGTTTCTAGCAATAAGTTTGTTGTAAAACTAACTACATGGGGAAAAGATGCAACCTTAGGAAACATTTATGGTTAAAAAAAATAGTATCCATCAAAATCACTATTATGTTATCTTCGAATATAAATAATAGGCTCTGGCTTTGCAAAAAATAAAGAACGTGAGCTAAATCTGTCTATTACATTCTGTAAGAAGTACTGAACACTTTCCGGTGTAATTGTGTTCTAGAATGCAGTTGTCTGGGAGTGAATTAGGCTAGTTTCAGAATCATTGTATTAATGGAGCTATGTAAAAAGTTGCGGCTATATAAATAAAGAATACCAATGAATTTCTTGTTAGTTACACATACTGTATTGGCCAATATATTAATTATCCAATGTGGCATTGTTTTTGTTGTCCCCCACTTATAAAATAACATTATCTACAATCTCTTTTAAAGAAAAGCAGCTCTTTCCGATGTTGCAACATTCAATTTTTTTTCAAATGGAATGATGGACTTGTCTGAAAACCGATTTCAGGATATGTGCCATTTTGTTGATCTGGACCTTTATTTTACATGATCAGTATTATGAACCATACAACAGAAAACATCTTGTGTGCTTAAATAAATAAACAAACAGATATAGATAAATCAGTGTTGTTTTCACAATAAACTAACCTACCAAAATATGATAGATTCCTGTTTTCTTCCTCAACAAGCCTGCGTTACGATTTGTGTTTAGTTCCCTTACATCAAAAAGTTGTATTTGAGTTTGTGCCATATACTGTAGCTATCGAAGGCAGAGGTAGTCTCCATGGATTGACAAAGAATACTGCAAATAATACTGTAATATTACATTTTATATACATGGCAGAGGTTAGAAGTAGAAGTAAAGCTATTGGTAGAGGTATACAAATATTTCACTGTATTGTAGTCACTGAAGTAAGTGAATGACAACACAAATCTAAATACAAAAGACTGACTGTATGATTTAAGGTGCTTAGTGTTTGGCTACAAATATTATACACATAGAAAAAATGCATTAGCCTAACTTCCTTGCACTTGTAAAAGCCATCCTACTAATTATATTTTTGTTCTTTCAGCGCATCGTTTTATTTCAGCCAAGTGGAATGGTATCATGTCTTACTGTGAGGAACATTTCCATTGTTTTCCAGAGAACTCTTAACTCAAGTACTGTTCTTCATAATTGAACCATATAATGAAGTAAGAAAATGTATGGGTTTTAACAAGGTTCTATGTGAAACAGGGTTATCCTTGAGACTGGAGGATATCCAATTCAAAATGGCCTACATGGAGTAAAATACAATTTTCGTGGAACAGGACAATTTTCCGTTAGCAGTAGAAAGTCGTTCTTATTCTCCATTTGTAATTCTTTGCTTAATTTCTTGTCATTATTTGATGATGATGAGTAACATGAATTATTCGTGCTGAATTCTGTGCAGAAAAAAACAGCAGATATATAGGTCAAGTGGTTGGTCATTTTGGTGCATTTACTGCATACATACTGTATACTATATATTAATTCAAGATAACTATAGTATTAAATATCATTTTACAGGATGCACAGGGGAAAATGGCATTTCAAACACACTTTACTAGACATCCAGGGAGTTATTTATTAAATCATCATACCGGAAAAGTAAAAAAGACGTGATTTTTTGCGATTTGCTATGCTCCGAAGCTGTTCCAAGTCCGAAACAGAAAGTACGCCATCTAAAACCTTAGTTTTACCTTCATAGTTCGGACTTCAAAATCGGGTTTTTCGCGCAACATTGCAGTTACAGTTTTTCCTAATCCATTTTTTTTGTTTTTTTTTATTGATAAATAAGGGCAAATCATGGATTCTAGTTTGGCTAGTTTTTTTATTTAAAAAAAATCTGAAGAAATCAGATCTTGATAAATAACCATCTCAATGTACATTAAAGAAAAAAAAATATACAGGTATGGGATCATGGGCATCCACAGAATATTTTGCAGGGGGGACAAGGAAGAAAACATATAACACAAATGACTTGTACCCATACTGTATTTTGGTTTCCACACAAACAACGGCTTTTCTGTAAATATGTAAAGTAGTAAGTGTTGCACATGTATGTCATTGCCATTCTATTAGTGACACAAACTCATTGTTTTCCACTTTCTACTTTCTTAGCACAATTACTAGCCAGTGGTTTGCAGAATGTTATTCCCTCTAGATTTCTTATTACAGCTAGATACATACAGTGGGGGACATGTGCAAGAATTCTCTGTCAGTTACATGCACACCTTAAAGGAGAACCAAATCTTCTACTCCGCTACCCTACTGTACATAGATCCCCCTCCCTGCTCCCCCCCAGCCTAGGTGGTACCTTTGGTAAATGTACCTAACTCTTTACTTACCCCTCGGTGCAGATTCAGGGCATCGGAGTTCACGGGCACCATCTTCTTCTCTTCGGTAATCTTCAGGTATTCTTCCAGTGATTTCTGTCACTTACGCCACATGTTTCACAAAGAAGACTGAAGAGAAGAAGATGGCGCCCGTGAACTCCGATGCCCTGAATCTGCACCAAGGGGTAAGTAAAGAGTTAGAGGCATTTACAGAGGGTAACACCTAAGCTGGGGGGAAGCAGGGAGGGGGTCTATGTAGTATGTATGGTTCTCCTTTAAAGCAATAAGTGATTGGCGCATGACTGCATAAAGAACATGGGGACAGAATTTTTATATAAATCTGGGAAAACATTGTGAAATGTAAAATGCACCCATTGACATGCATTATAAATGTATGGGCCTTCAACAAAAATGTGTAAAATGTGGTACAACTTACATTCAGGGAATGTAAAACTTAAATTTCATTCTAAATAAAGCACTTTTTTCCTAACAATCGTTACCTTCAACCCCTTATCTCCATTATTTTATCTTCTGTGATTTTTTGCTATTATATAATTCCTAGCATTTCTTTCTATCCTCCTTTGAGCACCTACTTTACATTTTTGCCTTTCTTGAGTCTCAACCCCCACCACCTTTTTTATATGACTTTTTAACCTCTCAGTCCTCCATTGAATACAGCTTTTCTCATTTCCCCATGTTCCACACGGTCCCTACCTCACTGCCATACTGGGCTGCTGCTGCTCATTTTTTCGCAAGAAGTTTAAGATCCTGTCTAGGGATGTAGCGAACCGCCGACAATGTGTTCGCGAACGCCGTTCGCGAACACCGGCAAAAATTGCGAACAGTTCGCGAACTTCGAACATCCGAAAATCGTTTGATTCGAACGATCGAAGGATTTTAATCGTTCGATCGAACGATTTCCGTTCGAATCGAACGATCAAAGCCATTGGATCGAATGATTTCATTCAATCCAATGGCTTCGATCGTTCGATTCGAACAAAAATCGTTCGATTTTAGCGATCGAATGGTCGAATGGTCGAACGATTTTGACGAGAACGCCTATTGGCGAACGTCGCGCGACGTTCGCGAACTTGCGGCGGACGTGAACAGTCGAAGTTCGCCGGCGAACAGTTCGCTACATCCCTAATCCTGTCTAGCAGTATATGGATTGTAGGCTGGGTGAAGTTCAAATGTCACTTTCCAAATGTATCCAATCTCTGAGTGGCTTAACTAGGACTTACACTAAACACTGAGAAGTCGGCTGAAGGAGGGGGAGCGCTTGGGAGGATCGGGTAAACTGGCCTGCTTCACCTCATATTTCATGCTGCCAAAGTCAGGATTCTTTAGCTGCGCCTGCATTTGCATTTAAAATTACTGACTGATCTTTGCCTGCTACATCTCCTTTCTCTAATTTACTTTATAAGCACTTAATCTGTAAATGAGGAGCGGCAGAAGGGAAGGATCGGTTAGCGTTTTTTTCTTTGTCAGGGCTCAACTTTAAATTAGCGAAGGACTGGGGAATTTGCCTATGCATTTATTATTAAGTACAAGTCCAGGGGGGGGAAGGGCCCCCTTGCCCTTATCTGTGGATGCCCATGTATGAGATCCATTATCCGGAAACCCGTTATCCAGAAAGCTCCAAATTATGGAATGGCTGCCTACCATAGACTCCATTGTAAAGAAATAATACAAGTTTTCTCTGTAATAATAAAACAGTACTTTGTACTTGATCCAAACTAAGATATTATTAATCCTTATTGGAAGCAAAACCAGCCAAATGGGTTTATTTAATGTTTTCATGATATTTTTAGTAGACTTAAGGTATACATCCAAATTATGGAAAGATCCATTATCTGGAAAACTGTATATATAATATCTATTATCCAGAATGCTTGGGACCTGGGTTTTTCTGTAATTTGCATCTCCATATGTTAAGTCCGAAAATCATTTTAATATTGAATAAAGGATTCCCCACCCCCCCTCCCACCATAGGTGAATTCCAAAATAGTGGGAGACAACTGCTGTGGGGATTCATTTAAAGCTTAGCCTCTAAGCTGTGACAAAATTGTGCAGTTCAAGGCAAAATTCTTTTATTTGATTAATTTTCAATGTCTAATCTGTGCATTATAGTCCATTTTTACTTACTTATGTGATGCTCATGAGGACCAGGTATGATATTCTATTCAGAAAAATGGGCAGCGTCAATTCATTCTTACTGAAAAGAAAACAGGGAGAGCTGTATAAACTGTTATAAAAAAACCCACCCCAATGTTCTGGATACACTGACTACAAGTAATGCTACCAGGCATTGAGGCATTGAGAATTGAAAGACTTTTTATACTATGACCAGAGGTAAACAAGTTAGGGACCACTGTATGGGGTTTACCTTGACGTGGTATGGTGGCTTATCAACTTTATGATCATAACTTTGTAAACACATGCACTTGCATATATACTGAATTACTTATGTGACAGGGGACCATGGAATGTGTAGCACTTCCATTATACTTAAATATACTTTAACTTAGCCTTTTGAGTGCTCCCACAACCCCCCTTTTTGTATGATGGACATCAGGTCCCCCACTCTGGTGCACAAACAAGATTTTGAGATGATGCAAGGCTTGTCTTAATAAAAGTGTCCACAAAATGGCTCCTACCTGCTTGTTATAATTAGGACATCCCAAACTGAAGTCACAAAAGTCAAATAATTTATACAGTGTAATTAAAGTTCATTTTGCTTGAATAACCTGATAAAATAGGATTTGGAATATTTTTTTGGGTGATGGGTCCCCTTTAAAGAAGTTTCAGACACCTCCGTGGTAAACTGAATTGTTGGGTGTCCAGCATTAGCTTCTCTAATCATAGTGTGGAACCGATCTAGGTCTCCCTTCCAAATTACTAGAATATCGTCTACATACCTTAGATATAGCAATATTTGGTCTTGTATTTTTGTCCTAAGAACAACTTTTTCTCTAAACAATGTACAAATAAATGAGTGACCACTGCTCCTATTGATGTTCCTTGTCTCTGCCAGTAATAAACATTTTTGTACCTTAAATAATTTCTTTTTAGTACAATATTTGGACAATCCACTAACAATTAGATTAACCCATTTGACAGACGTGTTTCTAACAGACATTCTTCCACACATTTAATACCTTCTTCTTGAGGTATGGAATTATATAGACTCTCTATGTGAATACTACATAGTTTATAGTCTGGATCAATATTTTCTAGAAAGCATAATTTAACCAACAGTTCACTTAAAAAAACTGGTATTTGCTTCACAAATAGTTGTAGATAAAAAAAAATTACTTAATGGTTCCATTACTGATCCATTCCCAGACACTATGGGGCAACCTGTAGGATTTTCAAGTGACTTATGTGTTTTTGGCAATAAATACAGTACTGGAGTACGTGGATAGTCTACTGTCAGCAGTACATTTAGTTATTAGACCATTGCCCAATGCTTCATCAATGCTTCATCAGTATAACCTTTTTTATGTCATATACAGTCTTTACTTATCCTTTCATAATGCCCTGGTATGTGTAGTTGTTGCATGGCTTCTTCATTATACATAGTACTATCCATGAATACAGCAGCCCCATCTTTATCAGCTTTTTTGATAACAAGTGACTTATTATTTCTTAAGGTATTCAGGGCTAACTGTTCATTGTAAGAAAGATTATTCGTAGGTTTACTTAGACATTCAAATTTATTTTTAGCTGCTGCTATAACTACCAATTCAAAAGCATTTAATGTATCATTATTTATATCAGGCATATACCTGCTTGTTCAAAAATGGACAAGACTGCACCGGGCTTGGTTATCAGTTTTAGGAAAACACGTTTCATGAAACGCGTCAGGTGAACACACATGTCATAGAGCAGGAAGTACATCTGTAACTGATGCCTGACCAATATTTTAAAAGTACAAAATAAAGTCTTTTTGATTATTTTCTCACCCACCAAGCCCTGTTAATGTAACATTGACTGGAATGGAGACCAGTAAGAGGAAAAGCCTGCATAGGAGAAAGCACAATAGAAAGGCAATCGCTTGGACTAGGACATGCGCGTTTTTTATTTTTTGACTATGTTGGTACAAAGCCCAGTCCCTGATTCAAAACCATTCATTCAGCAGGTGCTGAAAAGTCATTATACACAGTATGGAAAGTATTTAATGAATTCATTATTATTTTGGAATCAATTCTGTTTATTTAATTTATTAATTAATTGGTTGATTAGGGTAAAAAAATCACTGTTTTTTAAAAAGATTTTTTACTAATAACATTAAATACATTCTGGAGTTAATTGCACGTATAGAGAGATTGGTAAAAAAAAGTTTTTGGTAAAAATTAGGAAGTAGTGCGACGTGCGTTGTATATTTCTGTATATAACGGTAGCCAGACCAATGTCTAACCCATAGTAAAGAAGTTATAGCTAAGTTGCAAGTGGATCAATTTTATTACTGATACAGATATAGATTTATTCAAAGGATCCTTCTGTGCTTTTTTTTTGTACAGTGTTGAAGATGGGGATTTTTACTTTGCTTTTTTAGAAAAGTGTTTTAGTCTTTTGTTTACTGAACATTTAGACCCCTTTTAAATTGGCAAATTTATGCTCACACATCAAGAATTGTATGTATTAAGACGTGGTATCTACCATGAGTTTAAAGAAAACTCATATCCTTATATTGTGTAGTTACCTGTAAAATGGTTTTAACCTGGTTTTAACCTGAGTTCAGTCGGCCTGTTAAAATGTACAGTTTCAAATATAATATTCAGAGCAAGCTCACCGAATTTCTTTGTTGGCTTCTTCCACAGGTATTCTGTGTATAATACCCAATAGTTCAATGTATTCAGTAGTTGTGGAACAAATCCAGGGCAGCAACTTGTCTGCAAAGTTCTTGGGAAACTGAGTTACACAACATGTTTCGGGCCCACGCCCTTTATCAAGTGTCAGTATTACAGTAAGTGTGCTATGAAGAATGTGGCTCTCTCTATAATGGCTTGGCACTGCATTGCTGTACTGTCTTTTTTTATAAGCATGTTACTGTGTTATATATATAACTATAAAGCTGTTGTAAAGGGAATTGAACATCATAAACATCAAGGAAATCTTAATGACCCTTTTGTTTTACCAAGTAGGAAAGCTTGTTAGAAGAAACATACAATGGCCCTAACAGTTGGAGTGTTACCGTAATTATCTTTTAAACTCTACTTTTATATTTACAAGACTTGGGGGCAGATTTACTAAAGTGTGAAGTGGCTGTAGCAGTAATTCAATCTGCAGGGACATTGCCAATTTACTAACAAGCAAAGAGGACAATTCGCTAGTGAACGAGACTGTCGCTTATGAAGTTTTGCGCCCTATCGCCACACGAATTTTTGTTCATCATATCCTGTATGGCAAAAAGTCATTAAGTCATTAAGATGTAAACAAAAACTCTGGCGTTTTTTCATATTTTTAAGTGGGATTGTCTTTAAAATTTGTAACTATTAAAACATTTTTTACCATTTGAGGCAGAAGCTACTTTACATTTAAATCAAATGTAGCTTCTCCCTCAAATGGTAAAGGTGGTTTTAAGGTGGCTCATGTCTAGGTTTTTCAAGAATCTCTTTTGCCTTCATTTTGTTTCCTTGAACATTTTTAAGAAGAAGTGGCCACTTCAAGCATTTTCACCAACATCTCTAAAAAAGTCACAAGAGCTATATGTACCCGCCCTATTCAAATTGACATAAGCGTAAGATTACTAACGAAGTTTCGCTAGGGAGAAACGAACAATGAAATGCTTGTGCTGACTAATTAACGCTAGCAAAACTTCGCGAGAGTTGATTTGCAGATGCAACTTTTAGTGAATTAGCATAGTTGTAGCAAATTTGCACTTTAATGGTGTAACCTATTCAAATCAACTGGGACAATGCGGGCAACAAGAAAAAATCAGTGTAACAAATGGTGTAAAATATGGCATAAAAAATAGTAATGATGCTTTGTGCTTTTCTCCAAGCATTTATCAAGTTTCCACTGCTTTTTATGCCGTTATTTTAAACTAATGTAATATAATATAGCAATAGTTAAATGTGTCAAAGATAGGAAATCTGAGAATAAAAATAGACACAGAGAAATCTAAAGATAATTACATGGAAACGGGCATACAGATTCGATGATGGAAAAAATGAGTATCTTTATCAAAAAACCCTAATGAATAGACATTGAAATGGGCTTTACAAATGAGTTACAACTAATTACTTCAGATCTGGATTTAATTAACTACCCATGGTTCACGGATATTATGAATCCTAACACATATATTAAGAATAATACAAAATTACACTGTATTCTGACAAGTCTATTATTTACCCATGCATGTTTAATAACAGAAAGTCTTCAAATTAAAAAATAAAAATGCATTTTTCCTGACTAAATTAAGATCTGTGTTTTGCATGCTGCAGGAGTGTCAGATGTATGTTTATTGATTTCATTACATTATTTCATTACAAAATGATTTCATTATTGTAAATGCCATACTCCACAGTGTGTGAAGGAAAAAAGAATGGCATACATCACATGCAGAAAATATTGAATTAATGCTGCTTTATTGAACTATAAAATTCCACAAAATGAATACGCTAAAAAGAAAATCATCATACAATTCAAGGACACTGTAATTAAAGTAAGTAAATGATCTGTCCCAGTAGCATTTACTGTACAATTGTAGGTAATGGAAGTATGAAGACTATTAAGGGATGTAGTTCAACATTTTCAACTATACATATGTAGGGAACTGATAAATGTATTCCCCATTTATAGTGCAATCCAATAAAGTTTGGATTTTGATCTTTGTTCGATTTTTAAACACACTGCTATTATTCTGAACACTGTATGCAGCACAGTAACCAGTAACATTCTAGGAAAAGATATGTCTCTCCCTGAATACTCTTTGGCACGGAGCAGATGTTCTGAATAACAGCAATTTATAAGCTGATACAGGAGCTCAAATCAGCTGTAATAAATGTGTATGTCTTGGATTGAGCTCCCTCACCTCAAAGGGAGGAAAAAAACAGTGTGGGACTCATATTGCAAATTTGCTAATTCTGCTAATTTGCACTAGAGCAACAAATCCAATGTTAGTTTCGATTGTTCTACATGCAGCCGATCTAACAAAGCTAATTATTGATTGGTCACTAATAGTGATAGGTGAATAAAATCGCCAGACACAAATTTTCGCGTTTTGCCACAAGCGAATTAATTCACAAAACTGTGACACAATTCGCAGGCACATAAAAACTGTCAAGCGTCAAAATTATTTGGACGCCCATTGACTTTAATGCATTTCGACCAAATAGTCACGCGTATAAAAATTGACGCGTGTCAAAATTGTCGCGCATCAAAATTTTTTGAAGTTTTGCAATTTTGCCGTAAATGCTCAAATTTTACGGTGAAGCAAAATGGCACAGCTTCGCCCATCACTAGTCGCTAAGGTTTATTGCTCATTGTAAATTACTTCCTGTAAGTTAAATATTTGAAATCACTGAGTTGCATTAACAGTGACTGAGGCACTATTAAATGCAATGTTTCTAGGTATTCAGAGTGCCAGTAGATTGGTCTGTTCTGTTTTCAGAAGAATGAACTTTAATTTGTTTGCTTTTATAATTCATTGTGTTGAAAAGTACCATATTTTGTTTAAAACCCTGCTGTGAATAAAACAAAAGAAAAGCTATTTAGTTTTATAATGTCTCTATATTCATATCTATCTAAGTATCTAAGTATCTATGTTACAGCAATCACAGATAACATGCGCTCGTTGCCTGGGTGGAGTTGATCCCAGTAGCAAATAGCATGCAAAAGATAGCACATTCACAGGACTTATGTAATAAAAGTGTTTTTATTGAAGAAGTGATTGAGGTTTGGCTTGATCCATAGCCTTTCTCAAAGGTATGTATCTATCTGATTGCATAAATCCTGCAAATGCAATATATTTTGGAAGTTACATGCAGTATATACATCTGTAGAAGATATCATTTGAGGTCCTCCTGACCGCTTTTCTATTATGTGCACAGAAAATTGAGCATGCTCATGACTGTATTCTATGCATTTTCAACGCATTGCATTAATTTAAATTCATATAGAGTTCAAGATTCTCCAACGTAAAAGCTTGGAATTGCAATGTATTATATTGTTACCGTTTGTAAAATGTATCATCTCAGTAAACCACCACCAAAGTGGCCATTACATTTTCAAAATGTCAGCCCAAGTAGAAGTTATTCATCTGTTGAATATAATCTAATTATGTATGTATCTACCACTTGGGGACAAAAATATTTACTCTATCAGGGGCTTACAATTTCTGCTTGGTAATTCTATATTTTCAGGGAAATTGTGTGCCAGGAAATTGCCTATGAAGTGGTATTCCAATACATTTTCAAGGGTAAGGACTGCTATTAAGACCTTACTTCTCCTTCAGATTCCTCAAATAAACACAAATCAAATTACAGAGCTGAGATAATACACAGGTGTAACTATATATAGCTCAAACAATTTCGCCCAAACTAGTGGATGACCTAGGAGATTTAATTAATCACTCCTATTACAAAATCAAAGCCAACCTTGCCATTTACCATTTGCGTTTCTAGTATCTAATAGCTTCAATATAAATGAATGCTTTGACATACAGTACAATAATGACATTTATTAATGCAGGAGCTTTCTGCGTCCAACCTCATGTCTTTTATTCCCAACTGTGCAGGAGCACATGTGAAGCTATCAACATTATTATACCTTTGACTTATCCATTAAATATGACTGTGGTTTTTAGAAGGGGGAGGTTTGAACACTTGGAAAGTCAGAGGTATAATTGCTTGGTAAGAACTCCATATTTGTATTTTTAATAGGAGAAATGGGAAAGTGCTTACATTTTTTCTCAAGCATCCTGTGGTTATAAGAAGTGGTGAACAAAACTGTCCAGTTTTGCTTCTTAAAATAAATGTAAAACCGAGGAAAATTTGAGGAAACGCCAACATTTAGGCAAATGTTTCTGTTTACAATTACTGTACATTGACGTTTTTTCCAACTTTTTTTTGTACTAGAGTCAATAGACATTCTTTCTCATATTTTCTTCCTGCACAAAAAGAGCAGAAGGTTTTTTCTGTTTTATGCAAATCAGGTTCATACCTTGTGCACTTTACTGTTACAGTGGCCCTGTTCTTCATATTCGCTTTCCACATAATGAGTGAAAGATTTAATTACTGTTCCATGTGCATCCTTCCCATTATTCACCCTTTCATATACTCTTGGTGCAGGGGTCCCTGACCTTCTTTACTGGTGAGCCACATTTAAAGGTAAAAAAGAGTTGTAGAGCAACACAAGAATGAAAAAGTCCATGGGGATGTCAAATAAGGGTTGTGATTGGCTGTTTGGTAGTCCCTATATGGACTGGTAGCCTACAGGAGGCTCTGTTTGGCAGTGCACTTGGTCTTTATGCAACCAAAACTTGCCTCCAAGCCTGGAATTCAAAATTTTGCACCTGCTTTGATGCCACTGGGAGCAACATCCAAGGGGTTGGTGAGCAACATGTTGCTCGCAAGCTACTGGTTAGGGACCACTGGTTGTGTATTGTGTGTAAATAAATGAGATATTGATTGACAAAACAGAGAGTAGTCCCTGCATGTCACCTGTATCATACAAGGGAAGAAAAATGCATTAGATACATTTTCATCTTTCCTTGGGGTAAATGCTGATCATGGCCTCTTTTAGTTTTAAATGGCACTTTGGCAACTGCATTTTTTCTTACACAATATCTCAATACCAGAATTTGTAAAAGATCTAACAGAGATTTATTGAACATGATTTGCATGTCTACAATTTCACTTCGATACCCAAATGAAAATATTTTCAATAAAACAAGACAATCAATCAATTCCTTGAATAAATATATTCACAATTATGAAATGCTAATGGCTTGACACTTTTAGTAGTTTGAGAATTAATGTAGATACTTTTGGACATCCATGCACAAACATGTTGT
Organism: Xenopus petersii; assembly: GCA_038501925.1. Classification (NCBI taxonomy): domain Eukaryota; kingdom Metazoa; phylum Chordata; class Amphibia; order Anura; family Pipidae; genus Xenopus; species Xenopus petersii. Next base: position 68,550,640 of record CM076681.1, on the reverse strand, counting down.
TTGTTGTGAAAATTTAGTTGTAGCGTTCTGAATAAGGAGTCTAAATCCCGCATCTGTCATATGTCGATTTGTCTATTGGTATAAGTAAAAAGTGAAAATCATCATCATTTATTTATATAGCGCTGTCAAGATACGCAGTGCTTTAATCCAGTTAGTCCAGTATTTCTTTGTATGTTATATAGTTATTTTTCTAATTGATGGGTGCTTAAAACTTCATTCTGTTCTCAAGTGGGGGTCTTCTTAATGGTACAGCTATGTTAGCAGCCCTCAAACCAAATCAGTTTGACATCATTTGACCTTTAGTTAGCAAAACTCTTTTCTGAAGGTACTGTACATGGATTCAATATAGCCATACTAAACAGCATCTGTCAATTTTCCTTTCCAGTGTACAATAAGGGGCATATTTATCAAGGGTCGAATTTCGAATTCAAAAAACTTTGAAATTCAAATTCAAAAGGACTAACCAAAATGAAGTCAAAATTTTTTTTGGTAGAATAGGTCAGTTTTTGCCCAAATTCGAATTGTACGAATCGAAGGAATAGCGCATTCGATCATATACGATTCAAAGTTTTTCTCAAAAACTTTTTCAAAGTCCACCAATTGACTCTAAATGGGTTCTAGGAGGTCCCCCATAGGCTAAAACAACAATTCGGCAGGTTTCAGATGGTGAATGTTCAAAGTCGAATTTTTAAAGAGACAGTACATGATAAATTTCGATATTCGAATTTTTGAATTTTTTTCAAATTCTATTTAAATTTGGACTATTCAATAGTTGAAGTACACAAAAAATAGCTTGAAATTCGAATTTAATTCCAAAATTCACTTTGACCTTTGATAAATCTAAATTTGAATCTACTCAAAACTCGAATGGAAGGTTATTTATGAAAAAACTCGAACGTCTAATCAAATAGTCCTGACCCGACAAATTTTAATTGAATTTCAATCATACAAACTGAGTTTTCCTACGAAAAAAATCTTGAATTTCATGAAGGCAATTGGTGTGTTCAAATAGCCATTGACTTGTAAATGAACCTGCCAAGGTTTAGTTGGTGAATATTCAAATAAGAACTGTTTCCATGGTAATCTTACATTCAGATTTACATTCAAGTTTGTGCTTTTAAATTCGAATTTGTGAGTTTTAAAAATTGTGAAAATTTGAATCTACAATTCATCTCTTAAGGGCATATTTATCAAGGGTTGAATTCGGCACTCGAAATTTTAATGAGACTGCCGAATTTATCGATAAATTTCGATATTCTAATTTTTGAATTTTTTCAAATTCAAATCGAATTTAGAATATTCCAAGTCCATGTACACAAAAAATAACTCGAAATTCGATTTTTTTTCCATTCGAAATTCACTTCGACGTTTGATAAATCTGCCCCTTTAAATAAATCTCCCCATGGTGACTTAGCAAAGCCAATTATCACCATTGTCTGTTTTGTAGCCATGACAAGTAGCTGCTACTAGTAATTCTGTGCCTCTTTACCCTAATAGAAAAGAGTCTATACCAAAAAATTTCAAGGACAGTGCACCCAAATTTATTTCATGGAGACCCTCATGTGTATCAAAGTCTCAAGGCTCAAAAGTGTGAACACCTGCGCTTTTACTCTCCTCTTTGAGATTGCTTTTACTGTTTAATGTTTTTCCATAACAGATAGGGGCCGATTCACTGAATTCGAGTGAAGGGTTAGAATTTAAAAAAATTCGAATTTCAAAGTTTTTTTGGGCTACTTCGACCATCGAATGGGCTACTTCGACCTTCGACTACGAAAATCGAACGATTCGAACTAAAAATCGTTCGACTATTCGACCATTCGATAGTCGAAGTACTGTCTCTTTAAGAAAAACTTCGACCCCCTACTTCGGCAGCTAAAAGCTACCAAAGTCAATGTTAGCCTATGGGGAAGGTCCCCATAGGCTTGTCTGAGATTTTTTGATCGAAGGATTTTCCTTCGATCGTTGGATTTAAATCCTTCGAATCGTTCGATTCGAAGGATTTAATCGTTCGATCGAATGAAAAATCCTTTGATCGATCGATCGCAGGATTTGCGCAAAATCGTTCGACTTCGATATTCGAAGCCGAACGATTTTAGTTCCTAGTCGAATATCGAGGGTTAATTAACCCTCGATATTCGACCCTTCGTGAATCGGCCCCATAATATCAAAGCAAAGGCATAAAATTTAAATAAATGATTGTAGAAAACCTTGCATTCTTACATTGCTTATTAAAAAGATTAAATTAACACTATTTTGAACAATTTTGGTTTGAGAAAAAAAACTCTTTCTTGCAGCAGGGTATTCTCCTGCTTTAGAGATGCTTTCATCAAATATTATTGCTTTGTATATCCAATTGAGATGGGGGAATCTGTCCCGTTTCGCTTGCCAGAAAATTTGCAAAACGGCAAAAAAATTTGCAAAACAGGAAAAAATTTGCAAAACTCATTGACGTCAATGGGCCTCAAAATAGTGACAACTTTTACATGAGCATCTGTTTTGTCCAAATGCATTAAAGTCAATTGCTCGTCCGAATAATTTTGACGCACGACAATTGTTATGCACACATCAATTTTGTTCCAATATTTTTTTCTTGCAGCTGTTTTTTTGCAGCAAATTTTGGCACAGTTTCATGAGTTTATTGAAGGAGGTGAAACGTGGAAATTTATTTGCCCATCACTAACTAGGTGCGACTGTTTTCTTTACTAATGATCTACAAGACCACAGTGATCATTCCTGGGTACTTGATCCTGTGCGCAGTAGTATGATGGATGATGCTGGCTGCCTTGTCTGATATCCCAGTGACAGTTGCTTAAATCATGACAAGAGTGATATACTGTAAGCAGCAGCAACAAAAATTTATTGGAATCCCAAGAGCACAGCGTATACGATACTGTACTTTGAATGCACTAGAAATAATTATTTATTGAGCATGGTTAACTAAATGTCGTCTCTTTTAACTGCATCAATCTCAACCTTATATATTAATGATTTCTTCATTTACAGGCATTCACACAGGCTATAAGCTAAGACTAGTTAACAGCTGAGGATCACAGAGATCCAGCCTCAGAACTAATAGTTCAGTTAGCTAGACTATGAATAAAAACAGACCCTGTTTGAGTGCAGTTCTAGACTTAAAAACAAATACAAGAGATATAGAGATATCATCATCAATTAATCATCTTTATATTGAAGGGTCTAGTGAATCTCTGGAAAGAAATCTACAAAACAATCATTCTTTTTTTCCCTTTGTTTTTCTCTCTTGTGACTATGGTACCAGTGGGATTTTGTTTGTTCTGAAAACTGAGCAGACTCCTCTAGCACCTTTATTTGACTCTTTCTGTCTTTTAGGTACCAACCTCATAATCTTTAATGATTGTCAATATAACTTCTTTTGCATTCTCTAATTACGACCACAGTAACTACTGTGCAAAAATTGACTCAGTTGTTAAGTATTAATGACATTCATTAAAGATACTTGAGACTAAACACTCTCCCTGTACCTGCACATATTTGTGCGAAGTATAATTGTGTCTGTCAACTCAATCCTGAAGAATCACAGGCGTGCTTAAAGACATATGGGGAAACCCTTGAGCTTCAGATTCCCTGAAGACAGGGAATTCCAGGGTTCCTAATGCTGGGCTGTCTCAATGGACACAACAGACTAGACAAAAAAACGCAAGCAGTTGTCATTTGACATGACCTTGAGCAACAGAAATGCAAACTTCATCCAAAAGTGCATAAGGAATTGTACGTGTTTTGCCGTACTTGCCACCATTTTATCAAACATAGCTTCCTCTCTGGGCTGCAATTATGCTGGAATTGTGTATGAAAAAAACACTGCATTGTAATAAAAAAATATGTGTGGCAATTCATCTGAAAGCCTTTTATTTCAATAAAGTCAGGCTTCTTTGATGCAAAATTTTATATTAGCATTTTCATACAAACATAAATATTTATTATGTGTCAAATGTGAATGCACATTTCTAATTACCAGACCATATATCATTTTTTCACGCAGTAAACAATCTCATTAACATTTAACAGTGTTTTCTAGTAAACATGGCCAGCGAGCAATTTATTCCCCTGGGCCAGTGTTTTTATTATAAGCCTTTCTTATGTTCTTCAGAAATATATATATATATATATATATATATATATATATATATATATATCACTCTTCTATAAGCAAAAGCGTTTGTGCTGCACAGCCTTTGGGGGGGGGGGTTGCCGGGTCTCTCCTCCTTTTCATACAAAAAAACACAAATAAGGCAGCACTCACTTGATCATCAATCGTGTATTAAATATAAAACATCAGGCTACGTTTCAGGCATGCATCATGCCCTTTATCAAGCCAAAGTTACATAAAGTAACCATGTATATACAGTATATATATATATATATATATATATATATATATATATATATATATATATATATATATATATATATATATATACTTTTTGCAAAGTTGCAGAATACAAAAGATGCCATTGCCTGAAAGTGTCTGGTAATTATTCAGCTTTGGGACCAGGAGAAACTGCAAAATATTAACAAATAATATTTAGTGATCACTAGTCAGTAGCAGATGCAAATGGTACATCCCAGTGAGGCAGATGTAATTATTTCTATTAGAGTGGCTTGACTGACAAGCATAATAACTAGGGCTTCAGTAATCTCAAAACCCCCAAAAGGTAATAATAATGTTTCTATTAACAAACAGGGTCTGATTAAGAAGTGTAATACTCACTCACTAGATCAGGGGAAGAATGTTTTTAACTAACTCATATTTTGGTATTCTTCATGCTTATCACAAGAAGCAATAAAAAGAGAAGCAGTTAGCATATATAGTACCATGTACATGGCCACTTGAAAGGAAAAGGGGACCTTTGGGTTTCTGGCTCGATGCCTTAACCGTTTGGCCAGGTGAGCAGCCTTTAGGGTTGCTCACTATATGTTACCTGGCCTCTGCAGTCCCAGCCCAGCTGCAGCCTGATAGGACTGACTCTGCCTCCGAATACTTGCAGTCAGTCAATCAGGACTGACTCTGCCTCTGAATACTCCTTGCCAGAGCATTGCATGGCCATCCTAATACTGTGGTAGCGCACCTAGCTAGGTTGTTCCCGCTCTAGCCCTTTTTCTTACCTTGCTTTATCTTTATTGTTCTTTCCCAGCCTTGACCTTGACCTGACCCCTGCCTTGCCTGTTCTTGCATACTAGAGCTTCAGTGTTCATTTAACCTTACTGTGATTGGGTAGTTTGTTTTACCAATGTAACCCATCCCACATGGACATTTGAGCAAATAAATAATGTTGGTGGGGATACATGTGTGATGCTCTTTAAACTGGATTTGGGTACCCTGCAATGAATGTGATACAATGCCTCCTGTAATAATGCAATTACATAGTTACATAGTTATATTGGGTTGAAAAAAGACAGGCAGGATCAATAACAGGAATCAGACAGGCAAAAACGCACCCAGGCAATGAAACGCATTAGACCTAACAACAGGCAATGAGTTTGAACTCAAAGCCCCTTTAAATATCTTTACATCTCATGCCACGACGAGATGACATCATGGCACCGGTGACGCTGCACACCTAAAAACAGGAAGTGCATGCCGTGCGTGTCCTACGACAGACCAGCGTGATCGGCCAAAGGGGAAGCACCATGCGGCACCCACCTGCCCACTAGACCACCAGGGTGAGTGCTCTTTATACATAGCATATTCTATCCAGATTTGTTACTTCCACATGGATAACCATTTCATATTCTTTTTTATAATTACAAGACAGTATCAAATTGTTGATAAACCATTAATTAACATTCTTTCACATGCAAAATATGTCTGTCAGCCACTTACCTGAAAATGTAAAATCTGTAAAATCCAATTAATGGTGCTCTCCAGCACATCTAGCAGTTCCAGCTGCAAGCTCTTATTAAATATTATTTCTGATTCGTTTGTGTGAGATGAAATCTAAATTAGGATTGAATGTTCTCTGCATTTGTAAATCAATGCCCTTTCCAGTAAGCAATATGGATTATGTTGGCAAGGTTTTCAAATCATCCCTTCCATGTACACAAATACTACTATATGCATTAATTCTAGATTGAATGCTTTTACAGTCCATTAAATCAGCTTTGCTGTGTTATAGTAGTACTGACATTTATCAAAGTACATTTTGTTTCAGTTTTATCCTCACAACACTATCAGGGGTGTTTGTTGGGTTTTTGCCACCTTTCACCTCAGATGTTGTCCCCCACACACTGGCCGTTTACCTTTCCGAGCATCAGAGTGAATTGTGGGGGGGGGGTGCATCACTAGTGCCGACTCTGCCGAGAGCAGAATCTGAATATTGGCTCTTTAAGTTAGCAGCAGTGGCTTTTTGCCTCCCCTGGTAACCTGCAGGCTGCTGCCGCCTCAGGCCGAGTTTCATTCAGTTTCAACTCGCCTCATGGCAGAAGCATCTCTGGATACTATTTCATTGTGAAATGGGACCATTACCTACAAGACTGATGTTTTTAACCACTGACAAAACTGTGCAGCTGTAAATCCTGGCATATTTCTCTATGTGATCATGCTAGTGATGAATGATTATAACTAGGCAATGACGAATCTTAATATATGTAACTGGAGCAACAACAGCTGAATAGCTTCCCTGAATTCCAGGGCTGACCAGAATAATGATCTCACAATCCTCTATGGGCTTTGCTCTTTTTTCTTCTTCCATGCCAATCTATAACAAAGGTACAGCATAAACATTACAAAGTGGCATCAGCAAGATATAACTGGCTTCTTTAGATGCTACATTTGCCCATCTGCGCATTAAAACATAGTTACATAGTTAGATCATAGTCAAATGAAAGTTCTTTTCCTCTATTTTGAAAGTGTGGCCTCTGGTACGGTGATCATCTTTATGGGGAAAAAAGGTCTCCTGCTATTTGTCTATAATGTCTTCTAATGCACTTACAGTATTTACAATTGTTTTTACCATAAAGTTACTTAATACATATTCCCCCACAACTTTCTTTACTTAGTAGTGCTTACAAATCACTGACTCTGATTAGAGGCGTGACCATGGGAAACTTGAGACTATACTTTGTGCAAGTGGCTGTCAAACTGCAGCCTGCAATGCCTACACACAGGGCTGCCATTATCAGCCTCTTGAAAATGCTATAGGAAAATACAGTGTTTATTCATCATGTTTTTTACAGGTTTTTTTCTACATTGACTTTTGCGGGAACTTGTTTTTCCCAGTGACTTCTGAACTACATGAGGTTGGTGGTATAAAATAATGGAGTCAAATCTGGACAGTTCGGATAGAGTAAAATAAAACACAGAGGGCTTGATTCAATTCAATGTGCTAAATGTGCAATAAAGCAACCTGTAAGAGTACATGGTGGTCTAGTGGGACGGCGGGGATGCCTACCATCTGCTGCTTCTATTCGTCGCTCCTGAAGTGCTGCTTCTGGGTTCGCACGATGCTTGGTTAATTTCGGATTTCTTCAGTGCACCGCGTGACATCAACGCGGTTGGTGCAAATTCAAATATTTTAAGGTGCAAATGTCCTATTCCCATTGCTCGCAAAGGTCTTATCCTATAGTTCCTGGGTGCGCTTCTCTAAGTCTGTTCTTGTTCCTAAACCTTGCCTGTTTCTGACTTTGCCATTCTGCTGCCTGTACTGGCACTCTTAAAATGTCATTAGTATGTAATAAGAGCTGTAAGATGTTTGACATGATTAAAATATGCCGACATATTTAGTAATACAGATGAAGCCACTTGGATTTGTGAGTTAAATGCGTCATGACTCGTGGTTAATTGAAGAAACTGTGTTATCTAAAGTTATCTTAACTCATTTAATGCATTTAACCTTTTCATTAGCATACCAAAGCACCATTGTTCACAATGGTGAATGCTTTAATTAGATGGGATGTTGTGACACAGTTTTCTGTGTTAAATGAGATAAATGGGATATCTGTGTTTAGTTATTCTGTGTCAAACAGACAAACCAAAGTGGCTGCATCTGTATATGGAAAGTTGACACAATACTTACCTACAAGCCAACCACCACTTTATTGACCAGATTCAAAATGCCTGTAGACTGATCAATTGTGCAGAATATATGAATTGCATGTGCTTCCAAGGAAGGCGGCAAATCAAACTCATATTTGCATCACAAATGATTTGAGTGTTGATTGAATGAAATTGCTTCCTGTTGCAGAAAATTGGAAATGAAGCCACAAGTACAATCTACTGCAATCATGATGTCCTCATTGGACATAAAATTCCCTTTTCACGTTCAGCGCTCCTGTCTGGTGTTGGAAAAATGGATAAATAGATCACATCTTTTTTTAAGAGCTTTTAGAACTTGAGTCAGTGACCAGAAGAAAGGGAATTGAACATGCCACTGGCAATACTTTCTAATGACTGAAAGCTGCCAGATTCCCGAAAATGACAGGTTGCCAATAACTAGCTAAGGCCTGGAACTGCTCTATTTGTAGGTGCCATATGATCAATTTAATTTTTGATAAGCTCGTAGAGATTCATGGGACACTGGCTATTAAGTCGATATTGATTAACAACTTCAGCCTCCCCTAAACCAGCCAGCAAGACCTTGGCTCTATATAGCCTTGGGGGACATTTAGGGATGACAGGCGGAGGTGTTGCATAACTACTAGTGGATTCTCTGCAGTGTGATGCAGCACAATAGAATATTTGAAAGTACTTTTGTTAATGAAATACATTGGTGTAGTAAGTGTAGTAAGGCACTAGGTTTGCCCAGGAGAAGAAATCCATATAAACCATTAAGAAGTTTGCTTTCGAACAGCTGACTGTTGCCATGGGATACTGCACCTGGGTAGTATCCCATAGGGCACTTTGGGGGAAATGTAAGAGGTTTAATGACATACACTGTACATCGCTATCCTACTGTTTTGTGAGGGGCAAAAGTTTGCAACATGTTCACAAAGGCAAAGTTGTTCAATGCAAACATTTATTCACATTGTGAACTATTCTTCAATTAGCGACCTACTGTATAAAACATTCCCCCCACTGGTCTTTTATTACATACCTTTTATGTTTTAAAGTACAACTTCATTCAGCCAATTATATCCATTATCTGGAAAACCCCAGGTCCCGAGCATTCTGTATAACAGGTCCCATACCTTTATTGTTAAGAGTTTCTTGAACTGAAAAAAAAAGGCTATTCATCCTATTGTATATTTGTGGGTGTCTGTGTGTTGTTCTGGGAAAAAAGAATGAAGATTCATATACAAATGCAATTTCCAATACAATTCACTGTGTTGTTATCCAAAATGAAGTCTGACTTGAGTCTGATACTTCAGATGCATCAGAACTAAAGTTTTTGTAATTTGGATTTTCAATGCTCAGCATCAAAATAATATCTGCTTGTAGATCTTTAGACCCAAGTCTGCTGCACGACAAAGCCAGCGATTGGAATCCTTTAAGTTACCACCAGCTTCAGGCTAGTGGTAGTTCCAGGGTTCCCCCACACCATGCATCCAATTCAGTGATTGGATCCATTCTTCCCACTTCCCTTAATTGTGGCTGCGGTTGTAAATGAGGCCAATGGATTTTTGTAAATCTGCCCTGTGAGTTTGCGTCATAAATTACCGTTTTTTTACGGGATTTACATGGTTAGGTGTCTGTGAAAGCTTCTGACCTCTCAATTCAAGGTTATTTTTGCCTCACCTGTTTTATCTTCTTCTGGGAGACAATCAATTTTCTTATATTATGATGGAATACCAAACAGTTCATACAGAGAGAGCTTGTCATTTAACATATTTTTCTGCTTGACATATAACCTTGGGAAAGAAAACACAATAGCTAACATCAATACCAATTAAGTGCAGAATTTATTATTAATGTTGCTAAATATAACATGTCTGCTCTAAGAGAACATGCCATCGACATGTTACTGGTTTACTTTGCACAGTTTTTTTTCAGTTATTGCACAAATTATCTATTTTAGTTTAAAAAATTGTTTAGTCACAGCTGCGAAACCAAATACACTTTGCTAGTAATTCAGAAGATGATCATATCTCTATGAAAGTGTGCTTAAAGGGACAGTACATGCAGTACCTACAGCCCTTTTTCAAAACAAGCAAAATATATAAAACTTGTAGTCAGAATTCCCGCGATTCGCCGCTGGCAAATAAATTCACGAAACCGCCGCAAAAAATTCACCAGGGAAAATTCTAATTTTCGCCAGCGAATTTGCGCAAGGCGTCAAAAAATGAGCAATATTTTGCCTAATTTTCCAATTAAAAAAAATGTTCTTATTTTTTTGCCATTATGCTGCAATATTGAAAACAATGTGTTTTTCTTTGAAATGTATACCCCTTAAAAGTTACATTGTTCAGAGTTTTGTATCACCAACAAACCCCTCCTTTTCCTAAGCTGAAGCCTTTAAGCAGCTCATTATCAGAGGGCTTCTCAGTGGACATGTACTTTGATTTAGTAGCTTCTACACTGCTTGCCAGAACAAGAAAGTGTCAGGAAAGTGAAACTGCTTTTTTTTTTGTTTTGTTCTATGACAGAAATAACAAAAATCATATATATATTTACTTAAAATAATAGGAACAAAGTATATTTACCACAAGTCCTATCCTGAAAGATATAGTATTTACTGTTTCTTTAAGGCTATAGCTTTAGTGTTCAAAAAGTACTAACTGAACTTGCATATTTACCTAAAGATTTTCAGAAAGAGTAAAAGACAATCTCTGGGGTGCACTAATCTAAGTAAAACTAAACACTTGTTTGGTGGCAAATTAATTAAGAATACTACACTATATTACTTTTCTGTTTTTTCCCCCCTCATACTTTTTTGAGGTATACAGTGATTTATTTTTGAAATTGATATTTACCTTAAGCCCTATCACTATAAGTTTTAGTAGGCAAGTGCGGCAATGTAATGTTTTGTTGCTCAAAAAACGGTTGAAAACACCTTTGTGAACCTTAACGACCATGTTTACTCCATTTTTAATTGATTAAAGACCTCAACGACTTCCTCCCAAAGTTTGCGACCAAATTGTTTTTGCGAACGTTCGTGGTGTATTTAATAAAATTTCGCAATTGCAAACCATTTTTTTGTGATAAAATAGTTAACGAAACTCCAGAGCAGGTGTTAAAGGTTTGCAATGTGCAATTAAGATTTGTAATGCAATAAATCCTAACGAAGAATATTGCATTAAATTTTTATTCTCAAAGTTTTGCTCTTTGCAAATTTTATTACATTTTCCCCCAAGGTATTTCGACATGGCCAAACTGAGGAACGGTAAGATTGAGTAATGTACAGTGGAAACACTGCACACCAACAGAAGTCATTGGCACTGTACAGCTACCTATCATAATGTAGGGTAGAGGCCTGTTGTGCATGTTACAGAAATAAGAAAGTATTTATGTGTATGACAGTAAAGGTTTTAGAAACCTTTAGTTTATTAATTTTCCCCAGGAGGGTTATTAACCAGCTAGGCTGGGTACTGTATTCTGTTGAGAGGAGGAGTAGGCAACTTAAGGTGACCATACACGGGCGATAAAAGCTGCCAGCAGACCAAGTTGCCAGCTTACTGACCCGTGTATGGGGCCCTCTGACAGGCTTCCCTGATCGATGGCTGGGCGACAGTCATATAGATGTCTATTGGGCAGGAGTTAAAATTCTGTCAGATCGTAAACCTCGTCTGTTTGTTTATGCGATCCCGCTATCTGAATTCATGTATACCTTTCATTATGACCCAATAATTGGGCCCTAGGGCCCTTGATCAGGTCAGCCCGATATTGCCTAACGAGTGTATGCAGGGGCGCTTCGCCAATGAGGCGAGTTGAGACTGTCGCCTCAGGCGGCAGCACCCCACTAGGTACCAGGGGCAGCAAAAATACCGCTTCTGGTACTTTAAGAGCCGAATTTCCAATTCTCAAACCGGAAATTCGGCTCTTCTAGCACAGAAGCGCAGTTAGGCTCTCATGCGCTAGCGTACTGGCCCTCTCTGATGCCCTCCTGGACCCCCTCAGGTGCAAAAAGGTAAGCGCACAGGGGAGGGGGGGGCGGCAGCAACTGCTGCTGCCTCAGGCAGCGGAGGGGCCACGATCGTCCCTGAGTGTATGGTCACCTTTAGAGTGTAATGTGTAGGGTTTCTCCTAAGATATAAAAGGGCAACACATGCTCAGGCCCACATTGGCTGGAGGAAGTGGTGTTGTGCTCCACAAGGCCTGTACTGGAGAAAGGTTTGAGTATAGGTGAAGTAAGTGCAAGGGCAATTTAGTTATAGTCACTCTAGAAATGAAAGAAAGGATCAGGGGTTTGTTAGTAGAGCAGCCAAAGGCTCCAAAGAGAACAGGAGGGTTAGAAACCTGTGGTGACAAGGTGGCCAAGTTATGGACTCAAGCAGTTAGACCCAGAGATAGAGAGATCCTTGGATCATGGGCATTGTGAAATTAACCTTCAATAGGGATTGTGAACCAAAGGCAGGTAATACTATCTCTGTGGTGTTGTGAACACAAAACATGAACACTTGTGCATATGATTATTGATGGAAGCATTAAGTGAAATGATTAAAAAAAATTCCGCTATTTTAAAAATCAACCAATTTAATTTGAGGTCTGAATAAAAAAAAATACTATAGCAGAGACACAGGAGTATTATGGCACCAATCAGTAAGAAATCAGCTCAGGATTTGTTGAGGTAGCAGAATAGGGCTACATATGACAAAGCATGACGCTGACATTGAGCAGACCGATATAAAATATAAGCAAAGGTACATGTATTTAGGTGTATATGTCTGCACAGGTTTTTCTTTTTTTGACATATAAATAAGAACTGAAAATACAGATGACTATGCTACGATGCTATGTAGTACCAATCCTATTATACTGTATTTACTGTAAATACAACTATTCATTTGTAACAGCTTCTTATTTGTAGTTCTATGATTATTTCATAATGAATAACAATAAATATTTGTAGAGAATCTTTTATTTCTTATACCTAAGGTAGAGGAAGGCAACAATAAAACCAATGAGTAAGTAGATATTACATTCACATAAATAATTCATAATCACTTGACTGCTCTTAGCTGTCTTAATAGAACAAGCAATGAATTGAGAAGTGTTATTTGGGGAAATGCTCCAATATAAATGAGTAAGCAGTCATAAATATGTCATTCGGATGAAGCTAATAAGCAGGTAACTACACAGTGGAATTAAATATATAACACTCGTTCGTTATTCATAGTATGGTCAGTAATTATATCATGCACAAAAAGAGCTGAGCAAAACCCTAACATCCCATTTTAGATGTAATATTTAGGAAAGTAATATAGAGCCATTTTTTAAAATAAGCCACTTGACTATAACACAGCATTCCTTCTTTTGTAGCTTATAGTCACAGAATCTCGCTGAACTGCAGAACACAGATAAGCAGCTGTGTGCAATGTGTTGTTGTGTAACAACACATCTGCATTTGGTGTTTTAGGGTTGTTTACTGTCATGGAGTCTTATAATACATGCGTTCTAATGGGGGGGAATGCAACATATTTTTCAATGGTTTATGCCTTCTTGGGTAACCTCACCACCCTCGGGTAAGAGCCTTTACATTCTACTATACATTTAATTTTTAAATATATTACCTAGGAGAATAAGACCCTCTTTCCCCCTGTAGCTCATAAGAGCTGCTTTCTGATTGTAAGGTTCAATATACATATCTGGGAAGGGTAGTTTGATGTTCTGTTCCCATAAATGCACTAAATAAGTGCTCACTGTTCTGTCCTGCTTAAAGGGGTTCAAATTCTAACACTTTTTACATTTCAGTTGTTTTCAGAAAGATCATAGTTCAAACTTTTTCAATTACTTTCTATTTTGTATTTCTGACTATTGTTTATATACAATATTTAAATTTCAATTTTCATCTTCTTATGCCTTTCTAAAGCAGCTCTGGGAGGGGGGTAACTGACTCTGGACCCTGTAAACTGTTGTAAATTGATACAGTCATTGATATGTTTCTTATATTTGGCCCTGCTGAGCCAAATCCCTGAGTTTCTTTAAAGGCAGCCATTAGAATTGATACAATAGTTGCTAATATTCCACAGATGCTGCTGAGAAATGAATCAACTATTGCATTGTAGCAGTTCAGAATCTGCTGCTGGATTACTGAGCTGCCAGACTGCGACACGACAGACCGCAACATTAAGGGGCCGATTCACGAAGGGTCGAATATCGAGGGTTAATTAACCCTCGATATTCGACTGGGAATTTAAATCCTTCGAATTCGAATATCGAATTCGAAGGATTTAGCGCTAAAAATTCGATCGATCGATCGAAGGATTTTTCATTCGATCGAACGATTAAATCCTTCGAATCAAACGATTCGAAGGATTTTAATAAAACGATCGAATGAATATCCTTCGATGAAAAAAACTTTAGCAAGCCTATGGGGACCTTCCCCATAGGCTAACATTGAGTTTGGTAGCTTTTAGCTGCCGAACTAGGGGATCGATTTTTTTTTTTAAAGAGACAGTACTTCGACTATCGAATGGTCGAATAGTCGAACGATTTTTAATTCTAATCGTTCGAATCATTTGAATTCGATCGAATTCGATCGAATTTAACCAATTCGATGGTCGAAGTACCCAAAAAATACTTCGAAATTCGAATTTTTTTTTATTCGAACCCTTCACTCGAATTTCGTGAATCGGCCCCCTAACGTTAAACTTTTTTTTGCAGTACAAAATAAAACATGGAAAGCAATTGAAAAAAAGTCTTTAATTTAACAAAACACAAATCTATCTTCAGTAGTGATGGTCGAATTTGCGTTGTTTCACTGAAAATTTTGTGAATTTTCAGCGAAATTCGCGAAACGGCAAAAAATTCACGTCTGTTTTTTTGACTCCGGTGCCTGTTTTTTTTGGGCACATTTGCTGGCAAAAACGAGACGCTGTTGGCATTTCGTGAATTTTTGCCAGAGAAATTTTCGTGGCCGTTTCGCAAACTTATTTGCCAGCGGCGAATCTTGCTAATTCACCACATCTGTTTTTTTTGGACGCCGGCGCACATTTGCTGCGAATTCGCGCCTCACTAATCTTCAGTTAAAGCAATTGGGATTTATCTAACCTAAAATATCAGGTTTTCAGATTAAAATTAAACACGGAAATATAGCTGTTCTCCTATTTTCAGTTATTGTAAAATAATTCCTGACTTAATCAAAATTGTTGACAAATCTATTTAAATAATAATTACATAATTTCATTTGTTATATTCATGAACAAAATATACCGTAATTACATAATTCATGGACATATTGCAGTACCTTTGGCCATTGAGACTAGGCAATTCATTATTTCATACAGTATCTGTATGAGTCATCCAGTGAATGCAGATATTAAATTTACATTCTTATATCACACACAGGCTATTATTTGAAAAATCTTTGACAATTTACACGTAATATTTTTTCTAGTGAATCATTCACATAAATTTGACTATAATCATCAAGAACAATGCATATGCTTAGTTCTTTAACTTTAAGGGTGTTATCTATTATTTCTGGTTGGACTTTTAAAGGGGAAAACATCATTTTTTTGTAGAAAAAAAGAAACTACATTGTTTCATGATCTATTAATCCCCTCTAGTGTTAAAAGTCAAAATAAAAAAACAGGAAATTGTTTCATTACTTACCGTAATTTCTGTTTCCTGGTCACCTTCCATGGCAGCATTCACCAATGGGTTAACTCCTCCCTTCAGGCCAATGGACAGGAACCTCCCCTAGCAAGATAAAAGTGCCCGCCCCTCTCATACTCACTGTCTTAGTTGAAAAGCTTGTCCTGCAGGGTGGGACATTTCTTGGTGAATGCTGCCATGGAAGGTGACCAGGAAACAGAAATTACGGTAAGTAATGAAACAATTTCCTGTTTTCCTTGTCACCCATGGCAGCGATTCACCAATGGGAACTACCAAAGCTACAGGGAGGGACTTCACACAAAAATGCAGTAAACATAAAACTTTTATTCAGTAACATTTACAACTGCTTGAAGGACCTTTCTCCCAAATTTTGCTTCTTGGGAGGAAAGGATATCTAATTTATAGTGCTTGATGAACGTATTAACTGACGACCATTTTGCAGCTCTGCAGATTTCTTCTGGCGATGCCCTGGCTTCCATCGCCCAGGAACTTGCTAATGCCCGAGTTGAATGGGCTTTTAACCCCAGGGGAACCTTCCTGCCTGCTGAATTATACGCCTTTACAATCGCTGCCACAATCCAGGAACTTATTGTCTTTTTAGACGGAGCTTTGCCCTTCCTGAATCCACCTGGAATTACGAATAAATGTTCCGATTTTCTCCATGTCCTTGTCCTCTCCAAATATATTGTGAGAGCTCTGACCAAGTCTAGCTTATGCCATTGCTTCTCTTCTGGACAAAAAGAAGGAAGGGATACCTCTAAATCCACGTGGAACTTCGAGATGAAAAAAACTTAAAAGCAGGCCTTAGCACAACTTTATGTTTAAATATAACTGTAAATGGCTCCACAGACGATAGGGCAGCTAGCTCACCCACTCTACATGCTGATGTTATGGCCACTAACAGGATAACCTTCAGAGTAAGATTCCAAATTGAAACCTCTTCCAGAGGTTCAAAGGGTGGTTTTGTCAGTATATCTAAGACGAACGGCAAATCCCAAGGTGGTGAATATCTTCGTATGTGAGGTCTAACCCTCTTCAAGGCATTGAAGAATCTCTTCACTAGAGGATCAACTGCCCAAACATTTCCTGTTAGTGCTGAGATGGCTGACACTTGCACTCTAAGGGTATTCATGTGCAAACCCTTCTCATATCCAGAAAAAAGAAAATCCACCACCATTGATGCTGTAGCAGAACAGGGATCCTGCCCCTCTAAAATAAAAAATTGTACAAACTTATCCCAAATCTTGTAGTATTGTGTTGATGTAGAGTTTTTCCTTGATTTTAGCAGGAAATTTATCACCTTCTCTTTACAATTCAATTTTTTTAGCTCCTTCCTCTCAATCTCCACGCCTGCAAGGCTAGATGGTCCTCTCCGTGGAACTGAAATATTCCCTGGGATAGCCACCCTTGAAACCTGGGGATTTCTTTGGGTTCTCCCAGAGCCAATCTGTGAAGCAACGGAAACCATGGTCTTCTTGGCCAATATGGTATCACTACTATCGCATTGGCTGATTCCCGGTCTATCTTTTTTAGAACTTTCCAGACGAGGGGAATTGGTGGGAATACATAAATCAACCCTCTTGACCAGTCTTGTCTCAGACCATCCACGGCTACTGCCTCTTCGCATGGGTATCTGGAAAAAAACTTCTGACATTTCCTGTTCTGAACGGTTGCCATGGCGTCCACCTCTGGAACTCCCCATGCATTTATCAAGTCTTGAAAAATGTCCTTGTGAAGACTCCATTCTCCTGGGTCTACTATACTGCGACTTAAGAAGTCTGCTTTTAGATTCTCGATCCCAGGAAGATGTACTGCTGTCAGATTCTCTAACCAAATTTCTACCCACTGGAAAATAGTTTCTGCCTCCTGCAGTAATACCATGCTTCTTGTGCCTCCTTGCTTCTGTATATAGGATACTGCTGTGGTGTTGTCTGAAAAGACCTTCACACTTTTTCCTCTTAGTTGACCTGCGAAGGCTAACAGGGCTTTTCCTACTGCCCTTAACTCTAGAATATTTGAGGATACTTGACTCAAATCCCAGGAACCTTGTACGAACGATTCTCCCATGTGTGCCCCCCAGCCGATTTTCTTGAGGACACCTCACTCGTCTCAGCAAGAAGTTTTGTAGTGGTCTGGAATGCCATCTCGCCCACTTTACGACTTGGATCGTTGATGACATCAAGCCTAGAATCCTTAGACAATGTTTCACCGATACTATTCTCTGACTTCTGAAGTTTTCCACTGCCAGTATTATCTTTTCTTGCTTCACGACTGGCAAGCTCACCAAATTCTCCTGCATCTGAAAGAATGCCCCTAAAAAGATAAGGGATCTTGTAGGTATCAGATTGCTTTTCTCCATGTTCACAATCCATCCATGTTCTTGAAGAAACACCAGGACTTTCTTTGTGTGCAATTCTGCTTCTCTCTGTGTTCTTGCTGTTACCAGGATGTCGTCTAGATAATGAAACACCGATATCCTTATCTTTCTTAATTCGGCTATCAAGGTTACCAGAATCTTGGTGAAGACTCTTGGAGACTGTGATAGGCCAAAAGGGAGACATTTGAACTGAATGTGAACTTCTCCCACTGCAAACCTTAGATATTTCCTGTGGTCTTGGTAAATTGGAACGTGAAAATAGGCGTCCTTCAAATCTATGTTTGTGAGCCAATCCCCGACCGAAATTGCCTGGATGACTGACGCTAAAGATTCCATCTTGAAACTTCTCTTTTGTAGAAATTTGTTTAACTCCCTCATGTCCAATACTGGCCTCATAGCTCCTGAGGCTTTCTTTACTAGGAACAGTCTTGAATAAAAACCTCTTCTTTTTTCGTGCAGAGGGACTGTTTCTATTGCGTCGGATGCCCATAGCTGATCCATGTATTCCTGGACCAGACTCTGAACCTCCTCGGATCTTCTGAAAACTGAAATTAGAAAATGATCTCTTTTCGGAACTTTTGCAAACTCTAACAAAAAACCTCTTTTCAGAGTATCGCATACCCAGCGATCTTGAACATCTCTGGCCCAGACTTGAGCAAATTGTGCCAACCTGCCACCCACTCTTATCTGAGCCAAGGTAACCTCATTGCTGCTGTGCTGAGGAGGTGGAAGAAGAGAAACCTCTGGATCTTTTAGAACTTCCTCTCGTGTTCTGACATCCTGATCTCCATGATGACTGTCTATAGAACTCCCTTCCAGGTCTGTACTGTCTGGATGATCTGAAAGATCTTTCTTTATCTCTGTGAAAAGGTGCTTCATATCTCACCCTCTTGTTTCTATTCTCTTGAGGTAAAAATACACTCTTTCCTCCAGAGACCTTTTTGATGGTCGTATCCAATTTTTCACCAAACAGCATCTCCCCTTCAAACGGAAGCTGGCATAAATTGTTTTTTGAGGCTGCATCTGTTGACCAAGGTTTAAGCCAGAGAGCTCTCCTTGCTGCTACCGACAATGCCATGGATCTTGCCAAGATATGAACCAGATCAACTGATGCCTCCGACATAAAATCTACTGCAAGTTTGCAGTCAGCTAGCATCTCCAACAGTTTAGGCCTCTTCACATTGGAAGATATTGCTTCCTCTACTTCTGCCAGCCACACCTTCAAAGCTCGGGAGACTGAAGTCTAAGCTACTGCTGGTCTGCAGGCTGCACCTGCCGCAACAAAAGATTTCTTAAGATTAAATTCAATTCTTTTTTCCATCGGTTCACGAAACACTGCCGCATCATCTACCGGCAAAGTGGTTTTCTTAACTAATCTCACGACTGCTGCATCTACCTTAGGTGGTGTATCCCAACACCTTGCATCTTCCTCCTCAAAAGGATACTTTTTCAGAAATTTCCCCCCTGTTTGGGGTCTTTTTTCCGTCTTCTTCCATTCTGCTGAAATGATCTCTTTAATTGAGGCATGAACTGGGAAGAATATTGATCTTTTCCTAAGAGAAGGAAACAATTTGTCAGCAGAGGATAACTTGGCTGGCTCCAAAGGAAACGTGAGTGTCTGCCGAACTGCCTTTACCAGAGGCTCTATGACTGCCAAATCGAAATTAGACTCTTCATCCATCTCAATTTCGCCTTCCTCCGAACCTAAAGGAGAATCTATTTCAGACTCTGAAAGCTCTCCCTCTGAAATCTCTGATAGAGATTCTGTTTGTCTTGAATAAGCATGTCTTGATCTTTTCTTAGATGTAGACACCTCCTGGAAACCTTGTACCACTGCTTGTTTTATTACTGCAGCCAAAGAATCTACAAAAGCTTGATTCCCCAGGGAAGTTGAGGCTCCTACATCCTCTTGAACCTGTGTTGGAGCTGTTTTTTCTGGCGTTTTATCTTTCTTCTCAGAGGCAGGAAGGCTGTTCAATGACAAAATAGATATATGCATTAGCCCCCTAAAATCTCTCTCTCTCTTATTGGAGTTTTTTTTTTTTTTTTATATATACCTTTTCCCTTTGGGGTGAGGCGGCTTGCCCGGCATTCCTGAATCCATTAACGTGCTGCCAGAAAAAAAGGGAACCACCTTTAGATTGCACCTAAATGCCAGACCAATAACTTCCATTCCTGCACATACCTGTATCTGATGAATCAGGATTCTGTGAAGTTCTTTGCAAATGGCTGCCAACAGGAAGCTCACTCCCTTATAAACCCAGCCAGAGAAATGCTGAAATAATTAACAACCAGGCTTCCCTGATTATATGCCTTAATATATACATGGCCCAGTGATTTTCGCCATCCCTGGCGTTTTTGGCGCCAAAATCAGCCAGTTTGCACCTTTTGCCTATAAGGAAAATGGCGTCCAAGGCTTCTGCCCTCACAGTTGCGCTCCTAGCGCGCCATTCAGCTGCCTGACCAGAACTCCAACCGGCACGTCACTACGTCCTAACGCGCTGACGTCACTTCCGGGTATGCGCGCGCATCGCGCTTCCTTGCGTACCCGCGCTTCCTAAGCCGCACAAGCGGGAGGAAAGCCCAGGCCCTCAGTCACTCCTGCAACCTCTCAGCCTTCCCTTGCCAACCCCAGCTAAGGGGGCGCAGCGGGACCTCCATCACAGCAGGGGGGATTAGAGAGAGAGAGAGCCCCCCTGCTGCTGGGAATATTGCGACTGCACGCTCCTTGACTCCATCAGCCCAGGACAGGATAAAAAAAGACAGTGAGTATGAGAGGGGCCGGCACTTTTATCTTGCTAGGGGAGGTTCCTGTCCATTGGCCTGAAGGGAGGAGTTAACCCATTGGTGAATCGCTGCCATGGGTGACAAGGAAAGTACTCCATTTCAAACCTGCCGAGGTCATGTAGAAGTCAATGGCAGATACGTTTACAATTGGAAGATTTCCTTAACTTTACCCTGGGGAGGGGGACAGCAGCACAGACCTACGGAAACATAATGATGCATATTTTGGCCCTGGAAATTTGCTGTCATATTTTAATTTTTAATATCATGAATGATTAAGGGGGAAGAGACACTACTTTTCCCCCTCCTGAAAAACAATGTAATTTTTCTAATTGGTAAATTGGTTTACTGGAACTAGCAAATATTCTATTTTTCTTAGATACTGCTTTCAGCATCCAACAGGGTCCGAATATCTTAAAGGACCCATAACATCAAAAAATTTGTGTTGCTCTGCACTAGTAAAACTGCTGTGTTTGCTTCAGAAACACTTCTATTGTTTATATAAATAAGCTGCTGTGTAGCTCTGTAGAACAGAATGTTATCTGTTATCCATTATTTATCCTGTACCATATAGCCTTTTTTTCAATTTCCGTCATTTATACTCAGCAGCTTGTTTATATGAACTATAGAAGTTTTTCTGAAGCAAACAGATCAGTTTTACCATTGCAGGGCAACACTACATGATATTTTCATTACTTTAAAACACTTCAATTGTTTGCTGTTAGTGTTCCTTGAAACTACAGTATAACTAGACTAGAATAGACAATACTATCACCTTGTCTGTGTCAAAAGTTTCACCTACAACATTTTTGTTTCACTAGACATTTTCCTTTTTTGATGCAGAATTTTCATGGCAGAATTTTCCCACAATTTTGTGATACAATTTGCAGATGACAAACTGCTGAATTTTTCAGTGAATCCATGCCTACCAAACATTTTTCTCTTCAGTACAAAACATCAAACAATAGAATCTCACATGAAGCTGTCACAAGGGAAGTTCATTATCACTGTACTATGACACAATTACTGCATTTGATGTGTGGTAGATGAGAGAATATACCAGGAGAAAAGTTCAATGATGCTGTCATAGATGTACTCGGCAACTGCCCGTGGCCAATGCATTCTTTTGTCTGTCTACTGGGGCCACATGAAGTGGGAAATCTCATAAAGAAATCATTATCTTTGTACAATTTAGGCACCCATCTTCAATTCACTTGTGTTCCTGCAATGTAATTTTCAGAGCAATTCAATAATTTGCCACTAGCAGCTAATAAAAGTTTTCCAGTTTGGGAAAATTACAGTATGCTGGACACTGAATTTACAAACACTGGGCCAGATTCAATTCAGTGAGAAAAAGTTTTCTCAAGATTTATCACGAGAAAGCTCATGGATCAGAAAAAACTTTTCTCCAAATTCTGTTTCAGGTTTCAATGGAGTTCTCACATGATAAACCAAGTTTTTCTGACTTGAATTTCATCTCAAATTGAATCTCATCCATGAGTGTTCACACCTTTTGTCACTGAATTGTATATGGCCCATTGTTAGGATTACTGGCCAAGATATGCAATGAGGACTACAGGGGCTGAGTTTCACAATTATAGCACACTGAAACTGAATATTACTGACCTAAGAAATATATAGTTACATAGTTATATAGTTAAATCGGGTTGAGTCCATCAAGTTCAACCCCTCCAAAACCCAGCATCCACACACACCCCTCCATACTTTCACATAAATTATATATACCCATACCTATACTAACTATAGAGTTTAGTATCACAATTGGCTTTTGATATTCTGTCCATCCAAAAAATCATCCAAGCCATTCTTAAAGGCATTAACTGAATCAGCCATCACAACATCACCCGGCAGTCCATTACACAACCTCAGTAACCTCACTGTGAAGAACCCCTACGTTGCTTCCAATGAAAGTTCTTTTCTTCTAGTCTGAAGAGGTGGTCTCTGGTACGGTGATCCACTTTATGGGTAAAAAGGTCCCCTGCTATTTGTCTATAATGTCCTCTAATGTACTTGTAAAGTGTAATCATGTCCCCTCGCAAGAGCCTTTTTTTCAGAGAAAACAACCCCAACCTTGACTTCTACCCTCATAATTTAAGTCTTCCATCCCTCTAACCTGTTTATTTGCACTTAGTCTCTGCACTCTCTCCAGCTCATTTATATCCCTCTTAAGGACTGGAGTCCAAAACTGCACTGCATACTCCAGATGCGGCCTCACCAGGGACCCATAAAGAGGCATAATTATGTTTTCCCTTGCGATCCCTGAATCTGCACTGAGGGGTAGGTAAACAGTTAGGGGCATTTCCCTGGGGTAGCAGCTAGGCTGGGGGGGAGGAGGGGGGTTTATGTAGGGAAGGGGGGAAGGGTTTTTTTAGGGTTGAATTCTCCTTTAAGGGGTCTTTAAATGGTCTTTTTCTGCATAGTGACAGAAAATGTAATTCTAACTTTCCATATGTGTTAATCAAAAAAAATTATAATGGTTCTGTAAATGCAATTTCAGATGAAAGCAATATATGTGTATCCCTTTGTGTTCTCTCTGGATATCTCTTCTCCAGCTCTTTTAAAGTGAAATGTTTTTCAAAATACTGTAAGTTTGTAACAGGGCTACCCAGATGGGAGAGGGATAGGGTAGGCCTTTACTGGATATAGCAGACATCTCACCCAATGATATGATGAATCTGGACAGACTTTACTGAGCAGCTCCATGCAGGGGATGGCCAAAGCAAAGATGCCCTGACTTCAGTGCATATTCAGTTACATACAAACAAAATAAGCACTCCTATGAGAATTCTATCACATCATCACTCCTCGCACAGCATTCCCTCCTTCTCTCTCCTTTAGAAGCCTCCAGTACCCCTGTCCTGAGGAAAAGCCCTCCCAGAGTGTTGTAACCATGAAGGAGCCTGCTCTGCTTTTCAGAATTCCCCCCACCCCTTCTCTGTCATATAAACATACAGTGCACTTTTGCAAAATGAATCAGTTAATAGTGCTGCTCCAGCAGAATTCTGCACTGAAATCCATTTCTCAAAAGGGCAAACAGATTTTTTTATATTTAATTTTGAAATCTGACATGGGGCTAGACATTTTGTCAATTTCCCAGCTGCCCCTGGTCATGTGACTTGTGCCTGCACTTTAGGAGAGAAATGCTTTTTGGCAGGCTCCTGTTTTTCTTTCTCAATGTAACTGAATGTGTCTCAGAGGGACATGGGTTTTTACTATTGAGTGCTGTTCTTAGATCTACCAGGCAGCTGTTATCTTGTGTTAGGGAGCTGCTATCTGGTTACCTTCCCATTGTTCTTTTGTTTGGCTGCTGGGGGGAAAAGGGAGGGGGGGTGATATCACTCCAACTTGCAGTACAGCAGTAAAGAGTGATTGACGTTTATCAGAGCACAAGTCACATGACTTGGGGCAGCTGGGAAATTGACAATATGTCTAGCCCCATGTCAGATTTCAAAATTAAATATAAAAAAATCTGTTTGCCCTTTTGAGAAATGGATTTCAGTGCAGAATTCTGCTGGAGCAGCACTATTAACTGATTCAAAAAAAAAATCTTTTCCCATGACAGTATCCCTTTAACACTGAGTTCCTAACAGGTGGACTATCCCCGGGGTCCTAACCCTAATAAGCCTCCTCGTCTGAGTCGCAAACCACCCTTGCTACCTAACCAGCTAATTTCTATCTCTGAGGTTATTCAGGAACAACAAACTCACACCGCCCCTGAGCCAAAGAGGAAGTGCCTAGATTGTGCACTTCCTTATATATATGCTCTTGTAAGGGAATTCCCCTACAGGACTGGCTGAACTTAATATTGCCCAACTATTTTCATTTCAAATTTAAAATACATTTAACCACCTTACAAGTCCAACGAACAGGGCTTGTGTTGTACATACGTGCCTATTATTTCAATTATGAAATATGCATGGTTTGTCTTATTTCTTTCTCTAAACAAGCAAAAAGCTGAAACTGAACAAAAAAAGTCATGTCCTACTTCTTGGTTCATAGAGAAACAAAACAAATAACAAAAACTATGAGAACACATTCCACACTTCCAGCCTTTGTTAGGACTTTTGGCTGGACTGCTATGTTTTGACTATTAATGTACAAGCTAGAGAGTAGAATGTGATTTTACTTTCAATTCATGAGATTACACTATTTAGTGCAAAAAATAACAAAAACAATAAATACATTATAATCAAAACAATTTGTGTGTTCAGCACTAGCCAGAACTGTTCAAGGAGCTATACTAACTGTTGCTGGCTCACAACAGAGAGGGAGAGGGAGCCAGCAGTGCAAAGAACAGGCCTAGATTTGTGGCAAAAGTGTAAACGATGCGTTCCCCAGCGCTATGACACATGCATGTGCACTAGTGCGGGGAGGAGGAATGGTGCATGCCAATATCAAAGGCTAGGACCCCAAGGCCTCGAGGCACCTGAGAAATGCTGCTTCGGTAGCAATGACAACTTACAAATGTGTTTATTAATATACTTTGCAAACCTGCATACAATTAAATTTTATATCACTGTGCAAAGTACAGTGTAATTTTTTGGTCAGAAACAACAAAAATATTAAGAAACTGAAACAGGTTTATTTAAATTTATATTTTAGGTATTAGTATCATGTACCATTAAAATGCTTCTTTTAAAGTTGTGTGTGTATATTTTTTTATGTTGTGTCTTCGTTTTCATCTTTGGTGGCAACCATTTTTTCATTTGGAAAATGTTGCAGTGAACAAACATCAGCACTCAGAAAGTTGCTGCTACAAAAGCCCATTGATTTAGAAGCATTCTGTAGATTTGGCACATACTGTATGACATTGCAACGTATTACATAATAGGACAATTTATTGACAGATAGTGTGATGATCATCAAGTTGAACTCACTTGCAGTTTTGTATAGAAAAAGAGTGACAATGTGTCATCACTTTGCATAGTAAGCAAAACTTGCCTCCATTTATTGAAAGAGGGCTGCAAGTTTCTGTAGAAAGAGTATTTCCTGTGTACTATTTAAAACAGAATTTACAGTAAGTAATGATTCCCTCATCAAATTTCATGAGCGCAGCTGAAAATGATGATCCATGGACTATATATCTTTACCAATTACTACATATAAAGCTCTTTACAATCTGTCCTGCCAGTATGATTTTTTTGGAATGGCATCACCTCTTATTCACTTATTCCTTCCACTTCTTGATATATGTCAGCGAAAACTTTCATGTTATATTTCTTTATACTTAATGAAGTGCTCCGTGCACAGTTGGTAACAAACATCTTATTTCCCAATATCCTGCAGCTTGATTCTTTTTTAATGTCCAGGAAATTGAATGTAAATATGAAAACATCTCAGCTATTTATTGTAATTGCCTTGTGAATTATTTAAATACACATCATAAGAGGCTTCATGAAATTTATAAATACTTTCCTTTTGAGGCAAGGGTTTTTGGGGAATAGATTTTTTTTGCTTTTATATAATCAATGTCATTTACAGAGAATGGAATGTGTGGAAATTGGGAAGTCACAATCAACATATGGGTACAACCTATTATTAAATAGTGCAAGTTAAAACAAAAGTCACATTTTGAATGGCCAATTCCAAGTCACTTTTCAATTGGACTTCATTATTTATTTTTATTTATTTGCCTTCTTCTTCTGACTCTTTCCAGATTTCAAATGGGGGTCACTGACCTCATCTCGAAATGTAATGCCCTGTAAGGCTACAAATGTATTCTTAATGCTACTTTTTATTACTCATCTTTCTATTTAGGCCTCTCTGATTCCTATGCCAGTATTATTTAAATCAATGTGTGGTTGCTAGGATAATTTGGACCCCAGAAACCAGATTGCTGAAATTGCAAACTGGAGAGCTGCTGAATAAAAAGCTAAATAACTCAAAATCCACAAATAATAAAAAATTAAAACCAATTGCAAATCCTCTCAGGATATCACTCTTTACATCATATTAAAAATCATACACCCCCTTTAACTTATTTTATATGCCAATGAATAATCCACTACTTAAAGGAAAACTATACCCCCCAAACAATGTATGTCTATATAAAAATATATTGCATAAAACAGCTCATGTGTAAAACCGTGCTTCATGTAAATAAACCATTTTCATAATAATATACTTTTCTAGTAGTATGTGCCATTGGGTAATCATAAATTAAAAAATAAGGGCTTCCCCATGGGATCGTACGATTCACTGTGCACACAAACAAACCAAACAAACTATACTTCTTAGGTCACATGAGCCAATTAATAGACAGAGTTCCGTCTTTTGCATCAACACTTCTTCCTGTTACAGTTAGAGTTGTAGTATTTCTGGTCAGGTGATCTCTGAGGCAGCACACAGACCATCACGAAATGGGGGTTCAAGACAAGAGATGTAAAAGGGCCATATTTACTTAAATATATATTCCAGTTTGGTAAGATTCTTTAATATGCCACTTAAAATGATATAAAATATATAAAAATCTGATATATAAATATATATAAAAAAATCTGTTGCTTAAAGGGCATGTAAAGTCAAAAATAGAATAAGGCTATAAATGCTGTATTTTGTATACTAAATATAAACATGTACTTACAGCACCACAAGCCTAATCATACAAATAATTTATGCTTTCAAAGTTGGCTACAGGAGGTCACCATCTTGTAACTTTGTTAAACATCTTTGCAAGACCAAGACTGTGCATATGCTCAGTGTGGTCTGGGCTGCTTAGGGATCGTCATAAACAAAGCTGCTTGAGTTCTGCATGGCTGGGAAGTAAGGTGGGGGCTCCCTCTGCTGTTCATAAGTATGATTGTTTCCCTGCCCAGCAGTTAGGGACCATCTGACAATTCCTATCCACAGCAGTAAATGAAGGGAGAATTAAACTGCATGCAGTCAGGTTTCTTTTAAAAACAGTACAGATTTTTTAATTAAAGTATATTCGAGATAGGTTTCTTTTTCATTAAAGAAAGTAAAAATGGGTTTTATTTTTTTGCCTTTACATTTCCTTTAAGTATTCATTTTGGGGTATAATTTTCCTTTAAAGAAGAAGGACAGCTACAGAGGCACATTATTGCCAATAGATTAACCACAATAGTGCAAGCAAGAATGCTATATTTATTCTGTAGAATGCTCTAGAAACTCTCTCTGTTTGTTTAGCATGGCAGCTGCCAAATTAGCTTGGTGTGACATCACTTTCTGCCTGAGTCTCCCCCTGCTCACTCATAGCTCTGGGCTCAGATTACAGCAGGGAGGGGAGGAGGGAAAATAGAGGGGGGGGGAGAGTGAGAGAGGAGCAAACTGAGCATGCTCAAGCCCAAGCCCTGGAGGTTTAAGTTGAAAACAGGTTTGATACAGAAGCCCATGTGTACACAATAGAAGGGAAGAAATGCTGTGTTTCTTTTAACAGAGGACAGAGGGTTTACTGGTGTATTTATATGGACATTTCTGATAAAGCCTACTTACTTTTAACCTTTCATTCTCCTTTTAGTTCAGGCAAATAAATATTAAGTATAAATAATGTATACCAATTTATTCTTAACATAGCCGAAAGTGGTATTTCAGCCATCTGTAATATTCCTTCTACTGCATATCAACCCAAACTAAACATCAAGAACATAGTTCAAATGGATGCTCTATCATAAATACTAAGGAAAAGCACTATACGGAATTGTCATTTAACCAGTATTAAGTAGCTACTAAGACGTTTCACTTTACTCATGCAAAACACTTCAATTTCTGTCATTATCATGCCCTATATGACTGCATTTGAAACAGTTGGATAAGTCTACTTTCTAAGTCTCAGTTACTACTGTAAGTACAAGGGCTAAGCACAAAAATGGTGCTCTTGGGAGAGGCTTCATTTGTTTGCATGGAAAGATCATGCTTAAATTATAAACAAGTATCCAAATAAATGAAAAGTCCTGCACAGAATAGCATGTCAATGTCAATAAGCATGAAAGATAAGTAAAAGCATTTGAATCTAAATTACTTTTTTTTTACTGCTACTGTTTTACAATGCAGCAATAATTTTCTTTATTTCTCTTTGATGCATTATAATACATTGCATACAAAATATATATCACTGTAGGATTACCTTTTAGCTGTTTCTCCTGTCTCAGCTCCTGTGTACCAAGATCAGATGCAATCAAGGGTGAAGAACAAAAAAAAAAACTGTTTTAGTAGCACTTATTTTTTTACTGCCCAACTAATAACCAATCCATAATACAATCTGTGCAAATGAAGTGCAGAGCAAAGGCTTAATCGAGTTGATATAAACAATCATTCCATAGATAAGAAACTGATATATTATAAGTAAAATTTGGACAATGAAGCAGACATACTGGATATGAGTTTGAAACAGCCAAACAAAACACATGCCAAGTCCAGAGTGCGATGAAACACTGCTGAGATATTATCAAAGTAAATGTTCTCAAAGCTTGTATCTTGTATCAGTCTAATGTGACACATCTTTCCCTTAGAGTTCTGAATATGACAATAATCTTGTTTTAATCATGCATCAGTCTCCATTCCTGGATAAATAGATGTGATATGATTAAACACAAAACTGCACAGCACTACACTACAAAGTACAGCTATAACTTTACTATGAAAATTTCATAAAACTTTTTTTTAAAACTACTAACTACATTTAAAAAACCACTATTTGTTCATTTGTAATTGATTAAAATGTGTGGCTACTTAAAGATTTAAAGGAGGCGATTTCCTAAATACTACTTTCTGGCACCACAATGTGTGACCAAATTACCAAGGGCCAATTTAGTGAACGTGAGAAATTAGAGCACACCACTGTAAAATTCCACAACTCTCTATTCATTTCTAAGAGATTTTTGAGGCAAAGTTATCAAATGGAGAACTATAACGTTTTCTCACTGATAAATATGTTGGAAATTTACTGTGGTGAGCTAAAGTTCATTATTTCTTATATATGCCTCTAACAATCCCATAGGGATGACTAGAACGTGATGGTATTTTATTGTGGTAAGCTCAAATTTCACACTTTGATAAATCTGGCCCCAAGTGTCACTGCTAGCCAGAATCATACTGTGTATAATAAATCATACATAATGTCAATTGTCTTAGTGATAGTTCAACTGCTTAAAACCTTGTTGAGATTGTTCCAATTTAATGATTTAATGGATTATGATAAACAGATTATGCTGATTGGAGCAACATTCCAGAGGATATATATTCTTGAAGGAAGATTTTCAAGTTATTCTGAATTGAGAAAGCCAGTTGGATGACTGGTGAAAAGTCTTCAAGGAAGCAAGTCCAATTGACTCGACTCATTTCTATAGATATAAGTAATCTATTCATTTTGGAATAGAGGGTAAACAAGACAGAGCCTACAATAACCTATAGCGACTTTAACGAACAACACGTTTTAAGTATTGTTATGCCTAAATAATAATACAGGTGTGGGACCTGTTATCCAGAATGCTTGGGACCTGGGGCTTTCCAGATAACGGATCTTTTTTTCATACCTTAAGTCTACTAGAGAATCATGTAAACATTAAATAAACCCAATAGGCTGTTTTTGCTTCCAATAAGGTTGAATTATATCTTAGTTTGGATCACGTACAAGGTACTGTTTTATTATTGCAGAGAAACAGGAAATCAGTTTTAAAAGTTCAGATTATTTGGGTAAAATTATGTCTATGGGAGACAGCCTTTCCATAATTCAGAACTTTTCAGATAATGGGTTTCTGGATAACAGATCCCATACCTGTACCAGAAATAGAATGAGACCGTAACTAATAACTTATAACTATCCTTCCATGCAAAAATAAAAGCAATCCCCAAATCACGTAGGCAAATAAATTAAGCCTGAAGGATGTGTCTTTTCCAACCACATTCACTATGTTACTATGTTATTTAATAAGTAATCAATGCCCGAATGCTACATTCCCACAAACAAGTTTTTTCACTTGGCTGAAACAATACATCATGGACAGTGACAGAAAAGTATAGACAAGCAAGTTTGACATCTGTATTACAGATCATGTACAGACTATGTCCTGAAGAAAAAAACATAAGCGGTAGTTAGAATGGGTTTATGAGTGAAGGACCTTGTCAAGCAACTATGCTCTTTATGATGAAGCAAGCAGAAACATTGACAGCTGTGATATTGTGTAAACCTTACTTGAATCTGCAAAGACCATGACTGTTTAAGGTCTCTAGAGGAGAGTTCAGGTGAAGGGGGGGTTAACCTTATACTTACCAATCACTCACCAAGACTGAGGCCTTACCCACAGAACCTTCCTTCAAATAAGACAACACCCATTTTCTGTTGGATAATAATGGCCTCAGCTTCTTTATTAATCCTTCTGCTCAAACATCCAAACATCAATAATCCATAATCAATATTATTCATGTTCAACAGATATGCAATATTTTTAACATCCATAACATTACATATTATTTTTAACCCTAACTATTTTTAAACTGTCCTGATGGCCTTGGGCAGATGGTCCTGGGATTATTGTCATGTGCATTGTACCTCCGTACCACTGCACCCCTCATGAATTTTGTTTTACGCATCAGCCGCAGTACACTGACTCAATGGTATTTGTCATTCTTGCCGCCAGGGGACCCCATGCCCGAGTTGGCCAATTATCCATTATTCCTACTTTTTTCCATAACTCATAATAGTACCTTCTTTAACTCTCTGTTTTTTCCCAGGACCACCTCCACGACAAAGGGTACTAACCCCTTAGTATCCTATGTTCCCCTCAAACTACCAGGGCATTCTCTTAGCCATCCTGCAAGGACATGTTAAATATGTCCAATCCAATTTCATTCAAATGTACTCCATCCTCTCTGTACACTGAAATCTCCTTTTCCTCCAATTCCATATGTCTCAACGCCAATCCCCCGGTCCGAACTGCAAACTTTCCCACCTCTCTGTTTACCTTCACTCTGTCCTTGCTGATTGCATCATTGAATCGTGCCCCTCTCCAAGTGAATCTATCCACTATGTCAGACCAAACAATGTACCCGGGAAGCGCCGAATTAACCGCCACCAATCACATTTTATGTCCTGGATAAAACCTCATGGAAAAGCGTGTAAAACCAAAATATGTGGTGCCCCATATCTGTCCACGTAACGAGATAACAAAGGCAACAACCTACCCCAATTTAAACCACGAAACCCAAGCCATCTCACCGACGCCTTGGAGTGATGAATTCCCAATTGCTGCTTGTAAACCTGTGAAGCGGCTCACAGAGCAGCCCAATGTATATAAGAGTGACCCACAATCCATATCGACACCAGACCTTGTGGAAGCCAAAAAACAATATACACATTAATGCTGGGGGTGAATGTATAGTTTATACCTGCCTGCATCTCCAATGCCCTATTCCCATGATGGTTGCCACCGGAAACCCCAAGTTGGCTGCCTCTGTTGCAGCCCCTATCCGGAACGAATGTGATTTAAAACCGCCCCCTTCCCATCCTAAGCGCAGGACACACTTCTTTAGGATTGCTTGGAATTGGAATCTAGTCAAGTAAGACCCATCTTGGTGAACCAAGAGTGGTCTCCCTACATTCGGCCGTACTTCCATGAACTTTTGGTAAATTGCTAGAGAACAGCACCATGTCCCCACCGCTGACCCCAGCCATATATCATGTCCTTTTCCTAATGGGTCAGTCTTTGACATCCTTAATTTCACGCATAATCTTTCCTGCTCTATCTGTTACCATTATCCCCCCCCGGGTCAGATTTGTTCTTCGAAACTAGTTCACCCATTCTGAACGCCCCATAGAAAGCCAGCACAAATGCTGCTAGAAATAACCTTAACTCATATTCACCCGGACATATGTCCCCCAACTTTACAATTCAGGTAGTAGATTGCACCTGCACACCTGGCCTCTCCACTTAATTATACACGGTGCTTGGGGTATAGGAGGACGGCCCCTCCACAATTCAGTAATAGCAATTAACTCCAGCACACGTAGAATGCTTAAGGGATTCTTCCTGTGTTTAATGTTCAAGCCAACAATACAACGTTTCGGGGGTGTACCCCTTCCTCTTCCCCAACTTTACAACCAACTCCTTTAACTTTTCAAAAGTAATAGGCCTCCTCTGTGCCTTCCATTGCCTTTTTTAAACCCTTAAACACCTGTCTAATGAACCCGTCCTTTGTCCAATCCCTCAAGCCAAACATTCTCAAGCCGAAGGAAACCCCGGCTAATTTTCCTGCTACTGTTGCTGCCGAGCACCCTTGTTCACATAACCGTTCAACCCATGCCAACGATGGTAACTCCTTCCATCTCATCGCAGAAACCATACTGTTTTTGGAACGTCACCCATTCCTCCCACACGGTGCAATATTTCAACCACTTACCCGGGGCCACTGATTGTCTCACCAACCTCGCCATGTTCCCGAACCCAGTGTCCACAAGTAAGCTGGGCAAACTTCTCCCCTTGAATCCGCCTACGCCGCTCCCACTGCAAACGAGAAAGAGAGTCCGCTATGACATTTTTTACACATGGCACATGTTTTGTCCTAATCCACATGTTCCACTTTAAACAACCCAGCACTAGAAACCTGAGTAATCTCAATACCAGCTCCAAAGAAGCGGTTGTTGATTGCCTGAACCACTGACATATTATCTGACCAAAATATGACATGTCTATCTGCCAACATAGCCCCCCACAACTTCATTGCCACCAATATGGGAAAAAGCTCCAAGAAGGCTACATTCTTTGTTAGCCCTTCCTGTTTCCAACCCTCTGGCCAGGTCCCTACACTCCAATGACCTCCAAAAAATGCCCAACAGCCAATGGATCCTGCCGCATCAGTGTAAAGCTCTAACTGTCCATTGTTCGCCGCCTCTTTTAGCCAGCATGACCTACCATTATATGAGTGTAAAAAGGAATTCCACACCTCGAGGTCATCCCTGACTGCCTTGCTCATGCGTACAAAATGATGAGGGCATTTTACTCCTGTTGTCAACATTGCCAATCACCTGGAAAAAACCCTCCCCATGGGCATAATTCTACATGCAAAATTGAGCTTGCCTACCAGGGATTGAACTTGTTGCAGATGCAACTTTTTTTTGGACCGTGCCCTTCCTATCTCCTGGCACAAATCTTCTAACTTGTCCTGGGGTAAGCACCAAACCATCTCCAATGTGTCGATCTCTATGCCTAGAAATTTAATAATAGGCTGAGGGCTCTCAGTTTTTTCTGGAGCTAAGGGGACACCGAACCTTTTGGCTATAGTTTCCCTCGTGTGCAACAAAAAGGCACACTGAGGGGATTCCCATGGGCCTACGAATATAAAGTCGTCCAAATAATGGATAACCGCCCTTACTTTTTTTTTCCCTTACTACCCACTCTAGAAACGTGCTAAATTCTTCGAAATGGAGCAACCCATGGGTAGGCATTTGTCAACATATATTCGCCCGTCCCAAGAACATCCCAATAGATGAAAAGATTCGGGGTGAACCGGTAGCAGGTGGAAAGCTGATTCGATATCTGTCTTTGCCATAAGCGCCCCTTAAATGGCCTTTCTCACTAACTCAATTTCCCTATCAAAAGAAGTATAAGTGACCGAACACAGATCTTTATCGATCTCGTCATTCACTGATTCCCCTTTTGGGTGCGACAAGTGATGGATCATTTGAAATTTGCCCTTCTTTTTTGGGACCACTCCTAACAGAGAAATTCTCAAATTGGCAAATGGCAAAACCTCAAAAGGTCCTGCCATCCTTCCCAGCTGAACCTCTATTGCAAGTTTTTCTCTCACCACTTGGGGGAATGTGTACGCAGATTTTACAGATGAAGCCACTTGGATTTGTGAGTTAAATGCGTCATGACTCAGGGGTAATTGAAGAAACTGTGTTATCTTAAGTCATCTTAACTCATTTAATGCATTTAACCTTTTCATTAGCATACCAAAGCTCCATTGTTCACAATGGTGAATGCTTTAATTAGATGGGATGTTGTGACGCAGTTTTCTGTGTTAAATGAGATAAATGGGATATCTGTGTTTAGCTATTCTGTGTCAAACAGACAAACCAAAGTGGCTGCATCTGTAAGTTCCATATGATAAAAGTTGGTTTTCCGCCTTTTGCAGGAATGCAAAACTCCTCCGAAAAACCCCGCTCCAAAAGTTAAGCTGCCTGCCTATCCTTATAACCCCTTAGAAAAGTTTGCATCGCGGCCACGTTCACCGGCGATGTCCCCTTTTCCCGCAGAGTCTGAATTCCTACCTCCTCCTCTTCCTTTCTTGAAGCATTTTGTGGCTGGATGCTGGCCACCACAACCTGAGCATTCATGTCGAAACCTACAGGTTGCTGCCCACCTGCAACTGCCTTCATTAAAGTGGAAACAACATCCCTTTTTGGCACCTGCTGAGGGGGGAGAGGTTCCAGCTCCCCCAGCACCCCCGGGAAAGGGATTAGAGTTGAGTCTATTGGGGCACATGAGCTTTAGCCAGAGCCCACATCCCTGTTATCCCATTGAATGGAGGGGCGCACTGCTTTTCGTTGGTGAAACTGCTCATCATACCTCAACCAGGCATTTCCTCCATAAATCCTGTGAGCCTCAAAAATGCTATCCAAGTAGTAGAATAAACCTGGACAACTTTGCGGCGACTTTTCACCTATAACACTAGCAAATATCACGAACGCATGCAACCAATTGCTAATGGTACGCGGTATTAACCAGTACCGCCGCTTCTCTTAATCTTCCTTCTTTTTCTCCGCTTTCTTATCTAGCCTGTCTAGGTTAAACCTATCCAAAGGAAACAGGGAGAATATTTCCACATACTCCCCTTCCACATCTTTTCCTTTACTTCCATTTTCACATGTGCCCCTAAGGGGCCCTCAAAACATACATATGTGGAACATTTAGCAAAATCAGAAACCTCCGGCACGGCTGCAGCAGCCTTCTCATCTGGCA
Source organism: Xenopus petersii (assembly GCA_038501925.1). Taxonomy (NCBI): domain Eukaryota; kingdom Metazoa; phylum Chordata; class Amphibia; order Anura; family Pipidae; genus Xenopus; species Xenopus petersii. The sequence goes on along the minus strand of CM076681.1, from coordinate 68,514,852 downwards.
CCCCTTCTGTACCAGTACTCCCTGCTACTGTGACTATGGGGGGGTTGCCGTTGTAGCTGTATTTGCCACCTGGGTTGCCCACACGGGGAACAACTACTTGCCCTGTCCCCCCCCCAAAGCTTTCCCCCGCTGCTGGCGTGCTAACCCAAACAGGGATTGGTGAACCAACTGTCCCTGAGCCCGTGGGCCCACTGGCTGTGTTAAACCGCTCCCAAAGCTCCTTTAGCCCTCCAAACAGTAGAGTCAGCATAGCCATGTCCTCCCACTGTGTATGTCCCAGTTCCACCCTGTTCCCAATACCCACACTCCCTGTGGTATAATTAAGAGTTGAAGTACCCCTGCACTCACCGCCATGCTGCTCCAGGGGGGTATCCCGGACAGCTGAGGCCACAGGTTCCCTTGTGTTCTCTCTGGTCCTTGGAGTCTCGCGCTGTGTCCTCTCTGCTGGTGTCCTTGAAGCGAAACTACCTCCACTGGCTGCCAGTGAGATGCTGTCATCATCTTCCAACCCTGAGGACTGGCTACCCTTCCGGGGTACCAGGTCGTCTATCTGAGGTAGCAGGGCATGATGGAAAATTGCTTGGGGCCCTGCTCCTTAGTGCAGCTCGCCCACGCCTGCTGGGCACACTGGCTGGGATGTCACTCGATCCCCCTTTCCTTAGGGCTGCCAAAGAGCCGGCTGCCCGACCCCCGGGGCCAGCCTTCCTTCTCTTTTGTCCTCCTAAATGTGCCTGGGGGCCAGCGTCCGCTGCCCACGTTGGGGTTGCGTCCCTGGGGCCCATGGCCCTATCAAACCACCCAATGCTCCCTCCTTACAAGTCAATATTTTTCCATTTTTCTCACCTATGCAATGGTCCCCCCTTACGTCTTGAGCCCCACCCACCGCTCCCGTGCCGGCTCTTCCTCTTAGCGCCGGTGCCGATCTGGAGGCACCCAGCGAAACTTCATTGTCCCTGCTTGCGCTCCTGCATGTTCTCCCCCGCCGCCTACCTGCAATTGGGCTGGCCCGCTGGGCTGGTGAAGAAGGGCTCAGCCTGGTAGGTGGATGCAATGGTCCCCCCTTACGTCTTGAGCCCCACCCACCGCTCCCGTGCCGGCTCTTCCTCTTAGCGCCGGTGCCGATCTGGAGGCACCCAGCGAAACTTCATTGTCCCTGCTTGCGCTCCTGCATGTTCTCCCCCGCCGCCTACCTGCAATTGGGCTGGCCCGCTGGGCTGGTGAAGAAGGGCTCAGCCTGGTAGGTGGATGGGACCTCCGGCTGCGCTTAGGGCTGGGAGGAACAGGCGACTGTGGTAAAACTTTTGACATCTGCTGTTCCAGCCACCTGCTCCCTGGGTTCGCCGCTTCTTGTCTCAGCTGCTGTAGCAGCACCTCCACAGTCCTCTCTGCCATTCCGGATCTGGATGCTGCCGGCTGTGGACGTACTTGTGTCCTTGTGTCACCTTTGTCTCCCAGGTAGGAAAAGGAAGTGCCCTCTCCCGCCTTTCCTATTAATCCCCTCCCAGCCCCCTTCCCCCTTTCTAAACTTCCTTTTCCCATTTCCTGGCCATACTTCCTGCCCTGCTCTCTCCCCCATTTATCTAACAGTCATGTCCCTCTTCTGCCCATACAGGCTCCATCTTATCTTTGATGCCATATAAATAATTACTGTATAATTTATGGTCAATTGGTCTTGTGAATAGGATATGTCACTGGACAAAAAAAAAACAAATGATGTTTTAGCACAGTGATATTTGCAGACTAGTGCTTGGGGGACGTTACTGGAAATTTGCTGGATATGTTTGAAAATGATCAATCTTTATCTGTCATAAAAATAGTCATACTATGTCATTTGACAGCAGATAAACAGCAAAACATTGTAATGAGTTAAAAATGGTTCAGCTGAAGACAAGAAAGCATAATCCTTAATTTTTTGCTTGAATATAAAACACAAATTTGTACTGCATAAAAAGAACATTAAGGTCTAGAGGCATTAATAAGTGATGAAGGTGGCTGGGTGTTTTCATTTTTAACAATGTATTTATAACATATAGTTCTTGCACATATTTGCAATGGTTTTGGATAAAATATCAGTCGGAGTTACATGCTGTTAAAGTGAAGCCCAGTACAGCAAACTGCTGACAGATGGCTCATGACTGGGGCAGGACAAAACTGCCAGGCAGGGGTTAATATTTGGGCTTAGTGTTGAGGAGGGGGAAATTTAGTTAATTTGAATCAGCAGCATTAAGGGAGGGCATCCATTTTGGATAGAACAAACGGAGTCCCATCCTCCCTCCATTGGATCAACCCTTTCTGTTAGAGGGATACATGTTAGGTCGACGTGATATGGTGAGTATTCAGGGTTTATGGTTAGACTAGAGTTGAGAGGATGATAGCCTGTTGTCACAGCTGGGTGGCGGTCACTGGCAATGTCGATAGTTGGTTGACAGTGTGGAGTTTTACCAAGTCCCAAGTTGGTCAGTGGGATGTGGTTGGTTGTTTTTCACTCTAAGGGCAAATTTACTGACCTCACAATTAAAAAAGTAAGTGGATTTTGGGAGGTGTTATGTTACATAGGTAGAAGCATGCAATCTGTCATACCCACCATGCTGCAAGGCAGAAGCAGCTGGTGGGACTAATTTTAGTCCATTGCCAGGGATCTTGCAGATGCTGAGTATTACTAGGCTACTGTTATATCACTCTTGATATTTTTTGTTTTACCACTGTTAATATGTATTTATATTTATGGGTTTGTATCTTTAATGCTTATGTCTTGTAATAAAGCTGTTGCCAACAAAGACTGCAATGTAAAACAAGTGGTAAGAGTTAATTATTTCTAAGCCAATTGGGGGAGGCCCTGCCAATGTCATGGTGGTTTTGTCTGATAAAACATTTAGGGGCCGATTCACAAAGGGTCGAATATCGAGGGTTATCAGGGGATTTAAATCCAACGATCGAAGGAATATCCTTCGATCAAAAAAAGTTAGCCAAGCCTTTTCATAGGCGTATTTATCAAAGGGTGAACTTTCACTTCACCCATTGATAAATACGCCTTTCGAAATCCCATAGAAATGAATTGAGAGCTGCAGAATTTCACTCTAGAGGCGGAACTTCACTCTTTGATAAATTTACCCCTTAATCTGTATTGTAATTATATTTTATATTTATGTGAATTGTATTTCTAATAATGCACTTATTGTAACTTTTTACTTCAATGACCCCTTGTTTGTCACTACTAATTTATTGTTTTTATGTACAGTGCTTTGCCCTCAAGGAGCGCTTTACAAATAAAAATAAACATACATTTGCTGTAACTGTGCTCATACAGGTCAGGTAGTAAAATGTGCTTTTACCTTCAATTGCAGTTGAAGCTGCCGCTAGCAAAGAAGGAACAAAACCATAGACATTTCTTAATTAAACTAATAGACAAAAACCTTAATAGTTTTAGTTAAATATTCCAGCTATCAGCCATCTCTAATATACAATTTACCAGTGTCCTCCTACACCGCCTGTGCTTTTCTCATATTGAAATGGTATTTGTCTAAAGCTGGCCATAGACGCAAAGATCTGATCGTACGAATCGAGGATTCGTACGTTTTTCGGGCCGTGTGTGGAGAGTCCCGACATTTTTCGTCCGGCGGAGATCGGCCGTTTGGTCGATCGGACAGGTTAGAAAATTTCTGTTGGCTGCCGATAATATCTCTGCGTGTATTGTCGATCGTGCGATTTTCAGTGGGAGACTGTCACTAGCTTTGGTTGGACATAGATATCGTACGATTGCTGTCAGGGGCAGAACATTGCTGATCTGTTGTTTAACTGATCTGACTGGTAAGACTTTGATCTGAATGGTTAGTGGCGGGTCGGGAGATGGGAAAGTCCGATCGTACGATGATTTGTACGATCGGATCTTTGCATCTATGGCCAGCTTAACTCAATTATCCTCTTTTACAATGTAATATTTTAAGCAAGTTAAAAAGAATAACAAAAGTCATATATTCCTTACCAAATGACTTGTATTCAATAGAAATGATCAGATTTCTTAAACAACTTGCAAATTGTTTTAATTGCTTAAGCTTCCTCCTCCTCATCTCTACCGCAGCAATGCTTGGCGTTTCTTAGCATTCTTTCTCTTGACTAGTGATGGGCGAATTTGCGCTGTTTGCTTTGCCGGAAAATTTACAAATTTCGCGCAAAATTTGCGAAACGGCAAAAAATTTGAAAAACATCACCGGCGTCTCGTTTTTGATGCCAGCGTCTGTTTATTGCCGGTGTCCATTTTTTTTTCACCAGTGAATTTTCACGCCCATTTCTTGAATTTATTAGCCAGCGGCGAATCGCGCAAATTAGCTGCAAATTCGCCCATCACTACTCGACATAAAAAGGACATTCATTCCAATATGGTGAAAACAGAATTATTGGGCTCATTTATAAACACAGCAAATTTTCACTGGGCAGTAACCCATGGCAACCAAAAAACAGGAATGCTTTCAGTGTTCAACTTGCAGCTGGCTGAAAAAGTAATTCAGTGAAAATGGGCTACTACCAATTTGCAGATTTCCCAATTTTTAAGAATAAATATGCCCAGTGTTTACAGTGTTAACAGTGTTAATGGTCAGAATAGAACTCCGCAAAATAGGAATGGGAGCAACGAGTAAAGTTTCTAACATATAAAAAAAATTGCAGGCAGTTCTTAAATTAAATGAATGGAGAGGAGGAACCCATGGGGAGAATATTTTTTCAATGTTATGTTATGGTGTAATAACATATCAGTAGCTGCACCTATGTTTATCTTTAGTGGGCATTTCAGTGCTAAAAATGTCACCATTGTAGTTCTCTTTTGGCAATACATATAAACCAAAGTGAAACTAATCAGAAACTAACCAGATCTGAGCAGCACCTGAGTGTGATAGATTGAGTTAGTTAAATCTAGCTTTGAGCGGGACATGAGCATGATGGATTGATTTACTTAAATCTAGCTTTAAGATCTGTATTTGCAAGTGGTGCTTCAAGTTATAGTTCAATTTCTCCTCTTATAGCACTCCATTATGCACTATAAGTACAGCAGAACAAACACAGAACTCATTAAGGGACATTTGTGAACAAAAGTGCAGTGTGTAAAATTTAATTTCAGATACAGATTACTATAAATTACCTCTTAATGCTTTGTTTTCCCCATAATTAATGTGCAATTGCCTGTACAGTATATGTATAAGGACTAACATAGATATGTATAGTATAAATTGGAAATGTCTTGGTGGGTGGAGAATGAGTGGTGAGCCTCTGTTTTTTCCCCTGCAAGCCCACTGATACCTGCCAGTTGGTGCACAGAATTTTCTCTGTGCCTTTTTGGCATCACTTCTAGCTCAGAGTTACACCTGGGCAGGGCCAGAATTAGGAGTACATAGACAGAAGAGGTCTTCTGCCTATGAATAGTTCTGGCACTGCTCTACAGATCTATTACTAAAGTGCTTGGTGCTTATAAACATGAATTATTTAAGGTAACATTAAGAAGAAAGCAAATCATAAGTGAATAGTAGAAACCCCTGTTACCTGGTTATACATTTGAATTTCCATCTACTGCCTTGGGGTCTCTACCAACTACAGCAGCCAAATTTCTCTGAGTTGCAGACAAAAAATTTGCTATTGTCCAACTATGACTCAGTAAACTCAGAGAGACTTAAAACTAGAATGTGCATAAAGAAATACAAGCAAACAGTTTATATGGGCAGTACACTCCTTTTTCAACATGAATGCAATGAATAGAGCTAATGCTGAGCATACTTTTTGGCTATTGGTTTAATCACAAAGATATGTATGTATCTGAAAAGCTGGTGAAAATAATTATTCCTCACTTCATTATGAAATATATTGTACTGCACAATTACTTATTAATGAATTATTATTAAATATTTTATAATTAATGTATTTTTATATTAACTAAACGTGCATGCAGCTGGCAATTCTTGTCAAGTAAGAGGATACAGCATGACTATTAAATTTAATAGCTAACAGATATAACATTGTAGAAGGATAATTTTAGCAAAGAATTGTATTTATATTTCATGATATTAAATGGCTTTTAATATCAAACAAGAACGAGGTGTTCATCCATTTACATTTTACATTATTTTTTCAAAGCACTATACGTCTCAGCTGTATATGGATTCAGCATTGCAGATCCCTATCAAAATATTTAACTTGGTGCCTCAGACAGAAATATTTCCTGATTTGCTCTTCACTATAAGGAGCTCACACAGTAACATAATATTCTACCGAAGTACAGAATATCACTGCAAAATATAAGCAAATATGGAAGCACAAAAATTTCATAAAGTTTTTTTCAGTTTTTTTAGAGTAGGATTAACAGGAGGTGCACACCATTGTACCAACAAAAATTGAGGGTGAGCCAAGTGCACCACACTGTAGGCATCATAACATCTGATTTATATGTATACAGCTTTCTAAAAGGAAAACTATACCCACAAACAATTTAGGTCTCAGTATAGCATAAAACAGCACATATGTAATACACTGCTTCATCTAAAAAATATACTAATACACTAAATATTAATATACAAGTACCGGTACCTTAGTATGTTCCATTAGGTAATCATAAATTGAAAATTGCCATTTTAAGTACTAAGGTCTGGGATCATAGCATTCCCGATGCACACAAACAAACGGAACACAAAAGTTTAGATAAAGGGGCAGATTTACTAACTGATGAAAAGTCTCCAGCGTCCACTTTGCACCAGGCACAACACTTCGCCAGGCAAAAATATGCTCAGACAATGCTAATTTCGTCCTGGGTGTTGAACGCTGTAGACTTTTTGCTAACGGTACTTCGGCGATGCGAGTATTTCAAAGTGAAGATACGCTAGCGTTAATTTCTGCCTAGCGAAAAGTCGCTAAAGATCTTTCACTCAGATTATAGTTGTTTTGGCACCAACATGAATTTATACTTAGCTTATTTATCATTAGATACAGGCATGGGATCCGTTATCTTAAACACGATCACTGAAAATTAACACACAGCTTGATAAATACACAATTTTCTTCACAGTGATGCTCTGTGATTTGTGTTTTATTTTGTTGCCACCTTTTTTTACACAGCATGATAAATAGGCCCCAAAGTTGCTGAAGTTAAGGATGGATAGAAAGAATTTGCTAGGTAGGAAATTGATTTTTGTTTCCATCTGAAAAAAAGTTTTGATGAATCACTACCAGTTTTAAAGGTATTGTGGTTTTACACAGTTTAAAATTGGCTTGACTTTGTTGTTTTTCTGCTACCATACAGTTTTTTTACAGTTTAGAATTTGTTTTTCAGGTCTCTATATTTTACAATATACTGTAATTTAATGTTGCCCAGCACTGGCAAAACTCTGTTTCCTTCAGAAAAACTATAGTTTTAGCACGACTATAGTTTATATAAACAAGCTGCCGTGTAGCCATTGGGGCAGCCATTCAAGCGCAAGATACACAGTAGATATCATATAAGTTCTGAAGAATCCCATTGTATACTACAGAGCTTATCTGTTATCTGCTGTGTATCCTGTGCCTTTTCTAATTTTTCAGCTTTGACTGGTTGCCCCCATGGTTACACAGTAGCTTGATTATATAAACTATATCTGTGCTTCTGAAGCATACACAGCAGTTTTACCAGTGCAGCACAACAGTACATTATGGGGCCGATTCACCAATGGTCGAATATCGAGGGTTAATTAACCCTCGATATTCGACTAGGAATTGAAATCCTTCGAATTCGAATATCGAATTCGAAGGATTTAGCGCTGAAAATGCGATCGATCGATCGAAGGATTTTTCATTCGATCGAATGATTAAATCCTTCGAATCGACCGATTCGAAGGATTTTAATTCAACGATCGAATGAATATCCTTCGATGAAAAAAACTTAAGCAAGCCTATGGGGACCTTCCCCATAGGCTAACATTGAGTTCGGTAGCTTTTAGCTGCCGAACTAGGGGGTCGAATTTTTTTTTAAAGAGACAGTACTTCGACTATCGAATGGTCGAATAGTCGAACGATTTTTAGTTCGAATCGTTCGATAGTCGTAGTCGAAGGTCGAAGTAGCCCATTCGATGGTCGAAGTAGCCCAAAAAACACTTAGAAATTCGAAGTTTTTTAAATTCGAATCCTTCACTCGAATTCACTCGAATTGAGTGAATCGGCCCCTATATTTTCAGTACTTCTGGACACTTTCATTTTTGGATGTTACTAGTCATTTAAGTTCATTCAGCCAAATAACAAGTCTATCAGTCCTAGTCCTAAGGCTTTAACATCACATTTGGCATTTATCCACCATTTATAAAATGTGACCCAAGCTGTTAAATGCCAGAAATATATAGTCATGTGAAATAATGCAATATGTGATATGACGAACAAACATCTTTGCCTTCAGCTATAGTGTGCATTGTTAAGCAGCGGAGGAAAAGCTACAAAAGTCAATAATTCCTATTTTAAACAAGGCAACACTGTGGTGCTCACAAGCCTTGTGAGATAATGGGAAAAATAATTAGGAAATGTTGTTTGTGAATACCTCTTTGAGGTACAAAGAGATACTGTACCATGGAATCATAACTTAGTTCAGAGGCTTTTACAGATTTACATTGTGTACCTTCTACAAGAGTGAAGAGAACATTATAGGCCAGGGGTGCCCAACTGGGATCTACCAGTAGACCTTTAGTTGGTGATCAGTAGATCTCAAGACACAAACAACAAACAGCTTGACTAAATTCTGTTTTATTCTTTTCATTCAGATATTTATTCTGTTAAAGCTACATAAGAAATAGATGTTAAATATAGCAAAATTAATTCTTTCTTAAATCAATATAATATTTAAGTAATATTTCCCATGGAACAGAATGCTAACAGTGATATTTTGGATGTAGATCATAATGGGACAAGATGACTAAAAGTAGACCTCGTACTAGTAAAGTATGGGCATTCCTGTTATAGGCCAATGATTAGGACTTTAAGGTCCAGCATTAAACATTTAAAATGTTCAAAAATGTTATAAAGATTTTAACTGTCTCAATAAGTATTAGGGTCTATTTATTAAAGGTCAACTTTTTTTAGTGAAAAAAAAAAGTTGCACAATTCAAATTGTCACCCGATTTTGTCAAAAAAAATTTGCCACTTGATTTTGGTTTTTCTCACTGCAACTTTTCAAGCTGAATTAGCCAAATTCGTGGATTGGAGTAAGTTTGGGTTTGTATTTGTATTCTGGCATACAAAAAATCATAATTGATGGAATATATAAATATATATAAATAAAAAAATATATTAATGTTGACCATGACTAATCTTCTGACCAAACATTTAAGTGGCAACAAAAATAATATTCTGATGCAATTACTTCACTTGTTTGCTAGCAAATATTTTTACTACAAATGTGTCAGTACAGCACAACAGCTCTGACAGACTGTAATAAAGAGGCACATTTACTAAAGAGTGAATTTTGGTTTTTGGGGAAAATCCGATCAAATTGACATTCACAATGAAAAAACTCAGCACAAGTGAAGTTTCATGCTGTTTCATTAATCTGCAAATTTAGGTTTTAGGGTGGCCTTATGCCAAGGACAATAGATGATCTCTTTTGTCTTTATTTTGGTTTCTTGGAGATTTTTAATAATAAGTGGCCACTTCCAGCAATTTCATCAACATCACTAATAAACACATACATATGATCTTTATTTAGCTGCCATATTTTATATTTTTTATACATATTCTATTGATATACTGTAGATATCAACTGTTGTGGGCAAAACCACATATTTTGCTACTAAAACATTGCAGGTGCAGGTAATTTTTTTTGACTCATCCCTATTTCACAAGTGTAGTGGGATGGTTGCTAAGAGAAAATTACTTAGCACGAGGGAACCTTGAATCAAATCTTAAGTGTCAAATGTGTTTTGAATCAAAAAATAAGTGGAGTTTTCCTTTAAGGAAAAGATTGACAGCTTAGATCTCTATTTCAAACCTCTGTACTCCTTGTCAGTATCTTGAGGTGTCAAAAATCCATTTAATATATCATTCTACTGATGTTTAGATGAAATAATCTCCATGAATATTTTGGATTTGGCTTCTTTCACTGAGAAATGTTTGCTGCATTCATAAATGTAAGCCAATAGATAAATTATAATGAGAATGATTACAATTGTCAAAAACTATTTTTGATTGGATTTTGGCTGGAGGTCCCTTTAAAGGAACAGTAACACCAAATAATGAAAGTGTTTCTAATGAATGACATTATAATTTAATGATGCCCTGCCTAGCTGTATTTGCTTCTGAAACACTACTATAGTTTATACAACCAGCTGTTGTGTAGCCATGGGGGCAGCCATTCAAGCACAGGATACACAGTAGAGAACATATAAGTTCTGAAGAATCCCATTGAACACTACAGATCTTATCTTTTATCTGCTGTGTATCCTTTGCCTTTCTCCTTTTTTCCAGCTTGAATGGCAGCACCCATTTCAATACAGCAACTTGCTTATATAAAAGTCATTCTAAAGCAAAGACACCAGTTTTACTTGTACAGGGAAACAGTACAGTACATTGTCATTCCTTTAAAACACTTTAATTTTTTGAGTAACTGTTACTTAAGCCCTTTGCACTGACTATGAAAAACAGGCAAGCTTTAAAAAAAATGTCTTATTCATTAGCTTTACAAATCAAAACAAATCAAACTCTTCAGATGACATTGGAAAGCATTTTACCAGGATGTTTTGATACTGAATTTCACACAATTATACTGTATGCTAAAGATTATTATATATTAAATAATTGGATCAATAAAATTCATATTACAAAAATGATAGAGCACATCATCAATTTAAAAATTGACCCAAACATGAAATACATAACTAACAATAAATAGTTTATCCAGTATTTATGCTTTTTACACTTGGTCTGATTGACTTAAACCCTTCAGGTGTGTAAGGAACAAAACCAAGAAGGTGAAGATAGACTGTCAGCTTGGAAGCCCATGTCACTGGAGCATCTCTAGAGTTATATGATATATTATAGACCTTCCAAGTCACATGATCTTACTTAAATCCACACTTTATATCCTGCCTTCTTTGCCATCACCTTCTTTTAATATTAATTCAATACAGATTGAACTCATCATATATTCATAAATCTAAATATCCTAGATAAGTAACTGAAAATTAGCAAATTGCATGGAATTAAATAATCACCTGAAGTCAGTTGGTTCATAAGTTCATGAGTATGCTATTCATAATAAATTAATATATTAAAATGTAAATTAAATATTCACAGCTATGGGTTTAGTCCATAACTTCACCAAACAATTTTCTGATGCTAAACCCTGCCAGTATAGTATAGTAATGGAAAAATCAAGGAGGTGCTAAAATCCATTCACAGCTTCTTCTAGCTTACAAATGGACTGGGCAGGGGCTGCAGCACAACCTTAACTGGAGGCTAGTAATAATATTATTTTTGATTGTCAGGGGCTCAAAAATAATGTATTTAAGTCCAATTATAGAGTAGCTTCAATTATTGCACTAAGGAAGTGCTGAGTGTATGAAGATATGCAATCCAATAAAAAATACAAACTTTTATTGTGTACTTCATGTGATACTAGCCAAAGATGGAAGACATCATCAGTTCTGGGACAACTGCAAAATTGAGGGGTAGTGCTTAGACTGCATATAGGTTTGATAAATGTAAGATACATGATGTGCCTTGTCCTGTTTTCAAGTTGATATAGAAATCTAGGAATGTGCAGCCAGGAAAGCACTTTGTACTATTATGATGCCTATTTAGATGTACAATTAAATGAATAATAAACAAAATGATTGAACATAATAATTGAACATGCAGATTGTGGATGCTATCATGTGCATGTATTCCAAAGGAAAACATTAAAGTATGAGACAGCACTATATTAAGGTTGGGTTCCAGCCTAGGAACTGGATCTACCTGCACCCCCAGCTTGAGAAAGCCTTGTGATCACTCAATGACCTGGCACAGGAAGTCTCTGGTGGTGGCTGGGGAGGTTTTTTATTTTCCTTTAGAAAAAAAATATCAGTCATATGGGCACCCTCTCAAGCTGTCGCCCTAGGCACTGATCCTCATGTTCCTATATATAAATATGGCCCTGGTATGACATGATTTTGCATTCTAAAAAATTATTTTACTGGTTTCTCTAATTAACTCTGGTATCTCTGGTTTCTCTTTTTTAGACAGATAATAGATGTGTCACAAATGGCACTCTAAACTCAGAACTGAAGTCAAGTTCCTGGTCTTGGGTCACACTTCTGCCTATAGTAGCCACCTTTGCTTTGGGAGGAGTGCTTAGCTACTCAGATGCCGCCAGGACTTAGTGTAAGAGGAACAGGACAAAAGTTCTGAGCAAGCAAAGAGGCCAATTTGTAGCGGATTGGGAAACTAGATAAAACACCAGCGAAGAGGTATAGAGTTCAATGGAATTACAGACAGAAGTGTGATTTAGAAAGAGGCAAGGGTCGGTCCAGGCAGAGTTAAAACACAGTCGGTATACAGGGAAGGGTTAGTTCAGACAGAGTTCAAACGAGGTCAGGTTAACAAACAAAGGTTCACAACAAGAGAAAGATCAGAAGCACACCCAAGAACTATAAAACATACACCTACAATGTTCACTGACAAATTGCAGAACTAGGTTTAAATAACCAAATTTTCACTCCAAGATGACATCACTATGTTCGCTGTGCAATGACGTCATGTATGCACGGACATATAAAGGAAACTTACATTTGTGCGCACGTTTGGCGCAAACAAATAGACTGCAGGCATTCCCGCAATGGCAGTGACAGGCATTCCCATCGCTGCCCTACTGAACCACCAAGTAACCTTACATCTAATAAGTGCTGAATTGAAAGTGAAAGTAACAGCCTGCTCCACCCCTATGCCTCAGGCATAGAGCTGGGGCAGACAATATATGATTGCCAGCTCAGATATTTAAACTCCTTTATAACAGATAAGGATGTTTTAATTAAAAAAAATGTTTTCATGTTTTCATTTGCAAAGAACTTTCATTATACAGCTTTTTATGTGTGGGTGACAGGTTTGCTTTAAAAATTAGAACCATGTTCTTGTGAGATGGCCCTACATGTACTGATAAAATCATACAAAACTTTGTTTTATACTATTTTTGGTAGGTATAGGCTGTCCAGATGATCCTGGCTGATATGTAAGTATCATGGATTGGTTTGAAAATGTTGTTTGGTGATGCACCATGTTGGCTCGCTGCAACTCCTTCTCGGTTCTTGCTATTCTGATGTTAAGGATATTGTTTTGAATAAATGTAACAATTTATTGGTGAACCAATTGGTCTGCTATATGGGATCAGCCCATGTATGGCTACATTCACTCTTGCTTTATAAGGACTCAGGAACCTGTTGTGATTGATAGGCTTGAATGGCAGGGAATTATGTTCTTTGTGGCTGCTGCCAGTGTAATTACTGCCCAATCTTTTTTTTTTTTTTTACTTTTAAATGCAGGCAAGCTGGGAATTGTCTATTTCATGACAGTTTTATTGCAGTTAATGTGCTTTCCACTAAATCTAGGTGAGGTTCCTAAAAAACGTTGAGCAGCCTTTATTGGCCTGTAATGTTTTAGCTTGCCAGAAACCTCATTCAAGTTAAGTTCATCTCCATTAATAGTGACAGTCCAGATCCCTAGCTGTCTGCCAGATCTGCATTCTGCATCACTTTGAATCTATTGTTTGCTAAAATTTTATTTACAAAATATTCTGGTCCCCCAATCACGTCTAAAACGAGGATTAAGTGAGTCATTTATGAAATCTGCTGTCTTTTTCTGGCATTATTTGCTATTGGATTGTGAATGAATTCCACATTCTTTTGCAGTTGAATCCAGGCATACTCAAGACCATCAAAAAAAGTAAAATTAATTTAAAATGCAATCTAAATTATTAACACACACACACCTACACATGCAAACTGGGAAACAAAGTGAACCTGTAACGCTAAGGAATAATTCCAAATCCTATTCTACTGTATTAGTTGAGCAAAATAAAATTTATTCATACAATAAAAATTATTTTAATCATTCTTTCGAAATCAACAATAAGAGCATACAGGCAGATGTGATTTATTTTGCATAGTGAGCAAAGCAGTGACATCAGTGAAGTGCAGAATGGAAAATGAGTGATTGTTATGCAGAGGTGGGGAAGGCAACATATTATTGTCAGTTCAGATTTTTAAATTTGTTGATAAAAGTTATGGATATTTTAATAACAAATAATTTGGGTTTTAGGTTATGTAATTTAAAAAAAGGATGCCTGGGAGGCAGGTATCCTTGAAAGAGGATGTAAAGTCATTTTTTTTAAAAGTGCATGCATAGATTTGTATCACTAAATAAAACAACTTTGTAATATATGTTTGTTAAAACATTTGTACCTGCTTTGAGATACAGGCAATTGTTTCTGCAGCTGCCTCTCCTCTCCCTTGATCACAAGGCCATACACAATTCTGTACTTGTATAAAAAAATGGCCACCCCCCTACTGCCTCCTGTACCTCCTACTGACTTCAATAGGAATCACCAATGGTGTAGCTTGCTTTGTCTGGGGCCAAGCGCACAATCTCCTCTGAGTGCATGATGTGTGCTATTGCAAACATCTCTGCAGTTGCACCATTGTTAGTTACGCCACTGGGTACCATGCAGACTGTAGCTGGGGTGTTTTTTTCATACTTAAAATGCTCAGGGTGGAAAACTGGCACTGTCACAACTTATAAAATGGGAGACTGGACAAACACACCAGGCGCATAATATGAAATAAAAGGCAGTGGAAAATTAGGGTTTGGATGTATCCAATTGAATTGTCAATTTCAATTATAATAACCCCTTTAAAAAGACAGGATAAATGCAGAATTAATTTTATTAATACCAGCAGAACATACATTATGATAAATGAAGTACTAATCTGACATATAATAGCCTCAGGGAAAATGGTAGGTCAAACACAAAACCAATGTCTTAAAACTCTCAGCACATATATCAGGATAATGCACATTTATGAGGCTCCACCTGAATTGCCACAAAAAATTAACAAGTTAAAAAAATTACAATTCATTCATAAAAATCCTGAAAAGAATGGGTTAAGTAATGTGCAGCAGTGACAAGTCTGAGACGAATGCTGGCTGGCAAAAAAAAATATTTTTATTCTAGTCAGTTAACCTCAGCCCCCAGAATGCATGTAGTACCTCTCCAGAGTGCATTGGATTTTGTTGCAAATACTCTCTGATAGCTTGGAGTAAATATTTCAGCTCCTTCTTGTGTGCAGTACTTCTCGATGCCCCAGTCTGCAGTTTACCCAGCCCCGCCTGTTTCTGCCCGATACATTTTACTGTCTGTAAAGACAGCTGTATTCTGATTGGATAAGATGCAGGAGGAACTATCCAATCAGAGTGCAGCTGATCTCTACAGCATGCAGCCTGGAGGAAGAACCGGAGCTTTCCCTGTTTAAAGGACCTGCACAATCATCAAGGTAGCAGGTTTTTTTGTTTTTTTGTTTTACAATTTCTTTAAGGTGCCATATAGGTTTGGGAAGGCTTAGCCTTCCCTAGCCTTAATGAAAATCCGCCCATGTGAGCCTGCCTGCAGATCTGTGTGAACTCTCTATATGCTGTTGTCTCAACTCCTGTGTGAGTAGAAACCTGATGTCACTTGCCTAGTGCATAGAAATAAACCTTGTTCCTGTTTTATTAAGAACCTCCTGGCGCCCAAGTCTTTTGTTATTGCACAGTAGCCTGTGGGAGTTGTAGTTGCAATACAACACACCTTTAATCTTCCATATAGCGAAGGCCCTAACCTGAAGTGTTAGAGTCATGTGTAACCCATGCTCTAGTGCATTAGTTGGTGAATTAACCCCGTATGGCCCAAATAGGTGTTACATGTATATATATATATATATATATATATATATATATATATATATATATATATATATATATATATATATATATATATATATAATACAGATATGGGACCTGTTATCCAAAATGCTTGAAACCTGGG
This sequence comes from Xenopus petersii, assembly GCA_038501925.1. Lineage (NCBI taxonomy): Eukaryota > Metazoa > Chordata > Amphibia > Anura > Pipidae > Xenopus > Xenopus petersii. The sequence continues at coordinate 68,498,810 of CM076681.1, read as the reverse complement.
GCTTTCCAGATAACAGGTCTTTCCATAATCTGGATCTTCATACTTTAAGTCTACTAGAAAATCATGTAAATATTGAATAAACTCAATAGGCTGGTTTTGCTTCCAATAAGGATTAATTATATCTTAGTTTGGATCAAGTGCAAGCTACTGTTTTATTATTACAGAGAAAAAGGAAGTTATTTTTTAAGATTTGGATTATTTGGATAAAATGGAGTCTATAGGAGATGGGCATTCCATCATTTGGAGCTTTCTGGATAACAGGTTTCCAGATAACGGATCCTATACCTGTATGTGAGGGTTAGGCCACCCTTGACCCTTTTTAGTAGTTAGCATTGGCACATCAAAAGGGAAGCCCATAAATAACTTAAAGGAAAACTATACCCCCCAAACAATGTAGGTCTCTATTAAAAGATACTGAGTAAAACAGCTCATGTGTAAAACCCTGCTTCATGTAAATGAACCATTATCATAATAATATACTATTTTAGTAGTATGTGCCATTGGGTAATCATAAATAGAAAATTGCCATTTTAAAAAATAAGGGCCGCCCCCTGAGATCGTAAGATTCACTGTGCACACATACAAACCACATGTAAGGTCACATGAGCCAATTAACAGACAGAGTTCTGCCTTTTGCTTCCTCACTTCTTCCTGTTACAGTTAGTGTTGTAGTATTTCTGGTCAGGTGATCTCTGAGGCAGCACAGATAGAGTCACAAAATGGTGGTTTAAGGCAAGAGATGTAAAAGGGCAATATTTATGTAAATATATATATTCCAGTTTGGTAAGATTCTTTAATATGTCATTCAATTTGATATAAACTATCTGTTGCTTAAGTATTCATTTTGGGGGTATAGTTTTCCTTTAAGAACTGTACAGCCAGCTGCAGCTGAATTTTAAGGGGGGTCATGATTAAGGGAGAGGAGAGAAAGCTGCAGAAACACCTGCACCTCTGGTTTTCCAGAAATCTCAGTCTCATGATGAATGAACAAATCTTCTGAATCCATTTATTTGCAAATCAGTCTATAGCTATTGAATAGCCCATATGGTATGCATCCCAAATAATCCCAGAGCAGGCTGAACCTATTCATTCAACTATACTGATGATATTTCTTAAATATTTCTTAAAAAAGAAGCAGATTTTTATTCCTGCATTAACTTATTTTGCATTGCTAATGATTAATACAAACATGGCAGCTTTATTTTTATATTTTTGTACAAGTATAAAAAAATGCAGGAAAAATTAAAGGGACCTTTGCTATCAGAGCTAATATGTTGTCATGCTTTTATGTACATATGCACTTGGAACACATTTCTGAAAAAGTGTCACAGAATTATTTTCCCTAGGAATCTGGGTGTTAAAAAAACTTGGACGTCTGCATGTCTAAACGTATGTAATCAATAAGATATTGAAATGTTTTGGTTATTGATCAGTTGTCATCTCAAGGACCCATTGTTTTCCTGGATTTTATGGAATTATCTTGGATTCAGAATATTGGTAAGTGTGGCTGACAGTGTGAAATAATTAGCTTTGCATGCTTCCCAGCAATTGATATTAGTAAAGAGGGATAAAAATATCTGCAGTGGGGGAATTTTTTTTTTGATCACGCCTCTATTATGACCACACACCTAAAATATCACACCCATGTTACACATTTTAATTTTGCAAATTATGGAAAGTTTGAACACATTTCTGTAGGTCTTAAGGCCATGTGTTATTTTTGCTGCTAGTCATGCCATTTTCCTCTCTATTTAAATCTCTTTTACTGTTCATTTCCCAAACTTAAGTGTGATTCCAGTACTAGTTAAAGTCTTCTCACCATTTCTACTTGATTCTGTGTAGTAAGCCTGTTACTAGGAGCCTTTTCTGCCTGCCCAACTTTTGACTAGAATACTGATGACTTGCCATTTTCCTTGGCCTTAGCCTATATGAGTAGGATTGTTGAAACAGAACTCTCTTTCAAAGTAGGGTGCAGTTATAGCTCCAGCCTTGCCTGTGGGCCTGCTTCCCATCTTGAGGCTTCACAACATTGTTCCCCAACCAGTGGTTTGCAAGCAACATGTGGCTCACCAACCCTTTGGATGTTGCTTCCAGTGGCCTCAAAGCAGGTGCTTATTTTAGAATTTTTGGCTTGGAGGCAAGTTTTGGTTTAAATGTACTGCCACCAGCCTTCTGTAGGCTGCCAGTCCACATAGAGGCTACCAAAAAGCCAAACACAGCCCTTATTTGGCACCCATGGGACTATTTTCATGCTTGTGTTCCTCCCCAACTCTTATTACATTGAAATGCAACTCATCTGTAAATAATTTTTAAAAATATTTAAAAATACTTGAAAGAATAGGTGTACTTGTTATATTAACAATGTAGCAAGGAACAGCACCTTATCCAAGATAAAAAAAAGCCTTTATTGATTCATGTCTTAGACCAAAGACACAGCAATGTTTCAAGCCTTTTCCTGGCTCTTTTTCAAGCTAACGGATTCAATCATTGAGCTTCCTTTTAAAGCCATTAGAACAGCTCCATCTATTGTTCACACTCATATATACATCATGATCACTAGAAAATGTATATCCATGGATTGATACAAATGTATACTTCTTTTAGAATAAATTAACAAATTGCTCAATGCACTTATCTGTCCATGGTATCCATATTATTCACAATGTCACAAATTTAATCTGTAAGAAAATAAATAATAAAATCGATATTAAAATAGAATTATTGAAAAATTGCCTGTAGATTGTATTCTTTATTGAGACCATTTGGAGTTAGTGTTTTTTTTAGAAGTCTTTTAACCCTGTCCCCACCCCAGTGGGAGTGGGTAACAGTATCCACCATCTGGAATCTCAGTTGTTGTACTCCATGGCCCATCTCTACAAAATGTCCTGCAACCGCTTGTTCTATCTTTTTGGTTTTTATGTCTGATTTATGTTCCTGTATCCTCTTTACTCGATGGGTGGTTTGTCCTATGTATAAAAGCCAGCAAGGGCATTTTATAACATATACAGCAAATATTGTTAAACAGGTGTAATATCCCATAATCTTGATAAGAGTTCCTTTAGATGGATGAAATACATTAGGGCCCTTCAAGTAGTTTGTACAGCAATTACAAATTAAACATGGAAAGGTTCCATGCTTTCTAGGTTGCAGGGTCATCTGTTTTTCCATTTTTATAAGACATTAAAGTGGAGGTTTTGAAGAATTGAATATTCTGGATACCATCCCTTCATAAACTCCAATGCTTGCGTAACATATTTGCTATTTGAGGACTTATCGTACTGTGGGAGGAGACAAAGTATATACGATCTACTTGTCTATTTCTGCAGCCGAACAACATTTTTTCTCCGTTAGACTGTTCCACTTCTACCACCTGATGATTAAGTAATAGAGAAGGGTACCCTCGTGTTTCAAACTTGTCTTGCATTCCATTTAATCTCTGACCCAATACACTCCGTTCACTCACTATTCGCTTCACCCTTATGAATTGAGATTTAGACCTGGTACACTAAGATTTAGACCTGGTACACTAGGACAAGCAGAATGCATGAAAACCTGTTTTCTGGTGGAACTTAAAGGCAAACTATAACTTCAAAATGAATAATTAACTAACAGATAATTTATCTTATAATTATGTACCTATTAAAAAGTCTTTCTTAATCAACATACACATCAAGAAATTGCCATTATACTTTGAGCCACCATTTTGTTATGTTCAGTGTGCTCCCTCAGAGATCAGAAGACAGGAAATGGTTTAGATCAGTGATCCCCAACCAGTAGCTCGTAAACAACATGTTGCTTTCCAACCCCTTGGATGTTGCTCCAAGTGGCCTCAAAGCAGGTGCTTATTTTTAAATTCCAGGCTTGGAGGCAAGTTTTAATTGCATAAAAACCAGGTGCACTGCCAAACAGACCCTCAATGTAGGTTGACAATCCACATAGGGGCTACCAAATGGCCAATCACAGCACTTATTTGGCACCCCAAGAACATTTCTCATAAATGTGTTGCTCCCCAACTCCTTTCTGAATGTTTCTCACGGGTTCAAAAAGGTTGGGGATCCCTGGTTTAGATACTATCTGTAACAGGAACAAGTGTGGCATTGAAAATGTTTGCACTTGGTTTGTGTGTGAGCCAGTGGCGTAACTAGATATTACTGGACCCCAAAATGTTTAGAGGTTGACTTGTTTTACCAATATTTATTGAAACTGTATATGAATTAGAGCCTTATGGGTCCCTATATCTTCTGGGCTCCCCTGCAGCTGCAGGGTCAGCTTTCTCTATAGTTATGCCCCTGGTGTGAGCGCAGTGCCTCATACAATCAGGAGGTGGATTTAAAAGGGGAGATTTTCTGTTTGGGATTATCCAGTGGAACACACTATACTAAAGTAATATAATGAGCATGTTTTATTTAGCTGAAACTATTTATTTGGCAAATATTGTGTTCAAACCTACACATTAGCTGTTTTATGTGATATATTGTTATAGAGACCTGTTCTAGAGTATAGTTTCCCATTAATATACTGCCTGTGTTTTTCATAGATTAGTCTTGGCTTGGGCCACTGATTCCAGTGAATGTAATCTTAAGGCCTATCACATACCATAATATACTTGACAATCTCTTGCTTTGTACTTTGTGACATAAGCATTATAATGTGCAGATCTGTGCATATTTAAAATACTTTCAATTAAACTTTAAATTACAGTATATAAGCAATTGAAACAATGTGTGTTCCAATCTAATCTATATCACAGAGCAATGCTGAGTTTAGAGCTGAAAGAACTAACTGCAATTTAAAAAATATGAATCAGCTGCCTTGTTGAACACAGTTATAATAATGATGTGTTCTTCTGATGGCACTTGAGTGCCATGCACTTTAACAGTGCATTTATGCTGAAAAGCATTATGAAGCATATGCTCTTTGATGACCTTCTTTCACCCATGAATTGTACCTTTCAATAGCACTGATTGGAACCACTTTACAAGAACATTCCCAATGCTTGCAACTGTGATTCATTTTTGGGGACTCTCCAATCAACAGCACTTTGTGGTTTATTGTTTTGAAGCTCCTTAAAGTGAAAGAGTCTAATTCTCTCTAGATAAAGATTTTATTAGAAACAAAAGAAAACATAAGGCTTGGAAAGACAAGATTTGTAATCTGGAATGTTACAGAATATTTCCCCAGCACTACAGTGTATTCAAACAAGCTAATACTAAGACAACTAGTAAATAAGAAAAAAAGATCAGATACAATCATCTAAAATCTATCTATCTATCGTGATGGGCGAATTCCCGCGATTTGCCGCCGGCAAATAAATTCCGAAACCGCCGTGAAAATTCACCAGCGAATTTCTCAAATTTTTCGGCGAAGCGAAATGCCCCAAATTCGCCCATCACTATCTATCAATCTTTCTATCTATCATCCATCCATTATCTATATACCTATAGATACATATGCCAGGTCATTGTGGGCATCTGCAAAATAGCAAGAGATTCAAATTAGTATTTGTGTTGATAAATTGCACTCAAGTTACAGTGAAAGTTTTTCTTAGATTTGTCCAGTATGCCAATGCATGTGTCACTAATGGTGTTGCCTGTGATTCACTAGGTGTAAGTCAATCACATGTGTAGGTGCAGCACATACATCATGTTTTGGTATAACTGATGGGCCAATTTATAATTTATAACAATGTTACATGTTACAAATTTACAATAACCGCTCCTCTTCTGCCTCGCCATTCTGTCAATCCCTGCACTGGCTTCCGTTACCTTTCAGAATCAAATTCAAATTAATGACACTGACTTTCAAAGCACTTCATAACTCTGACCCACCCTACATCTCTGAACTCATCTCTATATACTCACCAAATCGCTTACTACGCTCCTCTACTGACCTGCTACTCAACTCTTCCCTCATTACCTCCTCACATGTTTGCATTCAAGACATCTCTGAAAACGCACTTCCCTCACTTTGCTTAACTACTTAACACAACACCACATACAGTACCACATTTCTCACCCACTTAATTCGATCTTGCCCACACCTTGTATATTACTCCCTTCCCTTTATAGTGTATGCTCTTTCTGCATAGGGCCTTCCTCACCTTTTTGTACCGGTATTGATTGTGATATATGTAACTCCATATGTTCTATGTATATAATTCATGTGATTTAGTTGTATAATTACATTTACTTTACAGTGCTACGCAATATGTTGGCGCTATATAAATACATGTTAATAATAATAATAATAATAATGTATTATACTGTGCAATAATATTTGCATTCATACTCAGCAGCTCAAACTTTATGTTGTGAGAATGAATCACAAACCTGTTTGCATTGTGTTGTAGGCATTTAACATCTAAAAGCTGCAGAGCCCATGTAAAAGTCAATGGGTGCTGTGTATGGAAAACTGAAGGAGTTTTTTTTTTTCAAGTGAGGCTATCATTTAAATACAAGTTATATTAATTATACATAATGATTTTATTCAATTGAATTATTCATATTCTAATTTGAAAATGTATTTTATTTTTTAGTTTATTTGAAGTAGAACAATTACACCAATACGGATTTTGATAAATAGGCCTTCTAGGCAATTACTGATCTAGAAGCAGGGACCCTGTGATTCTCTTGGTTGAGCCACAGGAGGCAGTGTAAGCTTAGCTCTATGATAAATGTAAAGGCTTTTACTAACACATAAAACTGTTTTGATCCAGCGTCAGTCAATTCCATTATTAGAGGATAACTGAACCCTGGCCTATTCTCATATTCCCCTCCACCCACCTCCATTGCTTCCTTTCCGCAACATGTATTTTGTTCATCCATTCTAACTTGGCATTTCTCTCAAGAACACTAGTAGGGGAATTGATAGTGTAATTGTTTATCTGTCTAAGGTTCATTTTCTTAAGATAATACAGTAAGTCAACATTTTTTGTTTGTCTTGGTAAAATATTTGTAAAAATGAATTTAAAGTAATAATAAAAAGTAATATGATAAGATGCAAGGCTATTTAAAGATGGTTTGCAGTATTGCAAATTACCTCTCACCATGATTTAAAGTAGTCAAATGGTCAGTATATGTTTATATAACACTTTACCAACAAAGCACAATATACAGGGCTTGTGTTGAAAATGTAGTCTGCCTAATATTTAAAGTAAAATCAATTATTTGCTCCTACTTATTTTTTGCTTTTATAAAGCATCAATTAAACATAATTTGGTTTACCCTGAATCCACATCACTTTACTTGTGTTTGTTCAAATGTCAGTAATGAGCTTTTTATAAACAAACCCTTCACTTCAGTCAGCTGCAGCTTTTGTAAATTTTGCAATAAGGAGCAGTTCATCATATACATGTTATCTCTAGACTGATAAGTTGCTTTACTAATGTTTCTTACTTAAACAGTGACTTCGGAGAGTCATTAATCTATTTATTTTTTAAAGGGAATTTAGAAAATGAAAGTGGATTAATTTTTTGTTTAGAACAGTAAAAAGCAATAGCCAAAAAATGAAGTTTGGCATAAGCCCCATTCTCAAGCTCACATTAAATAAGGGGAGTATTTCACTTTTAAGCCATGAAGACAAATCTAAATTAAATATATAGAATCTGTGCACCACCCACTATGGAAAGTATAGGGATTTTATATCCCAAAATGCATCACTTCACAATGTCTGCATTCCTGGTATGTCTGTATAAGAAATACATTTGTACTTATTTTTGGAATATCAGGTCGAAGGGCAATTTTGAAAATATTTTAGTTCCACATCAAGTGAAATGAGGCATTGCCTATTTTCTGCTACAATCAAGGGAAATGTTTAAAAAAAGTAATGAACACTGGACAGATTTCATTATTCAGTACTGCATTTTCAATATAATTTCAATATTCTGGGTCTAATCTGGCACCTAACTTTCCGATCCTTACCCTGAACCAGCAACCAGCATTTGTACCCCTATTTAACCTAAACCATAACAATTGTGTCTGCAATTAATCCCACTACCTGTCACCCATCAAGCAGATGTTCTCAAAAAAGTATAAGTGAGGATGTCTTGACACACCAAACACATACTAACTTACCCTCTGCCCAACTAATACCATTATTTTTTGATCTACTGTGCTCTAACACCCATGTGAGCCATTAATCTCTAATACAAATCACATATAAATATTTTAGATAAATGATTCAGATCAGATGAATATTGTCCACACTGTAAAGAATGGTTCCAGTACAACAGATTATAAAAAAATTGATCCTAAGTAGTACCCTTTACAAAGAAAAGACAATCCCCAAACTCCCACAAATATTATAGTTTGCCTTCTGCATTCTGTAGTTTCTTAAAAAATTAAGGGGCCGATTCACTCAGCTCGAGTGAAGGGTTCGAATGAAAAATACTTCGAATTTCGAAGTATTTTTTGGGTACTTCGACCATCGAATGGGCTACTTCGACCTTCGACTACGACCTTCGACTTCGATTCGAACGATTCGAAGTAAAAATCGTTCGACTATTCGACTATTCGATAGTCGAAGTACTTGCCCTTTAAAAAAAACTTCGACCCCCTACTTCGGCAGATAAAACCTACCGAAGTCAATGTTAGCCTATGGGGAAGGTCCCCATAGGCTTGCTAACCTTTTTTTGATCGAAGGATTTTCCTTCGATCGTTTGATTAAAATCCTTCGAATCGTTCGATTCGAAGGATTTAATCGTTCGATCGAACGAAAAATCCTTCGATCGTTCGATCGCAGGATTAGCGCTAAATCCTTCGACTTCGATATTCGAAGTCGAAGGATTTCAATTCGAGGGTCGAATTTCGAAGTATTTTTAACTTCGAAATTCGACCCTAAGTGAATCTGCCCCTAAGATTCTGTTTGCCAAAACAAATGTTTGTTTTTGTACTAACTTTTCATGATTGCAGGAATTCTGTATAGAACTAATAATTTATTTAGATATTTTGATTTCATTGTTATTACTTTCCAATAGCAACCATCCAGAAACATTTTGTTGCGCCATGTCATTTTTAAGTGCTAAAAACTGCCTCAGAAGCAATGTCTAGCACTATCTAGACAATGTAATCTCTCCTACTGCACACCTGTAATTCACCAATCCTGCAACTGGTGGTGCGTTTCTTCCTTTGACCCGGCCGGGTCTCTTAGCAACGTATGTGTATAGAAAACGGATCCGCACACACTCTAGTTAATGCAGTCGGGGAGTATCCCCTTTTATTTAGCCACCAAACATTCAATGTTTCGGGGGGAACACCATCCCTTCATCAGGAAACGTTGAATGTTTGGTGGCTAAATAAAAGGGGATACTCCCCAACTGCATTAACCAGAGTTTGTGCGGATCCATTTTCTATACACATACGTAGCACCATCTAGAAGCAGCACTCAGCACTAAAAAATGGTGTCTGGACAAAGTGGGAAAACATGTAAAATTGTTGCCTTATTTGCACTAACTACATCTTTAAAGTGTTCCTGTCACCAGAATAAAAAGTGTACATTTTTGCCAAAAATTTGTAATATTTGTTTAAAGAATTTAGTTTTGGATTATTTTTACACTTGCACGGGAATCCATGTCCTCCTTTATTTTGCTGTATCGGTATTCCATCTAGCACACAACTCAAACTCTGTCATGCTTTATGGCTGGCACTGTAGATATAAAGTACCTTCAGGATCACAGCCGGTGTTCTACAAGACAAAGCTGAATCAAATACCCATTATTGAAATGCCTTATTAAACATTTGCTATACAGCTGCTTAAAAGTGCCTGTTTTAACAATGCAAGTGATAACTTAAAAACTTGGGAAACTAAGCATAAACATTTTAACTGATTACATGAAAACTGGACGTTTAATGTAACAGAAAATAACATAAGACATTTCATAAGTATCAACAAAATAGAATGAAAAATTAAAGAGAGCTAATTGTGTGAAGGCGGAATCCATGTTAAAGGTAATAACAGGATCACAACTTTTTTTTTTTTTATGTCTGTGGACATTACAGAGAGTACATTATGGGTTCTTTTATGTGGATTCCTTTATCCAAAAATATCACAAATGGGCAATGTAATTTTTCATGGTTTCCTATTTAAACAAACCAAGCTAAATATTTGGTTTAAATAAATGTTGACTTAAAGGAGAAATTAAAGTTTAACTAAAGAAGTAGGCTAGAAATGTTTTACATTATGTTTTAGGCTTCTGTACCAGAGCAAGGCAACTACGGGCCTTTTGCAGGGAAGATCTGTGTCTCGAAAGATTTCCCAGTAGCTCCCTATATTCTTTTCTGCTGATTTACGGCACATGCTCTGTGCTGCTGACACCTACTGCGTTTAGGGACCGGCTCATAATATACAGTCCACATATAATATAAATGTCACAATATACTGTAAGGTTGATTAATAATTAATACAGATAATTACTATATGGCAGCACAGAATTTTATATATATATAAAAAATATATATTTAATTTTATTATATATATATATAAAATATATATATATTTTATATATATATAAAATGCCATATTTTATATATATATATATATATATATATATATATATATATATATAAAATATGGCATTTTTAGCCATATTCATTTTTAGGGTTTAGTTCTCCTTAAAATGATTATAATCACTTACCGTATATACCCGCGTATAAGCCGAGTTTTTCAGCATCCAAAATGTGCTGAAAAAGTCTACCTCATATGCGGGTCAGCGGTACCCGACCGGAGTAGCTGAGATTGCAGTCACTTTTAATCATTCCTATACCAACAGTTCACTTGGGGAGAGACTGCAATATCCCACAATACCCTCTGTTGGTTATATGAAAGAATAACAGTGCGCCCTCTGTTGGTTATATGAAAGATTAACAGTGACTGCAATATCACACAGCGCCATCTGTTGGTTGTATGAAAGAATAACAGGGACTGCAATATCACACAGTGGCATCTGTTGGTTGTATGAAAGAATAACAGAGACTGCAATATCACACAGCACCATCTGTTGGTTGTATGAAAGAATAACAGGGACTGCAATATCACACAGTGCCATCTGTTGGTTGTATGAAAGAATAACAGGGACTTCAATATCACACAGTGCCATCTGTTGGTTGTATGAAAGAATAACAGGGACTGCAATATCACACAGTGCCATCTGTTGGTTGTATGAAAGAATAACAGAGACTGCAATATCACACAGCACCATCTGTTGGTTGTATGAAAGATTAACAGTGACTGCAATATCACACAGCGCCATCTGTTGGTTGTATGAAAGAATAACAGTGACTGCAATATCACAGAGCGCCCTCTGTTGGTTATACAAAAGATTAACAGTGATGGCAATATCAAACAGCACCCTCTGCACATGGTAGTGGGACAGTGGGACAATGCACACAGTAATCCGTTTGGCAATTCTCTGTCACCATCAGCTTTGCAAAGAAGTCCGGTTGATCGCTGGGGGGGTCGCTTTGGCAGAATGTGCGCTGCTGGGAGACAGGGCTGTAGTTGTGTCTAGGCTTATACGCGAGTCAATAAGTTTCCCAGTTTTTGTAGGTAAAATTAGGTACCTCGGCTTATACACGGGTCTGCTTATACACGAGTATATACGGTACTTGTGGATAATGGTACTGTTAGGTGAAAACTAAACATAACTGCCTGCATCGTGGGCTTCCTTTTGGAAAATACAATTGTTTCCACCTGTTGGAATGCAACCACTTTTAGCCCGCACCCCAGGTGGGAGAATAACATTTTTGATGAAGGCAACCTTTAATATGTGTATTCATATCAGGCATCTGCTCTTGTTTTTTTTTTTCAACTTGAATGTATTATAAAATGCTCTAAATTTGTTCTTTTCAGTTTTCTTTAAAGCAATCTACATTCCAAAAATGAATGCTAAAAAATTTTTACATGACAAAGAATCATTCACTTGGTTTGCATGCATTATGATCATTTAACACACTTAGATAAGTTAAGTTAAAATATAAAGTAAGGTATCTATACATAATTTAGAAGATATAGCTCTTTTCTTTTATTCTGGATTTATAGTACCTGTACTTGAGGTTAGGACCTTTAAGGTCTTAAAACTGTGCATTTCGATTTACAGTCTAATAAATAATAGTATATGGCAAAATATAAATTGTTGATCTGACTTTTTTGCACTTTTACCATGTACAACTTTTATTGGCCCCACTAAAATTTAAATATACAAAGAAACTTTGGTCCGATTTTGTTCAGTACTAGGATTTTTTTTTTATAGATGAAGATATAAAATTGCTCATATCAACTAAATAATGGCACTTTCTGGCAATACGTATGTGTGATTGAAATGTAATCACTGCAGGCAGATGGGACTCTAATTCCTCCATTACCAGAGAGTGTCAATCAAAGCTTAAGATCAGACGATCATTGATCATCCCTGAGCTTAAAAGAACAGCAAATAAACAAAAAACCATAAGCATGCAGTAATGTGTGAAGTAAGATATCACATAAAACACACATCTATGTGAATCAACGCACTAACAGATTTAAACACATATAGTGGTGAATATAATAGCATTTATCTATCCTGCCACCTGTATATACTGTAGAATTCTGAATTTTACCAATTGTTGAGTTTCTGCCATGCCAGGTGGCTGGCCTGATAAGCACCATTATCTTGAAGCAAGAATATCTTTTTGTTTGTTGAAATAAAATACTGCACAACATTGTTTTTCCAGCTCTTCTCAAGGTTTAAACACCCTGTCTGAAAAATCTTTTCGTGCTTATACAAAGCTAAATGTGGTTTTAATTATAAATATATAATATAATTCTTAATGAATCAGATGTAAATTGAGCATAGGACTGGCCAGATATGGGATGACTTTGACCTGTTGGCCAGCTTAAATATATTGCAATATATGGACAAACAATCCCTGTGTTTTTTAAAGGGTAAGGCATTTTTCAGTAGCAGTATGCACAAAATGTCTCTGTCTTAAATATATTGATAATGGGTTGAGTGCAGAGGACTCTTGTATTTGTCTATATGTATTTTGTGGTCACAGCCACATTGCACCCCCACCTAATGGTTTTTAAAAATTAGTGGTGAGCACAACTTTCCCTTGTTTGTTATAGTTATACAGGAGCAGTGACCAGCTCCATGTTGTAGCTCCCACCCTTCCCAGCTATAGTCAGGTGATCCCACAGGTGTCTAATAAAAGGGCAGCCAAGTTTGGGAGTTTTACTTTGAAAGCAGCTAGTAAGTTGCAGGTAAAACTTAGTCCCATTGTAAAATGCATAATGAAGTAATAGAATTCTTAATGAATCAGATGAAAATTGAGCAAAGGACTGGCCGATATGGGATGACTTTGACGTAGTTGTCCAGCTTAAATATATTGCAATATATGGACAAACAATCCATGTTTTGTTTAAAGGGTAAGGCATTTTTCAGTAGCAGTATGCACAAAATGACTCTGTCTTAAATATATTGATAATGGGTTTAGTGCAGAGGACTCTTGTATTTGTAGAAAATCATATAAACATTACATAAACCCAATAGGCTGGTTTTACTTCCAATAAGGATTAATTATATCTTAGTTGGGATCAACTACAAGTAACTGTTTTCTTACTACAGAGAAAAAGGAAATCATTTTTAAAATTTTGGATTATTTGATTATAATGGAGTCTATGGGAGACGGCCTTTCTGTAATTTGGAACTTTCTGGATAATGGGTTTCCGGATAACGGATCCCATACCTATATATATATATATATATATATATATATATATGTTTCGCTCATATAATAAATTGCTCTGTTCCGATGGGTTTTTTAAACAATATGACATTCCGCTTGTCATTTTATATATATATATATATATATATATATATATATATATATATATATATATATATATATATATATATATATAAAACAAAAAAAACTTTAGCACACATAGGTCTTGATAAGTGAAAAAAAGCTGGTAAATTTATTTCAATGTTTTGGCTAACAAACTCAAGCCGTCATCAGGAAGGGCAGAGCCTAAGGTGAACACGAAGTTATATACACACACAGGATTCAAAAATGGCACCAAAACCATGCCAGTGACATCACAAAAAGTGGGTGTGGTTATAGTACTCTGTATCATATCATATCCTACAGCTTCCTTTAGTAATATGACAAATATAAATTCTAACAAACATCTAATGGTTTTTGTTCCATAAGTTCATACATTATAATCTGTGGCAAACAAATATAATTAATCAGAAAATGAATTACTTTGCTCAATGTCTACACACTTACTGTATGAAGTGAAAATTAACAATTCATGTAATGCAAAATCCACCCCAGAAAATGTAAAACAAGTGCTGTTGTACTGCAGAGATTGTTTTTATTGTTTTGGGGGCTTTTTTTATTTTTATTGGCACAATAATATATTTTCAGATAATGTGAGTTGACAGACTAATCGAGTATGAGTAATGTTTTTTTCTTTTATTCTCTTTTATAATAATTTTGTCAAAATAAATCAGTTGTAATTGTACATTTTACATTGTTAGCATTCAGTGCACCACAAACAACTTTAACACATTCTTGTGTTGTGTAATTTAATTTATAAGCATTTTCTGGAGAATTTTAGACATTCATGCACCATAATGTAATTTAGATATATCTTGTGGATCAAGAAACATTCTCTGGCTTTCAAAGAGTTTCACAGCAAAATTCACAGTTTTGGCAAGAGCTACATTTTGTCAAGTGGTCTGTTGCACTGAAAAAAAAACGGCAAAGGTCATCATTATTATTATTCATCCAGTACATTCCACCTCCACCAGTGGGATTTTTAGAGATGTATTATTTAGTGGGATTTTTAGAGATGTGAAAGTTCACCATTTGATACACATACTTCTAAAGATTTCATAGGAATGAATAGAAAGTGGGTGAGTTTTTCTGTGGTGAGCTCTAATTTCACATTTTGATAAATCTGCCCTTAATTTATCCTACCTCAAATTTAATTCAAATCCCCACCCTTTTCCAAATTATGAATTTTTCTTCTAATACTTTGTATATACTGGTCCAGTTTGAGGGCCATGGAAGAGGGAGAAAAAGTGAACAGTTAGTTGCAGATGTGGGCTTGCATGTGATGTGCTCATCGTGGGCAATGTGAAGCAGGCATAGGCATCTGCTTGCAGTGGGGGAGCTGTAGCATTGTGTTTAAAGCAGACAGGAGCAACGGTGGGCTGGTTGACTTAAGACACTTCCTCTGCTGTGGGCTTTACCAGTGCCACCTTTGCCTCAGCTGTCTATTTTGCTGTCAACATATTGGAGGACAATCTACACAAACCAACTCTCTTGAGATTGGGGCATGAGATGGAGCTGGGTCCAGACACCCTTGATCTGTGTGACATGGGGGGCAATACTGTCTGAGAATGCGAAGAATGCATCGCAACCCAGAATATCAGCAGTAGGGACCCAAAATGTTATGGCAACAGGCTACTTCTCTTATCATACGGGCTAGCATGCTGGGAGTGGGTGCCATTTGACATGTAGAGCATGAGGGATAGGGACAGACCCTGGGTGCCACCACAGGAGGAGGAGAACAGCAATAGTTCAGAGAGGGAACTGTGTGTTGTTGATGATAACTCATCACCACAGAGATAGAAAAGCTGCCCTGCCATAGATGGGGGCCATAGGCAGATGGACAGGTTCATATCCATCTGTGGTTTATCCCCACCAGTTCCAACATGGTATCATCAAATTTCATTAAGTCAGGCAGTACCTGGCCAGGGCAGCAGCTGCAGCACCCATCAACAGAGACTAAAAAATAAGGTGGTCTATGGGGGTCTATCAGTGTGCAAAACACGATTCACACTGATGACCCCATGGATTTTATGAAAGGCTGATCTAGCACAGTATGCTTTGGAGGCGGTAGCATGCTCCCCTGCCAGTGTCAGAGTGAATATTTAGTGCTGCAGGTGGAATGGTCACAGAAAATAGACATGGCTATTCACTGGCAGCATGCATATGCTGACTTTAAGTAAGATAAATTATATCTGAGAGTATCCTCCTCTCTCAATCGCTATACTTCCACAAGCCTGGGGGCCTGCATGCAAGAACCTAAAGTCCTTCTGCTTGTGTGGACTCTGAAAAGACAACTCCATTCATACCACTTTCAGTCTCAAAAAAGAGTGCCTTATGTTTGATTTGGGTTTTTTTTTATCTATTTTCTCATTTGCATTCATACCAATAATGGTCTGAAATGATTGACTCATCTCTAAACACAAACCTTCCACACTTGCTGCTCATTTGTATTCTGGAGAGACAACTGCATTCACTATAGTGCATACTCAATGGAAATTCAAAAGGGGGTTTTAGTGAACTTGATTTAGAGAATGTGCTGCCTGAGCAAATTGAAAAATGGGATATCTAGAATATATGATATTAATGCATTTTGGAAGAAATTGATTTTTTTCTTATTTATGTAGAAAATGTGTAGCATAGTGAAAAGGATCTTCTCTAATAATGTAGTGTATATTCTGTTGCAGAGATAAAAAAACACCTTAACTGCAATGAAATTGCCCATTGACTCCAATGGATTGCAGCAAAATGTCTGCACTTTCATAAAATAATATGCGGTTATGTGAAATTTTACACAAAGGTTTGCTCATCACTTCTGCAAACACACACAAAAGTCATCATGGAGAAACTAGTTACATTTTAACACATTTTATTTTACAATATTAATAAGAAAATGTTCATCTCATTTAATATCACTGTGCTATTTGTTCCTGGTAAGTCATGCAAACATTTTAGAACATTGTTTCATGATATTTTAATCAAAGTTAGACAATAATAGACATATGTACAGAATTATTGCAGTGTTTTATATTACCAATTACGCGCAGAATAAGAATCAATATTGTGCTGTACAGTTAATTTATTTTCAAACATAAAGCATGCTTAGCTAGATGGAAAGAAATATGCTTAGCTATATTAAAAATATTTATCAAACCCTAACGTAGGTAAATCAATGAGCAAATATTACAGTTTTTCACTAAAGTTAGGAAATTAAAATTCTATTACTCCATTAAAGCATGGCTCAATGTGAGCATAATTTAAAGTAATAGTGTATTCTTTGTCAGCATAACCCAAAAGGGATAGGAATAATCACATTCATAATGAGAGGATTTGCTGCAAAACTGTAAGAAACTGTAAGAAATGAGTGTATGCATATTTGGAATAGTACCAGGCATTAACCAGAGAAACATCTTCTCTTCAAAAACTTTAAATACACCTCTCCTAGAGCCAGTAATATAATAAAATAGCCTAAGGAAGAGAGGGTATGTTGACATATATAATATAGGCCAGGAAAAGAAAATTACATTGGAACATCATCAATCAATTTAAAGCTTAATAAATACACAAAATGTAACAGATGGTGCCTGGTGTTATCTTGTGGTTTATCTGATACTGTACCTGTTTTAACATTCATAAGTTTTATTTTTTAAAAAATTGGATTTTTAGAATTATTTTCAAGGACTCCTGTCAAAAGAGTCAGAGTAGGTGAAAAGCTAGAAATAGACGTCTAAAGGAAACCAAACCACACTGACCATTGCCTATTTGAATCCCACCATCCACTAGATCACAAACTGGGGTTTACCAGAACATTACAACACAGAGCAGAGACGATCACTACCAGCACAGAGGCTAAGGCGAAAGAGTTGGATCTCAGAGGGGACCTTAAAACTTATGGGTATCCAGATGGGTCCTTTGTTAAAACTGGGAGAAGGAGAAACAATAATACCAAAACTACCAGTGAAGGTGAAAAGCAGGACATATGAAAGAACTTGGTCATATAAAAATGTAGGATCTTTAATAAACACTGTATCCTGGTGTGCTTAAAAGCCAGCAGCACACTGAGGCAGAAACTGGTTCATCCAAAAGACGCCATACCAATGCATTAGAAGAGTAAAGTGTGTATGCAGTGCAGTGAGTGCTCCAACTTGTATGTTGAAGAAACTAAACAACAGTTACACAAATGTATAGCACAGCACAGAAGAGCAAGATCCTCTGGCCAGGACTCAACAGGGTACCTACATCTAAAGGAAAAAGGACACACATTTGAAAGACTGCTATATATAATAGATAGCAGGGGGCACTGAGAAGGCAGAGGTAGAAAAGGTGAGCTTTTAAGGGAGGCTTGATGCTGTGCGGACAGGAATAGGGTGACGAGGGCAGAGGACTAGGCAGAGCAGGACAGGACAGTGCTGGCATGGAGACAGGACTAGACAGAGCAGAACAGGATGGTGCAGGCATAGAGACAGGACTATGCTGAGCAGATGAGAACAGAACAGTGTGGGCATAGAGACAGGACTAGGCAGAGCAGGACAGGACAGTGAGGGGTAGAGAAGCACAATAGGATTGGAACAGGACTGGACTAGAGCAGAAAAGAGCAGGACCAAAAGGACTCGAGCAGAAACAGGATAGAGACTAGATGAGAAGGCAAGGTAAGGAGCAGACGGGGAAGAGCAAGGAACAAGAGCCAGTGACAGGGCCAAAGTAAGAATGGAAAAACCAAATTTGAATAGAGGCTTGGGAGTACAATATCTATTGTCTGCCAAATACATTGCTATTTTGGCACTTCCTCTGGCAGTGCAGAGGAGGTGGTGCGTGAAACCCATATTTGTGGCAGTACTTGTTATTAAAGACGGTAATAATGACAAGGAGGGGTTGGGAGTGTCGGAAAAGAGCAGTTGTGACTCTCAAGCAGCTTAAATCGCCTCTGCTAGTGGCAAAGTATGCATTGTTACTTTGAACTATTCCTAACAACACTGCTAAAAATAGGATGCATATGCTAAGTATGCACATTTTTCAGAGAAGCGCTTTGGTCTGCAAACTGCAAATTGAACTATCTCCCTCTCTTCCATTGAAGCATCCCTCCAACCCAGAATGCCAACTAAATTTAACAATGCTGAAATTATTGGAGATTTTTAGAATGCTCAGAGGCTGCTGGACTGAAATTGTTATCCACTTCCTTGCTTCTTTCGAGAGCACTGGGCTTTATTTTAAACAATATTCGTCTATGGAGGTATAATAACGGCCACCTAAATAAAGGACTGACTCACATTCTGCTGTTGTTTTTAACAGTTTTTGCAAATATGATGCACAAGTGCAAATGAATTGGGACAATGGTTTTGCCAAATACATGAAATGGGACATTTTCTACCATTACAAGAACTTGAATTTTTTAAATAATTAAATGTGGTTGGATATGAAATGGTGTTAATGTTGTATAGGTTTATATAATAAATTATGAATTAAAAGTTTCTTTGATTGAACTAGGAGATCTCAAGTAAATAAAATGAAATTATTGGGAAGTACAGTAAATCTACTGTGTGCGGTTCATGAGACACTTTTGTCAATGTTAAACTACTGTATTGGTTTTTTTGGTCTCACGCACCATTTGTGGCAAATTCCCGCAATTCGCCGCCGGCGTCCTTTTTTTTTGGACGCTGGCGCATTTTCACCCAAAAAATGGAAATGGTGCTTTTTCTTTGTGGATTCTTTGCATAATTTTTCACTCCAAATTGTGGATTGTTTGCGGATTTTTCGCCCCAAATTCGCCCATCACTATAGATTACTTTAAAATTAAAAGCAAGAGACTGCGCGGCCCTTAATTATGTATACAAATGTTTTTGCATCTCTCCCTGAATGTTTAATAACACCTCATATCTCGAATCATGCAATCAGCAACTTACCTTCCATAAGGTCTCTGACACCATGATGGTTATATTAAACAGATTATGCTGATTGGAGAAGATTCCAGGGTATTTAACCACAGAATCTAGCAACATGTCTTCAAAAGAAAAGAAAATACAGTAGGTCCAGTTAACTTATCACCATTGATACATTGATAGACAGACAAACCTTACTATAGTTCCCCTTTGAGTTTACTATTGCTAGAAAATTTGAGTTTAAATAGCTGCACTTGTATTAGTAGAATAGTCAACAGAATTAGTAGGGACAATAAAACAAATAAAATAAATTGAGCTGTTTCTTTTCTTGTACAGATTATTATTTCAAAATGTACTTATATTTTGTGTTATTCTTGGAAATTGGAAGGCATGAAATACTGAGAAACAAAATGAAAATATTTCACAAACAGGTTTTGAAACTTATCAAAAGAAGAAGAAGAAAACTGCTTTCACACTGTGTGAATATCTAGTTAATTGCCAGAATACTCCACAACGCAGAAAAAGCATATTAGTACTGACAGATGCTAGACAGCCTATTATTTTGCCTGGAACTTATCATCACCTTTAATGCACTAGTTTTGTCATGTTGCCAAAGTGGGAATATTAAATAGATAGAACATATGTTTTCATTGTTTCAGGCAGCCATCTACAATCAAGTTTTGCATGCTCATTGATTTTGTCTAGTTTCTGCAGCCATAATGTGACAAAGTAACTTACATGCTGTAAAATGTGCTGCCTTAGTTCATTTTGTGATACACATACTAAATTAAGATCACAACCTTACTTAAAACATATTTGCTACACATTATAGCTGTTATAGAAATGTGCTATCAATCTTCTCTTAAACGAGAAGTTATATGTATTTATGTATGTGGAGAAAAATATATTTTCTCATTATTTTGCCCAAAATTACATATCAGCGTGCTTTTTTCAGCAGGATTTGGATTCGGTCGAATCTTTCTGCCTGGCCAAACCGAATCCGAAACCTTATTTGCATATGCAAATTAGGGGCGGGGAGGGAAATTGCGTGACGTTTTGTCACAAAACAAGGAAGTAAAAATGTTTCCCCTTCCCACCCCTAATTTACATATGCAAATTAGGGTTCGGATTCGGTTCTGTATTCGGCCAAATCTTTTGTGAAGGATTCTGGGGGTTCGGCCGAATCCAAAATAGTGGATTCGGTGCATCCCTAATAATAATATATAAACTTAGCAATCTCCAACAGCACAAAGTGAAATCTCTTGCACTGAAAGGAGAATATCTGAGACAAATGGATGACTGCATTATTATTGTTATTATTTTTTTTTTTTTGGCAACTTTCAAGCACTTATCCCTCACAATGCCATGACAGAAAAAGCTATCATATACCTTTTAAAATATCTTAAATTGATTTATATATTCCCATATGTAAACATACTATTTGTATGACACTTAAATTAATATTTCTGAAACCTACAATAGGACTGATAGCACTTTATGACCAGCAGATGGGGTGAGAATGAAGGTTGCTTGTAATACTGTCAACTGAAGTACAGGGAACAACTGTGCCCAGTTGTGTGCAGAAATGTACAGCAATCTAGGCATATGGTAAACAAGATGTATTTATAGATGAGTGCCTGCTAGAGAGAACATGGATTAGGTTTAGAACTACAGGTTAGTCACACTATCACATGTTGGTAGATCTTGTAGGTTTTTTAAGTTTATTATATAGTAGGCAAAAAGGCCCCTTTGTTTATGATAGCACAATACCATAATCCAGAAACGGGAATAACGGGAAGGCAATCTCCCATACAGCCCATTTTAATAGAATAATTCACATTTTTGAAAATGATTACCACTTTCTCTATAATAATAATAATAATAATAATACAGTACCTTGTACTTAATCCTAATAAAGATATAAACAATCCTTTTGGGTTTATTTAATGTTAATAAATTAAATGTTTTTTGTATATCAAAATATCACTATGTGTAAAGTAAAGTATGAATACGTATGATATGTCTTCCTATGCAAAACTAGCAAATCCCAAATCATAAAATGAATGTTTTTTTACAAAATCTCCAAATATTGACCGGAATTAGCTGATCACCAGCTTTTAAATGGGAAAAAAATTAGATTCAGGCTTCTACGATGCCCTGGGCTTCTCGATTCATGGGACGGATGTATTAGAACTTGAGCTGGCGTTTTTCTCTCCATCTTTTTCATGAAAAAAAAATGTGACTCCCGCTGGCATTCAACCTTTTTCCCATAAAAAATGCACACAGGAATATATTATCACATTTTTTTCTTAAATAGGCTAGCATTCATGTGGGCCCTTTTTTTCCCATAGTTTTACCATTGCTATGAATGTGGGAAGCAGGAAGTATGGAGCCATATAAGGAGCGGAATGAGCTCCTATAGGGTGCATGTGTTCAATAGTGATGAGCGAATTTATTTGGCACCGCCATCGAATAAATTTGCGAAACTGACGTGAAAATTTGGCTGCGTCCGTTTTTTCAGACGCTGATGCAATTTCACCAAAAACGGCTTAAAAAATGGACGCCGGCATCAAAAACGAGACGCTGGTGCCGTTTCCCAAATGTTTCCCCGTTTTGTGAATTTCGCGGGAAATTCGCAAATTTTTCGGTGAAACGCCCCAAATTCACCCATCACTAGTGTTCAGTATAGTGGCTCAGATATAAATATTCCCTCATCAGTACATCATGAAACTGGTGAGGTGTCTAGGGCATCAGGTGGGCACTTAAACCTCAGCCTCAGGGTTGCCCATAAAAACAACAATAGCTACTTAACAGTAGCTATAAAATACACTTATTGCATTGATGATTAGCAGTTAGCTCAGATGCAATACTAATGATTA
Source organism: Xenopus petersii (assembly GCA_038501925.1). NCBI lineage: Eukaryota > Metazoa > Chordata > Amphibia > Anura > Pipidae > Xenopus > Xenopus petersii. Next base: position 68,476,241 of record CM076681.1, on the reverse strand, counting down.
CTCAATAAAGCAGTGCTATCATAAAGCAGCTTTAGTCAATATGTAATTGCCATATATAGAAGGGAAGTGTAGATATGTAGGGAGAGAGACAATACTGGCTCATTGATGATTGTCCAAGCTTTTATGCTCAGACAACTGCAAAGGAAACCCAGTTTTTACTAATCATGCCAAAAAAGCTTGGCAATCTTTGTTAGTTTCTTTTGTAAAAAAAACACCATGTAATTAGTTAACTCACACAGGGTTTCCTTTAAGATTGCCTGAGCATGAAAACTTGGGCAATCAGAAATGGGCCCCTTCTGCCTCTACATAAAGAGCTGCTTCATCTAGGAAATCCAGTTCAGTTTCTCTAAAATAAAAAGGATAATAACTACTGTAGAACTACTGTAGAAGATTAAGAGAACATCTCATTTATGACAATTTGCCACAAGTGTCAAGATGTGCATGTCAATCCCATTATTGATTTACGAATGTCTTGAAAGAAAGGAACTACCAGAAGAGTTCTTACAGTCGCACCATCCAATATTTATAAATAAAAAAGGATTTGTGTGGATAAAGAAAAAGCAAAGCTGGAAAAGTACTCCATTCATTCATGTGTGGAATTCATTGTGAATTAAATACATTTCTTGTGGTAAAGAGAAACTTCTGTTTGTGGTTATTTCATCAATTGTGCAAATTCATTAAACAATTCATAAATATAAAGTGCTTATAGTGATTAGAGTGCCAAATCTATAATAGGCAGCTCTCAATCCACTGATACTAAAGCAATTTTTGCACTTACTAAAATATAACATTTTTAATAGCTCTATTAAAAATATGTCATGAGAGCAAAATTGATTGCATTAAAAAAAAAATTTTGTAATTCATGTGATTCCCTGTAACCAACGGACGTTAACGTAATCACGTAAAGATCGTGAGATTTCACCGCTACTTGACTTTGACAAAGCCCTCGTCGGCAAAACGCACATCAAGCGCTTAGTTTCAGCTAGACACATTTTTTTGTGAATTTAGACATTGAGAAAGGAACGGGTTGAAGGGTGGTGGTCTGATTGTTACAGCAAATTTGGTTTGGATTGAAGCAAGTAAATAAATTGATGCGCCATAGGAATCAATGCGATGAAGGCCTGCTGAGAAGCAATGAGTAGGGATGGGTGAATTTTTTCCCCTCGTTTCGCCCAAAAAATTACGCCCATAGACTTGCATGGCAGTGTGCGTAAAAAAAAAAGCACAACAAAAATTTTTTGGGCGAAACGAAACGGGTCAAATACGCCCATCCCTAGCAATTACATATGTAAACCATTGTATAATAATGCCTACAATTCACTAGAAACAGGGATTAGGCCACACAATTATTAGGTGCCGAACTGTAATTGCACACCAAACTTGGTTCATTAGGCAATAGTGCCTGGATGTTTATATGACTGCATTGCATCCATTATCTAATACATATAAGTATATTAATTGTGTGTGTTATACTAGAACGCCACACCCATTTTCTCCTTGTAATCAGTAATTAAGGACAAATATTTATAGAGGGTTTACAGGTCTGATGTAAGATCATGGTGAAGCTTATGTTATAATTGTCACTTATACTATGTATTGCAAGCACTATTATACCAGATCGACACACATCCCATTTTTTTAAATTGTTTTTAATGCAATAAAAGTTCTCTTTATCATATGAAATTTATTTGTCACAATGAATTCCACACATGAATGAATTGAGTACTTTTCCAGCTTTGCTTTTTCTTTATCCACACAAATCCCTTTTTCTTTATAAATATTGGATGTAAGAACTCGTCTGGTAGTTCCTTTCTTTCAGGACATCTGTAAATAAATTTGTACTTATAGAGTTGTCAGCACATCCATAAACATTGGACTCAATAGTGACAATAGTGTTTTGTTAGGAGGTGCGGATATATACATAAAAAAAAAAAAGATTTTGCAAATATTCAGAGGGAAGGAGCTTGCTAAAAAAACAGAAATCATGGAATAAATATCTGTATTCTGTTTGCAATCTTCACTATGAAATGTTTCAGATCACTAATATTCAAATAATTGTTTATAATTGTGGAGGTCACTTAGGGAGCACAGAGAATCGTTTTACTATTCTGTACATAACAAAGACAACACATTTTATTGTTTGAGACAATTTCCATGTTTCAATTGTTAACTAATTCTCGCAATGCTTTATATATTGTTCAATTTTTTCTTTAATATTTTGAAACTGTGAATTACATTCTCCTAAAAGCAATCAAGGTGCATGATTTTACCTTGAGGCATATTGGACAACCACTGTAGACTGAAGAAATGTTTTCTTCAAGGCCCCATTTCTTTAGAACAGCAGGGTATGTTGTTTCATACATCAGACAGTAGAATATAAACATTGGCTGTTGGTAACAATAGTTTCCTTTCTGAATTATGAAAAAAAAAATTAGGCGAGTATGAGTTATTCATGTGGAACCTCTTTTATCCTTTCTGCAGGGCGACACTTTGTATTCTAGTCCATCCAGACATCAGGCAAAGACGGATTGTTTGTAATTACATGAATGCTTCAACAGATTGATATGTAATGCAAATTTTACCTAGACAGAGAAGAGTCTCGCCATGGATATGATTCATCCCATTACCTATAAAGGTGACCAATTCATTTTAAGCATTTTTAAAAGATTTCTTACCCAGCATATTGTTATGCTTAAAACTTTGATATTGTCTTATAGAGATTAATTTCCAGCAATGGAAAAAATGTAATTACATTTGAATATTTATACTTCACATTTGCACAATAGAAAAAACAGCTGTGTATACAAATAATTTCTGTCTTTTGCTTCCTGTCATTCTGCTTAACAGAAGGGATGGATGGACTGTGGATTTGTGACCCTGACTAGATGTTCATTGCAAAGAAGTAGAGGTGTAACTACAGAAAAGAGGCTCTTTATTTGGAATAAGCAGTCTCATGATAAGCCATTGGGTGCTTTTTGGATTTGCATAGTAGAAGTGGTGTCTGTTTTGAACCTACAGCTTCTTTTGGTTCATGAGCTGAGGACCCAATCAAGTGTTTAGCAAGCAAGGGGCTCACATGTAAACTGTTGATCATTTTCATTTTTATACCCATATGTAAATCAGATTTAGCCTTTAGGCCTTCAGAGACAGCAGCGATGACATAAGATTTGCTCAGACATCAGAGTAGCTGTAGGGTTAGTCATATATGTTTAGTTAATATTTCACTTATGTATCAACTGTTTTATGATGTTAATGGCAGCCAGATTTTCTAAAAATAATTATCAGCGGCGGACTTTTATTTCATTAATTATGGCTTACAATTAAATGCATTGGCATCTAGGGACACGCCTACTCCTTGATAGCTCTCTGTTGACCATAATGTGTGTTTATGATTAGCTGCTTCTTCTTTGATTTTATGCAAACTTGGTGAATAGAGAGGGATAAAAAATACATCTTTTGAATAAATTTGCCTTGTGAGGGAATAATCACTTTAAATTATTCATGGAACAGTATTGCGAGGAATATGTGAGCTCCCTGCTGTAGTCTCTTTCATAGACATTTGTAACTAATATTGCAGCCAAATAGTTTCTCTACTTTGTTGTACTAAAAGAAAACATGATAGCATGCAATACAATTTTAATGTCTCATGCTGGGAAGAAAAAATATTAAACGGAAAAAGCACAGAATAATGTTCTCTATCTGGTCTGAACGTGAAGAGAAATACAATACATTTCACGCCACTCTAAGCTTTAATATTCCTATGAGAAATGAAATACCGTATCTTTCCATTCTATGGATTTGTTATTAAATGATAGATGTGCCCGCAGTATAGCCTAATACAATTTAGCAATTATGAACTATTGTCATTTTTTTATATTTTTGTAGCTCGTCTTTTTCTTTAAACAATCCAGGAATGCAAAAATGTTATTAAAATGTGAAACTAGCCCAAGGAAGCCCCACAGCAATATAAGATGCAGAATTGTGTTCACCTTTTTAGGAGGTGTTACCCTCTTTCTCAGTAATGAGGTGAGCATTAGCCAGTATATCCAGCTGCTCTTTTAGCCTGTACTATAAGCTCAAAGGGATATTTTGATGTGATAAAAGCCTTGTGTTCTTGGTAGGTAAAAAGAGCAGCCTAGGCACCAACTAATTTCAACTTGGATACAAGCAGTGATTCCTGATAATCTTGGCTCCACTGCATGCAAATCTGAAAGCTTGACTGGTGCAGGGGCTGGTGTGATCAAATATTACTGAGCTCTCCCTTCTAGAATGCTCCTACAGCATATCAAGGACAAAAAATATGAACAAGCTAAAAATGTACAGAAATGTATGTAAGGTAACATAGAAATTACTTATAGTTACATAGTTATACTATAGTTACATAGATATACTAATCTTTTGGGGTAATGATTCATGTGGCAATAACAGGGGCCTCAAATGGCCCAACTGTAAAGGTGCCCAATTGTTGTGCCAGGTATATGGCTTATGGGCGCACCAGGTACTGTCAAGGGGTGGTAAAAGGAGTTAAGGCTCTGGGACCACCCAACAGGGTGCAAAGAGGTCATAGGAGGATCCGTTTTAGTGCACAAACTATAGGTTTGATGCGGAGGGTAACCAACAAAATGTAAAGGGGATAACCGCACTGGATACGGGGATAGGCATACCACCAGTATGTAATAAGGGGTGTCATTGCACTAGGTCTGTCCAACAAAGGCCCAAATTCACTAAGAATCGAAGTTGCGCCAGGCGCAACTTTGCCGCGATTCGCTGCACTTCGCCACACTTCGCCAGGCGTATTTTCGCCAGCGCTCTGCAAATTCACTAAAATCCGAAGATGCGCACAGGGGTAGCGTAAGTTTGCAAAGTTGCGCTAGCGTAATTTCGCCAAGCCAAGTGGAGTTTCGCTAGCAATGGTTAATTTGCATACGGCATGAAATTCAAATTTCAATGGAGGAACACGTATTAGCACTACAAATGCCTAGAAAACCTTCAAAGCAGCAAATAAAAATTTTATTTTGCCCTACACATGTGCCCACTGTATAGGTAAGTTGCCATGAGTCAGGAAATGTAGGGGGGAAGGAGGGGAGCCCCAAAAATATTTTCGATCTTTTTCAGCCTATCACCCATCATGTAGAAAACACGCCAGCGTTTTTTGTGACTTAGAAAAAAATTTGACTTTTTTGGAAACAATCCCTATCTACTCTATTGCGCTTCGCCAGGTCTGAGGTGGCGAAGGAAGTCTAGCGTAAAAGGTAGTGTTCAGTACACTGCGCAAGTTAGTGAATTTGCGTTGTTAGATCGCTAGCGAAAATTCGCCTGGCGTAAGGGTGCGAAGTAACACTAGCGAATTTACACCAGCATTCGTTAGTGAATTTGCGAAGTACCGAAAATGCCAAACGCTAGTGAATTGACGCTAGCGTTTGGCGCTTCGGCGCTTAGTGAATTTGTGCCAAAATGCGGTGTGATGATGTAAAACTATATTCAGTAGCTGTGAAGAGAAAAAGGAACTTGATCATCCTGTTGCAGTTACGGGCAGAATGTATGTGCCTTGACAGCTTGCTCCTTCAAGCTGCTGCCTCGCCAAACACTTTGTAAATGCAAACTCCCTTCAATATATTTTATACGTATTTATATACTTTACCACTTCTCTGTTTCCTTAGCGGTTATTATGTTTAACAATCTAACACCTTTCTTGCTATATACCATAATGTCTTTACACGCTGCCGCAAATTAGCTCTATTTAGCGGCCGCACATTTTTAGGCATGTTTATGGACTAAGATTGATACATTGTACTACTAATCAGTAGTGATGGGTGAATTTATTCGCTAGGCGCGAATTTGCACGATTCACCGCCAGCGAATAAATTCGCGAAGCCCCGCAAAAAATTCGCCCAAAAAAAATCGCCTTTTTTTCTCCGTAAGTCCTGTGTGTGCTAGCTTCTTCTGAGCCATTGTAAATACTAATACATTGCTCTGCATCCAGGCACCTTATACCAGTATACATGCTGTGCCAGCATTTCCAGTTATATATATATATATATATATATATATATATATATATATATATATTTTATTTTTATTTTTTTTTTATATATATATATACATATAAATATATAGAGCTATAGATATATAATTATTGAAAAGACCACACTCCTTTTTTTTTGCAAAATTCAAAACTAAAAAATGTACAACTAACACGATTTAGAAAAAATTTGGCTTGGAAATGCAACTTTGAACAGCCTGTTAATACATAGCTGCAATAGTCTTTAGTGTTAATGTGATCAAATAATCACTACAAATAATGAACAAGTTATAGCATGTAAGCATATCATAAATAATCATCCAAAAATAATAGTCAAGATATCTGTACATAGAGCTGGAATAAATCTTCTGCAAAGCATTGCTTTATACATGTATAAAAAAAAATCTACCCTTATAGCAATAAAAACACTAATTTGTTTATTTTTAGAAATATTAAAATTATTTTGCATGATAATTGCTAAAACTGGGCAGCTGTATATATTGGAAGTGTATCTTCCAGTCATGGCAGTGCCCAGCCTTAATATTTGTTTACACTGCTCTGCACTACTAAGTTGCCATAGATATATTTTAAAACATCAGTACAGGATTATTTTTTTGTGTGCATTTTTGAGTACCTGATTGTTCAAAAGCGAGACATATATGCACTCAGGCATTACTCCATGGCAAGTTAGTTGAATCAGAGCCGTTACAATAATATGGTTTTGCCATAGTAAAAAGCATTTTAAAACAGCAACATATTCTACTTATAACAAATGGACATTTTTCCAGACTCTTTACTCTCTACTCTACAGTGTAATCGATTAAACTAGGCACAATGTTAAGATCAATTATTATAATAAATATTGTCTATGTACATCAGTTATTCTCATATAGTTGCTCTGAATTTCAGTTCATACTGTAAGCCTCACTGTAACACATTTGTCCCTAGAATGTGATATAGAGGTAATTTTTATTATGTGAACCATTTTATAAAAAAAAAAAAAGGACAATAAATGACAACAGGGAACATGTCATTATTTATGAAACATAAAACATATTCTGCTGGCGCAAAATGACAACATTTTCAATGATATAATCATCAATTTTATAAATGAGAAAAAGCATTGTACATGGTTTTAATCTTGTTATTTGGCCTTCAAGTGAAAAAGTAAAATGCTAAATTGCCATTGACTGTTTTCCTGGTATGCTGTTATTCTGACTGATATGAAGTAAGCAAACTATAGGCAAGTTAATTTGCAGGGAGATGTACAGACGTTCTCCAAAGTATAATTAAGGTTATTAGTAATGATGGTAAAAGTTCCCTTCAGGTAATAATGTAGAATTTAATGAAGGCATGCTGAAATTTGATGTGCTGATGTTTCCCAATGTATTTACTTTCCTAATGTTTCTATTTGCTACCAGTAGGCTGTCATTTTTAGAAATCTAGTGTTAGACTATTGAATTAGTATAATCTGAATACCCAAAGCAAATTCTTTTTTGCATATCTTTTTCCATACAATTTTCTGAGGCTAAGATACCTTTAGGGTAAGGTTACACTGGGCGACTTGGGGAGATTTAGTTGCCTGGCGACTAATCGCCTTTTCTTTGCGGCAACGAATATCCCCAAATGCATTACCTCTGTCTTGCGCCCGCTAAAATGAAAAATCGCCTGCGGCATGGCACACGCGGCGCTTCGTATTCCGAAGTCTCCCTAGATTGGTCGCCGCAAAGACGAGGCGATTAGTCACCTGGCGACTAAGTCTCCCCAAATCGCCCAGTGTGACCTTACCCTTAGCTATCCATGGCAAAGCATAATATAACATATGTAAATCTTTATCTATATATGCTAAATATTTTTTTCTTGCCATTAAATCATTATTTATGGCTGTCATACACTGAATCCAAATTTCATCAGATTTGTGTCATTCTGCAGATTTAGCTAATCTGGTGAATCTCATATGTTAAAAAGATTACAATGCCAGTGTAATCATAGGTTATGATTAAGTGTTTATGACATGAAACGCGTAAGGCCATAGACACAATAAACTCTTTTCACTTTGAATTACCTGCCTGGTGGAAGTCTGCCTTCATTGAGTGCCTGGTCCAAAGAATTTTTGATTTGTCCACTCCCCGTGCCGAGGGCTCAGGGCTGTGCACCAGGGCCTCTTCCCTTATGTGGTGAGTAATCACATTCTACTTGGAGACCCCAACCTCAAATCTATTATTATTTTTGTAATGTGTACAGGTGGTATTTATATATAGTAATCAGAGATTTATGTTATGGATCTTTATCAGACCACCACCAAAATAAAGCTCTTTTACACCCAACTACCACAGATGAAATTAAATAATGGGAATTTGCGAGTTAATGATCCTCTAGCCACATATTCCTACATAGAGATGAAATAAAGTACATCCGTTGCTGCAACATTTTATATTAAACGCCTCAGCTTAATCCATATTTGCAAAACTTCCATACATCTGTCTGCCTTGTCCCTTGTATTGATTGTATGTCATTCACAATTGTACATTACAAGGCACTTTACAGTTTACAGTTATCTAAAGGAGATATTAACTATGTGGCTGTACATATTTCTAAATGTAATTAATTCATTGCCATAAAATGGTATTCAGAGGAGAGTGCCCCAGATACTTAGGGGCAGATGTATCAAGGGTCGAATTTCGAGGGGTTAAATCCCTCGAAATTCGACTGGGGAATAGAATCGAATAGGCAATTCGCGCAAATTAACGCGCCGGCGAATAGTGGAATGGGCGAATATTCGCCCGGCGAATAGTCGCATGATCGAATATTCGATCAAAGGATTTTCTTTCCATCGAATGATCAATCGAATGCCTTTTTATTCGATCAAAAACTTAGAAAACAAGCCTATGAGACTTTCCCATAGGCTTTTAAAGCAATTCGGTATGTTTTAGGTGGCGAAGTAGGCAGTCGAAGTATTTTTTAAAGAGACAGTACTTCGACTATCGAATGGGCGAATAGTCGCAGCATTTTTGCGCTCGATCTATTCGAATCATTCTACTCAGGCGAATTTACGCCAATTCGATCGTCGAGGAGCACAAAAAACTACTCGAAATTAGAGTATTTTTCCTTCTATTCCTTCACTCGAACTTAGTGAATGGGCCCTTGGTAGTAAATTAAAAATTCAGAGTTTGATTCATAAACTGCTTATGCCAACTTGAAGACTGTAGGGTTGCAACATTTTGCTAATGGCAAAACTGGAAGATCGGGTACACCAAATTTTGCAGTTTATATTTACTATCCCCAACAATTTACTATCCACAACAATGGCTGAATTTCGCATTAGTGTCAGTATGCCCATCATTAGTAAATGAGCTCCAGTGTACCCCAAAATATATGATATAGTATTTTGACCAACGTTGAACTTTAACCAGAGGAACAATGCATCTGCTATACTACAATCTTGAACTCTTTATCCAAGGGTGCCAAGAGTATTATTAAGATTACATTTTTGAAGAAATCTTCACACTGAAATAAATAGATCCATTATTTTGAAAAAATCTTTACTATAATTTTTATTGATTTATCTCAGTTTGCACCCTGAAGGCCTACATTTATCTTCAAATATACTATAAAAACAAAATCAGAATTTTCCTGGTATTTTCTGGGACTCTTTATAGATGTTAAAAGTGGACAATGAAGAATCAATACAGGAATATTATTTGATCGTTGATGTTGGCAAAGTCTTTTGCCAACATAAAATGAGTTATGTTTCAGAAACACTATGCTGGTTGGCCGATTTATGACTGCTTGAGCCTTCAGCCCCAGCAGTCATTAAAAAATCCACATATGGGTTATGGAACTTATGCAAGGTTACAGAGAAAAAATACTTTGTAAGTTGAAATTTAGGCATCTGAAAGGCTTGAGGCAGTCATAAAGCAACCCAAATGTTGCATGGAAAAGAGAAAAAGATTAACAAGCAACAACGTGGAATGATATAATCATGAGCATGCCACCAAATCAATGAAGTTATGGGCATGGAACCTGTTATGTAGAATTCTTGGGACCTGGGGGTTTGCTGATAAGGGGTGTTTCCATAATTTGGATCACCATACCTTTAGCCAGCTAAATAACACTTAGGGGCAGATTTATCAATGGTCGAGGTGAAGTTTCGAAGTGAAAAACTTCAAATTTTGAGCTATTTTTCATGTACTTCGACTAGGCAATAGTCACACTTCGATCCGAAGTTGAAAAAACTTTGAAATTCGAAGGTCGATTTTTTTTGAAGTACTATGTCTTTAAAACTTCGCCACCTAAAAGCTGCCAAAGTGCTGTTTTAGCCTATGGGGGACCTCCTAGAACCTGTATGGAGGCAATTGGGGGAGTTTGGCGGATCAAAGGTCGAACTACAAAAAACTTAGAATCAAAGTAGCGCTACTTCGAATAATACGATTCGAAGTAGGCCCACTTCAACCTCAAAAAACTTTAACCACTTCAGTTGGTCTTTTTTAATTCGAAGTTCGAAGTTTTTTTAACTTCAAACTTCGACCTTTACTAAATCTGCACCTAAGGGGCAGATTTTTCAAAGGTGGAAGTGAAATTTCAAATGAAAAAAAAAATTAGAATTTCAAGCTAATTTTTGTGTACTTCGACTAGGGAATAGTCCAAATTTGATTCAAATTTGAATAAGAATTGAAAAAATCTCTTTAAAAATTTGACTTCGACCATTCGCCATCTAAAACCTGCCGAATTGCAGTTTTAGCCTATAGGGGACCTCCTAGAACCTATTTAGAGTCAATTGGTGGCCTTTGAAAACTCAAGTTTTTTTTGGGAAAACCTTTGATTCCTACAATTGTACTATTACTTCGATTTGTACAATTCAAATTCGATCTAAAATTGACCTTTTTGTTCAAAAATGGACCTATTTGGCAAAAAAAAAATTCGATTTTTTTTAAATAAATTTCGGTTGGTCTTTTTTAATTCGAATTTTGACGTTTTTTTTTTTACCTTTGATAAATCTGCCCCTTAAATATTAAATAAACCCTATAGGGCTGTTTTGTCACCAATATGGACATAGATAGTTGCTGTTTTAATATAACAGTATCAAAGGAAATGATTTTTTTTTTTAAAAAAAACAAATGATTTGCTTAAACTGGAGGCAAAGAGAGATGGGCTTCCTATAATTCTGAGCTTTCTGGATAACTTGTACCAGATAAGAGATCCATACTTATGAAACAGAAGACAGTACTTTCTATAAAATCACTATCCAAATGATCTCCAGGAGTTAAAACCAAATTACCTTGTAGGAAAATAAATCCCAATTAGTTTCATTATATTTCATTTCAATTATGTTTTCATTTTAGGAAGGGGGAATGTCCAGTAAACACTTGTTTCTTTATTTTTGTATGCCAGCAGTTTGGTGAACACCAGATTCACTAGTCATTCGAGCACTCATTTTTTGTAATAACTTCTCTCCTTATAATATAGACTTTCATGGAGGTCTAAATTTATTAGTCCATGGCGCAATGATCCAACAGACATATGAGCACTGTGAAGCCTCAAGCTTTTAAATGCTGTTTGAATATAACAAAAAGAATTGTCACAATACCAGCTTTCTTATGTTTCCATTGTATAATGTGTGAGCTTATTCTTTAAATATTTATATAAATACAGTGCTGCGAAATATGTTGGCATTCTATAAATACATGTTAATAATAATGATAAATAATAAACAAACATTAATACCATAGTTGTTAATCTTTCAGTATCTTAAAATAGCTGCAATATCCGAATGTATTCCATTTATTGTAGCACGGTATGTTCTTTTTGTACTGTAAAAGCAGAGCTTATAGTTGAGCATTAATCATCAATTCATGTAGACATTCATGAACTCACAGATACCCCTCATAAATGTGTACTTTAATGTAAATGAGATTTAAATTATGGTGTCTAGTTGAGAGCAGATTATTAGCCTTTATTTATATAATACCAAGATGCCTGTAATTTATTAGCCTCAATAGCATTTACAGTCAAAGGTGCCTATGATAATTCCATCACACATACATTAGGGTTAGTTTCATCATTAGCCAATTAACCTTTTTGTATGTTTTTGGAGTGGGTGCGAAATGTGGAGCATTCGGGAGAAACCCACTCAGTCACCCAGATAACATAACACTCTATGTGGATAGTATACAAATCTGTTCTCTGACACAGAGTTATAAGCATCATTTTCCTCACATTCTTGGCAATTCTATATCTTAATATAGGACTGGGTGATGTGGATGAAAATAATAAGCCATACTAATGCCATAATGTTCAGAATAATTTTACACCACCTCTGACTCTAAGGGGCAGATTTATCAAGGAACGGATTGAAAATTCAAATTTAGAATCAGAATTTTTGAGTTTTTTTATGGCTAAAACTGTCAAATTCGACTAGTGAATTGTTAAAATTTGATTTGAGTTTTTATAAAAAATCTTATTCAATTTACTAGATGTATCATACTCTGGCCCTTTAAGAACTCAAATTCGACTATTTGCCATCTAAAACCTGCTGAATTGCTGTTTTAGTCAATGGGAGACATCCTGGGATCAGTTTGGAGTTGTTTGCACCCTTCCTGACATTCAGGAGAAAATACTCTAATCGCTTTTTTAAAACTCAAATGGAATTTGATTTAAATTCTATTCAAGTTTTCAGGTGATCCTATTCACCCGGGTTTTAGAAATTACATTTTTTTAAAAAATTTCGATTGGTCGAAATGGGAGTTTCATGGGAGTTTATTGGAGTTTTTAAAAACTCACATGAATTCGACCTTTGATAAATGTGCCTTTTAAAAAGCTGTGATTTAAAAAACAAACAAAAAAAAAAAACAACGTGACCATAGCAATGCTAAACTTAAAAAATGAATAATAACATAATATTCAAAAAGTGACCCAAAATCTCCTACAAGCAAATGGCATTGCTAAATTATTAGAACACTTTAATATACATAATACAGCTATAGAACATAATTTATAAGGGTAAAGAGAATAAGCTAAAATTCTGGGAAGTTTTCTTCCCAAGGACTATTTTGCATTTAATAAGTTGTGATCAAGGAACAGTTCAAAGTCAGGCAGATGCAAAGTGTTACAGTCCCAAGCAGTAGATAGCCAAACATCACAGAGACACATCAAAGTGAAAGTTTCAAGTGTGAGTTCTTAAAAGTGATATAGAGTTTCAGGGAAACTGAAAGTCTAGTTAGTTGTATTTATTGAACTCAAACTCAACTGCCAACCCACACATATTTTTTGCATTATCAATATTAATCTGTCATTTCTAACTATGAACTTTGTGTTAGTTCCCGCAGCCAGCATTTAGTAATATAGTAGAGAGAGCATAAACCCTATATTACAGTACATAGACTGTAAGCTCTACAGGGCTTCTTTTTATCTCTTTAATACTTAGCAGATAATCTTTAATATAAATATTCTTTGTATTTACTTTTATTTATTATTGTTTTGTTGAGTATGTTCTATTAATGTATTATTCTACTGTACAGTTCTACATACATAAGTAGTGCTACAGTATATAAATAAAATATATATGTACATACATATTGGTAAAACTGTTTTCAAATGCTAAGGTCTTTGTCCGGTTTGGATTTATCACCTATCTGCCTTCTGCCACATTGCAATATTTGGAAACAGCAATACAGACCAAAAATAGTAGGAAGCAAAAGTATTCAAGTGAACTTCAAATATGTGAAAAAGTCTTAATATTCTGTAGAAGGTTTGCATCCCCTACATTCTGTATTTCTAACATATTCCCGTAAGGGTTCATTTAAGACCTCAAGAACAGCTGCAGTTGTTCAAACTTCCACACAATGGTTGAAATAATTCCATTCATTGCAGGTACTTGTGTCACAAGGCACTTCTTGCACTTTCTCGACCTTATAGTTGTGCTTTGGGCATTCAGTCCAGGCTCAGACTGCCAATCCGTGGATTATAACAAATGCTAAAAAAAGAGGCTGCTGTAAAATGCCATAGACATTCACTATGAGCTGGTGGTGGTGCTGGGGGGGGGGGGGAGATTTGGCCTCTGTGTGCTTGAAATGCCAAGGCCTATTTTGAATCCCAGTGTGGGCATGACTCTTTTCCAAATTGAAAATAGTTTGCTATTAATGAAGGGGAATCATCAGAGATCCATGATTTTCCAAAGGGTATATGATTCTTGCCCAAAGTATTTCAGGGAGCATTCTATCCAATTCCTTCACACTTGGGTGCATGTCCCTGAGAATCAACTTATAACGGGATGTACAATAATTTAGTAAATTGTACAGCAATGCTAACCTGTACAACATCTTTCTTTAGATAAATAGGACTATAATCAATATTTGAAGCCAATACTCATTTTGTGACAATGTAAAACAGATCTTAGTAGCCTGAAACATTTTTTGTTGCTTTATTTGCTCACATAAAGGCATAATTTTAGGATCTAGAGTGCTGTTGCCCAAGTAACTAAATTGCTTTTTAATTAGATAATTATCTAGTCACCCTTATCTCCTCCTAGGTCAGATATAAACCAATGATTGTCATTCATTACAGATTTACTTTAGGTATACATTAAAATGGTTGTTCATTTTATTAACTTTTGGTATGTTACAGAATGCCCTATTCATGACAGCTTTCTCGTTGGTCTTCAATGTATTCTTTTAATAGATTTCATTATTTGAATTCTTTTTTTACCCTTTCCAGCTTTCAGACAGTGGTCCCCAAACCCAGCAGCCAAAAAAAACTATTGCACCACGAGGCAACAATTATATAGCTACATTGTATTATTTATGTTTCTATACAAGCCCTCTCTTATTTGTCTCCACATTTCTAATCCAATCACTGCCTGGTATATAGGATATTAGAATCTAGGTAGCTGCTGCAATTCCAAACTGAAGCAGCCATACAAAAGGCTAAAGGAAAACACACAAAAAAATAACAAATGAAGACCTACAAATATGCCTTGATTTTCTACAAAAGTCCAGAACTGGTGTCTATTGAAATAAAACATTTCTTTTGGGCTGAAAATAAGCTTGAAATGCTTGCATCACAGAGTCAAGGAATCTGTTTGCAGTTTGTGTCTGTGTAATTCCCATGGTGTTATACACCTCCAGGGCCTCATCCCCAATACTGTGCAGTAACAATGCAATCTTTATGGGCTCCAGTCCTGCTGCTGTAAAATATAGTGTAAATTTCTGGGCCCATCTGCACCAGTTTTCAGACAGATTGCCACTCATAAAAAATATTATTTGGAAGGCGCACACCCTATATTGATTTGTGAGGTGCTCATCCCAAGGAGACCGCCCAAATAAAGCCTCCTAAAAATTAATACAAATATATAATATAAGGATTGCACACACAATTTTAAAAAGGCAAAAATGTAAAATGTCAAAAAGTTAAACACTTACATATTCGGCCCAATATTGGCCCAACACGTTTCGACCACGTGAGTGGTCTTCATCAGGGGCAAAAATCCATAAATTACATATGCGTTCCACCAGCGTCTCCAACTAAACGTCATTTGCTAAATGCTAACAGTGGATGTATTACTATATACTATATTACTCCAGTGATAGACAAATACACTACAGCTATCTGTTAATTCCTTAAAAACTTCTTTGGGCTGGTAAAAAACATTGCATGATATTATTTTCCACAATGCAGTACAGGATCTCCACTTTCTATTTAGTAGCTACAGAGGACAGGCTATAGCAATATCTCTTAGGGGCACATTTACTTAGTTCGAGTGAAGGAATAGAATAAAAAAACATTGAATTTCAAATAATTTTTTTGGCTACTTCGACCATCAAATTGGCTACTTCGACCTTTGACTACGACTTCGACACAAACTAAAAATCGTTCTACTATTCGACCATTCGATAGTCGAAGTACTGGCCCTTGAAAAAAACTTTGACCCCCTACTTCGGCAAGTAAAAGCTACCGAGGTGCAATCTTAGCCTATGGGGAAGGTTCCCATAGGCTTTCTAACAATTTTTTGGTCGAAGAAAATCGTTCGATCGATGGATTAAAATCCTTCGAATGGTTCGATCGAACTATTTGCGGTAAATCCTTCGACTTCGATATTCGAAGTTGAAGGATTTAACTTCGACAGTCGAATATCGAGGGTTAATTAACCCTCAATATTTGACCCCTAGGTACTGTAAATGTGCCCCTTAGTGTGCTTTCTGCTTTATCAATATGAATGTGCTTAAAGGAACAGTGTAAAAATAAAAACTAGGTAGACAGATAGACTATGCAGAATAAAAAATGTTTCTAATATAGTTAGTTAGCCAAAAAAATGTACTTCTTTTCAACTCTGAGTTAGTCAGCGACTTTAAGGGGGACCACAACATAACTGTTCAGTGAGTTTGCAATTGATCCTTATGCTGATACCTAATCAGTGGAAACCAAGAGAGTTGCAAAGCAGGATAGTTGCCTGATGCTTTCACATTATCTATCTCATCCCCCGTGTTTCTCTATGAGAGGGATCCCCAGCAATACAAGCATGCAAAAAGTTCATGGGGAGACAATAATGGGCTGTGATTGACTATTGGTAACTTCTATGTGGTCTAGTCTAGGTTCTGTTTGGCAGTATACCTGGTTCTTATGCAACCAAACTTGACTCCAAACCAAGAATTTAAAATAAGCACCTTTGAGGTCAATGGTAGCAACATCCACTGGTTTGGTGAGCATCATGTTGCTCATGAGTCACTGATTGGGGACTTGTGCTCTACGAGGAGGCTTTCATGTTGGTGCTGCTGTAGTTGGATAGTGTTATAAATTTTGACAGTATTAGAACGGTCAAGATGGTCTTGTTACATCTAAAAATTAAGATTAAAATTAAGATTTCTTTGGGCACATACAGAAGAATAAGGTGCCCAATGACGTCTACCCTGCATATGGTGGGATGGAGTGATCAGTAAACTGCAAGTGAGAATACTATTTGTTGAGCTGAAAACTTTGCTAATTTGATTACATTTAAGTGTACAGGTTTTCTTTTCATTTTTGTTGGTCTTGTCTTCTCTTTTAATTATAGAAGAGATGAAGATATTTCTAAACCTATAGGCATATGATATTTTCCGCATATATCATATTTTCTAAAACAAATATATGTAAATGCACGCCAAAATTTCATGCACTTATCTTACTGTTCTTATACATTAATTTCTAATTTAGCTAGAAGTGTATGCTTTAATCACACTGTAGCTGGCTTATTCTCTCTCTCTCTCCAAGCTGAGGTTGCTGCACTGAAATCAGCATGTACTGTTAGTCACTCCTGACAAGTTAAATTGCCTGGGGCACCAATGTGTCCTTGCTTGATCTTTCTTTCTGTCAGTAATTTCTTTTTTATGTTTTGTAGAATCTTGAGAAACTTTAAAACCATTTCCAATATTCAGCTGAGGAAAACATAAAGTAGTAAATGTACAAATACCAGTCTCCATTCCTTTTTTAAACAATTACTACAGTCCTATAACATTTTGAAATTGCATTGAATTTACAGAGGATGTAATCCCAAATGCACAGCTAAAGTATCTTGCTTGGGAACAAAGGGCCCAAATGGATGTAGCTGCACAATAAGTTTTAATTACAGAAATATCTTTTTAGTAGGCTCTCTTTGCTTTGTTTCTTCACACTTACACATAATGCAATCATAATTGGAGCAATCCAGAGCAGGACAATTTAAATACAATGATAACAAATCACTTATCACAATGCCATAGCATGTTTCATTGGCAGTATTATTATTCCCCTGTGCTAAAAAGAAAATGTCATTACTTCATTCTTCATGCTTTTATTGTGCCACGCAGATCTCTGTTTCATCACAATCTAATTTTAATCCAATCGTATCATAATTTACTTCTGTTTGTTAATGGGCACTTTGTGTTAGATATATTTGTTAATCTTATATATGGAATCCTATGCCTGTTGCACTGATGGTGAGGCATAATAGGAGCTGCAAGAACTGAGGGTGCTGGGTTGGAACAGAACAATAGAATTCTGTATTCAAAATATTATCATAAAGCACCCCCTAAGCATGAGTAGCATTTTGGTACTTGTGGCTTCTACTTGTCAGTGACGCAATATCTATTTATATCTTTGCAAAATCTAATGGAGGGGGTCCAGAGCCCACTGAGACTGCCATCTCGGAGGAAAACTCAATTAAAATTTGATTCAAATTAGATTTGAATTCTCAGGTCCTTTCTATTGGATCGCATGTTAGACATTTGAATTTTTTCATAAAAAAGCTCCCATTTGAGTTATTAGTACATCCAAATGTACATTTGAAATTCGACCGTTGATAAATAACCTAAGCAGCCTTTTTTCGGGTAGTGAATATATTATTTTTTTTATTAAAGGATATTCCAGTATTTTGTTCAAAGTCACTAATTTGACTGCCTGTTCCCCTCTTACAGTTACTTTGGTGTAAATTATTGACTCTTCCTGTACAATCATTTTTTAACACCCGAAGATTCTCCTTTATGTATGGCTGAATGGAAAGGAACATCACTTTGTCATATAAGGTATTCAGAAACAGGTTGTCCTTTGGTTAATTCATCAAAATATCCAAATAGATGGATAATGTGAATCTGGCCATCACTGGGTTCATGTTCGAAATTGCCAGTTTAATTCATGTTTAGCTCACATATGGCAAACTTTTTTTGAGCCAGTGTCATTGCATTTATTTGGGTGGTAGATTCATTTTAGCATAATCCTTTACAGGTATGTGACATGTTATCCAGAATGCTCAGGACCCGTGGTTTTCCAGATCTTTCTGTTATTTGGATCTTCATACCTTAAGTCTACTAGAAAAGCATGTCAACTTTGAGGGGGGTATTTAATAAAATCCCAAAATGTCTTACTAGTTTCCTAAAACCACTTCGACCAAACTCCCATCCAAATTCTAACCATATTTATCAATAAATAAACTCGAAAAAATCTGGTGCAGACTCGATAAAATCATGAAAAAGTCAACATTTTTTCAGACCTGAAGACCACAAACTCAGATTTTTTCAGATTATTGCCTGAAAACCAAGAATTATTTGATAATTAACAAAATAATTTAATATACACAAAAAATCTGTTTTTTTCTGAAAAAAATTGCGTTTTCCTCTTTAAAACTCCCACCAGAAAAAATTGGCCTTGGAATAAAAAGCCCCCTAAATTAACCCAGTAGGCTGGTTTTATATCTTCGTCTGAATCAAGTACAACGTACTGTTTCTTTCTACAGAGAAAAAGGAATCATTTTAAAAATAAGAATTGTTTGGATAAAATATAGTTTATAGGAGACTGCCTTTCCATAATTATTTGTGGATAACAGGTTTCTGGATAACGGATCCAATCCCTGTAACAGAAGGACCCTGTCCTCAGCGTTGCAGTATTCACTCTAAACTGGTATTTCATAAATTACATACTAACTAAACTAAACTACATACTAAATACATACTAACTATCATGTTTTTTATATGGAGCTACATATTTCTATTGACTTGACTTTTTGTATTTCTACAAGCATGTATGTGCAGGAAGGAATATAGAATGGAAACGATAAGCAGGAAAATAAATTTAGATCCAAAAGAAAAAAACAATTGGGCACAGTAAAAAAAAACCATATATATATTCTGTTACTGTTCATTGCTTGAGGGGGAAGATTTTTACACAGCGCCTTCTATGTATGCCTAAAAAGCAAAATAAACAATTGTTACCATTTTAGATGGTTGCTAATGGTTACCCCCTAAATATTCCATTTAATACATTTGTATAAAATACAAATGAAAAACTGACAGAATTGAGAAAATGGTGACAAGCCACACAGCAATTTCAGCAGTATAATGTTCAGCCTAACTCGGCGCATAGAAATTTGGCATTAGGAATAAAAATAAATCAAAGGCAAAGTGTGATATCTAAATTACTATACAGTTCCAGAGAATAGTTCATATAAACATCATCTATTGAGGTCACTTTGTCAGCTTAATGCATGTTGTTCATAAGTAGAGATGGGCGAATTTGGGGTGTCTTGCCGAAAAATTTGCGAATTCTCAGTGAGATCTGAACGGCGAAAAATTCAGTGGCAAATCGCGGGAATTCGTCTCAAATTCGCACCTGGCGAATAAATTTGCCCATCACTATTCATAAGCGAATGTCATAAAGAAAAAAGGGGCACAGGGATTTTATACAGCCTGATAATTATGTTTTGATGAGCCAAACATGGCAATAAAATTACTTTCCTTGTTTTATATAATAGCTATACTCACGTCTATATGTAAATCTTACTGCTTTTAAAGGGACAGTTCAGTGTAAAAATAAAAACTGGATACATAGATAGGCTGTGCAAAATAAAAAACTTCTTTGGCCTGGTAAAAAAAACATTGCATAATATTATTTTCCACAATGCAGTACAGGATCTCCACTTTCCATTTGGTAGCTACAGAGGCCAGGGTATAGCAATATATATCTTAGTGTGCTTTATGCTTTATCAATATGAATGTGCTTAAAGGAACAGTTCAGTGTAAAATAAAAACTGGGTAGATAGATAGACTATGCAGAATAAAAAATGTTTCTAATATAGTTAGTTAAACATAAATGTAATGTATAAATGCTGGAGTGACTGGATGTCTAACATAACAAAACACAACTTACTGCTTTGCAGCTCTCTAAAGACCCCCATACACGGGCCAATAAAAGCTGCTGACAGACCAAGTTGGTGGCTTATTGGCCAGAGTGTATGACGGGTGTCCCTGATTGATATCTGCCCGAAAGTCAGGCAGGATAAAAAATGCTGTCCAACAATCCGATCGCCTCCATTCTGATCCAATCATTGGGCCCTAGGGCCCACAATCTGATCAGCCTGATATTGCCCACCTCAATGTGGGCATATCGGGGAGAGATGCGCTTGTTTGGCGACATCACCATACGAGCAGATGTCCATGTGCATGGCCACCTGAACTCTGAGTTAGTCAGTGACAATAAAGGGGATATCATTGTTACATAGCAGTTCAGTGGGTTTGCAATTGATCCTCAGCATGCAGCTCAGATTCAAAAGTAAACAGTTATAACCTATGTGCCCCCCCTCAAGTCACCGATTGGTTAATGTCTGGTAACCAATCAGTGGAACAAACAAGGAAAAGTTGTGCTCACCACTAATTTTTAAAACCACTAGCTGGGGGTGCAATGAGGCTGTGACTACAAAATACAAATAGACAAATACAAGAGTCCTCTGCACTCAACCCATTATCAATATATTTAAGCCAGAGACATTTTGTGCATACAGCTACCAAAAAAAATCATCCCATATCTGGCCAGTCCTACTCTCAATTTTCATCTGATTCATTAAGAATTAACAATGAATCAGATGAAAATTGAGCGTAGGACTGGCCAGATATGGGATGACTTTGACGTAGTTGGGCAAATATATTGCAATATATGGACAAACAATCCCTGTTTTGTTTAAAGGGTAAGGCATTTTTCAGTAGCAGTATGCACAAAATGTCTCTGTCTTAAATATATTGATAATGGGCTGAGAGCAGAGGACTCTTGTATTTGTCTATTTGTATTTTGTGGTCACAGCCTCATTGCAACCCCGCCTAATGTTTTTAAAAATTAGTGGTTAGCACAACTTTAACTTGTTTGTTATAGTTATACAGGAGCAGTGACCAGCTCCATGTTGTAGCTCCCACCCTTCCCAGCTATAGTCAGGTGATCCCACTGGTGTCTAATAAAAGGACAGCCAAGTATGGAGGTTTACTTTTAAAGCAGCGAATAAGTTGCAGGTAAAACTTAGTCCCTTTGTAAAATGTATAATGAAGCAATAGAATTCTTAATGAATCAGACAAAAATTGAGAGTAGGGCTGGCCAGATATGGGATGACTGACGTAGTTGGCCAGCTTAATTTTTATGCAATATGTGGACAAACAATCCCTGTTTTGTTTAAAGGGTAAGACATTTTTCAGTAGCAGTATGCACAAAATGTCACTGTCTTAAATATATTGATAATGGGTTGAGTGCAGAGGACCTCTTGTATTAACCAATCAGTGGAAACCATCATGAGAGCTGCAAATCAGGAAGTAGTGTTCTGGCTATTATGTTAGACATCCAGTCACTTCAGCCTTTATACATTACATTTTTGGCTAACAAACTATATTAGAAACATTTTTTATTTTGCACAGCCTATCTATTTACTCAGTTTTTATTTTTATACTGAAAAATTCCTTTAAAGTGTCAAAGGTTACCAGATTTATTAATGTATTTGCTATTAGTAAACCAACATATTGGATATTTTACATTAGATAAATGTAAGATGAGAAACCTAATTGTATTCTGAAACATATTACTAATACTAGACTTTAGAGGGAATACTCTTGGAGTGCATATAACCTTTAAACTACAGGTTTGACTCTTATGCAATTACTTTGCCCCCTCTCCCAACATGTAGATCATTTCCATGGAAAGCTAAAAAGGGAGCAGCAGAAGTTTTGCACTTGGGTAGTGATGGGCGAATCGGTGGAGTTTCACTTCGCCGAATAATTTGCGAATTTCCAGCGAAATTTGCGAAATGTCGCCGGCGTCTCGTTTTTGACATTGGCATCTATTTTCTTTTTACACTGGTGCACATTTGCCAGCTAATTTTTGTGCCGGTTTCGCAAACTTATTCGCCAGCGGCGAATCGTGGGAATTCGTGCCTGGTGAATAAATTCGCCCATCGCTACCCTTGGGTAATCCAAATAGATATTAATAGAAAGCAGGGTACAGAGGGAATAGATCATACAGGTCCTGGGACCCTTCACAACATATTTTAAGTAATGGGGCCATATGGACTGAAATATATGTATTGTGTATGTATAGTACATGCACAATTGCCCAAATTGCTAGTGATACTTGAGTTTTTTGTTCACATAAAAGTTTATAGATATAAAAGTGAATAGAATTATTAGAATTCATTCAAATTCAAATTTTTAGGATTAATTCTAAAATATCTTCTTTTGTAAAATGTCTAACAAACTACTTCAAACAACTATTTTTTTTTTTGTTTTTTTTGCAACAATGTCCATCGAACAGAACACTGATTCAATGAGAAAAGGGTTTCTCACTTGAAACCTCATGGACGAGATTCAATTTGAGATGCAATTTAGAGAAAACTCTGTTGAGGTCTATGGGAAAAAATGGAACTGAATTTGGAGAAAAGGTTTTTCTCCTTGAAATGAATCCATGAGTTTTCACGTAATAACCCATGAGATAACGTTTTCTCACTGAATTAAATCATTAATGTGATTTTTCATGACTCCAAAGCAAGATCTATGGGGGAAATTGTCCTGGAACTTAATCAGTGGTGTAACAACAGTGCACCTGCCGACCCTGCAAAAAAGTTTTTGAAGGGACCCAGCATACATAGGGTTGTCTAACCCAGACCTCAGGTCTGGGCCCCACTTGCCTGTGGGGTCTGCTTCCTCTATAGTTATGCCACTGAATTTAACTGTAAAATAAGAACATAATAAATAGTTAAAACACAATACTAAATACTTTTCAGAAATATTTACTGGTAGAAGTGTGCATAATCTCCACCTTGTTTCCAACTTCTTAAAGGACCAGTAACATAAAAAAAATGTTTAAAAATTCGTTAGTACACATCAAAAAAAAAACACAAACACAAAATATACTTTAAAATCACAAAGCCTTTATTAAGAAATAACTTACAGAAACTGCACAACGTTGATCTAATGTGACACATTGCGGCGCTGCGTCTGCATCCGACAGTCGTGTCGTGTACGGATCAACCCTGCGACACCATCCAGCAATGCATTCACTTACCTTATGTCCATCACAGAAAACGCCCATGTTCTCCTACCCCTAAAGAGGTGGTTCAACTTTGAGTCAACTTTTAGTACGTTATAAAATGGCCAATTCTAAGCAACTTTTCAAATGGTCTTCATTATTGATTTTTTATTGTTTATTAATTATTTACCTTCTTCTTCTGATTCTTTCCAGCTTTTAAATGGGGGTCACTGACCCCATCTAAAATACAAATGCTCTGTAAGGCTACAAATGTAATATTATTGCTGCTTTTTAATTACTCAAATTTCTATTCAGGCCTCTCCTATTGATGATATTACAGTCTCTTATTCAAATCAATGCATGGTTGATAGGGTAATTTGGACCACAGCAACCAAATAGCTGAAACTGCAAACTGCTGAATGCAAATTGTCTCTGAATATCACTCTCTACATCATACTAAGGGGCAAATTTACTAAAGGGCGAAGTGACTAATGCGTGCGAATATTAGCCAGTGTGACGTAATTTCGGTACTTCGCCGATTTACTGACGGTGGCTGGTGTGATTTCGCTAGTGAAGGAGACTCTATAGATACTTTGCTCCCTAACACCTTGACGAATTTGCACTCTGGTGAATGGATGTAACTACGCAAATTCACTTAGATGTTGATTTTACTGAATGTTACCTCTTGTGCCAGACTTGCCTTCACCACCTCAGACCAGGCGAAGTGCAATAGATTAGATAGGAGTTCCTAAAAAAATAGTTGAACATTTTTTTAAGTCCCAAAAAACATTGGCATCTTTTCCTTTTTCAGGAGGGTAACCAGCTTCTCCCCTACATTTCCTAACATATGGCACATAATCTATACACTGGGCTCATGTGTAGGGCAATATAACAACTTTATTTTATTTTATTAAGGTTTCTCGGGCTTGTGTAGTGTAATGTATTTGCTGCAATGTATACGTCCATTGAACTTTAACTTCCCACCGTATGCAATTTAGCCAATGCCAGCGCAACTTCGCTTGGCGCAGTAACGCTAGCGCAACTTCTTCAGCATTCGGCGCCCTGGACGCAACTTCCAATTTTAGTGAATTAGCGTTGTCCTGACGAAGTGTTGCGGTGTGAGTGAAGCAGTCGCTGGCGAATTTTCAGAGGTTAGTGAATTTGCACCTAAAAATTGACTCAAAGGTGAACAACCCCTTAAATAATAACTAAACTACAAGTGGAGTCACAAGTGGAGTCACAAACATAGAATGAATGAATGAAATAGGGTCCTTTTGCCACAGTTTTATACATAATAAAAATGAAAAGGCAATGCATTTTAGCGGATTTCAAAAATCATTGTACGTTTTAATAGAAAATTAATAAAGATGTAATATAGATCTTCATACCTTAGGTCTACTAGAAAATCATGTAAACAATAAATAAACCCAATAGGCTGGTTTTGCTCCCAATAAGGATTCATTATATCTTAGTTGGGATCAAGTGCAAGGTACTGTTTTAATAGCATGGAGACAAAGGAAATCATTTTTTTAAAAAATTGGATTGTTTGGATATATTGTAGTCTATGGAACCTTTCCATAGCTTTCTGGAAATGGGTTTCCGGATAATGGATCCCATACCTGTATAAGGAAACCCTTTCAATCTGTGTTACAATGGTTTTTTCGAACCATTCAATTCACAAAGATCCGAATGATCCTTATGCAGGGCAGCCATCAGGGGAGGAAAGGGGGGAGAGTTGTAGGGGGCCCCAAGGGTAAGGGGGGCCGACCATGCCGCACTTTCTTCATTAGTCGGGCCCCCCTGCTTTCTGAGAGCTGCTGACTTCGGGAAGGCAATGCGGGAGCACAAGGGGAGGTATCTTCTGTCCATTACTGCTGCTCAGGGATTGGATAGCTGAGGTTTGAACTTCTCCTCCAGCTCATCCAATCACCATGCAGCTTTACCAAGACTTGAAATTCTGTGACCAATATGGGAAGAAAATGCTGTCACTGGAAGAAGATGCAGCCACCTGTGCTCCCCTCCTCCTTTCTGTAGTTGGCAGCTCACTGACAGCAGGTGGGCCACACTAATGAAGTAAGTGCAACATGGCAGGGCCCCCCTAAAGGTAACCCTTTGTGGTCTCTGTTGTTTGGTGGGTCCCTGGGCACCAAATTTTTTTAAACTTCTGGGGGTGCAAGTATTTTTACATGGAAGTTTAAGGGGGGCCCTGGCCACCAATTTTCTTATAACGTGGGGGGGCCCTGGCCAACATTTTTTTTCGACCCATGTGGGGTCTTAGCCACCAATAAATTTTAATGGGGGGCACTGACCACAAATGTTTTTTTTAACCAATACATTTTAATGGGGGGGTCCTGACCACAAATGTTTTTTTAGTGGGGGGCCCTGATCACAAATATTTTTTCCAATGGGGGGCCCTGACCACAAATATTTTTTTATTAGCATGTGGGAACCATAGCCACCAATGTTTTTTTTTTTAGTGTGTGTTTGCCCTGTGGGGTGGGGAGGGCGGACCTGTAGGTGGAGCTTGTGGTGGGCGCAGCCCAGGGGTTCCAGGACATTTTTTCGTATGGGGCCCTGCAATTTCTGATGGCGGCCCTATCCTTATGACTGTAGTTGCTGGGGGCCAAGTGAAAAATCTTCAGGGATTTACATATAGTTTTGAACAAATAATGTTTTCTATTCAAATCCGGTATGGAGATTTTTTCTGTTATAAAAGAGTTTTTATTCCTCTTACACTGATTTTGTTTTTTAAACTTTCCACCCAGAAAGATCCAGATCACCCTTTGTGGTATATATTAAAGTATAGCATAATAAAAACGTATTAAAGGCAACATGGAATTTAGTTAAATGTACTATATAGGAGACTCTGGGGTCATTTATCAACACTGGGCAAATTTGCCCATGGGCAGTAACCCACGACAACCAATCAGATTGTTGCATTCAGTATTCTACTTGCAGCTGGCTTTAAAAAGCTAATCACTGATTGGTTGCTAAATGTAACTGCCCATGGGCAAATTTGGCCAGTGTTGATAAATGAGCCCCTCTATTTTGCCTATCATGTGAAAGTAGTGCTTATAGAAATTAATCAGAAGTGTGGGGGCAGTAGAAAATGGAAAAAGCAGCTTGTTATTATGTATATTATTAAATACTTAGATATAAGATTCGGAGAGGTTCATTGTATTGAGCATGTTATCATATATTTTCTATATTATTACTAGAATAAGAGATGGCTCATGGAGTTGACTGATTTGCTTGTCTAAGGTGTAATAGAAATGCACTTAATGGGTATTCCCATTGCATTGCTTGTGGAAATAGCCTGAAAATGGTTTGGAGGCTCTTATTAATAACTGCCCCCCTCAAATTTATTTTTACTGCCTGATTTAAGTCTGGAGAAAGCATATTCCATACTGATCAGTTTATCAATTACTAGTCACATAAATACACATTCCTTATGCATGTATTAAGGTCCATCTGAGCATTAAAAAGTAGAGTTGGAATTTTTCTGTGGGGATACACAGACTGTTTGGGGCAAATTCATTAAGCGCCGAAGCGCCTAACGCTAGCGTCAATCCGCTAGCGTTGGGCATTTTCGTTACTTCGCAAATTCACTAACGAACGCTGGCATAAATTCGCTTGTGTTACTTCGCACCCTTACGCCTGGCGAATTTTCACTACGGACGTAACTACGCAAATTCACTATCTCGCTACTTTTTACGCTAGACTTCCTTCGCCACCTCAGACCAGACGAAGCGAAATAGAGTAGATAGGGATTGCTTCAAAAAAAGTTCAAGTTTTTTCTATATTATGGGTGATAGGCTGAAAAAGATTGAAGGTTTCCCAGGCATTTGTAGTGATTCTACGTATTCCTCCATTGAAATTTGAATTTGGCGCCGAATGTAAATTAACCATCGCTAGCGTAACTCCGCTTTGCTTAGCGAATCAACGCTAGCTCAACTTCACAACCTTACGCTACCCCTGTGCGCAACTTCGGATTTTAGTGAATTTGCGAAGCGCTGGCGAAACTACGCCTGGCAAAGTGCGGCGAAGTTACGCCTGGCGCAACTACGAATCTTAGTGAATTTTCCCCTTTGAGTTGTTAGTAATACATTGCTTTGAGAGTTGTCTGGAAATTGATTTTAAGAAGACACAACTGATTTGGTAAATAATGTCAAATATATGCATATTATAAAACAACTTATCAAAAGCAATAAACATAGCCAAGATGCACTAACTGGTCAGGGTTTCACCTGTAAATCATAGACTCTCACGTGAACTATGGATTAGCACTAAATGGTTCGTGAATGAGCTTTCAAAAACTGTGTACCTATTTGCACATCCCAGTATCTCCTAAAGCTGCTTATCTCTAGTGTTTGTGACCTACGTAATGGAAACATCTGAAAAGAGGTTAATGTATTGAACTTTTATATATTTTTGGATGTCTGTATAAGTCCTACATACATTCAACTTGTCCTACTACTGGTATGCATATGTTTCCATGTGTCTGCACAAGTAGTTTAAAACCTATAGTACATGCAGCACCTTGGTTAATTACACACAAGCAGTCCTAATGCAATGTTACAATGAAGCTGATAGTGTCACTTCCTTACTGAAGTTAGTAAAAAGGACTAAAAGTATATAATAAAAAATATAATTTGCAAACTACTATCATTTCTATAATATGGTATATGGACTTATATTTTGATTGTCCTTTAAATAAATTGCACATGTTAGATATTAATGAACATTTAGAAAAGTTCTTTTAAATATAATTTTAATTTACTATGTGTACGTAATGAACACAGTGCCATCTTTGTTTAAACAACAGATATAAGATGGCTGGGCACAGGAGACCCAGTCACAAATATATTGCAGTAAAAACTGGGAACTGGAACATTTCTGTGTTTACTGGGTTGAAATAACTGGTATGTCCTGATGCTTGATCCAATTTAAGCTCCCCTAAGGACATCTGTAAGCCAACCACAGGATTCACTCTGCAAAGGTGCCTTTTGCTATTTTTCTTACTTTAACAATCTGCTGTGTCTTGAAAGGTAAACTGTCATAAACTGACCTGATAGCATGGAACAAGTTCCTAGCAGCAATTAAACTACAGGCAAAACAGTTAGGATAGTGCAAGTTGGTCATCTTTAAGTATAATTGTATAATATTGCCCCAGGCCAATCAACAGGATATCCTGAAAGATAGTTCTTGCTTTGAAAATCTCCGGACAAGAGTACACTAAGTGGATTTTCCACTTTCCTTAGCAGGCATATTTTATACAGGTGGAGGAACGTGGCTCCTCTCATACTCCCACACCCCTGCAGATCCATTGACAGGCTTGGTGTCAGCCTGTGCTGAGCAACATAGAACAGATATCAGCGCAAAAATTAAAATGCCTGTATTTTTGTGCTCAGTGCAGCTCAGCATACCAACACAGGGCCTGTAAATGGAGCTACAGGGGTGTGGTCCACTTTCCTCTGGCTCTATTTTCCTCCTGATTCCTTTT
The DNA here is from genome assembly GCA_038501925.1 of Xenopus petersii. Taxonomy (NCBI): domain Eukaryota; kingdom Metazoa; phylum Chordata; class Amphibia; order Anura; family Pipidae; genus Xenopus; species Xenopus petersii. Next base: position 68,446,941 of record CM076681.1, on the reverse strand, counting down.
GTCTATGTTAATTAAACTGTTGTATTCAGAGACATAACTACAGAGGAAGCAGAGCTTCCATGAGGCCCTAATTCATATACAGAATAATTTCAAAAAATATCGTTAAAACAGGTCCTGAAAAATAATTTGCTTTGGGGCCCAGTAATATCTAGTTACACGATTGGTTGTAATATCTAACTGTGGCAATTTTGATGTTCGATTACATGTTACATACAGTATGACATCATTAAATATATTAATGATGTTCCAGGGGAAACAGAAGCGTGTGAATTTTACAGTGAGGAAGATAAAAAAAAAACATTGTAAGATACACAGTTTATTAATCACCCGAGGAAAGGAAGAACCAACAATATATACAGTGTAGTGGAAACAATAATATTGAAAAAAAATAAGTTTGGGTATACTGACATCTACACATTGCATGGTAAAACACTGGATACAAGTTATCAGTGCAATGCTGTAATGGAAATTAAAAAAATAAAGTTTAAAAAAATACCTTTGGCTTTTGGTATGAGTTTTTGATTATATAAGACTAATGTAGTTATGGCAGAGTATTTACATACGGTAAAGTATCTTGATGCTTGTTCTCTTGCTACTCATCATTAATCTAAATATGATCACTGTATTTTCACAAATAGTTTCTAAATCAGCACATCCTTGCAAGCATATCACAGAAACTCCACAGTCAAAAACATCTGTGAAGATACCTAGAATTTCAACTTTACGAAGACTCTTTGATGTAAAAAGAAACAGAATAAAGAGATCGTCGGTTTCCCCAGCAGGTGTTAAAGTATGTCCCCAGGAGTCCTTAAAGCAAGTCATTGACAGTCATATGGCATACTATAAACTAAGAGGTAAATATACTCAATTTCTCCTTAATTATGTGTGTTCTTTTGTATAGAAACTGATAACATTCTTTCTGACTTGTTGAAAAAAGATGTATATTGTTCAGAGATAGTAGCTGTTAAATATGCATATTTATAAACATATAATAAAGGTTTTATGTTTAAAAATGGGTCAAAAGGAAAGTAAGCATAATGGTCATAGAGATATAAGCATTTTATTTTCTTTTTTTCACAATGGGATTTAGTTAAAATAACTCAAAAGCCAGCTGCATTTTCTCAATTGCCTTCAATGATGAATGCTGTAGAAAAAATTGCATAATATAATTGTATTAAATATGGTGATGAGGTGGCATAAAATAACTCAAGTGTATATTAGTTGTGAAACAAAGGACTGGTTGGGTAATAATGAACTGCAGCTTTGTGTAGGTGACCTTTAATCGATAAAACAGAAAAACTATTGCTGTGCTGTATACATTTATATAAATTATAGAATAGAATTATAATAATAATAATAATAATAATAATAATAATACTATTATATAATAGTATTACTAATAGGAGGCTCTTAAAATCACCACAACACATTCAGATCCCATAAACACAAGTCTCAGCAATAATTGAGGACAGTGCAGAAGTAAAAGTGGTGCATTTAAAACGTTTTTTTCTTGCATGAAATGCATTGGAGCCAGTGGATTTTTTTTCTCACACCAAATGCATTGGAAACAATGGCCTTTTTTTCTCATTACAAATGTAATGGAATCAATGGGTGTTTTTTTTCTTGTGTGAAGATGTTTATTTTTATATAGCAAGAAAAAATGCATTGGAATCAAATGGTGTTTTGGGGTTTTTTTTTTTTTTTTGCTCCAAATGCACCAGAGACAGTAGGGTCTCTGTTGCACATTTTTCTCAAGCACCAAAAAAAATGATCTCTCAGACTCGTAAATGCAGTATATTTCTTAGCTGGCAAAACCACAAATGTTGCTGCAAATCTGTATTTTTCCTTATTTTTTATTCTCCCTCTTTAATTCTACTCATGTTATGGCTAGTGATGAACAAATCTCGCAATTTTGTGAAACTAATCATTTTGACGCGCAACAATTTTGACGTGAGCAACAATTTTTATACATGCAACTCTTTTGTCCAAATACATTCAAGTCAAGGGGCGTTCGAATAATTTTGATCTGCGACAATTTTGACGCGCAATGTTTTTTTTTTTGTTGCATCTAATTTTTCTACAGCAAATTTTTGCAGCATTTTCGAAAACATTTGCAGTTGGTGAAGTGTGGAAATATGCCGCAAATCCATGCCCGGCAAATAAATTCACCCATTACTAGTCATTACCCTTTTGATATTTGTGATTTGCCCTGAGGGACTAATTAGATGATTACTTTCTTCATTCTATCAGATCAAGACAAGTGAAATGTAGTTGCTGATTTTTTATTTCAGTAAAATATCCCCGTTTGCTTTAAGCAGATACATTGCTATTATTCCACTTTTTTCTTATATGGAGTTTATTTATTGCACTAAATAAATTTTGAATCTGAAGAAGTGGCACTATTCCTCCCTACACTGGCAAAATGCTGATCTTTTTTACAGCTTATAATAATGTTAATAATGCATTTACTTGCCATAGCACATAACACATGAACAAATATAACACTGTGAAATATTCTTTAGGCAGTAGCCTATAATCAGTAAAATAATGTTACTACGTTTGCATATTTTCAATAAATAACTCTGTTTATTCCAAAGTGCTTTTCAATGAAGTCTTAATTCAGCAGGTTAATGTGAAAAACATGCAACCTTTGTTTTCTATAATTATTCCTTGTTACCTTGAATGCTGATACTGAAATTTCTGTTGAATTTTATCATAGTAATAATTTGTCTTCTTTTTTTCCAGAGAGTTAAACATAAGGCATTTACAGAAAGGTAGGCATGAATTCTTTATGAAAAAATATCTATATTTTGAAAAAGTTGTATTTTACAAAAAACTAGATATGCATACACTAAATAGGCCTGAATTAACAACATTTAGGGGCAGATTTATCAATGGTCGAATTTCTAAGTTAAAAATACTTTGAAATTTGACCATCGAATTGAAATACTCGACTTCGAAGTCAGTTTTTTTCAGATTTGGGTATCCTGCGGTCGAAGTAAAATCGTTCAATCGAACAATTAAATCCTTTGAATCGAACGATTCGAAGGATTTCAGTGATCGATCGAACGATTTTACTTCGACTTCAAATTAATCAAATTCAAATTAATGACACTGACTTTCAAAGCACTTCATAACTCTGCCCCACCCTACATCTCTGAACTCATCTCTATATACCCAATCGCTTACTACGCTCCTCTAATGACCTGCTACTCAACTCTTCTCTCATTACCTCCTCACATGCTCGCATTCAAGACTTTGCAAGGGCTGCACCCCTCCTCTGGAACGCTCTCCCACGGTCTGTCCGACTTTCTCCCAACCTTTCTGCTTTCTAGAAATCTCTTAAAACGCACTTCTTTCGAGAAGCCTACCCTCACTCTGCTTAACTACCAAACACAACACCACATACAGTACCACATTTCTCACCCACTTAATTTGATCTTGCCCACTCCCACACCTTGTGTATTACTCCCTCCCCTTTAGACTGTATGCCTATGCATAGGGCCTTCCTCACCTTTTTGTACCTGTATTGATTGTGATGTATGTAACACCATATGTTCTATGTATATAATTCATGTGATTTAGTTGTATAATAACATTTACTTTACAGTACTACGCAATATGTTGGCGCTAGATAAATACATGTTAATAATAATAATAATAATAAAGTCAAAGTTTTTTTAAAGAGAGTGCTTTGATTATCGAATGGTAAACTATTTGAACGATTTTACTTCAAATTGAATTCAAAGTCGTAGTATCCTATTCGATGGTCAAAGTATACAAAAAATTACTTTGAATTTCGAATTTTTTACTTTGAAAATTCCCTCGAATTCACTTTGACCCTTGGTTATATCTGCCCCTTAGATAATTCCAGTCCATTATTAGTGTGTTTTATTCCTCAATTTTTGGGAATATATTGTAGGTCAAGTCATATTTTTGCTTCACAATTTATGGGAATAGTGATGAGCTAAAATGTTCGCCAGGTTTTGCAAGGAAAAACATTCCCATAGACACCAATGGGTGACTCCCATAGACTTCAATGCATTTGGCAAATTTTTAGCCATTTCACAAATTCGGTGAAGTGAAATGGGTCAAATTCGCCCATAAGTATTTCTGAGCAAGTAAGTTACTCATTTACAGGAGTCATGGTGGCTTAGTTTTCAATTGACATTTGTATGATGTAGATGTAGATACACTTTGCAATTGGTCTTCATTTTTTATTTGTGGGGGTTTTATTATTTAGCTTTTTGTTTTGTGCAGGTTTCCACTATAGAATTTCAGCAGCTGACTGGATTCTAGATTTTACCTTAGAAAATGTATAGGAAAGTACCTGAATAGAAACATAATTACTAAAAAGTAACAATTGGGCTATAATGCTTTCTACCAGTATGGGTTTTTTTTATTTTCTTTAAAATGTAAACAACATCAAAAAAATTGCTTTGGGCAAAAGTAGAGATACAGAGCATGGTTTAATCCATAGTTTACGAAACTGACTTTCAACAAATACCATTGTTGGATTTCTACCATTGTAAGCTGGCAAGTAAGTGTCTGATGAGAATTTATCAGAGTACTTGACAACTATGAAGCCACTAGCATGGTTCAGATATTCCTGGCTGACTGTGTACTGTAAGAATGAACTATTTGCTATTTTCAGTGATAGCATTAAAGATATTTCTGAATTCAGAATCTACAGTTCAATAAATCTGGCCAGAGATATCCTCAGTGCAGCTTTTCTCATGCGTAGAGTGTGTTTTTTTTTCTCATTTTGAGTTCTTTTGTAATATCTGCAGTAACTACAGAGACTGAAATGACATATTATTCTTTAGGAAAGATGAAATGATTACAGAAACCACTTTGTCTCCTGCGGTTATTGAGGATTCATCTTTTTCTACAAATGGTAAGTAATCAGAAACCTAGAAAAGAGAAGAGAATCAGAAGAGAATCAGATTGTGGAATTTTTTTTAAGATTCCATTACTGCTTTAATTCAAGCTTTAGGCTTGGAAATCATTGACTGTAATGGCGTGAGCTGTACCTTGTGTTGCAGGTACTGCTCTAGATCAGAACACATCTATGTTTGCTTTATTTCAAGACCCTTTACTGAACAAAAATTCTACACTGAAAGTTTATCCCTTATATATTTTTTCAAAGAAATTCAAAATTCCTTTTTTAATGCCTTATTGTTTTATGTGACCTAGGGTGGAAAATATATGGGGGCAGAATACCACCCACTGTCTGCATGTGAACTGGGGACTGGGTGGGAGAATTTGACAGTTGTTTGAATCTGCTGCCCACCAGTCCTCAGCACTGGCTATCAGCAGCAGCAGCATCGGAGAATACGTGAAGCAGTAAGGGTGTGTGTAGGGGGTGGTAGTGTTGGTGGTAAAGTGCAATTGGTTGGGGGGCAGGGGGGAGAGAGTAGCATATGGACGCTTTGGTTTTAAATCTGTACCTGGGTGTTGTAGCACTAAGGAAGAATATAAAGCTATTTGAAAACCCCATTAAGAATGTTGTTGGCTAAGGTTCAGAATGTCTGTTGAGTACAAAGCAGCAAAATAATAAAAAAACTAAAAAATTCAGCATACTGTATGAATTGGGTCACATAAAAAAGGATCAGCTTTACAGTGCCCCACTGTGGAGGAATTACCTTTATGCTCATTACGTTTAGTGCATACACAGGATTACAGTAGGCACAGATCCAGATGTAGGTGTCATACACCTATGAAGATGTAAGAATCCTATTTCTCACACTACAGCTTTTAGACATGTGCACAAATCTATGAACTGTGTAATGGGCATGCATTTTGTAATGCTTTTTACTTTTTTGTAAAAGAGATGCAGCAGTACACAGCCATATGAAGTAGGGCAAGCATGTCTCCCCCATCATATTAGTCCTCTAAAGGATCTAATGGAATCATAAATCAGTTACTCTGTCACCACAAACTACACCCTAATGATAGAAATATTATGTACTATAATGTACTCATACCGATCTGCATTTTAGACTTTTCTCTTTCATAGATTATATACAACATTCTCTGATGATTTAAAAAAAAGGAAAGAACGAGAGAACATTTCCACATAATCATTCTAATGATAACACTGACATTTACTTACTTTCTTCCCACACAGCTGTTCGAATTCTTATTTCTCCTTATTTCTGCTCCATTCAGCTTTCCTAAATATGCTATACTTTATCCAAGGAATTCACTAAGCAGCAAGGTACTCATGTAGTGGTTTTAGAATAACTATCCTAAATAAGCTGTAGTTCTTCTAAAAAACGTAGGTGCTCTAAAACAGGATGTAATGCGATGAATTCTGGTTCAAAGAATAAATATTTTATATATTTTTCTTTAGTTATGAAATATCTCACCTTAGTGGCATCTGCTATATTTATTGCTAGCTAGGGGTTTAATAAACCTTAATTCCAGCCATTATAAACATACATATTAATTGTAATTGCACTGCAGGCAAACAATGGAAGAACTGTTTTACTGCAGGTACCAAATGGTCAAAATCTAATATATACTTTGTGTTACTAATCTTTTTTTCTTGTCTTGTAATGGTTAAGCAGAGCTAATATCAGTAGACGGAGTGTACTCCTGATGCTACTCCTTGTGTGTCTGGTGTTACCCTAATAGTGGATCCCATAGCTTAGCCATACCAAAGGCAGGACAAAGATGTGTTCACTGTGAGCTGTGAATGTCAGATAGATGTCTGTAACTTTGTTTCCTGTGCCATTTTGGGTGAGTTATTTTTGGTATTCTGGCCAGCTTGTCATAAGTGTCTGACAAGAATCTGGGAACTGAATGTGCAGCTAAACTATGTAATAAATGTAATGTTATATTTTTCTCCTTTCCAATTTCCTTTTAGTCTATTCTGCTGCGGCTTTTTATTTAAACTACGATCCAATGTAATTCCACTTGTCTGCACTTTTTTATTTAATGAATTTCTTTCTCTAGAAAGCTTTTTATTAAAGGCAATTCAATTAGACATACCAGTTGATTAGATAAAGCCTAATGGGGAATTAGCAACATGGTTAAATAAGAAGGGCCACTTGATTAGACATAGTGTAAGGGGCTAGAGATGGCATGCCAATTGAATCAAAGGGAGAAGTTTGCTCTTACGGTAACCAGTTTTCAATTCAAAAAATGGTATACATGTATTTGGATTTTTATTACTATTTATGCACAGAATAGGCTGTATGTATGTATCTATTTATTATTGTGATTGACTTCAGTCCACCAGTTCTTCTGCACAAAGACACAGTGAAATGAAGCTTCTTGAGTGTATGTGGTTAGGTAGGTGAACGGAAAATAGGCAGGGAGGAGGTTCGAGACAGAGTAGGTATAAGGGTTATGGGGGGGTGGAATAGCGGGGATGTAGGAGATCTGACTGTGGATGGTGAATAGAACAGGGAATGAGATTGCACAGGGAGACGCAGAAACGAGGAGTCTTGGGGGGTGGTATGGGGATATGTGAGCAGTAGTGATGACATGGGGGAGAGCACACAGAACATTTTAATATCTGTGCATGGCCCCAACTTGGATTATATTTGCTTTTTTTTTCCTCCTTGAGGAATCTTTCAAACGCTTTTCCAAGTTACAAAAACAATATTATTAGTACCAGCTAAGAGAGAAATGTTACCTTCAACCAATATGGGTAAGTAGGTCATGGTTATAACACTACTAGAAAGGTAGAGTTTATAGTAATAATCATGGGCCATCATAATTTTTTTCTCATAGGTGACAGGGACAGCAGAGTTCACTATAATTTCATCTCCTAGGGACGAACGAAAAATTAAAGGCATGCATTAAACTTTAAACAAAGCTCAAACACTCCCAACAGATTTGGAAATGTCAAAATAATGTATAATTCCAATTCAGATAATTTAGTGGAAAATGCTATCCCAGTTGTAAATGGGACCTATGTTACACCCATTTAGCCTTGAATCTGTTATGAGGCATTACTACTTGCACAGAACAACCTGTTACTGTTACATATTTTAATTGAACATCTAAGTAATGTAGCTTGGTTCAAATAAAGAATTCTTAATTGACAGCATTAGCAACAGAATCTGCCGTTTATAAGCAGCCAGATGTTTCTGTTAGAAAACAAATATAACTATAGTTATATGTATAATATAGTCATATTTCTATTTTCCGGGAATATAAGTGTAATAATAGACAGCCAGTTTGTACCATCTGCCTTTACTGACTGACTCTGAAAATGTAGATGTCCTAGTAACTGGTTAATATGTTACTTAACTGATTTATTCTGCGTTATATGGCAGAGTTGTATTTCCTTTCTGGTTGTGGGAAATGAAAGAAAATTAAAGTATGTCCCTAAAGTCTTCCAGGATAGATTTGCTTACCTAATGTACAGATGGCAGTTTATTATAAAATACTTTCTAACTCTATTATGTAAGCTCGATTGATGTCTTTGCAGTTCTCTTTTTAATTTATTGCAATTAAAAGACAAAACACATTTCTTTACTCCATAACTCTTTGGCAATTAAAGTGGCCATACACAAACGAACCATGATAAACCTGTTTTGAAATAGTATAATTCACTTCATTCAGGCTGATCATTTATCTGAACAGAACTAACACTAAGGGGTTATTTACTAAAATCCATAATCTTTTCATTATTATAGTCACTTCAACCAAACTCTGTTCACAATTTTACCTTATTTATCAATTAAAAATACGAAAAATTTGGTGCTGGAAAATAATCCATAAACGCTTGGTAAAATCATGAAAAATTCGGATTGTACGATTTTTTTAGATTTGTTGACTGAGAAACTCTGATTTTTTTGGATTATTGCCGGAAAACCATAAATTTTTCAGATTATTGTAAGAAACCCAGCGCAGATCATGATATCTTCCAATTGTAAAAGAGACATTTGAGTTTTTTTTCCCCCACTAAAAAATGATGTTTTCCCTTTTAAAACTCCTGACAGATTTTTTATTTTAAATTAGACTCTATTAAAATGTTTATCTATTATTTACATGTTTATATTTAAAATTAAGTAAGTATTTTGAAGTTCATGTGTTATGCAAATGTAAGTGCTCCAAGAGGTAATCGTTGAGTTTAGTTCTGAAGACAGAAGTCTTTTTGGAGAAAATCAGGAATGGCAAGACAGAAGAGTTTGATGCGGGAAACAGCAGTAGTAGTGGAGCGTAGGGATGTAGCGAACTGTTCGCCGGCGAACTAGTTCACGCGAACTTCGACTGTTCGCGTCCGCCGCAAGTTCGCGAACGTCGCGCGACATTCGCCAATAGGCGTTCGCGTCAAAATCGTTCGACCATTCGACCATTCGATCGCAAAAAACGAACGATTTTCGTTCGAATCGAACGATCGAAGCCATTGGATTGAATGAAATCATTCGATCCAATGGCTTCGATCGAACGGAAATCGTTCGATCGAACGATTAAAATCCTTCGATCGTTCGAATCGAACGATTTTCGGATGTTCGAAGTTCGCGAACTGTTCGCGAACTGTTCGCAATTTTTGCCGGCGTTCGCGAACACATTGTCGGCGGTTCGCTACATCCCTAGTGGAGCGGACTAAACCAAGTGGTTGCTCTAAGAGGATCGAAGGTGGCCAGGAGCATATAGAGAAACAAGGGATGAGATGTAGTTAGATGCAAAGGAATGCAGGGCTTTGAAAGTTAAGAGAAGGAGTTCTTAAGTTATTCTTTGTTTTATGGGAAGCCATAATAAGAATTTCAGTGAAGGGGTCTGTACCCTTTTAGATGAGAGGATTAGAATTCTGGCAGCAGTGTTTAATACAGACTGTAGTGGGGAGAGATGGGAGTTAGGGGGGCCAGTTAGTAAAAGATTACAGTAGTCATGTCAGGAGAGGATGAGAGCATGCATGAGCATCTTGGCCATAGCAGGTGAAAGAAAGGGACATGTTTTGGCAATATTGCATAAGAAAAAGTGACAGGTTTTGACAATGGTGTTTATATGATCTGAGAAAGAGAGAGAGTAGTCAAAGATTACCTCCAGATAGCGTACTGAGTTGACAGGAATAATGAGCATGCCATCATTAGAGATAGTAACCAGGCTTAGAGCGTAGAACCAGGCTTAGGTGGAAAGATGATTAGTTAAGTGGAAAGATGATTAGTATTTTTTGTTAGGTTGAGTTTGAGGTGGCGTTGGTTCATCCAGTTGGAGATTGCTAGGAGGCAGTTAGAGATTTGAGCCTTGGTTTCAGCTGTTAAAGAAGAGGTGGATAAATATATTTGGGCATCATCACGTACAGATGATAATTAAAGCCAAATGAGATCTCCCAAAGATAGAGTGTAGGGAGAACAACAACCGTCTAAGTACAGAGCCTTGTGGCACCCCTACATTAAGTGGAACTGGAGATGAGTGAATGAAAGGTTAGAGAGGTAAGAAGAGAGCCAAGATGGAGCCTGGTTATGGATACCAAGCAAATAGAGAATTTGCATCGGGGGATAGTGTTCAAACGCAGATGATAGGTCATGGAGGATAAAGATAGAGAAGTGACCTTTGGCTTTAGCAACCTGAAGATCATTTGTAACTCTGCACAGTGTAGTCTTAGTACATTGTGCATGGTGGATACCAGATTGCAGTGGGTCCGTCAGATTATGGGTGCGTAGTGATTTAGTGATACAAAATAAAACAATATGTTCTTGCAATTTAGAGGCAAGCAGTAGACAGGAGGGGTCAAGTGTCACCTTTTTCAAAAAATAGGTTTTACACAGGCCTGATTGAAAGGAAAGGGTAAGCTTCAAGAAGCTAAAGAAAAATTGAAGATGTTAGTAAGTGTTGGAGTAAGCTCAGCAGCCAAGAGTTTAAGCAGAGAGGATGTTTCGATCCTCCTGGCTCTTTGTCAAGTGTCACTTGACAAAAAGCCAGGAGGCTCGAAACATGTATTGTTAAAGACCAATAAAATCACTTGAGCAGATACCTTCTGCCGCTCAGGTTTTTCCTTGCTTACGCTATAAGATTGTTCCATAATAAATGCATACAACAGGGCTACAGCAGTGATGGAAGTAACTAGAGTGCACCAGGCCCCCCTGCAAAACAATCTTCAGAGGGGCCAAGCTCACTCTGATCCCCATCATCATGCCCAATTCCTTCCTCTACCCACTGCCCACCCTGACTCCACCCAATCCCAAACTATAAAACAAATACACTGTAAAGCTACAAATGTATTATTATTGCTTGTTTTGATTAGTCATATTCCAGTCTGTTATTCAAATCATAACATGGTTGCTAGTGTAATCTGGACTCCAGTAACCAGATTGCTAAAATTGCAAACTGGAGAGCTCCTGAATAAAAAGTGAGATAGCGTAAAAACCACAAATATTAAAAAATGAAAACCAATTGCAATTTGCCTCATATAGTGTTTTCAACACTGACTTCACATTCTGTACAGGTCTTCTTCTGCCCAATGATTTGGGCAACATAGGATGGTACACAATACATTCACTACGCAGAATAGTCATATATGTTATGAGGCACAGGCATGGAATTAGTTGGTGGTTCTTACTAAGTATCTAGTCCCCACAGTTCAAGGCATTCACAATGACAATCTTAGGATTTTACCTAAGTCTATCTACTTCCCAGGTGACACCCAGGGTATTAACCTTTCTGCTTTACTTGCTGGAGATTTTGGCTGCTTTGCTACTGTAACTGCCCTTAGTCTGACTTTTACTCCTAGATGAGATATTACAGAATCAAATCTAAATCTAGCTAGGCCTTTCTTCTTCTCCTGTAGCTGCACAGAACCATAGTTCTTAAGCACCATCCACACTCTGAGCAAGCCCAGCCATTTACTGGGATGAACACTTAAGGGGACTTAGGTGAAGATGTGTCTTGCTACATTATTAACCTTTATTTGTGGAGGGATAACATGTTAAGCAGTGCTTTAAAGCACACCAGCTTCAGCTCCATTGCAGACTGAAAATCGAATTCAGCATTTCTTTGCTACAAGGCAACAGTATTGGAAAACAACATTATTTCTGAACAGAAACCTTGATAAATCAAAGTATACAGTGTTCTAGAAAATATCTATTCAAAAATGGATCCTATTGAAAGAAATGTTCAGTGTTAACATTCCTTCATGTATTAAAATGTTATTACAAGTGCCCTTGATTGCTAAAGAATAATGTTTCACATGCATTGTTTGAGCAAGTGCTATTTGCTGTCTGCCTAATGTCCCCCAGGTCTGGTTATATCCTCAACCAAAGCACTTCAGACAGTAAGCAGCAGAGTTGGTAGTGCAGGCAGGAACGTTTAGAAATTAAATAGAGTGTCTTCTAAAACTTGACAGATGCATCGTGTTATGCTATTCAGTAATAGAACTACAATTATTATAAATGGAACAAGAAAGACTAACAGTTTATGTAGTAAAATTGTTTGTTATTGTGTACTCTTTCTGCAGGCTGCTATTATGGAAGTATCAGATTTTTGCTCTTTCATATAAGAATAATAGCTTTTCAGTGGACATGAATGCCATTTTATAGTTTTCTGCAATTTGTTTTCTTTCTTTTGTATTTATTTTCAAAAGGTTATTTTTTTTTTTATAATTTCTGTTTTCAGATCTTTTAGAGAGTATTTTGCAATCCTACCTGCAAATGTCTTAGCCTTTCGAGTCTTCCTAATTCCGAGCCTCATTAAAAAGTTTTCATATCTTTTCTTAACACCCTTTTATTTTAATTCTTTCCGTTGGTTTGTGTTTTTCTATGTGAGCATAGTGCAAAGTCCACATGTTTAGTTGTCATTTAAAGGAGGATTTCACCCAAAATAATATAATAGTATAGTGGAGATGATCCAAAAGTCATTTTGCAGCTGATCTATAATAATGATTTATCCATTGATGTCCATCTCTAACTTGGCATTTTGATTACTATAGATATTGACCCAGACAAACATAGATTGGTCTGAATGTCAGATTAGTGTTGTTGTTGTTATTGTTATTCTCTCAAGGATTTCCTCGTAAACTTTTTTGGTAATTTCAGTAGATTTTATTTGGAAACTGTGTTGGTTATTTATATTTGAAAAAGCCCCAGTATGCTCTTTGCATGTTATTCTATTATCTGACATAGTATGTGCATAAAATTTTTTTTTTTTTTTAAAAAGCTTTTTATGCCTGGATGGCAGTTCTAATTTAAAGGCATTCTGTCATCACTTATGAAGCCTCTTTACTGATATTTTTATATAAGCTTTAACCCTTTAAGTGCCCCAGAACGTAGAATCTACGTTCTGTGGAAAAGTAACTTGAAATGCCACAGAACGTAGATTCTACACTCTGCAGCACTTCCGGGTTCTGGAGCGGAGGAGCGGCTGTTAGAGCTGCTCGCTCCGTTCTTCCTCAGTCCACTGCCCCATGGCAACGAGCAGAGCAGGGGATCGAGTGGTCCAGGGGCCCCAAAACAGTAGCAGGCATGTGTCACTTACGTGTCCTGAAGTCCTGAACAATTTGGATGTGCTAACTTCATATTGGTGTCTCTAAATGCCAGACACTTTGATAAACCTATGCATAATGGGTATCAAACTGTTCAGTGGACCCCTGGCAATCATATTTCAGGTGCTTTTTCTTGGTACCTAATATAGTTTGGGATATGCGGAGCAGCAAAATAAAACCTTTGAAGTGATTTTTCAGAATTTTGAATTTTTTTTTAGAAAAAACACTATGTTCAGACAAGCTTTTATGTTTGGTAGTTGGGAGTAGAGAGACATAGTTACCCATTTTGTAATCAGCAGAATGTGTACTTTTCAAAAATGTATGGTTTTCTGGGGTAAACCTACGGTTTCAGGATTTTTTGCCTTGGAATCTAAAGCATGCCGTTTTCTGCCTTAGTGCTTTCAAAATTCGGTAAAATACTGCAGGGAGTTTTTGCTGTACAGAAGTCCTAAATCTCCCTAAAACTATACATATCTGGTATTGGCACGTTCGAGAGACATAAGGCTTTCCAAATAAGTTGGATTTTCATCTGTAAAATTAAATATTTTTCTGGTATAAATTGATATACGATGAAAAATGGTAATTTTGCTTTTTTTTTGGTATTTAGCACTATAAATTTTTTTGCACAGGTGGAAATACATGAAAACTCAGGCAGATTTAGAAAGCTCAGTTTCTACTGAAAAAAACAATGTATAGTTTTCCTAGGTAAACTATAGGTTTCCCCTAAAGTGAGAGACCACAAACTGTTTCAAAAACGGCTGGCATTTCGCGTAACCAAAATGTGAAATTCTGCTGGCACTTAAAGGGTTAATAGTGCACTCTTATTTTCTGTAACTTTAGGGGGCACATTTACTAAGGGTCGAATATCGAGGGTTAATTAGTTTTAAGTGGCGAAGTAGGGAGTCAAAGTTTTTTTTAAAGAGACAGGACTATCGAATGGTCGAATAGTCGAACGATTTTTACTTCATATTGTTCGATTCTAAGTCGAAGTCTTAGTTGAAGCTCGAAATAGCCTATTCGATGGTCGAAGTACCCAAAAAAACCTTTGAAATTCAAAGTTTTTTTTACTGTGAATCCTTCACTCGAGCTAAGCAAATGTGCCCCTTGATGTTAAGTTTTCATATATTTATCATTTTGATGCTAAATCATTTAAGCCACCTTATCTTTGTTACTCTTAGGTGGTTATTTATTAAAGTCCAAATGTCAAAAACTACTATACTACTATAAAATCCAAAATTTTTGTGGAAATGTTATTTGGTGGAATTTCTCAGGATTTATTATACCCCCAGGATGGAAAAAGTAATAATTTGAAAATCTGGCATCTCAGACCTGCCGAGGTTGTATATAAATCAATTGGTGAGGTCCCTATTCTTTTTGGTTGGTTTGCACTGGAATTAGCTCGAAAATCCGACTATTTCAGACTTTTCGGGCAAAAATCCGAAAACGTTGTTCTTTTGGGGAAAATCCCAAAAACAAAATCAAGCCATTCTGAAAAAAACTCTGAAAAATATTGTACAATTCGGGGTTTCACTCAATTTTATCCCGTTTGTCCCAGATCCAATGACATTTTTTTTTATAATAAACAATAATAATAGTTTGCTCTGACTTTTTTATTTTATATACTCAGAAATGTTTGTATTTTCATAAATAAGGCCCCCATTGTAATATCATAATGAGTCTTTTCGATAAAGGGTAATAATCCTTATTTTCATATTTCATAACTCTACTTAACTCCTAATCTAATTTAAATACAATCATTTATTATGCTAGTGAAATTATGCATTGTTACACCAAGTTCTTCATCTCAAAGTGTTGTAATTGTGCATATCTGAAAATGGTATATAGTAAATATTTTGTATAAAAAAAATGTTTAGAAACATGTCATTTAAAATATTGCACAAAAAGGCAGAAGTATCATAGTCTTTAGTTATAGCTGAATCAGAAACAGCTAAAAACTAGATTGAATTTTAAAGAGAACCTGTCACCCTAAGAAATAATACCAAATACCTGTACAATTTTACTACCTTAGTCAAGAAAAATTTGCTTTACACTACATAATTATAATGCCAAAATCGAATGTATGCACCAGAAAGGAGGATGTGATGGATGTGCCTATAGACAGTAAGGAGGAAAGGGGTTTATGGGGAGTTCAGTGATATTTAGAAAGAACAAAAATGCAAATGAAAATGATTGTTATGCCTGAGACAGGCACAGACAGGTGAGGCAATATACTGTATGATTGGCAGCTGAGATTTTTAAATACATTTATGACATGTATGGATAGATTATAATTAAAATACTTTGAGTTTCATGTTTAATTTTAAGAGGCTTTTTATTATACAGCTTTTGCTGTCTGGACAACAGATCCCCTATAACGAGCAAGACTAATTAACGACTAACCTTTCTTGTAGATGTATCCATGTCACTTGAAACTTTGAATGATACACTTTTAAATGAAATCATCAATGACACAAAGGAACCTCTAAAGGTAAGTAAATGCTGTAGCATGTTTTTATGTTAATCAATATATCATGCTAACTATTTCATCCCTTTGTTTCATAGTTATACAAGCTTACTAACTGGCTGGAGTGTAATTTATTAAATAACATAGTTACCCTGGTCACAATGAGAGGTTGTTTATTAAATGAGTGCAAAGGGCAAAAATCAATAGAATTAGCCAAGTTTGAATCCACAATGAGACATGCCTTCCCACTGCAATAGAAAACAAAATGCTGCACTCAGCACAACTAGGTGCAAACTTTTGTTTCATGTATTTGCAAAGTTTACATACAAGCACTCATACTCGAACCCTTGTAACTCTATGTATAATCTAGCCATCTCTTAATCCTACCTTATGGCATGCAGGGGCAACAGCACTGATAATCATTTGTGGCAAACTGCTCCTCTGAACACACAGTGGGACCCTCCCATCCCTGGACCCATTCTACCACATATGGCTGGACCAGAAGTTAATTACTACATGTGTGAACCCTGTTATAAGGGATACTGTTGTGAGAAAACATGTTTTTTTTTTTAAACACATCAGATAATTGTGCTATTCCTGCAGAATTCTGCACTAAAATCCATTCTTCAAAAGAACAAACTGATTTTTTTATATTTCATTTTAAAATCTAATATGGGGCTAGGCATGTTCGTTGCCAATGTGCCCTCAGTCCAGTGACATACTGTATGCTCTGAAAAACACCAGCCACTTTTCACTGCTACAGTAAAAGTTGAAGTGATATCATCCACTTCCTTCCCTCAGCAGCCCATCAGCAGAAAAATTGGAAGGTGGCAAGATAGCAGCTTCTTGACACCTCTGCTGGAGGATTAAGCTACCAGAACTGATAGTGCCTCTATGGGCTAATAGTACTGCTGCTACTGTTTTAGCAAATGGGTAAAAAAGCAAAACTACTTATACTGGATCCCAATAATTTAGGGTGGCTTCAGATATTTCTCTGTCAGCTAAAATACACTATGGGAAAAAGTTTCCCATGTACCATTAATTAATCCTCAATTTAGCTTGTACAGTAAATGAGATATATACACACAGTATGTAAATATTGGTACACTTGCTTCTATCAACAATAACTCGAGATCATAAATACATTTTATAGTGGGGGGGAAGTAGTGGCATCCAACTTACATTAAATACAATGAAAAACAGTTGGAACTTTAGTCCCATATACAATAAATATACTGAGAAGCAAAAATGATAAATACAATAAGAGGTAATCATTTCTGACATCCCAGACCCTTCCACAAAGCAGGCTTCCCCCAAAGACTGTAGGTATTAAGTTGGAAATGGTTTGCATCATCATTGGTAGACATGAGAATGGCACCCAAGCAGGAAAACCCTGCTTTGCTTGACCTGCTTTGCATGACCTGGGTCATATTGAAGTACAGTGGAAAAGGTAAAAACACAAGATGCCTAAAAGTAGTTCTATTCTGCAGCACTGGCTCCCTCTCAAAGTTCAATATCAGGCAAAATGCACTAAGATGGCTGCCTCACTACTTCTCATCAAATTCTGCTCTTCTCAATTAAGTTATCCTTAAACAGGCTGTTTAATAATGTCTATGTCACATGGCCATTTTTTAGAACATAAGTAATCACAGTAGAACATAATTGGTTATGGTAGAAAGTTACAGTTATAGTCACTTGTTGCAATGGACATGCAGGAGAATCAAATAAGTAATTTGTTTCATTACAGACGTCAAAGGTTACATTTCACTCTGTCATAGTTTTCATAGGACTTACTTCTAGCACTTACAAGAGAGACCTGGCTTCTTCTCTTACTGGAGCTTTCTCCTGATTAAAATGTCTGGTAGGCCGCAGCCCAGGATCACACTGGCTGCTGAGGACCTTGAGCATTTTCCCTCCAGGAAAACAGGAATTTTCTACTTCTCCCAGCAAACTCCAGTGTATCCCTCCACAAATTAGTCTCTCTCTCTCTCTCTCTCTCTCTCTCTCTCTCTCTCTCTCTCTCTCTCTCTCTCTCTCTCTCTCTCTCTCTCTCTCTCTCTCTCTCTCTATCTCCCTGTTGCACCCCTACTAGACCACCATGGTGAGTTCACACATGTAGTTATTACACAGTTCTTATCAAATGCTTGCAGTCTCTGTTTTATCAAATCAGGTGAGCAATTTAGTAGTCCACTATCCATTTATACTAATAATTGCCCAACAATATAATCTTCACACAGTCTGCACACATAGTAGGGTTCCTATAACCGTAAAAATATACCATGGACAACGTTATTCATTAATTTATACCAAGTAACAAAATGATATAACATTTCCAGTTTAACCCACTGTTACATACTAGCCTTTCCTGTTTTTTTAATTATACTTTTCAATTATAGAAAAACTTTTCAGGATTTTAAAGCAGTTAAAATTAAACCTGATTTGAATTTATTTCCATGTAGTGATTCAAATTACTTTTAGGGGGTTATTTATAAAAATCCAAATTTTTCTGATTTTTTATTCAAATACAAAGTCAGACCAAACTAGAATCTATGATTTAAATTTATTTATTAAAAAAAAAGCTAGATTTAATCGGATCAATGAAAAACTCAATAAAATCAAGCAAAAACCCAAATCTTATGTTTTTTCTGAGTTTTTTTCTGAAAAGCACAAAATTTTCGGATTTTTGTCTGAAAAGCCCAAAATAGTTGTATTTTCGGGCTAATTCCAGAGCAGTACACAGAAACGTCAAAATAGGATAGGGGCTTCTCCGATTGACTTACATACGACCTTGGCAGGTCTGAGATGGTGGATTTTTAGAATCATCGAGCTTTAATGAATCCCAAAAAATGAGTTTGAAAAAAAAAAATTTAATTTTAGTTTTGCTCCACAAAGCCGGACTGACATTTAGTAAATAACCCCATTAATGAATTATAATATAAAAATTCACTAAAATAACAGAAAATGTGTGTGTAAAAAGGAATACCTTGCAATCAGATTCAAATGGAAAAAGTAAACAGAGAACTGAGAAATTATTTCACCTTTGACCTAAAACAACCATATTGGACTCAAAGCATCAGCATACAAAATGCATTCAGGCATTAAACTTGCGTAGTATAGCTTGTATACCAAAGAAATGCATTATAAATTGAATCAAGATTACATGTAATTCTATGTTGAGTAACGTGAATGCTTTTCTATTGAAAAGATCCACTTTAGCAGCAACAGTAGTCAACAATAAAAAGTCAATATGGAGAGATGTAACCTGTGTATTTCACCTGTGTATTTAAATTGCCTTTCTCTGTAAATAACCAGCATTTCCTGTTTTATTTAAAGGAGTCTGTTTAGGGTACAAAACAGTTTTCCTTACTTGAATAAGCTTTAAAAGCCTTTTCTTTCACTGGCAAGGAATTACAAAGATCCCGTGGTACCTTTCCAAGCTTTATTTAAATTAATCCCACTTGCTGACAGGGAACATTAATGGTGCCTGGTAATGCATAGTTTAGACAGTTTTATATTCTAAAAACAAAATTAAGTGATTTGTGTTTGCCTTAAAGGAAGAATTCAGAGTAAAAATAAAAACTGGGTAAATAGATAGGCTGTGCAAAATAAAAATGTTTCTAATATAGTTAGTTAGCCAAAAATGTAATGTCTAACAGAACACAACTTTCTGCTTTTCCGCTCTCTAACTCTGAGTTAGTCAGTGACTTGAAGAGGGGCCACATGGGACCTCACTGTTCAGTGAGTTTGAAATTGATCCTTAGCATGCAGCTCATATTCAAAAGCAAACCATTATGACCCATGTGGACCCTCCTCAAGTCACTGATTGGTTACTGCCTGGTAACCAATCAGTGGAAACCAAGAGAGCTGAAAAGCAGGAAGTAGTGTTCTGGCTATTATGTTACACATCCAGTCACTCCAGCCTCTATAGATTACATTTTTGGCTAACTAACTAACAGTGGCGTAACTAGAGTGCACCGGCCCCCCCCTGCAAAAAAATCTTCAGAGGGGTCCGGCACACTCTAATCACCATCCTCCCACCCACTTCCCATCTCTCTCCACCCGTCTACTTCCTGCCCAATTCCACCCACTCCCACCCGACTTGCCTCCCCCTTCCTCGCTACAGGTAAGAGAGTGGCTGGGTAGGATGGGTTTTTTTTTTAAAAGCTATAGAGGAAGCAGACCCCACAGTCTGGGCCCCCCGTTCCCTGCCCCTCCTGTGATGCGGGGTCTGCTTCCTCTATAGTTATAGTATGTTAAAAAAATTTATTTGCATAGCCTATCTATTTGGCCAGTTTTTTTTATGCTGAACAATACCTTCTAGTTTGGCCACACCTCTACGCCATTCTGTATCCATTTCCATTAAATTGTAAGATAAAACATAGCAAAAACTGGCCTCAGATTGCCTGATATACTGACTCAGTAATGCTGGCTGTAAAATGTCGTGGGATGAGTATTACATTAAGGGGCCGATTCACTAAATTCGAGTGAATTCGAGTGAAGGATTCGAATTTAAAAAACTTCGAATTTCGAAGTGTTTTTTGGGCTACTTCGACCATCGAATGGGCTACTTCGACCTTCGACTACGACTATCGAACGATTCGAACTAAAAATCGTTCGACTATTCGACCATTCGAAGTTTAAAAAAAAATTCGACCCCCTAGTTCGGCAGCTAAAAGCTACCGAACTCAATGTTAGCCTATGGGGAAGGTCCCCATAGGCTTGCCTAAGTTTTTTTCATTGAAGGATATTCATTCGATCGTTGAATTAAAATCCTTCGAATCGTTCGATTCGAAGGATTTAATTGTTCGATCGAATGAATAATACTTCGATCGATCGCATTTCCTGTGCTAAATCCTTCGAATTCGATATTCGAATTCGAAGGATTTCAATTCCTAGTCGAATATCGAGGGTTAATTAACCCTCGATATTCGACCATTGGTGAATTGGCCCCTAACTGTGCATCAGGTTCTGCCACAGAAGAAGAGTCTGTAAGAATAGCTATTTACACCTTTATAAAAGCAAGTGAAAGTCTGGTACAAAACATTCCCTGTAACGAGATGTATCATTTTACAGTCTTCATATATTGGGCCAAATTTAATTCAGTGAGAAAACTATTTATCACTGAATTGAATCTGGCCCATTACTTGTGTAGATAAAAAATAGGTGAGAAAAATATTTTAAAATGTTCCAAATGCAGATATAAATTAAAAAGGAGTAATACATATTGTTATTGTTCCTAGCATACTGGATAGAACTAAACTGATATAAACGTTGACTTTTTTCTTCTTCTGCAGGAACTTGAAATAACAAATCTTGTTCCTGAGCAGCCAGTGCAGCAGATTGTCACTCTCACTAAACAGCAATTTACAGATGAACTTAGTGATCCTAATTCACCACCATACCAAGAATTAGCCAGAAATTCAGGTCAGTATCAGAAAATCAGAAAATTACATGCATAGCTTAATTTCACACCTTCACTTTTTTTCCTCACAATACAGGGCACATTTACTAAATTCGAGTGAAGGATTAGAATAAAAAAAACTTCAAATTTCGAATTTTTTCGAATTTTTTTTGGCTACTTTGACCATCGAATTGGCTACTTCGACCTTCGACTACAACTTCGAATCACACTATTTGAACTAAAAATCGTTCGACTATTCGACCATTCGATAGTCGAAGTTCTGTTTCTTTAAAAAAAAAACTTCGACCCCCTACTTCGCCACCTAAAACCTACCGAGGTGCAAAGTTAGCCTATGGGGAAGGTCCCCATAGGCTTTCCTAGGTTTTTTTCATTGAAGGAAAATCGTTCGATCAATTAATTAAAATACTTCGAATTAATAAATTACTTTTTAACTGCGTGAAATTTTGAAGTGAAGTCCAGTTTGTGCCACCCTACAACTGAACATAAATATATAAAATTGCCTCCCCAGGCTGAAGGTCTGGGGCATGAGCACCTGGAACCCCTGTTAGTATTGGTAAATGAACCTTACTTTTTACAAAAATCAATCAAACTGGATATTTACTTCCCCTTTGTATTGAGAAATACCAAGATAAACCAAAACTGTTTATTAATTAGGGCCTTTCTGGGCCCTCTGAACACCCAGTCCCCCCTGCAACTGCAGGGTCTGCTTCCTTTGTAGTTACATCCCTGATATCTCTACTTTCTTTTTTTTAAATTTGAAATTTTTATTGATTTTCACCAATACAGTATAGATTGCAGAACGTAATGCAACAAAAAGACATAGGCTGAAGTAATAACAAGGAAGGTAACTACATAGCAGATCAATAAATGCAGTTTCCACATATGAACCAGTAATTGAAAAAAGCTAAAGTGACCGTATCGTCAATTATAAAAGGGGGGATAGGGGGTTGAGAAGAGAAAGATAAAGAGAAAAGGGAAAGAAAATAAAGAGATGGAAGAAAGGTGTCAGAAATAGCAGTGCGTTCAGCCATGGAAGTACAGCGGAATGAAGGTAAGGCGTCCTACCCCGTCCAGGTGCAGTGCCTCAGAACGCCATATTTGTCCCCAGTTGAAGCATTTCCAAGTAACGGGTCCACGGATGCCACTCCAGCTCCTCCTCATAACTTCTATCCAAAAGTCTGGCTCGAATGGACTCCATCGCTCTGATCCAATTAACTTTTGTTGTAAGGGTCTGTACCCCCGGTATTAGCGGCTTTTTCAAAATACGTTAGGGTAGTGTTCGTGGCGGACTTAAGGGCATTTTCCACGTAATGTCTTATTTGTAGATATCTGAAAAATTGTGAGTGTGGTATGGCATGTTTTTCTCTACATTGTTGAAATGAGAGCATTGTCTGGTCTGTCAGAAAGGCAGTGAGGGTAGTCAAATTTGCCGTTATCCATGGAGTAAAATCAAGTGGAGAGCAACCCGGTGTGAAATCACTATTGTGAAAAATAGTCCTAAATCTGGAATTAGAAGTACTCAAACCTAACTTAATGGACACCGCATCCCAGAGATCCAAAGCCTGTTGTGATGTGGGTAGAATTTTCAGGGAGGCACTTCTGGAAGCTTTAGGTATCCAGAAAAGGTGAGCGAGCTGGATGGGATAGATAAAGTGATTTTCAATTTCTTTCCAGGGTTCGCTGGTTGGGGCATGCACATGTATCATAGCCTCCAACCTGCTGGCTATATAGTATCGGTGTACGTTAGGGACCCCCAATCCCCCCATAGATTTCGGCTTAGTCATGATCTCCGCCTTGATTCTAGGTTTTTTACCACTCCAAATAAAGTCTGATATTGACTTTTGGAGGATACGAGCGGACTGTTCAGGGAACTGCAATGGTAGTGTTCTAAACAGATACAACAATCGTGGTAGTAATGTCATTTTGACTGCGGCAATCCTGCCAAACCAAGAGAGGTGGTAGGTGTGCCAAGTGAGTAAGTCCTTCCTAAGTTTATCCAGCAGCTTGGGGTAGTTAGCTTTGTATAATGTGTCATAAGATGAGGTCAGTTGTATCCCCAGGTACGTAATGGAGGTAGTCTCCCATTTGTAATCAAAATTGAGTTGCAACAACTTCAGTTCCGAGTCTGACATTTTCAGCGGGAGTGCGTGTGATTTCGTGGGGTTGATTTTGTAGCCGGAGAGAGATTGGAACCGATCTAACGTGTGGATTAAGTTTGGCAAAGAGGTTTGAGGTGACGTTAGCGTAAGAAGGATATCGTCAGCGAATAAATTGATCTTATGCATCTGTCCCCCTACCTGAAAGCCTTTGATATTGGGGTTATTGCGGATGGCGTGGGCTAGGGGTTCTAGAGATAGAGCGAACACCAAAGGTGATAGAGGGCATCCCTGCCGTGTCCCTCCCCTAATCTCTATATAGTCCGACTGGAGGCCCATGTTCACCACTCGAGCTGATGGAGCTGCGTAGAGTTGTTGAAATCCAGTAAGGAAAGGTTTTGGTATTTGTATTTTCTCCAAAACCGCGAACATGTACCTCCAGTCCAACCTGTCAAACGCCTTTTGTGCATCGAGGGACAGGAGGAGGGAAGAAGTTTTCTCCCTTGAGGCCAGACTTATTAAATTTATAGCCTTACGGATATTGTCAGCTGCCTGACGACCTGGTACAAAACCCACTTGGTCCGGGTGAATGAGCTGTGGGAGCGTTGTGGAGAGCCTATTAGCCAATATCTTGGCGAAAATCTTGACGTCGGTGTTAATAAGGGAGATGGGTCTATAGCTATCGCAGTTTTGGGGATCCTTACCTGGTTTCAATATCATGATAATATTTGCCGATTGCATGTGTCGTGTCAGGGGTGCACCCTCCATGAGAGCTCTAAAGAGCTCTTTTAAATGAGGGATGAGGTGAGTGGAGAATTTTTTATAGTATTTGACTGTAAAACCGTCTGGGCCGGGCGCTTTATTCGGTTTAGAGTCTTTGATCACCGCCTCTACCTCATCAGTCTCTATAGGTGCAGCTAGCAATTCCTGGGCATCCGCAGTCAAAGGAGAGGGAGTCCAAGCGGACAAAAAATCCGAACAATGGGCGATAGGTGCATTCGAGGCTTTGTCCGCAGTGTATAAGTCGGTATAGAAAGTGTGGAAAGACTGAAGGATGCGTTGTGTATCTCTAGTTGTCGTCCCGTCTGAGGTTCGAATAGCATGTATGGTTTGTGAGGTCTGGAGGGCTTTGAGTTTGCGAGCTAGCATGGTGTGTGGCTTATTAGCGTATTCATAGTATAAGCATTTAGTTTTCTGCATGACATATGCTGCCCTATCCGAAAATACTTGGACCAGTTGGGCTCTAGTGTTCTGTATGTTCTCGAGGCTCTCCCCGTTGGGGTTACGTTTATGTGAAATAGCCAATTCATGTAGGTGAAGCGAAAGCTGTTGAATTTTGTCTTCCCTAATCTTTTTCAGTCGCGCGGCGTGCTTAAGCAGAATTCCCCGAACCACTGCTTTGTGAGCATCCCATCGGATCGCTTCCGATGTTTCTGATGGGCTATTTAGTCGGAAATATTCCGTGATCGAGTTTGTCACGTCAGTGCAAGCATCCACATCCAAAAGGATAGATTCATTTAGTCTCCAACTCCCCGACCCTCTCAGTGTGTCCCAATTAGTGAATACAATCTCAACCATACCGTGGTCTGACCAAGTGATGTCATGAATTGTAACCGAACGGACATATTGTATCTGTGTCGCTTTGGTGAAAATAAAGTCAATGCGGGAGTAAGTATCGTGAACATTAGAGTAGTAGGAGTAATCCCTGTCTATCGGATGTTTCTCTCTCCACGAGTCCACTAGTGTTTCAGCAGTTAAATATTTAACCAAGTGTTTAGAGTCCCTGTCATAAGTGATGGGGGTCTGAGGGTCTAAAACGGCCCTCGATCTATCCAAATTATTGTTTAGAGTGGTGTTAAAGTCCCCTCCCACTATGACCCTGCCTTCCGCGATCTCCGAGAGTCTGTCAAAAAATTTTTTTAAGAACGTCCGTTTAGAGGAGTTTGGGGCGTATACCGAAGCTAGAGTGGTCAGCTGATTCTGGAGGAGGCCTGTGACTATAAGGTATCGACCGTCTGGATCGACCAGTTTCTGTTTAAGCTGAAATTTAATCTGTTTTGCTATCAGGATGGCCACCCCTTTAGTTTTGGTAGAAGAATTAGCAAGGTAAGAATGAGGGTAATGATTTGACAAATATTTAGGTGAGGAAGTTTTGCTAAAGTGAGTTTCCTGCAGCAGCAAGACATCCACCCTTTTTTTACGATAGTCCGAGAATGCTATAGTGCGTTTTTGGGGAGTGTTGAAACCATTGACATTGTGGGAGCCTACCTTGAGGTCGAAGGAGGAGGAGCTCGAGGGGGTCCGAGAACCCATCTTAGGCTTGTCTGGGGTATGCCGAGATAAGATCAGGGTAGAACGCAGCTGAAAGTATAAAGAGTAAAAGTTAAGGACAGAAAATCAAAAGTATAGCAATTACAAGATAGTAATAATCAAAGTAACAAACAAAGTAATAAAAAGGAACTATGTGTCGCCTCTCAATATGAGGCGACTTCAGGTTTCCAAGGGGGGGAGCAAATCAATTGCAGCCCACTGGGAAAATACTATCGTAGAGGGGGGGTCACGTAACGGAGTCTAAGAAGAAAGTACGCCCGTATGACCCGCCTAACAGATAACAAATTGTACTATAAACATATATCTAGAAGGTAGTACTCACTAACGGACCTATAGTTACCTAGGATGCAAGAAGAGAAGTACAGGTAAATAGCTAGGCCATAAATCAGGTAGCTAACAGTAGCTATAGTAATAAGGCTCAGTGACCTAGCAGTGAGGAGACAAAGAAAAGTATAGCGAAATAAGTCGCCCTATATCAACTGTAATCATAGTTTATCAAAAACATTGGGAAAGAAAGATTAAGGCAACTCAGCAATCTGGTGTTGCTCCTCAGGCTCCGTGGGGATATCCTCGCTGCTTTGGAGGAAGGGCAAAGCCTCTTCGATATCAGTCGGATGACGAACGGTGTAAGTGAGCCCATTCTGTTGATAAACCAGCTTGAATGGGAAGCCCCATCTGTACGGGATGTTTTTTTGGCGTAAGACATCTGTCAGAGGCTTTAGCTCTTTCCGCTTTTGCAGGGTTGTTTGAGCTAAATCAGCATAAACCTTCGGGTATATCCCATCTAAGTCCACTTGAGAAGTTCTAGACGCCTTCAGAATCGCCTCTTTAGTTTGGAAGTAATGGAAGCGCACTATGATGTCTCTAGGAGGTGAATTCGGTTTAGGCCTGGCTCGTAATGCTCTGTGTGCTCTATCCAATAGATAGTGCGGTTCTCTAAGTCCTCGTGTGCATCTTGGAGGTCTCTCAGTTGGAACTGTAAATCCTGAACCAAGGTTTCCATATTGGAGGAGGATTCTTGAATCGAGCTTTGAACCTGCTCCAAATGTTGCACTCTGCCATCCATTACTGTGAGGTCCGATTTAATCTCTGTGAGGGATTGTCGTATTTCACTCTGGATCTCATCCTTGAAGCATAGAAGGAGCGATTTCAGTTCGTTCATATCTTTCTTGGTGCTCGGGGCCTCCGAATCCGATTCAGTGGTAGAAGCGAGTTGTCTCGTGGTCCTGGTTGTGGAGGCCCTACTTTTGAAGAAATCCACCGTCCCTTCTGTTGGGTTGGAGGTCTGTTTTTGTCTGCCACTGGCCATGATGAAGAGGGCTCAGATGATAAGGCAAACGGTGAGGGAGGTATAGTGCGAGCTTGAATGCAGTATGTAAGTTACAGTCGGTCTCGAGTTGGCCACAATGTTGAGTCGAGGAAAGAGGCACAGCCTTGTTGATTCTCCGGAAAAGTGATCTCAGGAAAGATACGGAGAATGAACGTTCTGTATATAGCTTGTATGCTTGGTGGGACCGGCCAGGTCTGTGGCGTGGTTAATGGCGGGTGGGGGTGAAATGCGCCACACAACAGTACGAATCCCCGGTATCGTGAATGAGGGAATATCTCTACTTTCTAATACTTTTTAAGCAGAGAGTCAAATAGCTATTACTGTATATGTGTGGGCTGGATTATAATAAAAGGCAGCCTATGGAGTAAATAGGCATGCAGGGGACTATACATATAGTTCACATATAGATGCATGACCATAAACTAATCAGTTGAAACAAACAATTGAGGGAAAATAGGCCCTGTAATGTAAAAGAGACATATTGCTTAACTTATACTACAAGTGAGATTGGTGTGTAAACTGAAATGAAGACAGGTGGGATGTCTAAAAAACTTACTATTATTGCTTTAAACCAAAAAGTATTGTAGATGTTTGACATATATAAGATGATATCAGTTTCTGACATTATATTGTATGAGGAATGATATGTTCTCAGGGAAGCATACAATTCTCACTGCAATAAGAACAAGCAGCTAAAACACTTTTAGCAGTAGCAGAACATTTTCAATCCTTGAAATGTGTATAATTCTGTGCTTGCTTTTTGTGCTTGATTAAATGATAAAAGGAATAGTAATTCCAAAAATGCAACTATCTGGTATTTTTTTGTTTAGATGGAAAGGTGTTTGACAAACTCCCAGGCTTCAAAGAAATATGGGTCTCAAGATTTAGGTAAGAGTAAAATATTATTTTAACTATTATTATTATTATTATAAAGTGCCCACACTACCACTGTAGAAAAGAAGAGTGTATGTATCAAACATAACAATTTTATACAAATAACAAGTGTTACTGGAGGCAAAGAGAGCCCTTTTCATTATACATACTACCATATGTTAAATTCATATTTGTATTATACATTGCTGGATAAAGGTAATAGGGCATCGGAGTGAATGTGTTAAATAAAAGAACTAACAGCTTGTTCATTACATTGCTCATCTTCATCTTTGCACTTGGAATATAGTGCTTGACATTTACATGCACATTACACCAATGCAGTGATTCCTGAAATCCTCAATGTTCATTCTCCTTTAGTAAATACAGAAGGTAAAGAGTCAGATGACAATTGCCAAGGGATTACAGTAATCAATAACGTGGAGGTGATGTTTCCCAGGTGCTGGATGGGTAGTATTAATATTGCTTTGTGATAAGTAGATACAAAAGCCTTTGAAATGTAGTGAGGAAAAAAATGGCATTTCACTTTCTCTGACATTTCCACATATACTGTATGTGTAGATCACTGGTTATAATATAAATGCATTTCTCATTATTCTCTCCTACTTGAATTACTTGTGGTGCTCTAATTCTGTCTTTGAATGTACTACAACAGAAACAAATATGACTTTTCTTACATGGCTACAAAAAGTTCATATGTTGAATTTTACAATAAATGTAACAGTGGAATTATAATATGGTCCTATTATTTATGTTTTGATTATAGAAGTATCTATAACCTATTTCCTCTGTAACTAGGCTATGTTCGAATGTATGGTGAAGGTTAAGTTTATCTGTACATGTGCATGATTCTGTTTATACATACAAAAACAATCCTGTTCATCCTAAAGTTTATCAGACAAAGGTCCAGATTCAATTCAGTGAGAAAATGGTATCTGATGGACGAGATTCAATTTGAGGAGAAATAACTTTTCAAAATCTGTTTTCCTAAATACTTCAGTAGAGCTTTTCTGAATTGAATCTCATCTCAAATTGAAACTTGTCCATTGTTCAAGTGACAAACCTTTTTCTCACTGAACTGAATATGGCTCAAAGTTGGGTGAATGCGGCATCCACTTGTATGTGAAGGAAAAGAACAAACTCCTGCAAGTTTACTTATCCCAAAAGTGTGATGTGACAGCTGACTTAGAAGCCCAAAATGTCCCAAAATATTACGTTTTGCGATAAACAAACTTGCAGGAGATTGTTCCCTGCTCGGAATTGCAATGTTATTGCCGGTACATTGTTTTTTCCTTTACATACAGTACAGGGGCATGACATATTCATGTAATGTAGAAAATCAGATGGCACACATCCTGGCAATCATGCTAAATATTTGCAATTTATTGAGATCTCCACACAATGTTTCAGAGGTACAACCTCCTTTCTGAAGTGCTCTCATAAGTGTAAAGCTGACCATAGGGCCACTTCGCAAGGGCGCCACTAATTCACTAAAATCAGAAGTTGCGCACAGGGAGGCGAAAGGTAGCAAAGTTGCGCTAGCGTTAATTCGTCGAGCAAAGCGAAGTTACGCTAGCGATTAGGGATGGCGCGAACTGTTCGCCGGCGAACTTGTTCGCGAGAACATCGGGTGTTCGCGCTCGCCGGAAGTTCGCGAACGTCGCGCGACGTTCGCCATTTTGGGTTCGCCATTGTTGGCGCTTTTTTTTGCCCTCTCACCCCAGACCAGCAGGTACATGGCAGCCAATCAGGAAGCTCTCCCCTGGACCACTCCCCTTCCCTATAAAAACCGAAGCCCTGCAGCGTTTTTTCACTCTGCCTGTGTGTGCTGAAGAGATAGTGTAGGGAGAGAGCTGCTGCCTGTTAGTGATTTCAGGGACAGTTGAAAGTTTGCTGGCTAGTAATCGTTTTGATACTGCTTTGTTATTGGAGGGACATAAGTCTGCAGGGGTTTGAGGGACATTTAAGCTTAGGTAGCTTTGCTGGCTAGTAATCTACCTTCTACTGCAGTGCTCTGTATGTAGCTGCAGTGGGCAGCTGTCCTGCTTCTGATCTCATCTGCTGACTGCTGCAATAACAGTAGTCCTTGTAAGGACTGCTTTTATTTATTTTTTTGTTGTTTTACTACTACTACTACTACTACTATAAGAGCCCAGTGCTATTAGTCTAGCAGTGTTGGGGAGTGGGACTGGTGTGCTAATCTGCTGCTCCTAGTAGTTCAGCAGCACCAAATTTAATTTTTTTTTTTTAATATTCATTTTTTTTTTATTTTACTTTTTTTTATTTTACTACCGCTGTAATAGTGTATAAGTTGACCTTTTAGGCATTATTTGCCCTGTAGGCATTTTTTGCCCAGTGTGTTATTCAACCAACTGCCATCTAGCTGTGTGACCTTGTTCACATTCTGTCTAAATATCCATAATATTACCGTCTCCAGAAAAAACACCGGAGTGACTTTTTTCAAGCAGCCATAACATATTTTACGTAATCTGTATCCATCGCTGTAGTAGTGTATAAGTTGACCTTTTAGGCATTATTTGCCCTGTAGGCATTTTTTGCCCAGTGTGTTATTCAACCAACTGCCATCTAGCTGTGTGACCTTGTTCACATTCTGTCTAAATATCCATAATATTACCGTCTCCAGAAAAAACACCGGAGTGACTTTTTTCAAGCAGCCATAACATATTTTACGTAATCTGTATCCATCGCTGTAGTAGTGTATAAGTTGACCTTTTAGGCATTATTTGCCCTGTAGGCATTTTTTGCCCAGTGTGTTATTCAACCAACTGCCATCTAGCTGTGTGACCTTGTTCACATTCTGTCTAAATATCCATAATATTACCGTCTCCAGAAAAAACACCGGAGTGACTTTTTTCAAGCAGCCATAACATATTTTACGTAATCTGTATCCATCGCTGTAGTAGTGTATAAGTTGACCTTTTAGGCATTATTTGCCCTGTAGGCATTTTTTGCCCAGTGTGTTATTCAACCAACTGCCATCTAGCTGTGTGACCTTGTTCACATTCTGTCTAAATATCCATAATATTACCGTCTCCAGAAAAAACACCGGAGTGACTTTTTTCAAGCAGCCATAACATATTTTACGTAATCTGTATCCATCGCTGTAGTAGTGTATAAGTTGACCTTTTAGGCATTATTTGCCCTGTAGGCATTTTTTGCCCAGTGTGTTATTCAACCAACTGCCATCTAGCTGTGTGACCTTGTTCACATTCTGTCTAAATATCCATAATATTACCGTCTCCAGAAAAAACACCGGAGTGACTTTTTTCAAGCAGCCATAATATATTTTACGTAATCCGTATCCATCGCTGTAGTAGTGTATAAGTTGACCTTTTAGGCATTATTTGCCCTGTAGGCATTTTTTGCCCAGTGTGTTATTCAACCAACTGCCATCTAGCTGTGTGACCTTGTTCACATTCTGTCTAAATATCCATAATATTACCGTCTCCAGAAAAAACACCGGAGTGACTTTTTTCAAGCAGCCATAACATATTTTACGTAATCTGTATCCATCGCTGTAGTAGTGTATAAGTTGACCTTTTAGGCATTATTTGCCCTGTAGGCATTTTTTGCCCAGTGTGTTATTCAACCAACTGCCATCTAGCTGTGTGACCTTGTTCACATTCTGTCTAAATATCCATAATATTACCGTCTCCAGAAAAAACACCGGAGTGACTTTTTTCAAGCAGCCATAATATATTTTACGTAATCCGTATCCATCGCTGTAGTAGTGTATAAGTTGACCTTTTAGGCATTATTTGCCCTGTAGGCATTTTTTGCCCAGTGTGTTATTCAACCAACTGCCATCTAGCTGTGTGACCTTGTTCACATTCTGTCTAAATATCCATAATATTACCGTCTCCAGAAAAAACACCGGAGTGACTTTTTTCAAGCAGCCATAATAAATTTTACGAGATCCGTATCCACCGCTGTAGTAGTGTATACGTTGATCTTGTGGGCAGTATTTGCACAGTGTTTTCTTCAAACCGCCATCTAGCTGTGTGAGCTTGTTCACAATTTGTCTAAATATTGATAATATTATCGTCTCTAGAAAAACCACTTGAGTTACTTTTTTTCAAGCAGCATTCATATATTTTACGTAATCCGTATCCACCGCTGTGTATACGTTGACCTTGTAGGCATTATTTGCACACTGTTTTCTTCAAACCGCCATCTAGCTGTGTGAGCTTGTTCACATTTTGTCTAAATATTGATAATATTATCGTCTCTAGAAAAACC
The DNA here is from genome assembly GCA_038501925.1 of Xenopus petersii. Lineage (NCBI taxonomy): Eukaryota > Metazoa > Chordata > Amphibia > Anura > Pipidae > Xenopus > Xenopus petersii. The sequence goes on along the minus strand of CM076681.1, from coordinate 68,414,706 downwards.
ACTTGAGTTACTTTTTTTCAAGCAGCATTCATATATTTTACGTAATCCGTATCCACCGCTGTGTATACGTTGACCTTGTAGGCATTATTTGCACACTGTTTTCTTCAAACTGCCATCTAGCTGTGTGTATTATCGTTTCCAGAAAAACCAACTGAGTTTTTGTTGTTGTTGTTTTTTTAAAAATAATGCCAGGCAAAGGCAGGCCGCCACGCAGAGGCCGTGCTAGGGGCCGTGCTGCTATGCAATCCTGTGGCCCTAGCAAATTGCCCAGTTTTAAAAAGCCAATGACCCTGAACTCCCAAAATGCTGAAGAGGTAGTTGACTGGCTTACACAGCACACCCCATCCTCTACCGTTTCTAACTTTACCACAACATCCTCCTCATCCTCCACTGCTATGGCCACCCCACGTAACACTTCCTCCACCACCGGTGCCCCTTCTTCACTGGAGTCAGAGGAGTTATTTTCCCATGAGTTTCTTGAACTGAGTAATGCGCAACCATTATTGCCAGAAGAAGATGAAGGAGATGAGGACGTTACACCAGATTTAATTCTGGCAGAGAACACGACAGAGATGGACATAATGATGAGTGATGAGGAGGAGGTCCCCGCTGCTGCTTCCTTCTGTGATGTGTCAGAAGAAATTGATGCATCTGAGGAGAATGATGATGAGGAGATTGATGTTTTGTGGGTGCCTAGTAGAAGAGAGCAAGAGGAGGGTAGTTCAGATGGAGAGACGGAGAGTCAGAGAGGCAGTAGGAGAATAAGACTTAGAAGAAGCAGGGAGGACAGCCCGCAGGGATCAGTAGGGCAACAACATGTATCGGCACCTGTGTTCAGCCGGCCAACGCACCCGCCATTGCCGCCAATGCCGCCAACTTCTACTGTTACCGCCAGATCGCACACTTCCAAAAAGTCAGCAGTGTGGGATTTTTTTAATGTGTGTGCCTCTGACAAAAGCATTGTAATTTGCAATGAGTGCAGTCAGAAACTGAGCCTTGGTAAGCCCAACAGCCACATAGGTACAACTTCTATGCGAAGGCACATGAGTGGCAAGCACAAAGCACTTTGGGAGCAACACCTCAAAGGCAACAGGCAAACTAAAAGCCACACTCCTTCTGGTCCAGCATCTTACTGCTCTACCTCTGCTCTCCTTGACCCGTCTGAACCACCCTCCACTCCGCCTTCCACCTTGACCACCTGTTCCCATTCCCAGTCATCTGCCACCAGCCAAGTTTCTGTGAAGGCCATGTTTGAGCGTAAGAAGCCAATGTCTGACTGTCACCCCCTTGCCCGGCGTCTGACAGCTGGCTTGTCTGCACTCTTAGCCCGCCAGCTTTTACCATACCAGCTGGTGGACTCTGAGGCCTTCCGCAAATTTGTAGCAATTGGGACACCGCAGTGGAAGGTACCCAGCCGCAATTTTTTTTCTAAAAAGGGAATACCACACCTGTACCAACATGTGCAGAGCCAAGTTACCGCATCTCTGTCACTTAGTGTTGGGCCAAAGGTCCATATGACTACTGACGCATGGTCCTCCAAGCATGGTCAGGGCAGGTATGTCACCTACACTGCCCACTGGGTGAACTTGGTAATGGCTGGGAAGCAGGGAATGGGTAGCTCAACAACAACAACAGTGGAGTTGGTGTCACCGCCACGGATTGCACGCGGTTCTGCCACCACCTCTACTCCTCCATCGCTCTCTACCTCGTCTTCTTCCTCTTCTTCTTCTTACTCTGCTGCTGGGTCCTCCTTCTCCTCCTCCACACCTGTGCACCCCCAGCTCCCCCTAGGCTATTCGACGTGCCAGGTACGCCGTTGTCACGCTGTCTTGGGGATGACGTGCCTGGAAAGCAAAAACCATACCGGATCTGTACTCCTGTCATCTCTGCAGTCACAGGCCGATCGGTGGCTGACCCCACACCAACTGCAGATCGGAAAAGTGGTGTGTGACAATGGAAGCAATCTGTTGGCAGCGTTGAGACTGGGCAATTTAACACATGTGCCCTGCATGGCACATGTGTTAAATTTAATAGTCCAACGTTTTGTCTCCAAGTACCCAGGATTCCAGGACGTTCTCACCCAGTCCAGAAAGGTGTCGGCCCATTTCAGACGTTCCTACACAGCCATGGCACGCCTTGCTGACATTCAGCAGCGCTACAACATGCCAGTCAGGCGTTTGATTTCTGACAGCCAGACTCGCTGGAATTCAATGCTCCTTATGTTGGAACGTCTGCTGCAACAACAAAGGGCCGTCAACGAGTACCTTTTTGAACTGGGTGGTAGGACTGGATCTGCAGAGCTGGGGATTTTTTTCCCCCGTTACTGGGTGCTTATGCGCGATGCCTGCAGGCTCATGCGACCTTTTGAAGAGGTGACAAATATGGTCAGTCGCACCGAAGGCACCATCAGCGACCTAATACCCTTCGCTTTCTTCCTGGAGCGTGCCGTGCGACGAGTGACAGATGAGGCTGTAGACCAGCGTGACGAGGAGCTGGAAGCGCACGATTTATGGTCGGAATCACCAGAACGAACCCAGGCACCTGCTGCAACGCAGGGAGAGGTGCCAGAAGTGGAGTCAGAGGAGGAAGGTGGCTTTGTGGAGGAGGAGGAGGAGGACCAACAGGAGCAGGCTTCCCAGGGGGCTAGTGGTGACCTTTTGGGGACCCCTGGTCTTGTACGTGGCTGGGGGGAGGAGACCGTGGATGATGCAGTCCTTGATAATGAGGAAGCGGAGATGGATAGCTCTGCATCCAACCTTGTGAGAATGGGGTCTTTCATGCTGTCATGCCTGTTGAAGGACCCCCGTATCAAGAGGCTTAAGGAGAAGGACCTGTACTGGGTCGCAACGCTCGGTACAAGCATAAAGTGTCAGAAATGTTACCAACATACCACAAGTCCAAAAAGATGCGGCATTTACAAACCAGCCTGCAAAACATGTTGTACAATGCTTTTAAGGGTGATGTCACTTCAGGAACTCATCAACATTCCAGGGGCAGAGGTGCCAGTAATCCTGCCACGAGCACACCTGCAAGGACAAAGCCCTTTGGCCGGTCTGTAACGTCAGACATGCAAATGTTTTTCTGTCCAAGGCAGCGCCACAACCCTTCTGGATCCACCCTCAAAGAACGCCTCGACCGGCAGGTAGCGGACTACCTGGCATTAACTGCAGATATCGACACTCTGAGGAGCGATGAACCCCTGGACTACTGGGTGCGCAGGCTTGATCTGTGGCCAGAGCTGTCACAATTTGCCATGAACCTCTTGTCTTGCCCAGCCTCAAGTGTGCTCTCAGAAAGGACCTTCAGTGCAGCAGGAGGGATTGTAACTGAGAAGAGAACTCGCCTAGGTCACAAAAGTGTCGATTACCTGACCTTTATTAAAATGAATGAGGGGTGGATCTCGGAGGGTTACTGCACGCCGGAAGACTTGTTCTGACTTCTATGCAGCTGTCCTTCTCTTCAAGCCGCATGACTCCACACACAGCTGTCCTTTAGCGTCCTCCTCCCTCCGCCACCGTTACAAACTAGGGTGCAAACCCTACTGGTTTAATTTTTTCTGGCCTCTGTGCTTCAGTGGCTGCAACCAAAAAAACTGGGCAAACAATGTCTACAAGGTCAACGTATGGCGAAAAATGACTATTTTCAGCATTTATATGGCATATTTTTTCTGGCAACTGTGCTTCAGTGGCTGCGTCCAAAAAAATGCATATTTTCTGCATTTATATGGCATAATTTTTCTGGCCTCTGTGCTTCAGTGGCTGCAACCAAAAAAATGCATATTTTCTGCATTTATATGGCATAATTTTTCTGGCCTCTGTGCTTCAGTGGCTGCAACCAAAAAAATTTATATTTTCAGCATTTATATGGCATAATTTTTCTGTCAACTGTGCTTCAGTGGCTGCGACCAAAAAAATGCATATTTTCTGCATTTATATGGCATAATTTTTCTGGCCTCTGTGCTTCAGTGGCTGCAACCAAAAAAATTTATATTTTCAGCATTTATATGGCATAATTTTTCTGGCAACTGTGCTTCAGTGGCTGCGACCAAAAAAAGGACTATTTTCAGCATTTATATGGCATATTTTTTCTGGCCTCTGTGCTTCAGTGGCTGCGGCCAAAAAAAACTGGGCAAACAATGCCTACAAGGTCAACGACGTTGACCTTGTAGGCATTGTTTGCCCAGTTTTTTTGGCCGCAGCCACTGAAGCACAGAGGCCAGAAAAAATATGCCATATAAATGCTGAAAATAGTCATTTTTTGCCATACGTTGACTCAACGTATATGGCAAAAAATGACTATTTTCAGCATTTATATGGCATATTTTTTCTGGCAACTGTGCTTCAGTGGCTGCGACCAAAAAAACTGGGCAAACAATGCCTACAAGGTCAACGTATGGCAAAAAATGACTATTTTCAGCATTTATATGGCATATTTTTTCTGGCAACTGTGCTTCAGTGGCTGCGTCCAAAAAAACTGGGCAAACAATGTCTACAAGGTCAACGTATGGCGAAAAATTACTATTTTCAGCATTTATATGGCATATTTTTTCTGGCAACTGTGCTTCAGTGGCTGCGTCCAAAAAAACTGGGCAAACAATGTCTACAAGGTCAACGTATGGCGAAAAATGACTATTTTCAGCATTTATATGGCATATTTTTTCTGGCAACTGTGCTTCAGTGGCTGCGTCCAAAAAAACTGGGCAAACAATGCCTACAAGGTCAACGTATGGCAGTTGTTTAAAGAGAACAGTAGATTACTAGCCAGCAAAGCTACCTAAGCTAAAATGTCCCTCAAATCCCTGCAGACTTCTGTCCCTCCAATACAGAGCAGTATCAAGCAGATTACTAGCCAGCAAACTTACTATCATCTGTCCCTGAAATCACTAACAGCTCTCCCCCTACACTATCTCTTCCAAGCACACACAGGCAGATTTTTCAGATACATTTTTGCCCTTGATCCCCCTCTGGCATGCCACTGTCCAGGTCGTTGCACCCTTTAAACAACTTTAAAATCATTTTTCTGGCCAGAAATGTCTTTTTTAGATGTTAAAGTTCGCCTTCCCATTGAAGTCTATGGGGTTCGCGAACCGTTCGCGAACCGCTCGCATTTTTGCGCAAGTTCGCAATATGTTCGCGAACTTTTTTTCCGACGTTCGCTACATCCCTACTAGCGATGCCTAATTTGCATATGGCACCAGGTTAAAGTACAATGGACGTATATGTAGCAGCAAATACATTACACTACACAAGCCTGGGAAAGCTTCATAAAATAAAATAAAATAGAGTTGTTATTTTGCCCTATACATGTGCCCACTGTATAGTTTAGGTGCCATATGTTAGGAAATGTAGGGGGGAAGGAAGTACCCCCAAAAAAATGTACGATCTATTTCATTATTACCCTTAAAAAAGTAAAAGACGCCAGCGTTTTTTGGGACTTTTTTTGAAGCAAGCACTATCTACTCTATTGCAATTCGCCCTGGTCTGAAGTAGCGAAGGCAAGTCTTGCGCAATAAGTAACATTCAGTAAAATGCGTAAAGTTAGTGAATTAGCGTAGTTACGTCCCTTCGCCATTGCGCAGCTTCGCCTGGCTTAAGGGTGCGAAGTAGCGATAGAGTAAGTCCACTTTGCTAGCGAATCTACGCCAGCACCCGTTGGTAAATCGACAAAATGACGTCACGCTGGCGACTTTTCGCTAGCAATAGCCACTTCGGCCTTTAGTAAATTTGCCCCATAGACGCAAAGATCTGATTGTTCGAATCCTAGAAAGATCGGACTTCCCTATCTCCTGACCTGCCACTAACCTTCAGTTTAAATAAAGTAGAAAAGGATAGATGTTCTGCCCCTGACAGCAATCGTACAAAAGTTTATGTCCGACAAAGCTGGTGACAGACAAAGCTGGTGACAGTCTCCCACTGAAAATCATGCGATCGTCAATACATACATCTTTTAACCTAGCCGATCGTCCAAACGACCGATCTCCGTGGGACAAAAAATGTCGAGACTCTCCACACACGGTCCAAAAATCGTACAATCCTATCTTTGCATCCAAGGCCAGCTTAAGTTAGTTCACAGGTATATAAAGGTGCAGAGAAGGAATACTTCTCCCCTCCAATTAAGTGACATCACAATGTGCATATACATAACAATAAAAGGCTGTGATATATTGTGTATCAATATACTATTATAATACCTGTTTAGTGACGTAAAGTGCTTATTACTTGTGTCCAAACAGCAATAATAAAGATGAATTAGAGAGTTTTCTTCTAACTGTGAAATAAAAATAAAATAAAAACAAAATATGTTTACTGAACTATCACCACTAGGGGTCAATGCAAGTCACTATATGTCCAAATTACATAAAGAACAAGAATGACATATTCACCCAACTTTGGGCCAGATTCAGTTCAGTGAGAAAAAATTGGAACTGAATTTGGAGTTAATTTTTTTCTTCTCTAATTGAATCTCATCCATGAGTTTTCACATGATAAACCATGAGATAAACTTGAATTAAATCATTAATTAAATTAATGAATTAAATCATTAATCACTGAATTAAATATGCCCCAAAATGTGAGAAACCATGAGAAAACTTTTTCTGACTGAACTGAATTTGACTCTTTGCTTAATAAACTTGATGAGCATGATTATTTTTGTATGTACTGTATAAACACACTGGTATGTTCTTTTCAGTACTGGAGGGTGCTGGTCCTTTACCACGTTCTGAGCAACAGGCAAAAAATTACAAGGAAAGGTTATGGTATGATAAACAATTGGGCAAGTAAAAGATACAAAAAGAAAATAATGCTTGAAGAATAAAATGTTTAGAGATGAATAAAAGATGAGATGATTACAGAGATGTCAAATCAGCCCTCTATTTGGGGATATTAGCAATGGCAGACATTAGCTGCCTGTGCATAAGTCTAATCAGAATGTACCATGTATATTGCTGTTTATATTGCATCAGGTTGTTCACTGTCCACTTTTTTAATACTGTAAATATATTTAGATACTATCATTTACTACAGATCTCACCCTGTGCACTTTGAAGTTCAAGCATTCAGAACCTCAAGGTAGCAACAAACAGCCCTTTTTTGGTCTTGTATTGCTGTATTGTTTGACACTAAAATGCAGAACTGATTGACAGAACACTTTAAATAATCCTTTCAGAACACAAATTAAGTTGCACGGTTTCTTTCTTTTAGGAATGTATTTTATCCTTATCAACGGAGACAAAGTTTCATTATTTTGTAATCTAGCACATACATTTCTAATTGTTGGACTACTATAAATTTTTATTTGGATCCATACATTTCTATACAATCTATGAGTTCAGTAGAAATACAGAATTATCCTGCGTTAAATAATGAGCAGTGTTTAATGGTTTCAAACAGCTTAATTGTAGAGCAATTTTAATGAGCTTTCAAAATCTGGTCTTCACATAATTAAAACAGAAAAACTTTATGTTCTTAACTTCCCATGGGAAAGTACAGTAGCTGGCCTGTTCCAAGGGACCATAAATAAGCACATTAAAGTGATCTGTTGCCATTCCAGTAATGGTTTCCTAATTAATGTGCTGTGAAAGTATAACAGAAAGTAATGTTTGCACATTACAGTGCATTAGATTCTAAGATAGGGTTGTTATCAATACAGATTATGGAGTGTTAATATATTAACCACATCATACTCAGGACAGCCCCTACTTGTGTTTAGCTTCAATTTTCCAATGTAAGCGTGTTATGAATAGTCAATCAGTGTTCACTAAATTGTTTATTGATCACACATGACTGCCTGAAGGGAGTTTACAGCAGCAAGAAAAAAATGTTGTGAAAACCCCATGCAAAAATGCCTGTGTGTTACAATATGTAAAATGCAGACTTTGATTTTATAACCAGTTGCTGTTAGATAAATCAATCATGACTTTGTTATGCATGGTCTAATAAGAAATGATCCACAATAGATCACTAGGGTTATACCTTCTGGTTAGGGGATACTTGTCATAGAAAGAATTGAATATCTCTGTGGTTTATTAATTAGTAAAATAGTAAGTAACATAGTCAGTTAAGTCTATATATAACCTGCCAAACTTCTAGTTGACCCAGAGTAAGGCAAAAACAACCCATTTGCAGATAAGAAAAAAATCCTTCCTGACTCCAAGATTGCAATAGGACCAGTAGTCCCTCCTTGCTAAAAAGCCATCCAACCCCCTTCTTAAAGCTAAATAATGTATCAGCCAGTTAAGACTGATTCAGGGAGAGAATTCCAAATCTTCACAGATCTCACTGTAAAAAACCCTTTCTGAATATTTAGGCGGAACCTCCTTTCTTCTAATTGGAATGGGTGACCGTGTGTCAACTGGAACGAGCCACTGGCAAATAAAACATTAGAGAAATTATTGTATGATCCGCTTATATATTTATACATACTTATTCTTTCACCCCTTAAGCACCTCTTCTCCCATGCCAACAACTCCAACTTGGCCAATCTTTACTCATAGCTGAGAACTTTTATACCTTGTACCAGCTTAGTTGTCCTTCTCTGCACCCCTCTCAAATTCAATAATGTCCTGTTTGAGCACTGAGATGAAAACTATACAGCATATTCTAGATGGGGCCTTAGCAGCACTGAGAACAGTGGAAGAAAACACCCTTCTCCCGCAAATCTATGCCCCTTATAATACAGCTCAAGGCCATATTTGCCCTTGAAGCTGCTGATTGGCATTGCTTACCACAGCCAAGTTTATTACCTACAAGGACTCCAAAGTCCTTTCCATTATGGATTTGATGGATAGTGCAGTTAAGGGTATAAGTGGCTTGCATATTTATCAACATTGAATCTCATCTGCCACTTAGCTGCCCAGATTGCCAGTTTGTCAAGATCTTGTTGCAAGGATGCCACATCCTGGATGGAATCAATTGGGCTGCAGTTTTGTTTCATCTGCAAACACTGATACATTACTTACAATACCCTCCCCTAAGTCATTAATGAACAAGTTAACAAGTAGAGAATGTACTATTAACAACCACCCTGATCCTGTAGCCATTTTACTATCCACATGCAAATGACTATATTAAGCCCAACAAACCTTAGTTTAGAAAGCAGTCAATTATGGTGCAGTGTATCAAACGCTTTAGCAAAACCCAAATAGATCACATCTACTGCTCGCTCCACTGTCCAGCATCTTACTTACCTCATCATAAAAAGCAATTCAATTTGTCTGACATGACCTATCCTTCATAAAGCCATGCTGATTGCTGCACATAATGTCATTCACTAGGACAACATTTTGAATGTGACCCCTTAACAAGCCTTCAAATAATTTGCCCACTACAGATGTCAAACTTATTGACCTATAATTGCCAGGCTGAGATCCTAATCCCTTTTTAAATATTGGAATAACATAAGCTTTCCTCCAATCCATTGGTACCATACCAGATGAAAGAAAATCTGAGAAAATCAGGAACAGAGGCTGGTCTAAAACTGAACTAAGCTCTCTTAGAACCTGGGGGTGTATTCCATCTGGCCCTGGCACCTTGTTCACATCCATTTTTACTACTGCTTAGTACAGTACACTGTAACTTACACATTATCAGTACGAACTGAGGAACCATCTGATTAAACTTCCACACTATAGTCGGCAGTGTATAGTAGTTTATTCATATACATTATTCTGTTACAATGACCCATAAATTATTATTTCAGAACTACAGAATTAAAAATAAAGTTGGCCAGCAAGTGTCATATTTCTAACTATATCCACTGAACAACCAAATCATGGAGCACCAGGCAGCAATTGGGGTCATATAAAAAATCCAAATTTATTGAGAACAATCATAAAATCATGATGAGCAAACAAGTGAACATTGCTCCACGCTTAACGCGTTTTGTGGCCTCACGCCACTTTTTCAGAAGCACGGGGCCCCTCCTCTTCTATCTCTCTATATAAAGACATCCCACACCTAATTAAAACCATTAACTCATTACCACCCATATAAAAACTTAACGTAAGACCAGAATTTTTGGAGCTAGATATATATCTCTTACCATATTCAAATGGAATATTATATCCGCTATATGGATGGATAAATATATAATCATAAACATAAGTTAATCTAGAAAATAGTAAAGACAATTTAAGAAAATGAGTTAGTTCATATATATACGTACATATTCAATCGATGTCTCCATCTAAAATCAAATGCATAGAAATATTATAATATCATTTATATAGTTAATCTTAAAGACATCTTGATATTTTAAACCTGTTAAATTTGTATAGATAATATGTAATATATGAATGTGTGTACACGGCCACTAATATCAAACAAGGAAAACTACCCTCCCCGACAGCGCTGATCTATTCAGTCACAGAAACAGGAGAACTCGCAATCCCTATTCAAGCCCCCATGAGTCTCTGTAGTTTTTAGTTGATATATCCAGGAGGCTTCCAATCTTCCTAATTTATATTCAAAATCCCCTCCTCTCACTTCTTTACGTGGTTTATCTATTACTTGGAAAATAACCTGTATAGCCCCATCATGTTTCTCTATTATATGTTTCACAACCGCTGATTTCAAGTCTTTCCTGTCTGTGGCTGATATATGTTCTAAGAATCTTGTGCTCGCCATCCGTGTCGTTTTACCTACATATTGTGCACGACAAGCACAAGTGATCAAATAAATTATTCCCTTGGATGTACAGTTAAAGTACTGACTGGTGTTATAGGACAACCCCGTGACTGAACTGGTAAAAATATTCGACGGTTTAACATAGCTACAAGTTTTACACCTATTCCTCCCACATTTGTACATCCCCTTATATTTCAGCCATGTTGATTCCGAAGTTTTAGTCTTAGAGGAGAAGAGGCTTTTGGAAATATGGGATGCTATATTCTTACCTCTCTTAAATGTGAATGAGGGTTTAGTGTCTATCACACTTCTAAGTGTAGGATCCTGGAGAAGTATCCACCAGTGTTTTTAATAAAGTGTGTGTCTTTACTATAGGTGGTACAAAAACGCAACTTCTGGGGTTTATTTCTAGTATCTAATGTCCGTTTAGATTTACACTGTAATAGATCACTACGATTCAAGGACACTGCTTTATCATATGCATTTTTTATATCTTCAGTTTTATAACCCCTTTCGATGAACCGATCCCAAAGCTGCATGGCTTGCTCCTGAAAAGCATCCCACGAGGAACAGACCCTGCGTAACCGTATGAACTGTCCAAGAGGGATGCCCCTCAGGCAGGAACTAGGATGTCCACTATTCGCATGCAACAATGTATATCGAGTAATAGGTTTCCTATACAGATCTGTCACAATGTTATTGTTTTCAACCTTAAAGATCACATCTAAAAATGGTAGTTGTACAGGATCTGTTTCGTATGTAAACTGGATACCCCTAACTGCATGATTACAATATTCCACAAATGAAGCCAAGGAAGTCTCATCTCCGTCCCAGACATCTATGCAGTCATCGATAAATCTATAGAACCTAATTATTCTACATTTCAAACAGTTATGCTCGCCAAAAATGTAAATCTTTTCCCACCAGCCCATGACCAAATTGGCATAGGTTGGAGAGAACGAAGCCCCCATCGCTGCTCCTTTCTGTTGTAAATAGAAACGTTCATCAAACAGAAAATAATTAGAGTGTAATAAAAAATCTATACTCTGCATAAAGAATTCATTTTGGGCCTTCGGAAAAACCTTACTCCAATTAAGCCAGAATTGAATAACGTGCATTCCTATATCATGCTCAATCAACGAATATAGGGATGTCACATCCATTGAAAACCATCTGTAATTTACGCCCCATTCTAGGTCTAACATTTTATTTAAAGACATAGTTGTGTCCCTTAAGTATGTTGGCAGTTTAATAACCAGGGGTAATAGTAATTGATCCACATATTTGGATAATCCCTCGGTCAAAGAACCTATGCTAGCCACAATAGGGCAACTTTTGACATCCAGCAGCGACTTATGCACTTTAGGCAGTGCGTGGAAAATTGGTATAATTGGATTTTTACAAAATAAGAAATCAAACTCTTTCTTGGTAATAATACCATCTCCCAGGGCTGACAGTAAGAGATCTTTCAGCTTCAATTGTAAAAAGACAGTGGGGTCCGTATCCAGTACTCTATATGTATCTTGATCTGTAAATTGTCTCAAAATTTCATTTTCATAGACTTTAGCATCCAAAACCACCACAGCACCCCCTTTATCTGCACGTTTCACCACTATATTTTTATTATCACTCAATGTTTTTAAGGCTTTCTGTTCTCCAGGGCTGAAATTCATTACATTATTTTTACCCAGTTTAGTCCTATATTTCTTTTTATTTTTAATATCTAAATTCTCAAGATCCTGCTGCACTAATCTATAGAAAAGATCAATTTGATGGCTTTTAGATTGAACAGGATAATAATCTGAGCGTTCTCGTAGATTTGTGTGGGTATTTCAATCCCACCGGGATCTATATTCTCATGTAACAATTCCTCCAGTGTCTGTAACCCACATAAATCTTGAAATCGTCAAATTTAGGTGAACAAATAACATCAGCCGATGAAACCAACCTATCTTCCATTTCTGAGATATCTGACTCTACTATCCCAGTAGAGACATTGGAAACATAGGAATTATTTAATATATCAGAATCACATTCTACTGACCCTCTAAACGATGGATTTATGGCAAAGTGTCTTTTTAAAGTCAAATTTCTGACAAATTTATTCAAGTCCAAGATAGTTGAAAAAGAATTGCTAGCAATCTTAGGAACGAAATTCAAGCCTCTGGCCAGTAGAGAGTGTTCGCTATCAGTTAGAACATGGGAAGATAAATTAATTACATTTCCAAGGGCTTGATCTGTATCCGGAACATTGCTCCCCATTCGTTCTCCGTTATGTAGATCGGGTATCTCGCTCGATAAATTGGTTACTACCGAGGTTTCCTGTAGTAACCCTTCGGTTTCCCTGGACGGGGGCCTCCTATTTCTCCTCCTTTCGCCCCGCCTTGTGCATTTCATTGTCATATTTCTAACTATAACTGATTGTATTAAGGTAAATGTATATAAAAAAGTATGCTTTTTGAATTACTAATTATACTTTTGTATTGTTTATGCCACAAAATGAAGACAGAAGAAGGAAAATGATGGGTAAGTGTGCAAGATCTTTTAGTACAGGAACTAGAAGTGAACATAAAAAATACACAATAGCTAATCATATGGCTTAATTATAGAACAACATAATCAAAGCAACAGAGTTTCATGTACTGTATAGCTTACACAATGAGCAATGTAAAGTTAATTAGAATATCATTTAAGAAAAGTCATGCTTTTTTGCTTGCATTGAAAAATTAAATGCTTTCACAGGATTCCAACTTTTTGTATAAGACTGGGGTACTGGCAGTTATTGCCACAGTTGCACATAAGACCACTTATAAGTTAAGCAGCACCATAATACTGAGGCCTGTTCTCCTGGCTTCCCCAGCAGCCAGTCACTGTTATTACTCTGCATGGTATAGCCCACTGAGATATGAAAGGCTCACTGTAATAGAAAATAAGCATACCTGCTTTTTTCACCCTACAGATCTGATAGCATTGTTGTAGGTTATGCTGTGGTCTTTGAAAGAAGCTTTGATTCTAAAAATAACATTGATGAGACTCCTACTATCACATCTAACAATGTTGAGAATGGCAGTATACAAGAGCCAAAAGAAATGTCATACACTGCAATAGAACTGCAGAACATGGTTGCTATGGCACCGTGGGATGATCGATCTTTACCTGTGGACCTCCAAACTCTTTGGTTTGCTGATGGTATGTCTATAAACTAATGTGATTTCCACTTTTCTCATTTAAACAAGTGACTTCTAAGCAACTAGAAATATCCTGATATCTGTAATGAACAGCCTATACCCTATATGTCATTAAAGCCACAAAATGTTCCCAAATGCAGTAACCCATAGCAATTAATAACATTTTGCATTTAAGTAGGTGACCAGTATGTACTGCCCGCTGATTGGTTGCTATAGGTGATTACATAGTCCTCTATAATTCTTGGATTCCAATATATACATTTGAATTAATCAATACATGCCCGTATATACTCGAGTGTAAGCCGACCCAGCTCATATAGGGCTAAACCTATACAGGTAATATTGACACCTGGCACATACCGGTACCTCCCAGCAGTCTTTCTGCTTTTCCTGGGACAATTCTGATTGTTCTTAACACATCACGGCAGTAGACCCGGGTCCCTGTTTAAAAGTCCCGCAGCTCCGTTAACGTCTAGCGCATAGACTCCAGCCAGCAGCTATTGCTGATGTCACAAGTCTCATCTCGCGAGGCTGTCACGTCACTCCACACGCAGTGATGTTCTACGTAGATGCTACTATTGAGGGGAGTGATGGTGGACTTTGTGGGTGGTATCGGTATGTGTCTCCTATAACGATGTTGTATAGCAACAATTTTCAATTCCTCAGGGTCCTCAGCCACCTCGACTCCAACAAAAGCTATTTTCCCGGTGCCCCTATAGTGCTGCACAGCCATTGACTCAAGTATAAGCCAAGGTAGAATTTTTTAGCACATTTTGGGTGCTGAAAAAATCGGCTTATACTCGAGTATATACAGTATACGTTATTTTTATAAAATCAAAGGAAAACTATACCCCTGAACAATGTAGGTCACTTTAAAAATATATTACATAAAACAGCTCATATATAAAACGCTGCTTTATGTAAATAAACCATTTTCATAATAATGTTCTTTTTTAGTAGCATGTGCCATTGGGTAATCCTAATATTTAAGAAATAAGGACCACCACCTGGGATCCTACGATTCACAGCACACACAAACAAATCATACATGTTAGGTCACATGAGCCAATTAACAGACAGAGTTCTGTATTTTTCTCCTGCACTTCTTCCTGTTACAGTTAGAGCTGCAGTATTTCTGGTCAGATGATCTCTGAGGCAGCACACAGACCATCATGAAATGGTGGTTCAAGGTAAAAGATGTAAAAGGTCAACATTTCAGTTTGGTAAGATTCTAGTAAACATCTGTTGCTTTTGGGAGGTATAGTTTTTCATTAATTAGATTTCAGCTATTGCAATCACTGTTTGTACCAATGTTGCACTCTCCTGACAGAGGTGGGATGTCACATCATAAACAAGTTGGTTCTTCATTGAGGTGGTAAGAGAGTGGTTAGATTGGAATGTTCTTCATATCATGGCATATAAATATTTTTCAGAAGCAAATTCCAAACAAGATATCTTGTTTTGTTATCTGCAACAAAATATCTGTAATATTGAAGCAAAGCAGTTCACAAAGACCCTTATGAATGTAATTTTACATTTCTCAAACACATTAGGGGAATGTAATAAAAATCACAAGCAATGTAAAATCATTCTCTGGCAAATATTACCTTGCTCATCATCACTAAGCAAAGGTTAGCGTTAAAGTGATACTCACACTAAAAATGTTCTTTTCAAAATATTAATCTGCAAAAAAGTTACATATAGGTCATGTTGATCGTTTTTTGCTGATAGTGCTGCTTTTTTAAATAATTGCTCCATCTACTGAATATGGTGGAAGAGCTTTACACAATGCTTCTTTTTTGCATACTTAAATAGTCACAGGCATAATACAACATTTTTCCATTAGATTCATTTGGTGTTGGATGGCGATCATTATTTGTGAGAAAATTGGCCACAAGGGATGGGAGCAAAATGTTCAAAACTACCCAAGTGACAATCCTGCCAACTGACAGCACACACTAGACAGCACCAGGTGTTTGCAGGTAATTTCTATTGACTTTAATATTTATCAGGGGTCAAATTTCAAATTGAAAAAACTTCGAATTCAAATTCAAAAAGACCAACCGAAATTACGTTTTTTTAGTCTAATAGGTCAGTTTTCGATAGAATAGGTCCGTATTCGGGCGAATTCGAATCATACGAATCAAAGTTTTAGCGCATTCAATCGAATTCGATTCAAAGTTTTTTCCAAAAAAAACTTTGATTTTTCAAAGTCCACCAATTGACTCCAAATAGGTTCTAGGAGGTCTCCCATAGGCTAAAACAGCAATTATGCAGGTTTTAGATGGTGAATGGTCAAAGTAGAATTTTTTCAAATTCAAATCGAATTTGGACTATTCCCTAGTCGAAGTACACAAAAGCTCGAAATTCGAAATTTTTTTCATAGGAAAATTCACCTCAACCCTTGATAAATCTGCCCCTAAATATGGAGCAATTTTGAGAATTTGTGCCCATTCCAAGGAGCTACAAAACACAATCAAGGTACTTCAACACTATCAAAATCACCTTGTCTGTCATTACCTTCTTAACGAAGCGACTCAAAAGGTGTATCAGGTACCAACCCTCACTCTAATGAATACATTTTAAAACCACTGCTATAGGGAACTCATTCATCATTATACTAAAAATAGGAGTTGCTTTGTGAAACAAAGACCAACTAAGGATTTGCCTGCCGTGCCTCTTCCAGTATTGTTACAAAAACCCAGAAAATAATTACTGTTCTCAAAAGGAATGTGCCATAGCACACCAGATCACCTCACCAGAGGCCACCCCTTCAGACTAGAGGAAAATAACTTTCATTTCATTTGGTTCTTCACAGTGAGGACAGTGAGATTGTGGAATGCACTGCTGGGTGATGTTGTGATGGCTGATTCTGTTAATGCCTTTAAGAGTGGCTTGGATGATTTCTTGGACAAGCATAATATTTGAGGCTAATGTGATACTAAAATCAATAGTTAGTGTATGAGTATATACTGTATAGTTCATGTGAATGTATGGAGGGATGCTGGGTTTCTTTTGGAGGGGTTGAACTTGACTTTGGTCTTTTTGCATCCCAATCTAACTATGTAAATATTGCAGTGATTGTCCACTTGATCATTCCTTTTTAAATCAACAATAAAATCAATCTGAAGCCAGCTTTACTTTGCAGCTATGGCAGTTGCTTTGTCAAAAAAAGACCAAATAAAGGTTTTCTTACTTTATTCAGTATTATCAGAAAAAAAACTTTCTCCTCATTTTACCACAGAAAAAAATAAGGGGCCAGATAATGTAAATTGTGTGCAGACCTGTTTAAAAAGAAGAACAGCTTACCGGTATTTCTAATGGCCTTTCCTAGTTCAATGTTTATTTTAGAGTGTGTGCTGTCATAACAATCAAGCATTTCCATCATACACACACCAATTTTCATACACTTGTGTCTGATATATACCAAATTGATCTAAGTAACAGGGAATTTTATATACACTCTTATTCTACACACACACACACATATATATATATATATCTATCTGTGCTGTTCTCCTCATAGTTAATTGCTTCATTATTATCAAACCTTCTTATCTATGTTATTTTCTGTGCATTGTTGTACTGCTGCTTTCTGCTGGACAAAATTTGCATGCTGCACACCTCTGTTCTTGTTAGTAAAGTTTTTCTTCTCGGGGGCGTGGTTTTCTGCAGCTCAGTCCTTCTCACTTCCAGCAGCCATTTTTAGTGCCTCATTACTGTGTGACTGGACATTCAGACATTTTGGGCTTGTGAAGGCATCAGTTTTTGACCAGCAGTTAGCCTCAGGAAAGTCATCTACAGGACAGTATTGATACCACTACTACAGAACAGTATTGTATCATCATATATTGTTGTATTCTGGATCAAATAAACTCAGGCTGATTTCATCTCTGTGTCTACGTTTTGGATCCATCCAACCTGAGCATCTGCCGGTCCGGTCTGCCCCACTGCTTGGATACGAAGGTAGGAAGTCACACAGCTACTATTAGTTATACCTTCATTCGCCTTCATGTGGGGACAGAACAGTCAAAAACTGCCTTAATGCCCATACCCCATGCCACAGATTACCTCACAGTTCAGTACCATACTCAGAAATCTCCCTGGCAACAGGCCCACCTGCAGCAAATCTGCCCAAAGCACCACGTGTCTGCAGTATCTATACTCTCACCTGAAAGTCCTCCACAACCCATCAAGCCATTTTCTACATCCTGTATTAACCTTTGCTCGCATAGTACAGAATTGTGAATGCACGCGGGGTCCCCAAACTACCAAACCCCGCAATTCACCGAAAACACTTGAGGAACCTTGTCAGGGTGCCTCAGCGGAGCCGCACTGCTATTTTCAGCCCCCAATTCAAAAGTTTATTTTCTTAAAGAGACAGCGCACCTTAAATCAAAATGGCCGAAAAAGACCTCCCACAGTTCCCCAGCGATGAAACAATGATAATGCAACCTGATACAGATCATTATGAAGAACAGGAACCAGATTCCACACTTCCAGCAGACCAAGTCGTGCGATCAAGACGCTCGCTCAAACCGACAATAAAGGTCAGAGAAAACTATCAAACCAGGAAAGATGAGCTATGCGATAGCCTGGAAGAGCTATGGGAACGAGTCTCCTCCATTATGTCTGGACTTAAATCCTCAGGTGACGCCACAAGCTTACAAGTTGCTATAGAACGGCTGAATACAGCTCATGAAAGATATAAGAGACTGTCCACCAAGTATATAACCTTTCTAAAAGACGTTAATAATGATGAAGCCTCGTCAGAACTGAGCAAGGCAGAATTAATAGACGGACAAAGAGACGCCATGGTGCTGCGTGCTAAAGATAAAGCGGAACTCCGTATCTCCCATCTGCAAGAAACTAGATCCCACAGATCAAATTCATCTAAACATTCCTCTCGGTCATACAGATCATCGTGCTCAAGAAGCTCAGCTCTAAGCGACCGACTACTAGAGGCCCGCATAAATGCAGAACAATCCAAGGTGAGACGCTCCTTCACTGAAAAAGAAGCTCTTGCGAGGGCAGAAGCAGAGACAAAAAGAGCAGATGCAGAGGCTAAGAGGGCAGAAGCAGAGGCGGAGGCTAAGAGGGCCATGGCAGAAGCAGAGGCGGAGGCTAAGAGGGCCGAAGCAGACGCAGAGGCTAAGAGGGTAGAAGCAGAGGCTCGGATAAAGATTCTTGAATCAGAGATGGAAGAGGAAATTGCATTAGCTAAAGTAAGACTACTTGAGCAAGCATTGGGCCAAGGCCTTGACCCAGTCTGCTTGCCACCACAGGAGATAGATGATCCAGCCGATCGCACCAGTGACTATGTACTAAAACAGTTACCTGCACCACCCCCAGTTTGCAGTACTGTCCAAGCCGACAACACTGAAACCTTCAAGTCAACTCTACCTACAGTGCCAGTGCCACCCACAGCACCTGAGCAACCTGATGACGTTCACCCAGCTGTGCCCTCTCAAGGACAGGTGTTACAGCAAAAAGGCTCCCCGGCATTTCCCGGCCTACCGTCACAGCTCAAGCAGCAGTCATCACAATCTACAGAGGCTAGACCACAGCTCAACCCTGCAGCAACATCATTCTACCCGGAAGCATCTCACCCTTTCACGCCACGCAGCCCACACGCCCTGGGGGCATCACAAGTTGTCATGGCAACAAGCAGTGAGAAATCGGATATGTCCGAGTTTGCCAGGTTTATGGTGAGCAGAGAGCTAATTAACACAAGTCTCTCAAAATTTGATGACCGTGCAGAGAGCTACAGAGCCTGGAAGGCAACCTTCAAAGCCGCCATTGCCAACCTCAACCTGACCGCAGAGCAGGAGCTCGACCTCTTGATCAAATGGCTGGGCCCAGGCTCCACAAGTCGTATTAAGAGCCTCAGAACTGTCTATGTTGGACAAGCAGAAGCAGGTCTCGCTGCCGCCTGGCAGAGACTCGAACGTACATTCGGCAGTGCAGAAGCAATAGAGAAAGCCCTATTCAAGAGACTGCAGAACTTCCCAAAGATCAATCTCAAGGATGTCCATAAGCTTCAGGATTTGAGTGATCTGCTCATGGAATTAGAGCTTGCCAAAAGAGACACTCGCTTGACCGGCCTGTGCTACCTGGATACAGCCCATGGAGTGAACCCTACAGTCTGCAAGAAAAGTGGGCGGCATCAGTCTCAAGGTACAAAAGAGTAGGGATGTAGCGAACGTCGGAAAAAAAGTTCGCGAACATATTCGCGAACTTGCGCAAAAATGCGAGCGGTTCGCGAACGGTTCGCGAACCCCATAGACTTCAATGGGAAGGCGAACTTTAACATCTAAAAAAGACATTTCTGGCCAGAAAAATGATTTTAAAGTTGTTTAAAGGGTGCAACGACCTGGACAGTGGCATGCCAGAGGGGGATCAAGGGCAAAAATGTATCTGAAAAATCTGCCTGTGTGTGCTTGGAAGAGATAGTGTAGGGGGAGAGCTGTTAGTGATTTCAGGGACAGATGATAGTAAGTTTGCTGGCTAGTAATCTGCTTGATACTGCTCTGTATTGGAGGGACAGAAGTCTGCAGGGATTTGAGGGACATTTTAGCTTAGGTAGCTTTGCTGGCTAGTAATCTACTGTTCTCTTTAAACAACTGCCATACGTTGCCCTTGTAGGCATTGTTTGCCCAGTTTTTTTGGACGCAGCCACTGAAGCACAGTTGCCAGAAAAAATATGCCATATAAATGCTGAAAATAGTCATTTTTCGCCATACGTTGACCTTGTAGACATTGTTTGCCCAGTTTTTTTTGGACGCAGCCACTGAAGCACAGTTGCCAGAAAAAATATGCCATATAAATGCTGAAAATAGTAATTTTTCGCCATACGTTGACCTTGTAGACATTGTTTGCCCAGTTTTTTTGGACGCAGCCACTGAAGCACAGTTGCCAGAAAAAATATGCCATATAAATGCTGAAAATAGTCATTTTTTGCCATATACGTTGAGTCAACGTATGGCAAAAAATGACTATTTTCAGCATTTATGTGGCATATTTTTTCTGGCCTCTGTGCTTCAGTGGCTGCGGCCAAAAAAACTGGGCAAACAATGCCTACAAGGTCAACGTATACACAGCGGTGGATACGGATTACGTAAAATATAAGAATGCTGCTTGAAAAAAAGTCACTCCGGTGTTTTTTCTGGAGACGGTAATATTATGGATATTTAGACAGAATGTGAACACGGGCACACAGCTAGATAGCAGTTGGTTGAATAACACACTGGGCAAAAAATGCCTACAGGGCAAATAATGCCTACAAGGTCAACGTATACACAGCGGTGGATACGGATTACGTAAAATATAAGAATGCTGCTTGAAAAAAAGTCACTCCGGTGTTTTTTCTGGAGACGGTAATATTATGGATATTTAGACAGAATGTGAACACGGTCACACAGCTAGATAGCAGTTGGTTGAATAACACACTGGGCAAAAAATGCCTACAGGGCAAATAATGCCTACAAGGTCAACGTATACACAGCGGTGGATACGGATTACGTAAAATATAAGAATGCTGCTTGAAAAAAAGTCACTCCGGTGTTTTTTCTGGAGACGGTAATATTATGGATATTTAGACAGAATGTGAACACGGGCACACAGCTAGATAGCAGTTGGTTGAATAACACACTGGGCAAAAAATGCCTACAGGGCAAATAATGCCTACAAGGTCAACGTATACACAGCGGTGGATACGGATTACGTAAAATATAAGAATGCTGCTTGAAAAAAAGTCACTCCGGTGTTTTTTCTGGAGACGGTAATATTATGGATATTTAGACAGAATGTGAACACGGGCACACAGCTAGATAGCAGTTGGTTGAATAACACACTGGGCAAAAAATGCCTACAGGGCAAATAATGCCTAAAAGGTCAACTTATACACTACTACAGCGATGGATACGGATTACGTAAAATTTATTATGGCTGCTTGAAAAAAGTCACTCCGGTGTTTTTTCTGGAGACGGTAATATTATGGATATTTAGACAGAATGTGAACACGGTCACACAGCTAGATAGCAGTTGGTTGAATAACACACTGGGCAAAAAATGCCTACAGGGCAAATAATGCCTAAAAGGTCAACTTATACACTACTACAGCGGTAGTAAAATAAAAAAAAGTTAAATAAAAAAAGAATGAATATTAAAAAAAAAAAAATTAAAGTTGGTGCTGCTGAACTACTAGGAGCAGCAGATTAGCACACCAGTCCCACTCCCCAACACTGCTAGACTAATAGCACTGGGCTCTTATAGTAGTAGTAGTAGTAGTAGTAGTAGTAGTAAAACAACAAAAAAATAAATAAAAGCAGTCCTTACAAGGACTATTGCTATTGCAGCAGTCAGCAGATGAGATCAGAAGCAGGACAGCTGCCCACTGCAGCTACATACAGAGCACTGCAGTAGAAGGTAGATTACTAGCCAGCAAAGCTACCTAAGCTTAAATGTCCCTCAAACCCCTGCAGACTTCTGTCCCTCCAATAACAGAGCAGTATCAAAACGATTACTAGCCAGCAAACTTTCAACTGTCCCTGAAATCACTAACAGGCAGCAGCTCTCTCCCTACACTATCTCTTCAGCACACACAGGCAGAGTGAAAAAAAGCTGCAGGGCTTCGGTTTTTATAGGGAAGGGGAGTGGTCCAGGGGAGAGCTTCCTGATTGGCTGCCATGTACCTGCTGGTCTGGGGTGAGAGGGCAAAAAAAAGCGCCAACAATGGCGAACCCAAAATGGCGAACGTCGCGCGACGTTCGCAAACTTCCGGCGAGCGCGAACACCCGATGTTCGCGCGAACAAGTTCGCCGGCGAACAGTTCGCGCCATCTCTACAAAAGAGTGCATGACGTCACCTTTCCCCCATTTATTCATTTCTGCAGATTCATCGATGAACAGTCCCAGATGAGGAATGACCCCAGCCTCGATTTCCTGGAGTTCAACGCTACAGCTTCAGCGACACCATCTTCAAGGTACGAAAGTGTCTTGCATAAAAACAGAGACTTTAAGAGCAGCGTGAGTGTCAGAAAGACTAACCTACCATCACCTGCAGCACCCACGGGTAAACAGTACAATACCTCATCAAGAGACAAGTCCTTCAATCGTGAGTGTCCCATTCATAAAAAACCACACTCACTGAACAGATGCAGAGGGTTTAGATCTAAAACCATACAGGAGCGGAAGAAAGTCCTCAGCGAGTTTGGGGTATGTTTCAGATGCTGCGCTTCATTGGAGCACATGGCTAAGGACTGTAAATCCATCATCAAGTGTGAGGAGTGTCATAGTGAAAGACATGCCTCAGCTATGCACCCAATTCCGCTCACCAGAGACTCACCAGCTGTCTTCACCACCAGTCCTGCTCCAAGTCATGGCGGGGAGCCTCAGAATCACGCTAACACAGCCACCGCCGTTTCCTGCTCATGTTTGGAAGTATGTGGTGACAGCCAGAGTGAGAAATGTTGTGCCCGAATATGCCTAATCAAGGTCTATCCAGAGGGACTACCAGAAAAGGCAGTAAAAATGTATGCTATCATTGACGACCAAAGCAACCGGTCCCTAGCAGGACCTAAATTCTTCGATGCCTTTGGAATAGAGGGACCATCAGAACCCTACATCTTAAACACCTGCTCGGGCCGTATAGAGACTAGCGGAAGGAGGGCATAAGGATTCATTGCTTCTCCCATCAATGGGAATACAGAAATACCCCTGCCAACACTGATCGAATGCGATCAAATACCTAACCATAGGGATGAGATCCCTACCCCAGAAGCTGCATTTCACCAGCCACACCTAAAGCACCTTGCCAACGTTATCCCACCTATGGACAACAACGCAGAGATTCTACTCCTGCTCGGCAGAGACAATCTAAGGGTGCACAAGGTGCGCCAACAATGTAATGGTCCCGACTACGCGCCATATGCCCAGAGACTGGACTTGGGATGGGTAGTCATAGGGAATGTATGCTTGGATCAACCAAGTATTAACTCCTTCAAAACGTACGTGCGTGGAGATGGACGCACAACTTGCATTAAGCCGTGTCCTCATCACTATGAAGTGAAAGAGAAGTCTCCAGACCTCATACAACCACCTGACATCATTTCTCCCCTCTTTGCTGACAACTTGGGGAGATCGGTCTTTCACACAACCAAAGATGACGATAAAGTAGCCTTGTCAGTAGAAGACAGAGAGTTTGTCAAGATAATGGACAGTGAGTTCCTTAAAGACAAAACCAATCACTGGGTTTCTCCATTACCCTTCCGAGCCACCAGGGCAAGACTCCCGAGCAATCATGTCAGTAACCGCATAGAGAGAATCAGGAGGTCCTCCAAACCTGAACAATGACACTATGTACCCTCCGAACTCAATCCAGCAGATCATGCCACCAGGCCTATGTCTATATGTTCTTTTACTAACTCTTCTTGGCTTACAGGTCCAGAGTTTCTGCTAGGAGAGGCGGATGAATGTGTACAGGAAGATTTCAGCATCCAGGATCCGGATAATGATCCAGAAATCCGCGCTGAAGTTAGTGCATTAGTCACTGAAGCAAGGCAAACCTCCAGCCTCCATTGTCATCGCTTTGAACGTTTCTCCAGTTGGATGAGACTCGTCAGAACTATTGCAAGGTTAGTGCACATCGCTAGATGTTATCACAATACCCAGGAAGATAAAGATTGTCACGGTTGGCATGTCTGCCATAAACCCTTCTCTGCTGAGGACATTTCTCATAGCGAGTCTCTCATAATACGTCATGTCCAGCAGGGAGAATTTAACGTAGAATGGAAGTGCTTGTACAACAGACAGCAGATTCCTATAAAAAGTCCTCTTGCCAACCTAAATCCATTTATAGACAGTTTTGGCCTGCTCAGAGTTGGTGGTCGTTTGAATCAAGCCCACCTAGGAGTTGCAGAACAAAATCCTCTAATTATTCCCAGCAAACATCATATCACCATGTTGCTGATCCGACACTACCACAAAAAGGCTGAACACCAGGGCAGACAAATCACCGAAGGCAAGTTAAGGTCTGCAGGTCTTTGGATTATAGGTATGAAAAAACACGTAGCCCGAATACTGCATGACTGTGTGCACTGTCGCAAAGCCAGAGGGAAACTGCTACACCAACAAATGGCCGATTTGCCTGCAGATAGACTATGTTCA